>OZ007600.1:75586107-76786107 GCA_963931845.1 Maratus michaelseni
GTTTTGTTACGAAAAATAACGTGTTTTACATATTTTTAAAAACGAAAGCAAAGTGATTTTTTACAAAATGTAACTATAAGCTATACACCCACGCATTTGTGTTATTGAATTAAATTACAATGCTTAAAATTGTATTCACCGTACTATTTTCCTGCAAAAGCCGTTTCGCAAACTTGTGTACTGAAATTAATGTGGCATTTTTAGGGAAAAAGTTAATTCAAGTCTTTGAGACTAATCTTTCAAAGGAAAAAAAAGATTTGTCATACTTTCTCTTACATTATATCTTCCGTTTTTTAAGTTTACAAATTTTTGGAGTAACTTAAATAATCGTTTTTATGCTAATTAAACAATATATTTTTTTAATTATATGTTTTTTTTTTTTTTAATTAACTTGTAATAGCTTCTTTTTTTTTTTTTTTTTTTTTTTTCTTTTTCTTAAAAGGGTACTGTAGAATAACTTATGTCACAAATACTACATCCTTCTTTAGTTAAATATGTTTCACTTAAGACATGACAAAGTGTCTTAGAAACATTTCATTTTGGAGTTAAGTGATTAAACAAGAAAAATATTATTTATAAAAACACAACACATAAGACTAGCGGCTGAGAGGTTCTACTCTCAAAGTTGATAGATGGAAGGTGTTAGGTTTAAACCTCTCTCAAGGTCGTCGACCTAACCGTTCGGAGTTTTCTTCGAACCTTGTCAATACGAGTTAGGAGCCCTTAGAATGACCCCTAGAGTGACCTATATCCCTAACTACAACCCTATATTTAACCAACCAGTCACAACACATAAGACATTTTAGATCATTACATAAGACATTTTAGATTATTACATTTAGTTAAGAAGTGATTTGACGTGCAAAATATTATTTATAAAAATATACAATAAGAGAATTTTAAAGATTTTTTCCTTTTAAATGAACAATTTTTAGTGACTATTTAACTTATTAAAGAGAGCGGGTATTTTGTTTAGAGTTATACGATTAAAATAAATTTTCAATAGATTTGACTTTATACAACCAACATTTTAAAAAAAGGGAATGGAATCTAGTTTTTATAAATTAACATATTTCAATTTTACAAATACTTTACACCTCCTCTTTTTCCCCTCTTTTAGTAGACTTTACATACATAAGACATAAAAAGCGTTTTAGAATACATCATTTAGAAATTAAGCGACTTGATAAGTAAAATATTATTTATAAAAGTAATAAAGATTTTTACTTACAAATGTATGAACTTCTGATAGGTAAGACTTTCTCAGTCATTGTGCAAGAATTAAGTGCTTATTGAACTTATAACATTATAGGATGAAATAATCGCGTGGCGTATTTTTAAACCAATAAAATGTCAGTATTTTTAAACCAATAAAAAGTTAGTATTTTTACACGAGCGCCCTCTATCATTATATAAATTTCAATGAAACGAGTTGATATTATTATACTGTGCCCTGAAATTGTTGTAATAGGTTGTATATTTCGTTAAGTTAGTTTTCATTTAAGTTATTATGGAACGAGTTATGAATTCTTATGTTGGTGATGTAACCAACTTGGAGTGTCAACACTCATCACCAAAGTTAAATAATCAAGAGATGGATTCTACACTTTTACTCAAAGAAGCACCCGTTTCGAATTATGAAGTGAAACCCAACTCATCAGGACTAAAGTTACCCTTTGTGTGCACTACTTGCAACAAAGCTTTTCCCCGAAAGTTTGTCTTAATTAGACACATGAAATTTCACCTGGAGAAAAAACCTTTTGTGTGTGACATCTGCGAAAAACAATTTGTTCAAAAGAGTGACTTATTAAATCATGTGAAGATTCATTCAAAGAGCCCAGTTATTTATAATTGTGATCTATGTGCTGAAGTTTTTTCAAAAAAGAGTGACTTACTTCAACATAGCAAAATTCACAAATCTGTCAAACAACATAAGTGTATTGAATGCAATGAACTGTTTTCGAGAAAGTATGACTTATTGAAACATAAGAGGATGCATAAGCCCCGAAAGCAGTATGAATGCATCCAGTGTAGTGAAATATTTGATTGTGAATCAGATTTAGTACAACATTGTGATACTTTACATAAAGTTTTACCTAATGTGAAGAAGTCACCTGATTCGTTATATGAAAAAGTGAAGCATTTTAACAGACAAAATGCTTTAAATGTATTTACTAAAACTGTAATAAATTCTAATGAGGAGAATGATCAAGACTTTCACACATTTTTTAACAGTATTCGGTCGGACGTTTTGAATGAATTAAATTATCAGATAGAAGTAAAAAGGTCAATGAAATGGTATGCAACTGCAAAAGTTGTTGTAAGTCGCCAAACACCGGACGGTGATATAGATACTATCACCCCATATTTTCATTCAAGAACTGTACTGGAATTGACGAATCAAAACATACCTGTACATGTTGAGGATGCCTTTACGAAAATTATTAACTCTTTTGAGAAATTCACTCAACAAGGATCTAATTGGACATTGCAACAAATATTAAATCTAGAACTGTCTACAGCTAAATATAGAATGGTTTAAAATGTGTGGACTGTTTTTGAAACATGTATATTCATGTTTTTGCTATTGTAGTTATTTAAAATGATAAATAAATAGCCTATGACTAAAAAATCTTAAGAGTTTTTTATTATTTTCATGGTAACTATTTTATATAAATTACTTATAACAGTTTGACAATGCTACATAAACTACTGTTTAACATTTTGAATGTCTTAGACAAAATGGGAATGAATTTGTTGAAATTATGTAAAACATGATGAAATAAATGCGATGTATTTATTATATGTTACTTAAACTACAAGAGAGATGATTGGAAATGTGTTATTTTAAATCTATGGTACTTTTAATAACTAACAAGGTAAGGCGTGACGTTATGAATCATCGATGGGTTTTCCTTTGAATATGTATTAATCTTACTTATTGATAAGAAAGTTGGAAAAATAGACTTAACACATTGTTAGAGGTTTTGGAGAAATATATAGTTGATTAAAAATTTTAGAAAATTTAACATAAAGTAACAAATTTTAGAAAATAAACATTTCGATAAATGAAAAAAAAAAAATTAAATTTTGGTAAACTTTACACTTAGACAATATTTCAAACTAGGAAAAAATAATAACTTTACACTGAGACAATATTTTAATCTACGAAGAATTAGACTTAACACATTGTTACAGTTTCTTTGAAAAATATCTAGTTGGTTAGAAATTTTAGAAAATTCGACCTAACGAAATTAACACACTTAAAAATATCTAGGTTATACATTTTATAAAATAAGCAACAAATAAACATTTCGATACATTGACAAAAGAAAATAATTAAGTTTAAGTAAACTTTACAATTAGACAATATTTCAAACTAAGAAAAATAATAACTTTACACTTATATAATATTTTCAACTAAGGAAAATTAATAACTTTAAAAATCAGACTTAACACATTGTTAAAGTTTTTTTAAAACAACACAACATTTTCAAAGCAGTGGAAATAGTATACCTGAAAAAAATTCAACTTAGTGGAATTTAATAGTGAAATTTTTTAACCTCACTCATTTAAAAAATAAAACTTTGTAATTTTTTTCCATTTTTAAAATAAAACTTATTTAAAAAATAAATAAGCAACTATTAAACATTTTGAATGTCTTAGACAAAGTGTGAATAAATTTGTTGAAATTATATAAAACATGAAAAATTTCATTACTTTTAAAAGAAATTTTATTTTTGGTGAAATAAACTCGAGGTATTTATTATATGTTACTTAAACTACATGAGAATTGATTGAAAATGTGTTACTTTTAATCACTCACAAGATAAGACATGATGTTACAATATACACATAGGAATGACATAGGAATTTCAGATGGGTTTTTCTCCCACACATGACGTCACTGATAACATATTTACTGATCAAGTCATAAAATCATAGTTTAGGGTAGGTTTTTAAGCACGAAGTTTAGTTGAGATTTAAGATATTTGAGAAATATAAACTACAACTTTGGCTACTTTTTGAAATTTCCCCCTACATAAGAAAAAGAACATAGAAAAATAAAATGAAAAGTCGTATTTGAATGGAATCAAATTATTATCCTTTCACTTAACAGCTGAATGCGTCGGTAATTACATCACAAAGGCACTGATAACAACTGATTGAATATATTGTGTTTCTTTTTTAAGGTTAAATTGATTTAATATTCAAGTTATTTCTTAATGATACACTTAAAAACAATAAACTTAATTAGCATTCAAAAAGCAAACGATCACATTATTGTGTAAAACAATCAAATGTTTTAAAAGTCACGAGTTAAAATTTGAAATGACTTAGAGTTTAAGTAGAATTTAGATGTGAACCTTTTAAAATGAAATAATAGTTTTTTGTATCGCCCTCTATCGGTGGGTAATAGAATTAAGAGATAATTAAAAGTTTTAACTTGAATTCGAGCCCACAACAAAAATTATTTTTCGGTTTTATAATTTAGGGTAGGTTTAACTGAGCAAGCCATGATATTTCAGTATTTATAGACGATTTAAGATATTCGATAAAGGAAATCATCTGAATTTTTAATTTAATTGAAGGGTTTACTGCTTAAAGTACTACAAAATGAGTACAACACGATGCATAGTTTTTTAATTAATTATATTTTTCGAAAGGTTAAATTGACTTATTGATAAACTTAGGATTTATGTTTAAAGTGAATAAATTTGACATGTTAGGTTCACTTAATAACAGAGGGTTGAATAAGTTATTTTTAATAAAAATAAAGTTTACTAAAAGTTTTTAAAGTTAAAAAAATATAGTTTTAAAAAATTTAAAGTTTACAAAAAGTTTAAAAATCTTTAAGTAAATCAAAATTAACTTTTTAATTTTAACTATTGAGAGACTATAATCTAACTGTTTATCCTTGTAACCAACTGGTGCATATCAACTATATACTCTGTATCTGCATATGCGCAGAAAAACATAGACATTTAATCTAACTTGAGTTCGACTTTAAATTATTTGCCAACTTTTAAAAGTTTAATTACTATACACAACTCGATTACCTTTCCCACAAAACACCTTTCAGAAACAAAACAGAAATTAACACTTACCGAAAAACACGTCCACTTTGGGTGTTAGTCTTCACTCAACTAACGTTTCTCCCTTATCTTTGCTAGGGGGCACTGCAATCGCCGATAGAGGCGTTAGTAGTCTTCAGGTGTGTGATAAGAATAAACTTTAAATCCAACTTACACTCGCTCAGTCATTCTTGCTTCTCTCTACCTTGCTAACAACCGTTTGCTGCTGGCTCATTGTTTGGTTGTTTAAACTTGTTGAATGACGTCATCATGTGTTTGTCTAAACTTGTCCAGTCTTGTTTTTATGCAGTACGTCTATTTAGATGAGTCATCACTCGCTTATCTTGGTTGACTTGTCCAAACTTGTTTTTGTGTGGCACGTCTATTTGGTGAGTCATCGTTCGCTTATCTTGCTTTACTTGTTTGAACTTGTCTAGTATCCACCACCTCATGTCTTTTGTCATAGCTTGAATATACTTTACACCAATCACTTAAATATAAAAGTCTTGTCACAACTTACTTAAACTTTGATAAAAATATTAATTATTTATAAATTTCATCAAATTCTTATTTTTCTGATACATTTACTATGTAATTTTCGTTCAAAAATATGGTAAAGCCCGATTTTAAATCGAAGTCTAAGATAAATTCCCCAAATTTGTAACATTTTAACACTAATAATAAATATTGTAAGCACCCAGTACATACAAGTTTTGTAAAAATAATATTACTTATAGCTAACTCGTTATGTCCCATGATACAAAACTTCAATATAACTAAAATCAGTGTTAAACGAAAATCTAATCACGTGTCTTTATATATTATTTTGAAATGCAAAGCATTATATCTAAACGAATGATATAAGGAGTAGTTAGAATAGTTCTTATATTTTTGTTAGTAAAAAATTTATACACATTATCTTACAAGGTTGCAATATTCAACACACGGTTCACCATATTTAAAAACGATTCACCATGATTTAAAAACTTAGTAACATATTTTAAATTTATAAATTTAAATTAAAAATACTTAAGTATTTATAATTGTTTATTTATAAAAATATGTTTTAATTTAAATGGTGAACCGTGTGTTGAATATTGCAACCTTGTAAGATAATGTGTATAAATTTTTTACTAACAAAAATATAAGAACTATTCTAACTACTCCTTATATCATTCGTTTAGATATAATGCTTTGCATTTCAAAATAATATATAAAGACACGTGATTAGATTTTCGTTTAACACTGATTTTAGTTATATTGAAGTTTTGTATCATGGGACATAACGAGTTAGCTATAAGTAATATTATTTTTACAAAACTTGTATGTACTGGGTGCTTACAATATTTATTATTAGTGTTAAAATGTTACAAATTTGGGGAATTTATCTTAGACTTCGATTTAAAATCGGGCTTTACCATATTTTTGAACGAAAATTACATAGTAAATGTATCAGAAAAATAAGAATTTGATGAAATTTATAAATAATTAATATTTTTATCAAAGTTTAAGTAAGTTGTGACAAGACTTTTATATTTAAGTGATTGGTGTAAAGTATATTCAAGCTATGACAAAAGACATGAGGTGGTGGATACTAGACAAGTTCAAACAAGTAAAGCAAGATAAGCGAACGATGACTCACCAAATAGACGTGCCACACAAAAACAAGTTTGGACAAGTCAACCAAGATAAGCGAGTGATGACTCATCTAAATAGACGTACTGCATAAAAACAAGACTGGACAAGTTTAGACAAACACATGATGACGTCATTCAACAAGTTTAAACAACCAAACAATGAGCCAGCAGCAAACGGTTGTTAGCAAGGTAGAGAGAAGCAAGAATGACTGAGCGAGTGTAAGTTGGATTTAAAGTTTATTCTTATCACACACCTGAAGACTACTAACGCCTCTATCGGCGATTGCAGTGCCCCCTAGCAAAGATAAGGGAGAAACGTTAGTTGAGTGAAGACTAACACCCAAAGTGGACGTGTTTTTCGGTAAGTGTTAATTTCTGTTTTGTTTCTGAAAGGTGTTTTGTGGGAAAGGTAATCGAGTTGTGTATAGTAATTAAACTTTTAAAAGTTGGCAAATAATTTAAAGTCGAACTCAAGTTAGATTAAATGTCTATGTTTTTCTGCGCATATGCAGATACAGAGTATATAGTTGATATGCACCAGTTGGTTACAAGGATAAACAGTTAGATTATAGTCTCTCAATAGTTAAAATTAAAAAGTTAATTTTGATTTACTTAAAGATTTTTAAACTTTTTGTAAACTTTAAATTTTTTAAAACTATATTTTTTTAACTTTAAAAACTTTTAGTAAACTTTATTTTTATTAAAAATAACTTATTCAACCCTCTGTTATTAAGTGAACCTAACATGTCAAATTTATTCACTTTAAACATAAATCCTAAGTTTATCAATAAGTCAATTTAACCTTTCGAAAAATATAATTAATTAAAAAACTATGCATCGTGTTGTACTCATTTTGTAGTACTTTAAGCAGTAAACCCTTCAATTAAATTAAAAATTCAGATGATTTCCTTTATCGAATATCTTAAATCGTCTATAAATACTGAAATATCATGGCTTGCTCAGTTAAACCTACCCTAAATTATAAAACCGAAAAATAATTTTTGTTGTGGGCTCGAATTCAAGTTAAAACTTTTAATTATCTCTTAATTCTATTACCCACCGATAGAGGGCGATACAAAAAACTATTATTTCATTTTAAAAGGTTCACATCTAAATTCTACTTAAACTCTAAGTCATTTCAAATTTTAACTCGTGACTTTTAAAACATTTGATTGTTTTACACAATAATGTGATCGTTTGCTTTTTGAATGCTAATTAAGTTTATTGTTTTTAAGTGTATCATTAAGAAATAACTTGAATATTAAATCAATTTAACCTTAAAAAAGAAACACAATATATTCAATCAGTTGTTATCAGTGCCTTTGTGATGTAATTACCGACGCATTCAGCTGTTAAGTGAAAGGATAATAATTTGATTCCATTCAAATACGACTTTTCATTTTATTTTTCTATGTTCTTTTTCTTATGTAGGGGGAAATTTCAAAAAGTAGCCAAAGTTGTAGTTTATATTTCTCAAATATCTTAAATCTCAACTAAACTTCGTGCTTAAAAACCTACCCTAAACTATGATTTTATGACTTGATCAGTAAATATGTTATCAGTGACGTCATGTGTGGGAGAAAAACCCATCTGAAATTCCTATGTCATTCCTATGTGTATATTGTAACATCATGTCTTATCTTGTGAGTGATTAAAAGTAACACATTTTCAATCAATTCTCATGTAGTTTAAGTAACATATAATAAATACCTCGAGTTTATTTCACCAAAAATAAAATTTCTTTTAAAAGTAATGAAATTTTTCATGTTTTATATAATTTCAACAAATTTATTCACACTTTGTCTAAGACATTCAAAATGTTTAATAGTTGCTTATTTATTTTTTAAATAAGTTTTATTTTAAAAATGGAAAAAAATTACAAAGTTTTATTTTTTAAATGAGTGAGGTTAAAAAATTTCACTATTAAATTCCACTAAGTTGAATTTTTTTCAGGTATACTATTTCCACTGCTTTGAAAATGTTGTGTTGTTTTAAAAAAACTTTAACAATGTGTTAAGTCTGATTTTTAAAGTTATTAATTTTCCTTAGTTGAAAATATTATATAAGTGTAAAGTTATTATTTTTCTTAGTTTGAAATATTGTCTAATTGTAAAGTTTACTTAAACTTAATTATTTTCTTTTGTCAATGTATCGAAATGTTTATTTGTTGCTTATTTTATAAAATGTATAACCTAGATATTTTTAAGTGTGTTAATTTCGTTAGGTCGAATTTTCTAAAATTTCTAACCAACTAGATATTTTTCAAAGAAACTGTAACAATGTGTTAAGTCTAATTCTTCGTAGATTAAAATATTGTCTCAGTGTAAAGTTATTATTTTTTCCTAGTTTGAAATATTGTCTAAGTGTAAAGTTTACCAAAATTTAATTTTTTTTTTTTCATTTATCGAAATGTTTATTTTCTAAAATTTGTTACTTTATGTTAAATTTTCTAAAATTTTTAATCAACTATATATTTCTCCAAAACCTCTAACAATGTGTTAAGTCTATTTTTCCAACTTTCTTATCAATAAGTAAGATTAATACATATTCAAAGGAAAACCCATCGATGATTCATAACGTCACGCCTTACCTTGTTAGTTATTAAAAGTACCATAGATTTAAAATAACACATTTCCAATCATCTCTCTTGTAGTTTAAGTAACATATAATAAATACATCGCATTTATTTCATCATGTTTTACATAATTTCAACAAATTCATTCCCATTTTGTCTAAGACATTCAAAATGTTAAACAGTAGTTTATGTAGCATTGTCAAACTGTTATAAGTAATTTATATAAAATAGTTACCATGAAAATAATAAAAAACTCTTAAGATTTTTTAGTCATAGGCTATTTATTTATCATTTTAAATAACTACAATAGCAAAAACATGAATATACATGTTTCAAAAACAGTCCACACATTTTAAACCATTCTATATTTAGCTGTAGACAGTTCTAGATTTAATATTTGTTGCAATGTCCAATTAGATCCTTGTTGAGTGAATTTCTCAAAAGAGTTAATAATTTTCGTAAAGGCATCCTCAACATGTACAGGTATGTTTTGATTCGTCAATTCCAGTACAGTTCTTGAATGAAAATATGGGGTGATAGTATCTATATCACCGTCCGGTGTTTGGCGACTTACAACAACTTTTGCAGTTGCATACCATTTCATTGACCTTTTTACTTCTATCTGATAATTTAATTCATTCAAAACGTCCGACCGAATACTGTTAAAAAATGTGTGAAAGTCTTGATCATTCTCCTCATTAGAATTTATTACAGTTTTAGTAAATACATTTAAAGCATTTTGTCTGTTAAAATGCTTCACTTTTTCATATAACGAATCAGGTGACTTCTTCACATTAGGTAAAACTTTATGTAAAGTATCACAATGTTGTACTAAATCTGATTCACAATCAAATATTTCACTACACTGGATGCATTCATACTGCTTTCGGGGCTTATGCATCCTCTTATGTTTCAATAAGTCATACTTTCTCGAAAACAGTTCATTGCATTCAATACACTTATGTTGTTTGACAGATTTGTGAATTTTGCTATGTTGAAGTAAGTCACTCTTTTTTGAAAAAACTTCAGCACATAGATCACAATTATAAATAACTGGGCTCTTTGAATGAATCTTCACATGATTTAATAAGTCACTCTTTTGAACAAATTGTTTTTCGCAGATGTCACACACAAAAGGTTTTTTCTCCAGGTGAAATTTCATGTGTCTAATTAAGACAAACTTTCGGGGAAAAGCTTTGTTGCAAGTAGTGCACACAAAGGGTAACTTTAGTCCTGATGAGTTGGGTTTCACTTCATAATTCGAAACGGGTGCTTCTTTGAGTAAAAGTGTAGAATCCATCTCTTGATTATTTAACTTTGGTGATGAGTGTTGACACTCCAAGTTGGTTACATCACCAACATAAGAATTCATAACTCGTTCCATAATAACTTAAATGAAAACTAACTTAACGAAATATACAACCTATTACAACAATTTCAGGGCACAGTATAATAATATCAACTCGTTTCATTGAAATTTATATAATGATAGAGGGCGCTCGTGTAAAAATACTAACTTTTTATTGGTTTAAAAATACTGACATTTTATTGGTTTAAAAATACGCCACGCGATTATTTCATCCTATAATGTTATAAGTTCAATAAGCACTTAATTCTTGCACAATGACTGAGAAAGTCTTACCTATCAGAAGTTCATACATTTGTAAGTAAAAATCTTTATTACTTTTATAAATAATATTTTACTTATCAAGTCGCTTAATTTCTAAATGATGTATTCTAAAACGCTTTTTATGTCTTATGTATGTAAAGTCTACTAAAAGAGGGGAAAAAGAGGAGGTGTAAAGTATTTGTAAAATTGAAATATGTTAATTTATAAAAACTAGATTCCATTCCCTTTTTTTAAAATGTTGGTTGTATAAAGTCAAATCTATTGAAAATTTATTTTAATCGTATAACTCTAAACAAAATACCCGCTCTCTTTAATAAGTTAAATAGTCACTAAAAATTGTTCATTTAAAAGGAAAAAATCTTTAAAATTCTCTTATTGTATATTTTTATAAATAATATTTTGCACGTCAAATCACTTCTTAACTAAATGTAATAATCTAAAATGTCTTATGTAATGATCTAAAATGTCTTATGTGTTGTGACTGGTTGGTTAAATATAGGGTTGTAGTTAGGGATATAGGTCACTCTAGGGGTCATTCTAAGGGCTCCTAACTCGTATTGACAAGGTTCGAAGAAAACTCCGAACGGTTAGGTCGACGACCTTGAGAGAGGTTTAAACCTAACACCTTCCATCTATCAACTTTGAGAGTAGAACCTCTCAGCCGCTAGTCTTATGTGTTGTGTTTTTATAAATAATATTTTTCTTGTTTAATCACTTAACTCCAAAATGAAATGTTTCTAAGACACTTTGTCATGTCTTAAGTGAAACATATTTAACTAAAGAAGGATGTAGTATTTGTGACATAAGTTATTCTACAGTACCCTTTTAAGAAAAAGAAAAAAAAAAAAAAAAAAAAAAAGAAGCTATTACAAGTTAATTTTAAAAAAAAAAACATATAATTAAAAAAATATATTGTTTAATTAGCATAAAAACGATTATTTAAGTTACTCCAAAAATTTGTAAACTTAAAAAACGGAAGATATAATGTAAGAGAAAGTATGACAAATCTTTTTTTTCCTTTGAAAGATTAGTCTCAAAGACTTGAATTAACTTTTTCCCTAAAAATGCCACATTAATTTCAGTACACAAGTTTGCGAAACGGCTTTTGCAGGAAAATAGTACGGTGAATACAATTTTAAGCATTGTAATTTAATTCAATAACACAAATGCGTGGGTGTATAGCTTATAGTTACATTTGTAAAAATCACTTTGCTTTCGTTTTTAAAATATGTAAACACGTTATTTTTCGTAACAAAACTATAAATCTATATTTCTAAAATAAATGATTATAAGGTTAATACGAGAAAGAAACAAGCATGCTATTTTTGTCAATCTCTATAAATGACATTTCATAGTATTTTCATATAAAAATTTTCCTTCTAAATTATTATTTCGAATATGGAAATGATCTGTTGACAGAATGTTGTAAGAGAAATGTGCTTGTAAATTAAACAAACAGATGTAATAGCATTCATATTAAACCAAAACTCGCGAATTACTCAATAGCTAAAGGCAATTTACTGCACTTCATTAAACCTATGATAAAGATATCTCAACGCAGGTCTGAAGTAACCATCTCTCGCATTTAAAGAGATAACAACACACACACATACTTGGTGACCTAAGATAACATATATGTGTGATACAGAAATTGCAGGTTCTAATGTCACTAAAAATTAAAATAATACGTAAAACACTACAAAAAAAAAATATAAAAAATAATTTGAAACGCTTTAAATAAATTAAATTAAAAAAAAAAATGAAAACACTTTAAATAAAAAATAAAACAAAATTTCACCCTCTACAAAGAACAAAATCTATATGTCTAATCATGCACCTTCTTTATCTCTCTCATCTTAATTACTTCCGGTCTCACAAACCACCTGTCCTGTTCCAACAAGCTCCCAAACATGTTCCTAAAACATGTTTACTGCTTCCTGAAAACCCTTTTTGGAAAAAGCATGTCTAATCCCGTTTCCGATCTTATTTCCTGTCGCGTTTCCAGTCTAAAAATAAATTTCACGTTAAACTTTTATAAAGTAAAACAAAGTCAGAAAGATTTCCATTTTTATATTAGGTGTTAGTTAGCAAATAAAATTTTTATTTCAGGTGAGAAAAAAAAAAAAAAAAAAAAAAATCGAACATTTTGTTAATATTACTTTCAAACTAAATTCATTCTGATAGCAGGATTCCTACAACTCAACTCCACTCGACTAGAAGGATTAAAACCAACAAAAAAAAAAATTAAGCCCCCCACAAAAATAAGCCCTTCCCCTCTCTCCCTTATCGCATTCACTTCCTGTCACATTTCCTGTTAAACTTTCTATCTACACTTCCTGTTCACTTCCTGTCTCAACATGTTTGTTATTCACACCTGCGACTTCCGGTGACCTTCACCGTTCACAGAACTTCCGGTGTCCACACCTGCTACTTCCGGCTCCGGCTCCATTAGCATTTAGCCTGCTGGACTGAAACGAACATTCTTCTACTACTGACCAGCGACGATCTTCTGTAATCGGGTTTCCATTCATTTCCCTTTGACTTAGGAATTTTAAGGTCAAATCAACTGCTCTCGAAACAGCTAATAACTATTTTCGTGATTGATTAAATAAGATCAATTAAACATTTGAAAATAATCTTGTATAAAATGGCAAAGTAAACAATGTCAATTTATAACAATACATAAAAGATTTTGTCGAAATAAATTAATCTCTCGTGTAAATATATTTTTATATTGAAACTGTTTGGAAATATGATTTCAGCATTTTAAATATGGCGTAATTTTCCCATTTACTCATTTTAACGCGTAATAACTTAATTATTAATAGACATTCAAGGAGTAATTTTATTCTCAGACTCAACTATAGCATTGGCATGGATAAAAACCTCTGCTCATCTATTAAAAACTTTCATAGCAAATAGAGTCTCAAAGATTCAGTCTCTCATTGAACAATTTTTAAGGAAACACATTCCTTCTAGTGATAATCCAGCTGATATAATATCTCGTGGAACATTTCCTCAGGAACTCTCAGATATGGAACTGTGGTGGAAAGGTCCATTATTGACTAATAATATCTTGTACGTGACAGAAAAAGAGGAAAAAACTGACTTTCCAAATGATGATGCTTATTTAAACGAACTTAAAAACTGTAATATTAATTTGCATCTAATTAATCAGGACTTTAATAACTTTCTGAACAATTTTTGTGCCTTAAGTAACAGTTATTTTAAGTTAATTTGTATTTTAGTTTATTTTTATAGATTTATTTATAATTGCAAGCACAAAGAAAGGATTGTAGGGCCTATAACAAAAAAGGGATTTTACCAGGCAAAGATTAAATTAGTCAAATTGGTTCAGGTAATGTATTTCACCAAGGAAATGAAGACACTCAAGAAAGGTGAGAAACTAAAGGATAGTCGAGTAAGTAATTTAAATCCTTTTCTTGATAGGGATCAATTTATTAGGGTTGGTGGTCGTTTAGATCAATCGATTTTATCTTATGATAAAAAACATCCGATTATTTTACCGAAAGATCATAGGCTTATACTTTTAATTTTCCAGTATTTTAACTTAAAAAATTTGCATGTTGGTGCCCAAACATTGCTTTATTTTGTGAGACAAGAATTCTGGCCCTTAAATGGCAGAAACATAGCTAGAAAAATCGTGCATAATTGCATTGTTTGTTTTAAAAACAAACCTAAAATTGCAGAACAAATCATGGCTTCGTTACCTAAAGAAAGGGTAAATATAAGTCCCCCTTTTACAAATTCAGGCATTGATTTATGTGGCCCATTTTTTATAAAATACAAAAACCAACGTAAAGGAGTTTTTAGTAAAATTTATGTCGCGATTTTCGTCTGTTTTGCTACTCGTGCAATTCATTTAGAAATAATAACAGATTTAACTTCTGAAGCCTTAATAGCTACCTTAAAAAGATTTGTAGTTAGGCGCGGAATTTGTGCCACCATCTTTTCCGATAATGCCTCTAATTTTGTTGGTGCGAATTCAGAATTGAAAAAATTGCATAAAATTGTAAAAAATCAATCCGAGGAATTGGCTGCTTACTTATTGGCTAATTCAATTTCTTGGAAATTCCTTCCTCCTAGATCCCCTAATTTTGGTGGCTTGTGGGAGACAGAAGTAAAATCCTTTAAGCACCATTTAAAAAGAACTATTGGAGATTTAAAACTAACTTTTGAGGAATTTTTAACTGTCGTTAATCAAATCGAAGGTATTTTAAACAGTAGGCCTCTAATACCTTTATCTTCGGAACCAAACGATTTCGAAACGTTAACCCCAGGACATTTTTTAATTGGCCGCCCTATAAATAGCATCTGTGAACCAAACTTGACTGACGTTGCCAATAATAAACTTAGTCATTGGCAGCAAATTACAAAAATTAATCAATTAATTTGGAAAAAATGGAGTAGAGATTATTTAAATAATCTACAACAGCGAACAAAATGGTTATTTGAAAAGGAAAATATAAAAATTGGAACTATGGTCTTATTAAAGGATAGTAATTTGTCCATGTGTACCTGGTCAGTAGGTCGCATTCAAGACGTTGTTTATGGGAGCGATGGTAAAATTAAGGTTGTGCTTGTAAAAACTCCAACTGGTATATTCAAACGAGCAATTTCTAATGTTAGTATTTCGCCCATAAATGATCCTTTATTATAATGTAAATATTTATTTTTCTTATATTTCTTGTGCATTTATATTTGAAAATTTTTTGCAGTAACTTTGTATTTTAATATTATAATTGAATTGAATTGTATATTTGTATTATTGATTGAACTGAAACTTTTATTATAATTGAAGATTTATTGTTAAAAAGAAAATAATTAATTGTTCCCAACGAAGGACATTTGTTTAAGATATGTTGCTGAAATAAATATTTCAGTGGAGGCCGGTATGTTGGCGCCACTCTTGGCTTCTATTATCGCTTGGCGATAAATGTAACTCAGAAGTCGTTTTGTTCTTGTTTCGTTCGGTTGTTCCATGGGAGCTCCGAAGTAAATAAAAAAATGGTTCGTTAGTAAACATAGTTGAATTTTTATCGATAGTTGTATAATTTACAGTCCACTTGAATTTCGTAGTCGTCATCATATACCTACGTTCATCTCATATTCAGTCAATAAAAGAACACAGTAAATGAAGCACACATCTCCTCCCATAATAAATTTAATATTACCTAGTTGATATTAGCTAATGTCAAAAATGGGAGTTGTCGACTTTATGACGTCATAAGCAGAAGTAAAAGTTTAATTGAAAATTACGGCTAATTAATAAAATTTTCGAACAAACGAATGCACGATAACAAATCTGTATCCAAATATCTTTCATTTAAAAGAAGAATGGTGTAATTTGATGCAGTAGTTTGTTCTCACGGATTGTCGAAAGAAATCGCTTAGCGTTTTAAATATATAGATTTTCAAATTTTATTTTATTTTATTTTTGTAATATTCACGGGCAAGTACATTTTTATGACATAATTTTCCCCATTTACTGTTCTTAACACGTGAACATTTAATTATAATTTTAAACTTTTATTTCTGTTTCTAATAGTCACGTGTAAATACATATTTTAATTGAAAAGGGAATATTATTATATGCGCTATTTTACAAACTGGCAACAATTTCAAAAATGGCCTTTTCGAAATAATGAAAGCTTAAACAAAAAAATTTAAAAAAAATCGTCAAAAAATTAGTCAAATTAAAAGAGTAATTGCATGCCGCACACTGCAAGCTTGTCAATTCTTTCCCTTCAAATTATGGTTAAATTACTACGTGTAGTTTTTATTCCTATAAAACACTTTTACAGAACTATTTTGACCGATTTCAATATTAAATATCTCTTAAAATAATTATTCGATTTAAAACCTGTCTACTTCGCGTGTTTATCGAACATTTCTCTATAAAACTACCAATTTTTAGCCCACAGGCTATCAAAGCCTGAGAGCTAATGTGTCCGCCCGTTCTGTATGTATGTATGTATGTACAGTCGTGGAAAAAAAACTGGACACCACCCACTAACTCTGGAACAAATTATAGTAGAAGGATGTGACTGGTACCAAACGATTGGAAATAAAGTCTACTTTTAAATGATGTATATAAAATTTGCTTAGGGGGCCATTTACATTTAAAAACACACCCAAACTTTGTTTTTTTCAATAGCAAGACCCAGATATGACAACATATTTGAAATCTGCAGTTCAACTATGCCTAGATACCAAATTTCATTAAATTCCTACGATTAGTTTCTGAGAAATTAATTACTTTATAATGAGCATATTTAAGGGGCAGTACTCGATTGTTGAAATGCTGCAGAATGTCACTTCTTTTAATGTATTATGTTTTACCGATATGACCATTTTACTCACTTAATAAGTTTCGGTTATTGTTATATACGGTAAAATAATGTTTACAAGTGTTGAATTATCCTATTTTAACCCCTTGGGGACGAGCGACACGTATACGTGACGCATAAGATGCTCAGAATCCTCGATTTTTCCCACCAGTTATTTTTTATTGTAAGCTTTGCCTTATTATATCTTAGCATTTCTACGATTCAATTAGACGAAAATTTCTGTTTTGAAAAACCGGTGGTAAATTATTAAAAATTCTGTAATAGACGCTCGTCACGAAGGGGTTAAAAAAACCATAAGATTATTTGTAATTAAAATAGTTTTAGAATATGTAAATGGTATTGGAATTTTACAGGTGCTTTTATAATGCTTTTTCTCAGATTTTGCATCTATTTAACTCGCTTTTTTTTTTAGTTTATTGGCAGAAACGTGAATACTATTGACAAATAGAAAATTTAGAATTAAAAAAATAGTATAAAACAACGTAAGGAATCAAAGTAAAAAAAAAAAAAAAAAAAAAAAAAAAAAAAAAAAAAAAAAACGCTGATAAATTGTTTTTTAGTCTGAAAATAAATCCAGACATTGCTTTTTTGTTTAGTAGCGAGTGGGGGGGGGGGGGGGGGGTGTCTTGCTTTGAGATATGTTCGCAGGATTTATATTGCGATTTATTTGAAAACCTAAAACTAAATCTATGTTATAAAGACATCTGAATAACTTCACATCCGTTATTCTCCTTCGGAATAGGGTTAATAATTCTCCGATTAAACCTATTCTGGTAGTTCATTTGAAATTTTACAATTAGCTCTTTAATGCCTCTTGGCAAGAAAACTTGCCATTTGACATTTATTATTATTATTATTATTATTATTATTATTATTAGATTTTTCTGCCCACTGCTAGCGATTGGGAAATAATCTTGCCTATCAGAAAACCATAAAAATAACTTGTAATTTTTTTTCAATTAGCCTGTTTAATACGAAAGTTATAGAAGAAAAAGTTTAATTATTTTAAGTTCGTTATTAATGGAATAAAAACTGAACATCCATACATATTTGTAAAGATTACAATTTTTGATTGATATACAAAAGTTAATAAAAGTTTAAATTAGCATTTTTAAGTAACAAACTAATACTTTCGCGGGAATATTTTATCTAACAAACATTTAGTGTAATATTGCAAACAATATTTGAGTAAATTGAATTAATAAGTATAAATATCTCAGTGATTTTAATGTTTATATATTAAAGGTTTAAATGATGTAAATTGTTTTTGACCAAAATTTTGAAGATACCTAATGCAATAATTATATACATTTTTTCTCATAAATGCATCATCGGAATCTATTTAAAAAGAACAGAAAACATTTGACGAGTCCTACTATTTTGTGGAATACATTGAAATGAATAATTACATGTATACACCACAAAATTAGCTTTGCTCTCAGAAATTTTATGTTAATTTGATCTTCACAGTTTTTTGAATATTTATATGAACAAGTATATAATTTTATGGATTTGATATGTTCTAAATCCGTGTTTCAAAATGAAAGATATAAAGCAAATAGAAAGATTTGTAATCATATTGTATTTTTCACCTAACATTATTAAATTACTATGTTTTCTGTCTTTTTTTACAAATGCAAACATGATCTACAAGGACAATCTGTTTATATTGTAAGACAGACTTAATCTCTAAGTTTATCAAGTCACTATAATTCCAGCCTATGAGTATAATATTTTCTCAAACAGCGCTCCGACCCGAATATCGATTCTTACCACTAAATTTCAATAGTATTCTCCAAGGTAAGGAATTTCAGAAATTTTGTCCTTGAATAAGGTAATAAATACTATTAAAATTTAGTGGTGTCAATCGGTATTTCGAGTCGGAGCGCTCCCATCCCTGTTCAAACTATGCTTTAATGCACATCATAGACGGCCCCTTAAAGCAGCATCTTGCCGTTTTTTAAGCATAATTTGAAAACTACTTGGAAGAAAAATTTGAAATTTTGAACACACATAAAGCAGGACTTAATAAATATAAATCCATCAAAAAAATTGTAGGTTGCAATTCATAATTTTTTCGAATATTAATTTCATAATTCATAATTCATATTATAAAATATTAAAAATTACAAATTTAAGGTAGTTACGTTTGGGTTTTTGAGTTTTATAACCAAATAAAACGCTAGCACATTAGGATTATAATTTCAGGAGATATTAATAAAAATATGAAAATGTAATTTAACATTACAAGCTCTAAAGTTTGAATGTTTATAACTCAAAAACTTATCATCCAAATGACTTAAAATTTTGTATCTAGGCATAGTTTGAACCGAAGATTTAAAATATCATGTCAAAAGTGGGTGTTGCCCTTGAAAAAAATAAAGTTTAGGCTGGTTTTAATATGTAGATGGCCCCTTAAGCAAATTTTAGATACATAATTTAAAAGTAGACTTTATTTCCAATCGTTTGGTAACAGTCACTTCCTTCTACTATAATTTGTTGCAGAGTTAGTGGGGGGTGTCCAGTTTTTATTTTCCACGAATGTACGTATGTATGTACGTATGTATGTACGTAACGCGATAACTCTTTATAGAAATAAGCGTTTTGCTTCAAATTTTGAATATAGGTTCATTGTGATAAAGCGCTTCCCTGATTAGTTTTGGGGGTTCATTGGTGAAGTATAAAGATGGGAACGGGAGGCTAATCCCCCCTTAATTTAGATAAAAGGATTTTTCATGCAGAATTATCCAATTTTCTTCAAATTTTGTATATAGGTTAATTATGATAAGGCGCTTTCCTGATTGGTTTTGGGGATTCATTGTTTAAGTATAAAGGGGGTAACGGGGAGGGCGGCTAATCCTCCCCCTTAATTTAGATAAATGGGTTATCCATGCAGAATTATCCGATTTTCTTCAAATTTTGTATATAGGCTCAGTGTGGTAAGGTTCTTTCCTGATTAGTTTTGGAGATTCATTGGTGGAGTATAAAGGGGTGAACGGGGGCTAACCCCCCTTAATTTAGATAAAATGGTTTTTCATGCAGAATTATCCGATTTTCTTCAAATTTTGTATATATGTTCAATGTGATAAGGCGCTTTCCTGATTAGATTTGAAGATTCATTGGTGAAGTATAAAGGAAGGAATGGGGGAGGGGGGGTAATCCCCCCTTAATTTAGATAGAAGGGTTTTTCATGCAGAATTTTCAGATTTTCTTCAAATTTTGTATATAGGTTAACTGTGATAAGGCGCTTTCCTGATTGGTTTTGGGGATTCATTGTTTAAGTATAAAGGGGGTTAACGGGGGGCTAATACCCCCCCTCCTTAGTTTAGATAAATGGGTTTTTCATGCAGAATTATCCGATTTTCTTCAAATTATGTATATATGTTCATTGTAATAACGGGCTTCCCTGATTAGTTTTGGGGGTTCAATCTTTAACTATAAGGGGGTGTGAACGGGGGGATGATCCCCCTTAATATATTGTCGATTTCTTTATTTTTTGAGGGTCTTATTTCAAAGAAATTGAAATAAGAGTATAATATACCATTAGTGTGAATAGCCTGTGAGCTCAATGCCATCAGTTTAACTGGGCAGTTTTCTTTTTTATTATATTTTTAAATGCAATGTTTTTTTTTTTTTTTTTTTTTTAATATTAGCCTAGAAAGACCTCCGGACACCAAAAATTCATTGTCAGCAGTGACAGTGTTGGTTGCTTTTTTTTTAAATTACCCATCATACGTAGTATAGGGTAAGTCTTGTAATAGTTTCGAAAATCGAAAAAAAATTCACGTATTTACACGTTTCAGACACTGGAGATTCCGAAAAACATATTTTTAGGGGGAAAAATTTGCCGTCCGTCTGTCTGTGCGTGTATGTCTGTGTGTCTGTGTGTCTGTAAACGCTCTATCTCCCGAAAAAAAATGAGATAGACTTCAAATTTGGTATGTACTTAGTATTTTTTCAGTACTGAAAAATTTTTTAGTACTAAAAAATTTCGAAATTGTTTATTTTAAGGAGTAAATATAAAAGACAATTAAAAAAAACATTAATTTTGCAGAAAGAATGAAGTCGAGCGGATAATGAGTTGCCAAGATATTTGTAATCATATTTTCCACACTGTTCGATTTTTCATGACCCTGTATTTCATCCACATTTCATTTGGAAATGAGACGCTTAATCCGAAGCAATAAACCGCTAGGTAATATGATTACCATTTTTGGAGTTAAGGATGTTTCTTTTACGCAATTCAGTAACAGTGCATTTAAAGTTTATGACGTCATCAAGCCACGATTTTATTCGAATAGCAATGCATTTCATAAACAGTTTACACATGTTTTATTTTCATATTTTATACTACGCATATCCATGATGGGTAAGAATTACGGTGTCTCCCAACGACTAGTTTTGAATAGAGAGAAAAAAAATCGATTTTTTTTTCAAGATTTAAATCTGATTACTCCTCTTAAAAAGCTTAAGAAAGTGGTCTCAAAATGTTACTTCACAATTATCAGGAAAGATCTAATTAGAAAGGAGATTTGCAGCGTTATCCAGCTTTAATTGCCAGCGAAGTTGTTTTTCTATTGCCATTTATTGTCAGCTGCTAATGTCTGCCCGATAAAGGATAACACGTAATTACATAAACTTTCCTTTTAAAGAACGAATCTAATTATTTCGAAACACGCCACATTTATCAACTAGATTTAAAACTATTCAGAAAGAAAGTTTGCTTTAGATTCTTGGTGACGGTTTTTCTTTCCCTTTTGTTGAGAAATTATAATATGTTCACTAACTCTCAAAGCTTAATTTCTTGTAAATTTTTGTAAAGGATAGCCAGCTTAACCTTTTGCACATCTAATTATTTTTCAATTTTGTTGCCAGTAACTTCTTAGTATTTTGGGGGAATTATTTGGAGTTTAATTCGAAGAACATTTCCCTTATTGCAACTTTTCTATGTTTTAATAAAAATTAAGACAATTTCAATAAGTAAGTAATTTATTTCTATTTTCATCAAATAAATAAATAAACTAGTATATTTTAGCCGTCACAAAATTTTCTTCTATGTCGTTCTAATACAGTAGGAGACCGGGACTAGTAGTGACATTTTCGACATTTTTGATATTAGCCGTAAGATTTGAACTGAAGCGAAACATTTAGTGTATCATATCATTAGAGTAAATCTTGCGTAACATATTTATAAAACTACTATTAACATTATTAACGTTTTTCATAACACAAAATTAATTCTGCGTAACCTTGAAATTTGTCACTACTAACTCCCGCTACGGGGCAAGTTGTGACACATACAAGTACATTGTAACATATACAAATTATATAAGAAAGGTGATTAAATGGGATATGTTAAATCAAGAATGAGAAATTTATTCATTTATAACGTTCTTAACACAATAAAACACTTTCATGCTTTAATAAAATTGTAAATCAAATTATAATAAAATACCGTATATACTCGTGTATAAGTCGAAGAATTTTAGACAAAATTTGGGAGCTGAAAATGGGGGGTCGACTTATACACGAGTAAGTAAAAAAAAAAAAAAAATAGCGGAGTGAAATACCGAGGTCCTATTTTTTTCGCAGATAATTGGTGAATGTGCAAGTCTTTTAATTAATCACACATGAGTCTAGGTTAGAGAGACAGATAAAAGAAGACAATGGTGATTGATAAAAAAAAATCTCAACAATAATGTCTCTGCAATTGTTCTGCACTCATTTTCTCTTGGGATAGAATTCCCTTTAATACAAGGGCATCCCTTTCAACATTTTAATCCCCTTTTTAAAAAGAGTTCAACTTGAGATTACTTCTAGATTTCTCTCCTAAGAGTTACAATACAAAGAAGTACTATATTATAGCAGTTTAAGAAGTTGTTTACCCTTGTAAATAAGGCTTGAATAGATTTTTCAAAAAAAAAAAAAGTAAGTAATCATTAAATTGATGTGAATAGCTTTCAAAATAGTTTAAGTTTCTTCAGTTTTACATAATTATGCAATTTTAAAATGTTGAATTTAAAAAAAAAAAAAGAAGTCTGATAAGAAACGTAAAACGTTTACTAATTTAATGAAATTTTTTTTTTCATCCTCGATTACAAATTATTTTTCAACATACTACCAGAAATGTGGTTCGACTTATACACGAAAATACAATTTTTTCCAAAATTTTGCGTAAGAATTGGGGGGGGGGGGGTCGACTTATACACGAGTATATACGGTAGTTAAATTGTTAACACTTGTAAACTCTTAGTCCTTTATAAAGATACTTTTAGAGACACTTAGCAATAAAAAGAAAAAGAAAACTGTCTTAATCAGGAAAGAAATAAAATGTAAGCCAACACTAATCTTTGGCCATATTGATCTTTGACTCGGTAGCCTACTACAACGTGTAGGCCTATATCCTATAGTTTTAATCACTCATAGTCATCGCTTGTTTCAGCGTCTGATTTGCAGTTAATACAAATATAATAAGGTTCATTTTTGGTACATTTGACATGCACCCATCTTTTACATGTCATGCATTGCACCGAGTCGTCTCCGGGTCAAGAAATTTTGTATTGCTCCACGCAAACTAGACATAAGCAATTTTCGTCATCTTCAGAGCTATACAATACTTGCTTCTCGTATTTTTTTAATAACCTAGGTGTAATTTTTTTATGCACTGCTTGGCCTTTCCATACAGTTTCTTTTTTGCTTTTTCCTCTTCAATTTGTTTTCTGCGCTCTTTTGCTTTTTGTTTTGCTCGAATTTTCTCTTTTACAGGTGTGCTTCTTAGAATGGCAGATTTTAAACATTTACGCTTGCCTTTTCGAGGTCCTGCTTTAGGGAATGGTCTTATTTCTGTAAGACTTACCACTGACACATTGTTATTATCAATTGTCATAGAATCATCTAATTCAATGAGATTTCTTACTTCTGAAGACGGTACTGCAATCTCATCATCATTGATTAAAGTTATTGCTGAAGTGCTTGGTTTATTAACAGTTTCATATTTACTAATTTTTTTTTCATTGTCACTCTAGTCTTTAATGCTCTCATCTCTGATGGATAACGGTCGATCAGTTACTGAGGAACATAGGAAGTCTTCATCGGTAAAAATGTTCCTATTAAATTCCCAAATTCCACTACAGCGAAATCCTGCTTGAATATGTTTTGGAGTGGCAGCACTAGGAAGGGATATTTTGACAGTACCTGGTGTGTCGTAGATCGACACAGTGCTTCCAGGATGCGATTTCAACCATCCACATACAGCCTGATTGTAGAATTTTTTGAATGGCCCGTATACTGACACATCAAGGGGCTGTAATCTGTGACTCGTGTGAGATGGAAATGATAACGAAATCACTCCGTTGTCCGTGCAATAATCCAAAACATCAATATTTCGATGAGAACTATGGTTATCAAGTAACACTAAGACTGGGGACTCTTTCGAGCACCTTACATTTTTAACAAAATGTTTCATGAAAAGTAAAAAGCCAAGTCCTGTAATCCATCCACTTGGGTTTGATGTTCCGCAACAGCCTATGGGATCGTCACAAATAATATGAGCTTAAAAAAAGTTACGTGGAAATACACACATCGGTGGAACTGAATTTCTCAGAGCGTTAATGCCATTAACCATAGTTACGTTTGTTCCCCTTTCTGCAGAGGTCATTCCCCCAACTCTTTTTTACCCTTTTCTGCAATTATTTTTACAGGTTTCTGCACTGTTACTATTCCTGTCTCATTAATATTCCATATGTCATTTTAATTAAACTGATTATCTTCTGATACAGACGCTAAGTTATTAAAAAATAGTTCTACATTATGTTTATTAAAACTTGTATTTCTGCTCAAATTTGTTACTTGAGGAACTCGAAAGGAAATTGTAGGATGTCGTTGCATAAACTTAGTCAGCCAATCAGCACTTGCAGTTTTTTTTTTGTTAACCAATTTTCAGGCATGCTTATGTCATTTCTAATGGCAAACTCATACGCTAAATTTCACAGTTCTGCAGGACTAATTCCATAAAACATATTCGCTGATTGTTTGGCGTATTCACACAACTCCATCTCCTGTTTAGGTGTGAATATCATATGCGGTTTTTTATATCCCATTTCAATATTTCCTTCCGTATTAGTACTCTTCTTTTTATTCATATATCTAAGAAGGGACATTCTGTTTACATTGAACAGTTCTTGGGCTTTCCTTAAACTGCACCTTCCGGATTTTACTTCTATTACAGCCCTATCATAATCTACTAAAGTAGCTTTAGCTCTTTCAGTACGCCTCTTGTAATTTCGCACCATTTTCCCTGAAATATAAAAACCTCCATTAAAAAATATGCTGGGGTAAGTAGTGACACTGTCACAACGTGCCTCTTAGACTTCGCCATTTGTTACGCCATTTTGAACTTTTTTCATTAGTTTCCGAAATGTTGGCATGATTAACAAATGAAACACATAGAATAACAGCTCAAAATATAAGCATTTATATAATGTTAGGAAAGTTTACATACCTCAGTATCGCTAGTGTCAATAACGACTCCAACGTAGGTCGAAAAATTTACTTTTACAATAGAAAACAAGATAAATATTTTTATCTCGAAAACAACGCAACGCTATACTTCAAAACAGACGCAGCACATTGAGACAATCAACCTCTTCACTCACATGACGCAACAGGTGCTGCAATTTATTGGCTCAGTCAATGGCACAACTTGCCCCTGGCACAACTAACCCCGGTCTCCCCTAATTTAAATAGCATATTCACACAACAATTATAGATATGAAGTATGCGTAAAATTACAGTGATCAGTGAATAATAATAGAAAAAAATCGTGCTCACTAAATTGCATCAGTTAATTGTGGACAAAATTAGGAATCTTTCCCAAACAAAGGATAAACCGCCTCCTGTTGATTAATCAAAGTCAAAATTGAATCAGTATCTATTTATGTCAAGGTCTAACAACAATGGTAACCTAATAAACAAAGCAAATAGCCTCAGAAGATATTGTATTGAATAACTATAGAAGATAGGTACGCTAATGGCGCTTGGTGCATGTAAAATCCGTCATGGGAGCAAAGTCCTCCAAGTTCCCTGTGAATTATACCTCTGGAGGTCCCTAGGCAGGTGAAGGTCCAGTCACCTGTTCCAGGTTCTAATTACGAGATCGAATCCTTTCTCTTTTTTAAAAATTTTTGCTTTTTTTAAAATCTGCCAATTCAACAAGGTTAAATAGAAACCATGAACCGGCAAACAAACAAACAAACAAAAACTGTGGCAGACCACTATAGCACTGCAATGATGCCAACAAGGCTCTTGTCAGGTGGATCACATCCATGCTGTGATCAGACGAATATCGCCCCGCGTCCAGGTACTAACTCGTCAAGCTAGGCACTCATGCCAGGCAGGTAGGAACCTGGTTAGCAGTATAAAAAAAAACAGAATGTGAAGTTTGATGAAATTCCGCGTATTCGTTTGCGTAATATAGCCATCGTAGAAATCTGGAAAAACTCTACTTAGCAGCGCAACATGTTCAGCGATATATACGGAAACTAAATCACCTTCTATATATATATCAAGGTCTAAAATAATATGAAAGTTGATGCAATTCAGTGTATTAGTTTTTGAGATATAGCTATTTTGAAAATCGTGAAAAATGCAGCATAGCAGCGTCACCTGTTAGCCTATATGTGCCCAAGCCTAATCACCTCCAATTTATATCAAGGTTGCTTTGAAGTTTTATTAAATTCCTCACAGTAATTCTTAAGTTAGTGCACCCAAAACTTTGTGCCACATATAGACAGACAGACACAAAGACAAACCATGGACAGACATTTCCTAAAAACTGTCATATCTCGTTCAGGACATTCTAAAACGTATAAATCTGTTGAAAATCGGAAGTCAAAATTTTGCACGAATACAAATACTTTCTTCTTTTATATATAAGAAGGTAAAAATGCATTATAAAATATAACGCATTTTCAAATTGGCAATTTTAAAATGTCTAATGTGATTCGACTTAGGAGTTTCTTGCTGTAAAAAACAACATGCTGAGTAACACTCGACAAAGGAGCGCAAAAGATAAGGCTAATGTCACACGAACGATTATTTCGACGCTCACGGTTTCTGCAAGGCTCCCCGGGCTGACTCACACCGCCATTTAATTGCTTGCCCGTAGAAGAACGATTGGTCACGCCGCGCGTTGAAAAAATCGGTCGTGTGCCTTCAGAGCTTACGCTTGAACGCGAAGATACTCGCAAGGTAATCTTAACCTCGTACCAGTTTTTTTTTTTACCCAATAAACTAAAAATAGAGACAAAATGAAAATACCACCTTTTCCATAACTAAAATATTTGTTTTATATAATCGAAAAATGTCTGTCAATTAATAAAGCGAAGATTACAATTAAAAATTAGTGGTATCCTAAAGCTTTTAGTAACGAAGCAAGCAAACTCTTCTTGCCAGAGCGGCGCGACGTTCGGGCAAAACTATTAAGTGCTTAAACCAATGTCAGTGTTTTCTTAAATTTCTCATTCGTATTTTTATATTTTTAAATGAGTTTTTGTTATAAGACATCTGAGTTCGATGTCTTGCCAGGTGCTTTTATTTACTTTCATGGATTTGGTTTTAATGAAATGTCTAAGGAAACTTTCATTTTTGAATCAATGCCGAAAGTATCATAATATCCTAATAGTAATACTTACTTACCTACAACCAGGGAACATATATCTACATCTAGTGGAGAAGTTGAAAGAGAAACTCATGTTAAAAAGGTACTTATGGAAATGTAAACTGACTTCATAAGACTTTATCCAATTTAGAAATCTTATTCTTTTTACATTTTTTGTTTGGTAAAAATAGTTATGGTAAGACAGCAAGTTTAAGAGCTTACGCTGGCAACGCGAAGGTACTCACAAGCTAATATTAAACCAACGGGACCGTTCTTTCGAAATTTCTCGTTTGCATTTCAATATTTTAGAGTGATTTTTTTGTCTAGGAAATCTGTAGCAGATGCGTCATACCTTCAAAAATAAGTGAAAAATCAGTCCACATATTTTTTACTCTTTCCAAAAATGGAGCTTGAGAATCTTTAAGCACTTTCAAGGGGATTCATCAGTTTCAAATCTTCAAAAACCATTGAAAAATCAGTCCACATATTTTTCCTTACATCAAAAAAAGTAGCTTGATAATATTTAGGCACTTTCAAAGCGATTCATCAGTTTCAAACGTTCAAAAATATTGACAAATTAGTCTGCATATTTTTTTTTATCATTCCGAAAAAGTAGCTTGAGAAATCTAATAGCACTTTTAAAAAGGGTAATTCTATTCAAACGTTTAAAAAACATGGAACAATCAGTCAAGATATTTTTATCCCCTTTCCGAAATGGTAGATGGAGAATCTTTGAGCACTTTTAAGGAGGGCCATCAGTTTAACACTTAAAAATAAACATATTTTTGTTTTTTCGTATTTTTTAAAAATATATACACTTCTGAATCTAACAAAATAAACCACATGGAAATATTCAAATTAAACTCGGACCAATTGGAGCTTGAAAATGTGTAAATTAACAGAGACTACGATTGATCTTTAGCTTTGCAGGCGCTTCTCTCAAAACTGTGTTTTTGCAACTTGCGTACACAGTAAAAGAAAAATAAATCGTTTGTAGACAAATAATTTATTTTGAATACATATGTATATAATGATCATAACAACAATCTCCACCTACTGTTTTGTTAAATAAATGACGCAATTTTTATTTGCTTCTATTAAAATGTGCATTTTAAAGTGTATCGCGTTTTTTGAAGGTGTGGTAACATGGACATATGTATATATAATCACACGATCCATATCGTTTTAAACGAAAAAAATCTTTAATCCAAAATAACAATTTAAAATGAAAAAATGAAATGATGAGGAGTATTTACATAGCGCATATTCGTACAACTTCAGAAAACAACATTCTGACTCAGTTCAAAAGACTTCAATCCATCGTCTCTATTCTCTATCTTCTCACAAACCAGTCTCCCTTATATAGGAAAGAAAGACTACCTCCCACCGCTGCATAATCTGCAATGATTGACATATCACCTTCTATTTTACTTACTTTCACTATGAAATTCCTTTTCTTCGTGATTTAGCTATCTATAAAAAATGAATTTACAGATACAATTTATTCCTCTCTCAGAAAGATATTGCCATCAATACAATACACACAGTTGTCATGGCTTACTCAAGATGGTAGCTTTTCACTTGTATTTGAAAACTACAATAAGGTTCTTCATTCAATAGGATTATCCTCTTTCAATGCGTGTCAATGAATAAGACTATTCCATTATTACGGGATTATCTTAATCCCACAAGTAAGTATTCAGGTTGACTGGGCAATTTATCACAATATACGAGTATAAGTGCTCGATTGACTGATCAATTTGTCACAAAGGTTTAAAACTGATGACTCCGCTTAAAAAGAATAAATATCGATAAAAATAAAGTTCTAATTACAAACGTGATAACTTTAAGTCATTTAAAAGAACAAAATAAAAAACATCGATAATTAAAGAAGGATTTATAATTAATTGTAATTAATTTTTGGTAAAAGTATTTTCTTCGGCTTAGCTCGACACATCTAATGCGTGTCCAAGGAAATAAAAAGATAAGGTACAGTCACATTTACTTACAAGCTAAAACCTAATTTATTTAAGTGCTTTTCTTTTATCAGGTGAATGCAATAAAAGAATTAAATGAGCTATGTAAGAATCTTTTTTCAGTTAATGTCAATTCATTCTTATTACCGATTTTATCATGCTTAGCGAAACTTTCAAAATTTCAATATTATTTTTATAAACGAAATTTTGAAAAACAGTGTACTTGTATTTTAAACACTATTCAGAATTTATTAATATGTAAACAAACAATTAAATATATATGAACAATATCTGTAAATTTAATAAAAATCTGACGAAAATCCACAAAAGTATAGTTTAAGAATCTGCAGCTACTTATTAGCTATTTGTAAAAGAATAAATTTTGATATAAGTTAAAGTTTCTAATTACTTACCTTGAGCATCTAAAGTACAAACTAAAAACTCTTTGTTATTCTTTATTAATTAACTATCTGACCCGCCCAGCTTTGTCCAGTCCCGTGATAATAACATTCGCCGTGATAATAACCTCATAAAAAAACCTCAAAATTATATCTTTAACCCGATTTTGAAGGAATATATATGTTGAAATGAAAAATTCGTGAAAAGGTATTGACATTTAATTGTAAAAGAGCTCGTAAGAAGATATTTTCTTGTTTTTTTCAGTAGGTTCGATAAAGAAGTTTAAAAAAATAGTTATTTTTCTCTAAACTCTTCGAAATGTTTTTCGGTTATAAATACAACGGCTTTCCAGTCCGTGCAAAAAATTCGTGAAAATGTTGTTATATAGTTGTAAATATATATATATAACCATTAATGAAACATTACCATAACACCAACTTAAACTAAGAAATTATGATTTAGTATGTAATAATTAGTTGACAATGAAAGTTTTCCCCAACATTCTGAATATAGATACCAAAAACTTATTTAAAAGAAGAAGAAATTAAATTAAAAATTGAATGAATGAAATGAAATTTGTGGAATTTAGACAGAATTATCAAGTCCCAAATGCCTAAATACCACAAATAAAATGAGTGGTTTCATCATCATATTAGCCATAACATTGCTAAAGAATAAGATTTTGGGACTACCTACTCATAAACAATAAATAAAACCTGTGAAAAAAATCTTAAAGATAAAAAGTAAATGCAATATTAAAAAGGAAAGAAACCTTATCCATAATATAAAGATTAAAACTTGAAATAGAGTCAATCTCTATCTCTATAAAAGAGTAAGTGTCTGTCTGCCTGCCTGCCTGCCTGCGGATTTCTCCGTAATTATAACACCTAGGACTCTAAAATTTTTGTCATGTGTAGATGTTGTCACCGGACAGTATACCTCGGGGCCGGATTTTTAAATTTTAATAAAAAAAAATTTTTAAATTAAAACGTGTATATGGAATTTTGGGTTCGAGGCTATTTCAAGCTCCTCCCATGAAATAGCCTCGGCAACGAAGCAGCCAGCCAATGAGAGCAGTGTAACGACCGAAGAAATCTATGGCCTAGCCTGACTCGTGAGTTGCTGGCCTAGAGTTGTCCAGTTTTTGTCCATGGTTTTGTCGCCTAACTTCGGAGGTTGACTGCCGTGTAAGCCGTGTAATCGAATCGAAAGGACAGTTTTCGATATGCAAAGAGACTGCAAGAGATGTTAGTTGGCACGTCAAAAAGAAGTGAACCGAGCTACGCTAAGAGAGATGCAGAGAGAGTTGAACAGACGATGGTGAGCGGAAAATGATGTGTGCGCGTGAACAGTATATGATGGTTGTGTGATCTGGGGTTTTGATGGCAGAATGTAATGTTTTTTAATTGTTCATCTTATTTTAACTTGTGTATCAACGATGCCTAATAAAAAGTGCTGGATGTTAATCATCACCTTGGATCACTGGAGTTCGTTAAGTCATTACAGTATGGCTCTTTCCACCCGACATCAATAGAGCTTACTGATTTTAGTTCGGATTTTCACCACAGGGGGCGCTTTCGTATATTTGGTTCTATGGGCTGGATCATGACGGGGTATGCCTCATTCGACTCAACATCGATAACCTTAATGAATTCAGTTATGTTCGTATAGAACATATTGTGCCCCCTGGCGGTGGAAGATGTAACTAAAGGATTTTGCAGCTAACTCGGGTTCTATGGGTCACATCACGACACGGTTTGGCTCATTCGACACAACATCAATAGAGCTTACCTATTTTAGCTCTGAATTTCACCACCAAGGGGTGCTTTCCTATCTCTGTTTCTATGGGCTGGATCGCAATGGGGTATGGCTCTTTCCACTTGACATCGATAGAGCTGACTGATTTTAGTTCGGATTTTCACCACAAGGGGTCCTTTCCTATATCTGGTTCTATAGGCTGGATCACGACGGGGTATGGCTCATTCGACTCTACATAGATAGAGCTTTTCGATTTTCACCACCAGGGGTGCTTTTCTATCTCTGGTTCTATGGGCTGGATCATGAAGGGGTATGGCTCTTTCGACTCGACTTATGGTAATATATGGGAGTGTGTATGGCACGCCCGGTGTTTGCTGTCTAAGGTAGTGGGGCCCCCAACATTAGATTTGTTTAAAAATAAAAAAAATGTTTAACACTGATTTCAGGTACATTTAATGTTGTTGGCACGGGCAACGCCGGGCGGGTAAGCTAGTATATATATATATATATATATGTGTGTGTGTGTGTGTGTGTGTGTGTTTTCTTCTCGTTTTTTTTTTCGGGTCGGGTTCTTTAACATAACATTTTTTTCCGTTTAACACATGATTCCGTTAGAGACAGGCTCCGTTTTGACATATTTTATAGTAACACATCTACGCTCTGCAGAGATGTACTATAGAGTGGATAAGTTTTACAGTTATAGAGGATAATTATAACTAGTCGGATGTGCCAATCCCAAAACATTCTGCTATCTCATGCATGTTAATATTTCAAAATAACAGAATATGAAGTTTGATGAAACTTCGTGCTTCGTGCTGTAACACTCAAAAAATTGAAGGCTTGTACGGACGACAACACAATTTATTTAGTATTACACTCTGCACATTTAACAGATAAAAGCAACATTAACGCAGACGGAAAAGTTTGGTTTAAAAGTCAGGACGCTGCTCGGGTCTCGGATCCACTTCCGAGCGACTCTTCCGGCGAAAACCTACCGGTTTTCCGTTATCCTCTCTGCAAGAGAATTTTCTCCAACAACCAATCTCGGCAGAGTTTGCTATGAATCTCCCCAAAAAAAGCCTCTTCTGTTTTGTATATATCAGGAAAAGGAATTTTAAGTTTTCTGGGGTATGGAAAAAGTCCTTAGCAACAGTTACACATTTACGCGAAAGCCTCAAACAAAAAGCTACAGATAATAACACTCTTTGTGAGAGCTTGTAATTTAATAGAGTACTTTCTGTCAGACCCTTCAAGTTCTTAGCAAGAATTATGGGAGCTGTAACGTCAAAAAATCCTATTAAGGAATATAGAGGTTCTTGAGTAAAATTAATGATCACACATGGTGGAAGGTTTAGCATTAGAGAGGGCGGCTGGACTCTTTCTTCCAAGTATTAATGCATGTAATTAGAAAATAATTTTCAAATATATATTTTCACTTCGTTACAGCGCATTCATTTTTGAGATATGACTATCGCTAAAATCGTGTAAATCCCGAAAAATGCTGTATAGCAGCGTCACCTGCCTGTTGGGTTTATTTACACCAAAACCTAATCAGCAACAACTTATGTCAACGTCTAATTAAATCTGAAGTTTGATGAAAATCCGTGCATTATTTCTTGAGATTTGCGGAAATGGTGAAAAATGCAGCACAGCAGCACCACCTACTGGGCTATTTACACCAAAAACGAATCATCACGAATATATATATCAAGGTCTAACTGAATCTAAAGTTTTAATAAATTCCATGCATTAGTTCCTGAGATATGACTATTTCTAAAATCGTATGAATCCTGAAAAATGCAGCATAGCAGCAGCACCTGTTGCGAGATTTATACCAAAACCTATTAAGCAGCAACTTATGCCAACGCCTAACTGAATCTGACGTTTGATGGAAATCCGTGCATTAGTTATTGAGATAGAGCTATTGCGGAAATCGGGAAAATTACAGCATAGCAGCGCCACCTGCTAGGCGATTTGCACCAAAAACTAATCAGCACCATTTTATATCAAGGTCTAAATGAATCTAAAGTTTTTTTAAATTCCGTGCATTAATTCTTGAGAAAGAGTGCCCAAAATTGTTTTTAAAATTACAGCATAGCAAAGCCACCTGCCAGGCGATTTGCACCAAAAACTAATCAGCACCAATTTATATCAAGGTCTAAATGAATCTAAAGTTTTATTAAATTCCGTGCGCAGAATAATAAAATGTCAAAAGTCAAGAAATTCTTTACGTACGTTCAAGTTACCTGAGATCAATTTTCAAGCCAAAGACTATATCGATTTTTTTGATAAATTGGGCTGAAGTGACTGTGACAGAACCATCATTAACTAAGTTCTTAGATCATAACATTCTTACAAAGTGTATCCTAAATCCAAGGCAATAGATGAAGACATCTTACCTAAGATTAAACTATTCCCTTGTCACAATCAAGCCACTGAACGATGTGTGAAACTTGTTACGGAGGCTTCTTTTGTTGTTTGTGGTCCTTTGCTACGCGATGGGTTCATTAAAACTTGTCTGGAGTCTCGGAAAAAAAATGCCAGTTTTTGAAACCAAAAAACCGTATGGACTACTATAAAATGGTAACTTCATTGCTTGTAAATTGTAATAGTAAATTATTTTTACATTATTACTCTAGTTCTTTAAGAATAATATGAAATTATATTTTCTTACATAGGTTAAGTTAAAAATATAAAACAATTACAATTACCCAAATTTCATATATTTAAAAGAGAATCGTCGTTGAGTTAGTATAATAAAAGCGAATTTGATATAAATATTACATAATTTTACTATAAATATATAATAATAATAATAATAATGATTTGATGATCATCCTTTTAAATTAAATTAATATTAATAGTTTGTATATTTGAGGGAAAAAAATGGAAAAATGCACAACTTTTACGTTTTTTCTCAATATTCAGTGACCTTGGGGCAGTATTTAATATTAATAATTTTCAAAGATATTTTATAGTCAGAATGAGGATTTGATAGCGCAACTTTCCCACACCACCTCATTTTGATTTGGAGAAGAAAAAAAAAACCATAGGCGGGCGGTTTTACGTTTTTTCTCAATATTCAATGACCTTGGGGTAGTATTTAATATTAATATTTTTCAAAAATATTTTATATTCAGAATGAGGATATGATAGAGCAACTTTCCCACACCACCCAATTTTGATTTGGAGAGAAAAAAAAATTTCATAAGCGAGCGCTCCACCCTAATATAGCTATCGTAAAAATTATGAAAAAGATAGCATAACAGCGCCAATTGTTGGGATATCTACACCAAAATGTAATCAGCTTCTATTTATGTCAAGGTCTAACTGAAACTGTAGTTTGATGTAATTCAGTGCATTAGTTCTTCAGATAGAGCTATTGCAGAAATCGCGAAAAATGCAACATAGCAGCGCCATCTGTTGCGAAATTTACGCTAAAAACTAATCAGCACCAATTTATTTCAGGAAGTAACTGAATCTAAAGTTTTATTAAATTCCGTGCATTAATTCTTGAAATAGAGAGCCCACAAAAATTTTGTCACATACAAACAGACAGACATAGTCATAGACAGTCATTTTCTAAAAACAGTCAAATCGTGTTCAGAACCTACTAAAACGTATTAATATGTCGAAAACCGGAAGTTGAAAATGTTCATGAATACAATACTTTCTTCTTGTAAAGATAGAAGAAAGCAATAAATGGGAGAGGGGGATTTTTAAAACTACCTTGGTCCGCCCTTATTTAAAAAGTTTTAATTATCCAAAAATTATGTTAATCCTTTAATTATATAGCTATATAAGTCAAATAAACCAAGTTACGTGAGTGAGTTATGGCTACCACAGCAATTTAAATTTAAAAAAAAAAAATTGCTGGAATTACAAATTTAAATTACAAAATTATTGTAAAATAAAAAAAAAAAACAGATTTTGTTAATTCAAGTAAAATTGATGAAATTTTGTTAAAATTTTGTTAACAATATTTGATTTTTCCATGCAACAAAACCAATTTTTTACTTCAACTAAAATTTTGCTTGAAACAACCAAAATGTACTCAACAAAATATGTTTTGTAGTTTTAATCAATTCCTTTTTCTGGGTGTGAATTCAAACTTTCTTAAAATTTTAGCAACTTTCTGACTGATTTTAGGGGGAAAGGCCAGACAACTGAAGTATTAGGGATGGAATTAAAATTATTTTCAGAATGGACGGTTTTTGTCAATTTCTTATAAATAGAATCTATAATGTTAGAGGAGTAACCACGATCAACAGCAATAGCTTTGAGATAATTAAGTTCAGCACTAAGTAACTGGGGAGTGGAACAAATATTGGAATCCCGAAAAACAAAAGTATTGAAAGCAGCAAATTTTTGATTAGGAGGATGAGAAGAATACCTGTGAGATAGAAGACTGATAGCAAAATGTTTACGAAAGACGGTAGTCGGAAAGCCATCTTCACTACGAATAACAAGGATATCCAGGAAAGAAAGAGAATTGTTGGTCTCAATTTCAAAAGTAAATTAAACGCAAGAATCAGTGGAATTCATAACAGAGAGAATATGATTAATATCCGAATTCATTTCAACCAGGACATAACTATCACCAACAAAACGGACATAAAACGGAAACTGTAAACTTTCAAATAATTTGACCTCAAAGTAGTGCCTGTAAATATCGCATAAAATTGAACAAAGAGGATTACCCATAGCCAAACCGTCAGTCATACGAAGGAAATTCACATTGAAAACAAAAGTATTTTTTCGACAGGCAAGTACGATTGAGAAAGGTAAGCTCCTGTATTTTTATCATGGTTATTTCTCTAATATTATAGATTCTAGTTATAAGAAATTGACAAAACCCTTCCATTCTGAAAATAATTTTAATTCCAACCTAATACTACAGTTTTTTTTGCCATTTTTTCCTAAAATCAGTCAGCAAGCTGCTAAAATTTTAAGAATGTTTGAATTAAATGTTATTTTTCCCCATGTTAATAAGATCTCTTTTTCAAATCTCAAACACTCCGTTTTTCGTATAGATAACTGGAGTATTTACCTAATCTCTTGTCAGTGTGGTCTCATTTATATTGGTCAGCATAAACGTGCTCTTCGATTTCGTTTAAAACAGCATAAAAGTTATGTTAAAAATCAAGAGCTGAAACGTTCTTCTATTGTTCAACATTGTTGGTCTTTTCAACATAGGTTCAACTTTTCCTCAGCCACCATTATCCAAAAATGTTCTTTTAACCTTGATCTTGATTTTTGGGAATCTTACCACATCATTAAAAATTCCCACTCCTTAGTCAATGACTTATTTAGTACTCCTGATTTTCCAAGTATTTGGAAAGCATTAATTTAATTTCCCTTTTTTTGGTTTATTTTGTTTCTTTCATTCTCCGGTAGATGTCTCTACATATCCACTCAGTTGTTTCATGTTGCTTTCTTCTCATAGGTTGTTTTTGGCACGTGCTCTACCCACATCGGATATATAAATCACCGCCTCTAACTTCTTATGTAGTTTAAAATTACAATCTATATTATTTCCCATTGGCTCAATATTTAATAAGACATTATATCCATAGATTTGGCGTTAAGTTGGTCTTAGTAAGTCCCTCAGAGCTACTTCACTGTTCGAGTGTTATGCCCAGCCTTGCTTTTTCTAGCTCGCTGTGCTTTATGCCTTGTAGCACTGATGAAGAATTTCGCTTGTGGGCTCGAAAGAGCTGTTTGCTGCTTTTTTGTATATTGCTTGTGCATTTTTAACGTTTGTTTTTTGCCTTTTAAAATATCTAATAATAAATCATCTGAAACAAAGGCATATTAGGGACAACCAATTCGACAAACTTCAGTACCTCGAAATAACTTTTGACATTATGTCGACACTCACCTCACCCTGCGTTGGTGGATAATAGGTTAAAATATTTCAAACCTATATCAGAAATAAAAATGTTCACTGTTTGCTTTTATTTTGAAATTTTCTGTTAAGTTTTGTCATGTCAAGATCTTCCAAATTTCGTAATTTATTTTAAATGCATGAAGAGAAATTTTGTTGCATAACGAAATGGATAATTAAATAACTCCTTTCTACATTCCTTTATTATTATCGTAATCTGAATTCATTAACCCCTTCAAGGTCGCTTAATATTTGAAAAAAAAACATAAAAAAAGTACCTATGTTTTTTATTACAGAAATTGAATAATTATAAGGTTGCTAAATAAAATATGCAATTTGTTTTTTTAAGGCAAAAAAACAATATGTTATAGAACAATTTCACATTTGTAGAAAAGCCATCATGCGAGAAATCTGTGTCTTAACACCTTAAGCGCCGCCCCGATAAGTGTAGGCTACCTTTTTTTTATAATTTAGTTTATTTGATCCCCACTCCTTTTTTGATGTAGAAATATTCACGGTGGTTTACGGCAGATAAAATGATGCGAAAAGAAAGCCAATTACACTATATTTAAAAAACTGGTGGGAGTCAAACAATCTGAATTAAAAAAAAGTAGTCTACACTGCCCGTGAAAATCACGGGCGCGAGAATTAAGAGTTGAATTTTTCTGGTTTCAGAAGTTTTTTCCAGCAGTTAAATCTTGAGCCCGAAGATATGACGGGCACGAGAAATAGCGAACGACACCTCAGCCCGTGATATTGACGGGAGCTATAATTAAGGCACCGCCCCCTGAATACTAGGCCTGAGCGCTGACAACAATGGCGGCTGTCGCAGGCCGATTTTTTTTTTCAGCGTTTGAACGGTCCCTCGAAATTCCACACCAATAATTTCTAAAAGTTTTCTTCGCCTTGTTTTTCGGAGATCAAATAAGTCAAAGAAAACTTTTAGATATTATTGGTGTTGAAGTTCGAGGGACCGTACAAACGATTCCACCTGCGACAGCCGCCATTTTTTACAGCGCGCAGGCCTAGTAATCAGGGGGCGGTGATTAAGGGGTTAAATCATTGTTAAACATACAAATCTGAAATTTTGTAATTGTTCTATAAAAAACTTTAAGATCACAAAAAAACAAAACTCAGCCCAGAAAGAAAGTAGAGTAATACTTTATATATAATTTTTAAAGTTAGTACGAATTTCTAGGAAGCAAACCAGCTGAAAGTTCTCGGAAATCGGACACTTGTTCCGATAAATTTATTGATAAAGCAGAAGAAACATGTAGGATTTTCCCCCATTTTGGGAAGATTTTAGTCTCATGGAAATTTCTTGAGGACAAGCAGTAGTAGTTTGATGCTGGAACACATTATGCATAATTGTTTAAATAAATGCATATTTTCATTGAATATTACCAGATATCTAGCCAATGACAATGGATTAAAAATAAATTATTGAAAATCACAGCTCAGTATTTTTTTTTTTTGCTTACATTTCCCTACTCTAATATATATATATATATATATTTCACTATTTCATGTTTTGGCAAGAAATGTTTTTAACTCCAAGTCTGTTCTCTCTTTCTTTCTTTTCCTTTTTTTCCCTTTAAAACCATTTGATTTGACAGCGCGAAACTTTTGTAAATCTTTCAATCACTTTCCTAAGTAAAATAGTAAATTCGTAAAACATTTAGATATTCAATCAGGCACTAAAGAATTGAAGAACATTTCATATTTTCCTGAAATGATTTATTCGGTATGTTTTTCTGACTCGGCCCCTTTGGTGGGGAAGATGACCGGAAGCCGAGCATTGCGCGGACTCTCCGTTGGGTTGCTCCGAATCGGCCCTTTTGGAAGGGAAGAAGACCTCTCGACACATGGAGATGTTCCGTCGACACGACGGGGACAGGAGACGGACGGACTGGCAACCTCATCGTGGTCCACCAGTGGGAAAGGGACTTCCGAAAGCCAGGGATGCCGCGTGACAGCCCACTTGGGTCAATGACCCAATGGGGACTGTAGGCCGTGGGTCCCTCCCTCGCCAGCGCAGGTTTTCTGCGACGCGAGGACTCGGTCTATGCTCGGAGCTTCCTCCGTAGGTGGTGGAAGGAAGTCCCGTAGACCAATCCCAGTTGCTCGGGTGGAGGGAGTCCCTTTGGGGAGCCCACTCTCCCTCTGTGCCGAGGTAGGTGACGCTGGGCAAAGGTTAAGCAAATGCCCGACGGATCGTCTCCAAAACTTGTCCGAGGAATTGACGGAGGCAGGATCGAGCTCTGAAGAGCACGATGCGTGGTGACTGTAGTGCGCTGGGCGATGGGAGATACGGCATGCAGCGACTATCTGCACCGTTCCAGCGGCAGAGGTGAGATAGTTGTCGACACGTGTTGTACAGGCCACATGGACGATGACCCCACGTCATCCTCCGCAGCTAGAGCAGTTGTGCGCCGCCCTCAATTGTCATGCAGCGCAGGAAGTGCCCAAATTTAAGGGCGGTCATAGTCCGAAGGTAACCCATCAGGTTGCTGTGGACAAGACCGTCCCTTGGAGGAGGGATCACCCACCTCCTGTTGTGTGACTACGAGGAACCGGGCCCTGAAGACACCCACCCGGGACTCCCCCCGTAAAGTATAAGGAGTTAATGTCCCGACAGTGAAACGCCCACCGGTAAGTAAAATGCATTAAAATAACCAGAATACAACTACTACAAGGACAAGATTTACAGGAAACAAAGTTAAGGTAAGTAACAACATAAATATAAAATGTTAATTAATTAAAATATTAGACAAGCCGGATAATAAGCAACTTTGACAAATTAGATCATAGAAACGGTCAATGGCGGAAGTGCCACGACAAGAAGATATTTTTAAAGTGTTAGTTTAAGAGAAAAACAATGCACTAAATCAAACAAAAGTTATACATTTTTCATATAAGTCAATATGTTAAAGATTACATCAGTATATACAACTCTGGATGAATAATTACCATATAACAGACTCTACAAAACGGAGCTCACAAAAACACGTACAACAGCAATGGCGGACAGTAGGGGTTTTTTAGGGACAGTAGAGGAACCGGGCCTGTGGCTCGCCGACTAACGCGGCGTCTATCATTGCCAAAACTCGAGTCCTCGGGCCGAAACCCAGTCCGGCACGTCTATGTGCAGCCAGAACTTTCTACGTCTGGCTGGCGGAGAGTAGAAGTCTTCACCTAATTTTCACCCACCCTTTACCTCGACCGGCCCGCCTCTTTGGCGCGCCTTTCCATGTCCTCCAGAGACCGGGAATGGCTCTTCCAATAACTTTCCGTTGTTCCTAACATTTTTGTAATTTGTTGTGTTTTTGTTTGTTTTTGTGTTTTTGATATTTATGTGGATGATCCTGATAAATGGAGTCGACTGGGGACCTTCCTGCATATCGCTGTAAGAGCTCAGCGGAGGGAAAGCCATTTAGAAGGGGACAACCTAGCCGAATCACGTCTATGTGAAGGGACCGAGTTTCCTCGCGGTTCCGGTTCGGCCAGATGCTCCTCCGTCGCACGTAGCGACAACCCACGGAAGATGAACTAGCCGTTTCTCCCTCCTATGCGACTCGATGACCGGACGCCGTGGGAAAGCAAGGACCGTCGAAAAGCTGGGCATATGACCTAGGGACTGGTTCCCCTGATGGGACTCTAGCGACGAAGTCGCTGGGTTGCTCGGTGGTTCATCATGTGTCTACGGGGAGGTTTCCTCTAAGATGTGGGATCCTCCGCGTAATCGCAACGACCTCTGTCTTCGCTCACTTGGGTAATGGGTTGGAGGGTCCGCAGGTGGCGGTCCTCCAGTCCGGCTGAAGCGCACCTGGAGAGACAAATCCGGTTTGCGCGTTAAAAGTCCTCGAGGACTTGGGTTCGGTGGTCGAAGACGCGCCGTGCGTCACCCAGGCCCCTGGCGGCGCAGCCTAGTTTTATACCAATGAATATGATGCATTTCTTATTGCATTCAATATAATAATGACGATGTTTTCGTGACACCATTATTTGAAAAACGCGTTAATAGTACAGTACAATGAAAAGAAAAAGGTTGTATTTTTTAAATTTTGAATTCTTGATCGTGCCAGAAAATAATGAATTTTGTTTTCCAAAAGCTTCGATAAAGAGGTAATAAAAACAAATTTCAGTGATCAAAGAAAAAAAAAATCTGTAGCACTTTAAATTCCCACGGATATATATCCACGGTCATAAATAATATATCTCCCCGAAATGCACGAAAAAATGTGCAGTACAGTAGAACCTCGATTATCCGATGTAATTGGGACCGAACCTACTTCGGATAATTGATATTTTCGGATAACCGAGAATTTATCAATAATCATCTAGTTTAATATATAACATCTTCATCGAACTGCTATTATGACTATTTAAACTGCTAAATAAATATCTAAATTAAAATTATATATGAAAATAACTTTATTTTGAAATAAAAATCTTAAGAGTAGAACCGGATTAGAATCGTCCAGTAAGGCTAAGCGTGCCAATCGTAAACGAATAGTAAGCGAGTGTGTAGTTTAAATATGACATTTATTTCTCCTCCCCTTTTTGAAATTTTGTAGATGTGAAAATTTCTGTTCTTGAAAAAATGACAAAAGCGGTTTTGTTCCCTGCGCTTGCTTACAATCAGAGGGTTCAATAACATTCGAATGTTGTGGCACTGAACATTTACTTTAAAAATCTGAATTGCACGACACAAAATATAATCCTGAACTCTCTTAACCAACGCGCAAGCTGTAGTAGGCACTTTGTCATTCCTCAATTTTTTATTCTCCAGAAAACTATAAACTTTTGGATGCAATTTGCTCACAGCCATAGGAAAGTCCTCATTCTCCACATCCTCCATGTCCAAAACTCTGTACAGTAGCAACACACCAAGAAATAGCCCGAGACATCACCAATCAACCAACCAGTCACCCAGAAACAAAAAACACCAGGGAATTATAAGCCTAGCAACCAACTCACAAAATAAACAAACCGACAACCGTTGCCTACAACTTGACCACTCCAAATACTAAGACAAACAAATTTACTATAGCAACCAACGATAGCAACCCGAAGAACCAAAACAAACTCACAAAAGAATACTTAGCAACGAAAACCACTCAAAAATAAGCGCACTCTAACCATAGCAGTACGGCCATTGGCAGTACGGCCTACCAAATTTCGAAATGGGGAATATTTTTGTTCAGAACAGAGACGTGTACACAGGGGTGTGGGGGAGAGAGAACACTTATACCGGCATCGGAACTTGCGAGAGCTCAAGCTAATTTTAAAGGCATTCTAAAAAACAGGAACCAAAATATTTATCTGTACTCGTAGTTCGGAAACAACCTTTTGTATGCACAAGGAATGTGAAAATAACAAAAAAAAAAAAAATCAGGAAACTGACGTTGGTTTACGGAGAGTTTCGGTTAAACGAGGGTCGGATAATCGAGGTTCTCATCTAAATAAGAATTTAATTTAATTGCACATTGAAATTTTAAAATTATTAGGATTTACTAATGCTGAGTCTCGTAAAAAAAATTCATTAAACTTCCTAGGTTAAGAGTCTAAGATAGTAATGCGCAGATACTTGCAAGGTAATGTTAAACCAATGGAAGCGTTCTGTAAAAATTTCTCATTTGCATTTTAATATTTTTAAATGACTAATTTATTTTTTTAATTAATGCCCTAGTTATCATAGATCGATGGCTTGCCTGGTACTTTTTTGCCTTATACGAAATGCAGTATTTTTTTAGTTTTTTTTCTGAGAACGTTTTTATTTTTAGAGCCAGCCAGTTTAGAAAAAAGAAAATAAACTCAGGAAAAAAAAAACTGCAACCAAAATAGCAAAAGTAAAAAATCCCCCCCCCCCCCACCTCCCGGAAGATATTGACCTGAACCTATACAAAGAAAATCATTTAAAAATATTGAAATATGAGCGAGAAATTAAAAGAAAAATACATTTGGCTTAACGTTAGTGATTGTATGATAATATAAGTGATTGTATTTTTCCCCTTAAGAGAACTATAAACTATTTTGATGAAAATACTTTTCTACTTTAGAAATTACATTTGAATATTAACTTCTTTTTCTTCTTAAGAATCCTCGTAACCGATACAGGTTTCACCCTCGATGATCGCGGAATCCCATGCTAATCTATAAGAAAATTGATTTATTTGATTATTTGTTTTCTAATATATTTATCGAAATACGGTTTTTACCATCAGATAGCAGACATCCATAATACAACATAGTGGGTTTTAAAAAAATTGTCTTAATTTTTTTCCTTTTTTTCTTGTTTTTTTTTGTTTTTTTCTTTCTTTCTTTTTTTCTTTTCTTTTTTCTTTCTTTTTTTTTTTCCAAATACGGCAATCATGTGCATTCCCCCATATATATATTTTATATACCAATCAGATCGCCTGAATTTTCTTCCTAAATAAAGGACATATAGACTGATCCTAGGTAAGTCATAATATTCACACTATGTCTGCTCAGGCACCTTCATTATGGTACATTTTTATTAGTCATAATACTTTCCATTTTGGCATTTAGTCAAATAAATTAAAATAATAATAATTAACAAAAGCACACTTTGCTGCATGCCAAAATATATCATTGAATAACACATTTCTACCATTTCTCTATCATTATCATAATCTGAATTCCTTAAAGACCTCTTAAACGTACAATTATACATTTTTGTAATTTCTTTTACGGGAAAAATATATAAATATTTTGTATTAAGGGTGCTCGTCAGTTAAATTTTCCTTTTCCTTTCTCCATGTTAATCCAATGGGGATAAGTTTCCTCACTTTTCTAAGGATATCTCATGAAAAAATGGAGTTTTTTAAATTTTGTTTTTTGCATACAATTCTTAAAACTTGTCGTTCTTTACCCCAGTTTTCATTTTTCATTAAAAATAATTTTAAATACTTGATTTCATGTGAAATAATCTGAGTATGATCAAAATAATTACTATGCCTCAGTAAATTGGAATTTCTGGCAGTTCTAATAGGTTATTTGAAAATTTAAAAAAACGCGGAAAAAACTAGTGTTTCTGATTTATACATTGATATAAAAATATTTTATTTTAATTTATTAAGGAAGTAGCTATGATTAAAATAAAAAATATATTTCTATTTTGATCGGCTCGGTGCTTTCCCCCAGCTAGGCAATCTATCACTCGATATGAAAGGATTCCCCGCTCTCTTTGTTCGATTTGAGTAATGACTTAGGTAGGGGAGATGTTTCAGGGGTTAGTATTAGGGGGTAAAGGAAAGAAATTTTCAAGCTAGTATAGTGTATTTCTTATCCAGAATTCTGTTTTTCATAAGCACAGTTTATTTCCATGTTTTTAATTTGATTATTTTAAATCTTTATGTAGTTTATTTCAATAATTTTCTAATATATTTTTAACACTTTGTTATATTGTTTGCATTATAGTTAGTTTTACATAATTTGTAACATTTGTTACATAATTTGTTACTGTTTTAGTAATTACATTCACTTTTAGAATTTATATAAGGTAGAGGAGTTATACTTGAAATAATACATCAAATGGTATTTAATATCAACATAAAAATTAATTATTTTTATTATTATGTTAATTTTTATCACATTTTTTTAAGCACAAATTTTAATTCTAGCCTCTGTATGTTTTTTCACATTTTTTTTTTATTTAAAGATGAATTAAAATTTTTCACCTGTGTCAAAATAATTATATATAGTCTCTTCGTTACTAATAATGCAATCATGAAATAAATTCATTTTACAGTTTCTTGAAACACTGCCGTCAAGCGTTATTACTATGCTATATATTATTTGGAAATTGTATATTTGTATTTGGCAAATGACTATTACTTGAGCATAATGCGAAATATAATTTTGAATGTTATCGTTGGCCCGGCCTGCCCTGTATAAAAATCCGTAAAATTTGGCCTGCTTCAATAATTTTTGCAAAAAATAGGCAGATATTTTTATATTGACATTATTCTACAATTGAAAAAAAATTTTAAGAATATGACATATATTTCTAGGCAAAAAATTAAACTGTAGTAAAACTTATAAAAAGAAACCTGTCCATGATGCAATCCTGTCTACGGAAAAAATGTGTTGATCCGTGCGAAAAGAATATATTAATTCATGAAAAAAGGAGTATAATACATTTATAGTAGACGACGTACATGATAAAAAGGGTACCTCTCTATAACGGATTTTTCTTTTCTCCTATGCGATTTCGTGTTGAGATGATTTTGCTGTATAACATTTTTCAGATTTTTAAGTCTCCAAGCCATGGAACATGGACTAACGATTTTAATGATAACTCAGACATTTACAAACAAGTAGAGATTATTCATTAAAATAAATCAATATGGTAGTTTAACTGGGCATAGACAAAAATAAATCTGGGAAGTGTAGTATTTTTGAATTGATGTGACTGTATTTCGCAGTCCAGAGCGTTTTTTGAAAAATAAAGAATATAATCTTGAAAAAAAAAAAAAGCTAAAATAAGTATTTTTTCACAGAGCTCTTCGTATTCCATTTTTAACCACATCGGCGTTAAAAATCTATGTCTTGTATGCTATATACTATTTTTCTATAACTATGCTATATACTATTTGGAAATTGCATCTTTGTATTTGGCAAATGTATTTGGGTACTTGAGCATAATGCGAAATATAATTTTAAATGGTATCATTGGTTATTATATTTAGATTAATTTTCAAATAAGCTGTATTTATTTTTGTATATTACTTATTCTAAACACTAATAACAGCACAGGACAATCAGAAAACGGCATAGCATGTATGGGAATAGCACAGTGTATCCGCTAGAGATCTGCATGGGTGTGAAGCCGGAACCCGGCCCGGCCCGGTCCGCGAGCCGGTTTCAGGTCTATTTTTATTCGCGAGAGTCGGGATGGCCGGGACAAGTCTTTGCTCTTTTCGGGGAAGGGTTTCTCGGGCCTTACTTTTTAACGAAGCGTTTCTTTTTACGCCCGGGCCAGACCAGACTTCTTTTTTCAGGGCTTACTAGAGGTCTGTATAGGACGAAATTTCACGCCCGGTCCCGACCCAAACCGCGAAACCATATGAATATCAATTGGTCCGGCCTGCCCTGTGTAAAAATCCGTAAAATTTGGCCTGCTCCAATCTTTTTTGTAAAAAATCGACAGATATTTTTATATCGACATTATTCTACAATTGAATTTTTTTAAAGAATATGACATATATATATGTAGGCAAAAAATTAATGTGTAGTAAAACTTATAAAAAGGAACCTGTCTATGACGGAATCCTGTCTACGGAAAAAATGTGTTGATCCATGCAAGATAGAAAAGATATAATAATTCGTGAAAAAAAGAGTATAATACATTTATAGTAGACGACGTACATGATAAACAGAGTACCTGTCTATAACGGATTTTCCTTTTCTCCTATGCGATTCCGTGTTGAGATGATTTTGCTGTATAGCATTTTTCAGATTTTTAAGTCTCCAAACCATGGAACATGGACTAAAGATTTTAATGATAACTCAGACATTTACAAACAAGTAGAGATTCATTAAAATAAATCAATATGGTAGTTTAACTGGGCATAGGCAGAAATAAATTTGGGAGGTGTAGCATTTTTGAATTGATGTGACTGTATTTGACTTTTAGTCATTATACCGGGCTAGGATCGGGCCGAACTTTTAACTTTTATAACGAGCCGGGGCGCGGAATTTTTCTTTTCTGTAGATCGGGCCAGGCCTGGAAATTTCGGCCGCAGACCTGTAGTATTCACATAATGTGAGCATACATTTGAAACAATTAGGTGCATTTAGAAAATAGCACGACAAACTCAGAAAATGTCACTTCACTATACCGCGTAATATGTCTAGAACAACCTATTTTTCTCTCTCCTCCTTTTTTTTTACCTTGTTAGGTGTTGAGATTTTATTAGATGAGGCTAGATCAGCAATATTGCTTTCATTTTTATAGGATGATTTCATCTTTTTAATTTGCATATATATTAAAATTATTCTCTGATATTTATTTTTTATTGAATATATATATTGAATATATATATATATATATATATATATATACATATATATAGGCCCGCTGTTGCCTAGGCTCGCGATAATAACCTCAAATATATCTAAAATTAGTGTTCAGTTATTTATATTTTTAAATGAAAATCTTTCCAAACGAACCTAATGTTGGGCCACACTGCCTTCGACAGTGTACATCCTCGGATTGATATGAATTTATATTTTTTAACAAAAATATATCCAAACGACCCTAGAGTTGAGGGCCCCACTGCCATCGGCATAGCGTACTCCGGGGGGTGCTATGTACGCTCCGATCTGTTTTCATTTTATATTAAAAAAAAAAAAAATCTTTCCAAACGAACCTAATGCTGGGGGGTTCTGCTACCCTCGACAGCGTACACTCTCGAATTTGTAGGATTTTATATATTTTTAAATGAAAATCTATCGAAACGAACTTTGATTTAGGGGCAAAATCCCCCGCCACGGCAACTAGGAACTGCATGGCTTGACAGTTTCAGAAAATTTAAATAAATAAATATTTACGCATCTACAATTTTTCATATAGTCGTTTTTGCTTGTTCTTGAACCCTAAAACACAAAATATTGAAATGCCTCCATCAATAAAACATTACATCATAAACATACACTAAACGTAGAACTCATAGATCCCCGCCACCCGAGAACGATGGCAATAAGAGAATCTAAAAGCATTTTAGATGCAATGGAACAATATAAAAAGAAAAAAGAAAAATCGAAGAAATATAAAAAAGTGGCTATTACAAATCCAATTGTAAAGGTTGCGTCATACTACCCCAGTTAACTTTCTTCTTTCTTTCTTTTTTTTTGTACGTTTCTGAGCATTTTAAAATTTTGTGAAAGATGCAATATGTATTTATGAGCTTTTTACTAGCATAAATAAGCAAAAAATTCATTCTTATGTAAGATAATCAAAATGAATATGATGTATGTAAACTTTTAAAATGATTTTTTAAAGCATATTACATGTCTCATTTTTTTTTATGCTCCATTTTCTTTCTTTCTTGTTTGTTTATTTGTTTCTATATTTTTATTATTTTATTTTCTATTTGAAATTTTGCTGTTATATGTAGCATAATGTTAATTGTAGCTTTTTCATAATTTTAATTCCAATACTCACAAAATATGCTAATTAAAATTTGAAAGTTACCTGTTATTTTAAATTTTAGTCGATTTTTTTTTCTTTTGATAATTGCATAAAGTTCAAGAAGTAAAAAAAAATATAAATAACTTACAAATAAATATTTTACCTTTGCTGTAGGATTTGTTTATTAATTTGTAAAATATTTTGAAAGAAAACTAATCAAATTAATTTTGAGTAAAATCGTAATGTATAGCTACTTATCGTTATCTATGATTTATTTTTACTAGTAATCTATTATTTATTTGTACATTATATTGCTTGCATGTTTCAGTGGTTTATAAAGTTTTTTTTCTTCATTTTTTATTTCTTGTTTAAAAAAAAAAAAAAAAAAATGTTGCAGTATTAAAAATTGTATGACTATTTTTAGAAAATGACCTAATTTTATTAGAAAGTAGCTTATAAATGAACCGTTTACTAATTTATTTTTTAGAAATTATTTTTACCTATATGCGATCTTTAAAAGTATCCAGTATATTTTTTGATATATCTAGATGGATTTTGTTTCAAAAAATGTTTTAATAACAGATGAAAAACTTTAAAAAATAAAAGAATAAATAAATAAAAATGGATTTCGTTAGCTATGTATTGTTGTATAACGAGGGAGAATAAAAAAAGGTCTCAGAACTTTCTTTTTTTTTACCCCATACCTCATTAAATTAATCGGTTTGATTTTTATGTAATCTTTCGGGAAAATCTTCTACGAGAAAATTATGAGAATTTTCCTTATCCGTAAATAAGGCCATGAAATCCAGAGAGATACCCTGCTTTAATTACCCATGCATTTATTGCTGAATTTTTTAATAATATTATGCTGCATATATATTGTATCTATATATTGAATATTGTATAATTGTAAAGATGACAGTGGAAGAATTCGTAATTTTGAATATGTTTAATAGTGTCAGTTATTTTGAAATATGATCAAAACCAATAATAATAATACTAATAATAATTTACTAAAATATGTGGGAGATAACTATGAGTCTTCCTAATGAATGGAAAAACTCTACTATGGTAAATTTGGAATAATTAATGATTTTTAAAATCTTGTTTAGTTGCTAAGTTTCAATTTACATATATACTGCTCTTTATATGTCCTGTATAAAAAAAGGAAAATTCAGATATTATTTATATTCAGAATGTAACTAGTATATATATATACATACAGATATAATATAGAAATTGTAGCAGTTTCTTATATGTTGTTTTTGTGTCTATATTTACAATTGTATAATTTTGAAAATGAAAAATTTGAATATGCAACGCCAAATATATTATTTTTCTCTTTCAGTTAATATTGTTATAGATATTTTTGGTGGGAGAAAGAGGGGGGGGGGGGGTCTTGCGCAACACTAATTTTTATTTAATGATTTTCTTTTTCTCATATGTACATATATTAATAGTATTATACTATAGTATTTTTTTTTTTTGTGAATTATATATATATATATATATTGCTGCATATCTATAATGTATTTATATTGAATATTGTATCCTTTAATTGTATAGATGACAATGGCAGAAATAACTAGAAATTAGTATTATGTATTGCGCTTCGGAAATTTTAATATTTTTTATTAGTGTTAATTTTATTGACAGATGATCAAAACTAAAAAAGAATAATAAATTTTAAATATTGTAGTAATGGCCGCATTATTGCATTATTATAAATCTCATACTATGTTTTTGCTAAATAACGCTCTATTAGAAAAAAACCACTTGGAGTATTTTTGGTATAATTTATATTCATTTTGCACTCTAGTTTAATTTCATTATGAAAATGCTAAAATAAATGCCAATGCATGAAATAATTTCAATAATCAAAGATATTTTGTTAAAATTCTTTGACGTCTTTTCCCTTTTTTTGTTTTTTGGTTCTTTTTTTTAAGAGAGAAAGTTACTACATTCACAATTTCACAAAAGATTTTCATTGTTTTATCCAATGCGAAATACTAATGGCTATATATTATCGTTTATAAAATGGGCACAAAATCCCATGAAAATATCGAATTTTAACGTTTTTGATAAATTTATGGAACATGTTTAGATATCTTATATTGAAAAAAGAATATGCAACTCACAGACTTACTAAAATCTTCACATCTCCCTCCATTTCATTTACATGATGATGTCTAATCATTTTTATCTATAACAGTACTTTGTGTTTGTTTGTTTAAAATACACAATGCAGCAATTATACAATCAAATGTGTATTGGTTTTTCAGTAGTAAATTAATGTTGCTTTACGCAATCTAAAGAAAAAATTAAAAAATATTTCACATTATCTATTAAAATTTGGAAAATGTTCAGAAACAATTTGGTTTAATGTATATGTATTTTAAAATTTGAAGATAAAGGTTAACATACAATAAAGATAATATAGAGTAATCTAAATCATGAAACATGTCAACAATCTAATAAAACTTATTTTACTGTCTATAATGTTTTTATTTTACGCCTTTTAGCAAGAAGTACATCTAAATAATTTTAGCCAGAAAAACTACATTGAATCATTTTTTATTGCCAAATTTTATTTCATCAAGTATTTGCTAAAGAGCTGGTATTTAATAAATTTATGCCGGTATAAAAGTCGAAATTATTCTGAATGTTTCAAACTGCCTGTTGAAAGTCCAAGTTGCACACATAACAATATTCAGAGTTAAAATTCTCAGCAAAATGCTTCTCACATTAATAACGAAAATAGACCACCTTCCTCTAAAGGGGGAGAGAGCTGCAGGTCACTTTCCCCTGACCACAGAGTCAAAAATTCTGTCAACAGACTGCCGATACAGGTTGTTGTACTTCAGGGCATTTAACGGTAACGCCTCTTTGACAGCACGGGGGGGTAAGCACTGATCTGCTATCTGAGCGAAACAGGATTTTAAAAATGAGTGACGATCAGCCTTAATTTGTATTTATATTGTACATCCCAGACAACTAAAATTCGACACAGAAAAAAGAAACAAACAATTCTTTGCATATTTTTTTTTTTATATAGATCTCGAAAGTTGGATAGGCCTCTGTGCTCTGATAAAATATCTAATATAAAACATTTGAAACACATGCATATTAGGGACGTTCAATTCGACAAACTTCATTGCCTCGAGATAACTTTTGACATTATGTCCATAGTCTCCTCGCACTACGCTGGTTGGATAATAGGTTAAAACATTTCAAACCTATATCATAAATAAAAATGCTCATTGTTTACTTTTAAATTGAATTTTTCTGCAAAGTTTGTCATATCAGAATCTTCCAAATTTCGTAATTTATTTAAAATGCCTGTAGACATTTTTTTTTTTTTTTTTTTTGCATGTCGAAATGAATCATTAAATAACTAATTGCTACATTTCTCTATTATTATAACCTGAATTCAATGAAGATTGTTAATCATACAAATCTGAAATTTTTTAGTTCTTTCACGGAGATAATTCTTTTCAAGAGATAATTCTTTTACAAGTGTAAAACATTTTAAGATTTCAAAAAATTAAAACTCATCCCAGAAAAAACATGCAATGATATTTTATATTAAATATTTACAGGTAACAGCATTGTCTAATACAGTAACCCTATTATTCTTGATAATCGGACGCATGTTCCGATAAAATCAATAACAAAACATAAAACTCGTGTATAGTGTCTCTCTACCGATTTTCGATTTTGTCTCCATTTTACAATTTTAGGGAGATTTCTAGTTTACAGGAAAATTTTTTGTGGTTAAGTAGTAATCTATTTAATTTTAATGCTGGAATACATTATGCATTATTAGATTATAGGCATATTTTCATTGAATATTATCAGCAATCTGGTTGATCGCCAATGACAATGGATTGAAAATAATTTATTCTAATATTTGAGAATTATATTTTTGTATTTTTTTTTTTTTTTCAAGCCTATACTTTCACTTATATTTTCATACTCTAAAATAACTATTTTTTCACTATTTCATGTTTATGGCGTGAAATGTTTTTAATCATAGGAGCAGGGCCTGATTACCAATGGGGCACACTTCCACCAGTAAAAAATAATAGGAATTTTTCCCTTATTCCTCAGTAAATTTGCATGAAGAGAGCGTTTTAATAAGGCGAAAATTTCTATTAAAATTTACTGGTGAAACTGTGCCCCGTTGGGAATCGGGCCCTGCATGGGAGTGTTCTCTCTTTCTTTTCATTTTCTTTCTTTCTTTTTTCTTAAAAAAAATCTATTTGATTTGATAACACGGAACTTTAAATCGCTTTCAATCACTTTCATACCAATATTAGTTAAAAATATTTAGATATTCAATCAGGCACAAAAGAATCAAGGAACGATTCATATTTTACTGAAATGATTTATTCGGTATATTTTTTATACTAATGAATATGATGCATTTTTTATTATAATCAATATCTTTTCGCGATTATCTGCAAAACTCGTCCGTTACTATTAAAGGAAAGTGAAAAGAAAAAGTTGTAAAAAGTTGTAAAAGTTGTATTTCTTAAATTTTGAATTCTTGATCGTGCCAGAAAATAGTTAATTTGGTTTTTCCAAAAGCTCCGAATAAGCGGTAATAAAAACAAAGAAAAAAAATTCTGTTACATTTTCAATTTCCACGAATATATTTTGACGATCACATATCTCCCCGAGCTGCATGAAAAAATTTGCAGTACATCTAAATTAGAATTCAATTAAAATCCACATCGAAAATTAAAACATCTTACGATTTACAAATGTTGAATTTAGTTTAAAACTTCATAGCTTAAGAGCCTACGATAGTAATGCGAATAACTTCGTAAGTTAATGTTAAACCTATTCAAGTGTTATAAAAATTTCTCGTTTTCTATTTTAATTTTTTAATTATGGCATTAGCTACCAAAGATCGATGATTTGCCCGGTACTTTTTTACCTTTTCAAATTTGGTTGCAGTTTTTTTTTTTTTTTTTTTTTTTCTGAGCTGAATTTCTTTTTTAAAACCGGTTCTTAATTAAAAACCTTTTAAAACCGGTTCTTCGTGGGATTTTTTACTTTTTCGATTTTGGTTGCAGTTTTTTTTTTTTTTTTTTTTTTTTTTTTTTTTTTTTTTTTTTTAAGAACCGGTTTTAAAAAAGAAATTCAGCTCAGAAAAAAAAAAAAAAAAAAAACTGCAACCAAAATCGAAAAAGTAAAAAATCCCACGGCAAGATATAGACCTGAGATACCCTATGCAAAGAAAAGTATTTTAAAAAATTGAAATGCGAGTGAGAAATTAAGAGAAAGGCTGCCATTGATTAAACATTAGCTTGCAAATGTCTTCGCGTTACTAGCGTAAGCTCTTAATCTCAAATATTTATATTTTTTTTATCCATATACTACAACTGTATTTCTATATTAAAATGTTGTAATTTATCAGTTTTACCAGACAGAATTTAAACAATCAAAGGGATCCCTTCCCCCATCCAAGAAAATGCAAAGAAATGTCTCCTAGTCTTCAAAGAAAGAAAAAAAGAAGAAAGAGATAAGGGCGTTTCAAATATCCCCCCCCCCCCCTTTTTGTAAGATTTGCATCCAAGTCACGGAAAGAAAGGAGCATTGAATAAAACACCTATAATTGTTTCTTTCTTTAAATCCGGATTCCGGGCTATATTAACTAGCATTTTCATGTCACTTATTGCACCTGTTAAGATGGTTCTCAAATGACCTGCTCAACAACTCGAAACTTTCCCACACCTTTTAAATGCAAAGACATAAAATTGGCAAACCTGACTGTGGAAGCAATTTGGAATCGAAATGAGTTTCCATTTTTCCATAAATAAATTACTTATCGAGTTATAAGCGATTCGGGTCACGTGACGATATGCTTTTCTTTTTCCCCTTGCAGTGCCGCATCGGGAATTCGGTTCAAAACGACCACTTTGACAGCATTTTCTGAAAGAACTTCTGCCTTGACCAAAATATGGAAAACGTCTTTCGATTACAAAGTTTCTGAATAAGAACACCTGCCAATTTTATGCGTTTCCGAACAAAATGAATTAATAAATGTGCCAAAAAGTAGCCAGTTTGGATTTGAGAACAGCCTTAAAATGAAAAGAGTACGTGAAATCAATAGCTCGAAAACTGCAGTGGCTATTCGAATGTTAGCCGAGTTTTTCCCTGGAAAAGGAAAAAGGACAGTTGCATTATTCTACGCTGTTCATGTCCTTTGGAATTATTAGTTGTTTAGAGGCTTTGGCTTTACTACTGTGATTTTATTTTTTAAAAACACCCCATCCATCTAAAGAAAATAATACACACGAAGTACAGACCTTCATCATAATTACTTATCTTGATTACATGTTATAGATTACTTATATTAATTTCATAACAATGTAAAAAGTTGAGGTTAATGGGAATAGTATTTTGGTAACTTTAGTTTAAAATGTTTGATTCATTTACGATTCCATTACTTTTATCTCAATCAAACGGATTTGTAAAGATATAATATGAACATAATAAAAAAAACTTCACTTAGTTGAAAATATTTCAATTCGTATGATAATTGCTTTAAGAATTAGTCTAGTCAATGTAATAATAAGTTTTTACTGCTTTTAATCTAATCTAACAGTTCATTTTTTAACTTATATTCATGTTGCACTTTTCTACAACTTATTATTCACTCCGAAAAACAACTTGTTACCACTTTTAGTAGATTTCTTAAGAAATACCACCTATTACATTCTCACCTAAGTTGGAATTTTTTAAAAATTTTTGCACATCTACGCCGATGAACCACTCCCAGTTCAAAACTTTATCTATCTATCTATCTATCTATCTTTTTATCTATCTACTAGCATGCTACGCCCGCTGCGCTGGGCCATTTTTCTAAATGTACCTTAAATTAAACGAAATGGCTTTGTATTTTAAAGGAATGTAGATCTTCACCTACAGATGCTACCTTAGTAAATATTGTCAAACGAACCTTGAATCAAACGAATTATATCAATGGATTTGAGCATGTATTTTAAAGCAATAGAGACGTTCACCTGGATTTTCCTTCAATATTGCTGCAAACGATGTAAACGAAATTGCGTTATATTATAACATACATTGGACAAAAGTTGGGCTAAAAGAAGCAACTCATTTAGTTGATCATTTATAGTAGACCTTGGTAGGGAAATGAGGCCATTATGAGATTATGACAACAGGAACTAAAATGTTCTCTAGTCAACATGCTACTAAAAGAGAAAGCATTACAATGATTGCATAGATTGACCATTGAACTTAAATAATGTTCGGGTGATTCATTTTCGTCTGTAAGTTCTTGAACTCCGTCCCTCTTTCTTGTCACCATGTGAGATTCTGGTAACGTAAGTACAATCTCACTCTATGTTACGTTATATTTCGCAATATACGTCCTCTTCTGGCAAGTCTACTACGGTTTTTCATGATTCGATTCCAACAGAGCAAATACAGTGAAAATTGTAATAAATTGTTTGCACATAAATAACAGTGTTTAACTTTCATATTTAAAAAAATGGTGAAACATAAAAAAGTGAATTTTTAAAGCTGAATATGAATAAAATTAAAATGACGCCATTTTCACTGTCTTTCCATTTTTTAGACCAGTTGCATTCGTGTAACCGTTAATCTGAAAAAAAAAACAATGATTAACTCTGGTCGAAGAATAAACCTCTAGTTTGATTCCAATAAAATCTTTCTAATTTTCCATAATCTTGCCGATATCCAAGTTTGACGTCAAACATTAGAAGGGCTTGAAACGATATGGTTACTAATGTACCAGAGTTAGTTACAAAACGAAGTTATTTACGCGCCAAACTATGTTCCATTAAATAATGTCAAATGACTGTTAGTTCAATTATAGATCTTTCATTAACAAAATTCCATACCTTAAACAAAACTGACAATGATAAAGTTAGTTATGCAAAATGTTTAGTAATAATATTTTTGGTGAATACTTAAACCGAAGATATTTTTAAATTTCTCTAAGGAGCATAATAACACGCAGAAAAAAATTCATTTCTCACTATGTTTAGCTGCTAGGGCTGTGTGTAGGTCGAAAATGCTTTATAATGATCGAAAAAATATCTAATCAGAATTTCAGGTACTCGTTTTTTCTTATCCAGCCTGAAATGATAAATCGACAAATATTATTTATTCCATTCGCCACCATTGACATTACAAAGTTTTTCCGTACATTGAAAGCGCCAAAACAGTGGCTGACATGTTTTACTCTCAAAGCTGGCATATGGGAAGTGCTGGGTTCAAACCCCTGTCGCGCTCGTTGACCTAACCATTCGGAGTTTTCCGTGGCTTTCTTCCAACCTTGCCGTAAATACGGGTTAGGATCACTTAGAAAGACCCCCATGGCGGGCACTCCCCCCAGGGTCTATATCCCTCGTGTACATAATCAACCGACATAAAATCAACCAATCGTACATTGGAAGCATTGCTTTTTTGGTAAAACTTTGCTTCATAATGGAAAAACCCCATAAATTTAGTAATCGCTAATTTCAAAAGTCGTCTAATCTTCTGTAATCTGAATCGTCGTCCAGAGTAACCTTCAAACATAAACGAAACATCCAACAATATAGTAAAAATGCCAACTGGCAGGTGACCGGAATACGGACAATTAGTCCAATGTCTTTTAAAAACCTTCCTAAAAGAACGGAAGATATGCAGAAAAAACTAAAAAGAAATGACGAATCAAAAAAACCATCGAAAATTTATTTCAGCAAACAATTTTTATTGCAAAATGTAGCCTTTTGTGATAGTAATAACGCATAAATGCACTCATCTCCTTAAGAATATTCTTTGGTTCCTAACTTTTGAAACAGTGAATATTTCTAAAAGTGAAATTGGCAATATATTAAAATAAAAATAAAAGAAAATAAAAGAATAGACAATATTCGCTGGTCTGAGTTCGAAGCTATAAAAATAATATGTTTGGTGAAAACAAACCGGCATGTTTCCGTAGTAAATTTTTAAATGTCTAAAATTTAATTATTTTACAATATGTGTTTGTGTGGCAGACATTCACTAAAATTTAAATATTTTATCCCATATTCACAACAATAACTACTATTTATATAATTTCCATTTGGATATAAAAATTTACTCCAAAAAGGATCTTTTATACACGAAAAAACACTATTATTGCTAATACCGCTTAAGCTGATGTCACGCTTATGCATTTTTGGCTTAAAATCACATTGCTTGGCGACAAAAGTAAAATCAAAACCGTAAATAAACAAATAACATGTAACTCATAAATGCAGTCATTTTTAGGGTTTCGTTCATCTCACGAAACCCTATTGCTCCCACTCCGTTGTCTGTCTGTCACAGAGCCATTCTAGAAAACTATGTAACTTACAGAGTTGAAACTTTGTGTATAAATCAGAATATCAGCTGTAAAGAGATGAAAATATTAAAATTTGAAAAATTCGTATTATTTAATAAATAGAGATAAAAAACCAAAATTCTAACAGCCTTTTCCTATTAAATTGAAACATTTTTCGTTATAGCCGATGCCAAAAATTAAAAATCAACGATGAAAATCTTTCTACAATAATTATTTTTCTATCAGACGATTTCCACGTGAAAAATGAAATAAAAAGTTTCACCAATTGAAAAAAAGAATAATATGAAATAAAATTGATTGACGTCATAGTGGTAATAAAACATAAAACGGAAAGATTTCTCAATAATACAAGGAGTATGAGTATGTGTATGTGCACAAAACAGATTAATATCACGTCATTAGATAATTAAAAAGAAAATCTGACGTCATATCGGAAGTTTAATGGATTTTTCAAATGTTTCAGAATAATACAAAGCGTCTATCAATATGAGTAATAGAGAATAGTAAATATATGAGTTTGATAAACATGTTGAATCATGATAAAAATCCGATTATGGAAATATTTGCATATTTTAACATTTTGAAGGTGTACAACATGTTTAATTTTGAAATTATTTTTTTTAAATATCGCATTTAGTCCGCATGACAGATATTACAGTGAGAGAATATAATAGCGGGCTTAGACCGCTATCGGAATTGTTTAGATGTTCGAAAAAAAGAAAAAATAGACCGGTAAATTTTTACTTTATAAAAAACATGACTTTTTTTTTTTTTTTTTGCTAAATGAAATTTGTTTGAATTTATTAAAGAAAGGATAAAGTGTTTTGAAAGGAATATTAAATGAAACCCTTTGAGCGATCTTCGATCACACTTACCCACTTGTTACAATTTTCTCCTGTAAGACACATTATATAAAAAAAAATTAACAGAAAGAAAAAAAGAAAAAAAAATTACTCATATTTTATTAAATCAAATTATCAGATACATCTTTGTTAACCTGACGCAAATAATAAATCGCCAAATATTGACTTAATTTGAATTGCAATCTCATGCATTGCAAATATTTTTAAGCATTACAAACATTCCTTTGGGGTTTAAATTAAATATTATGCCTCATTAAAACAGTTTTTTCTTTCTTTTTCTTTTTTTTTGCGGGGAGGGGGGATGTCACTTTTTTATGGACACGATAACTGGAAAAATTCTGCATAAATCTCTTCCAAACTGATGCATAAAATCAAAGGGCATAAAATCTCGGTCAAGTTCGTTAATGGGCAAAATCGAACCAGGGGGGGGGGGGAATGGGGGGCCTTTTGTGAAAACAGAAAAAAACCCATCATTTCGTAATTATGATACGTATCGAATCCGTTTAAAGTTATTATTACTTCTAGGAAAAGGGCCGAAAATTTATGCATGACAGATTTTTGATATCAATAAAAATGGCCCCAAGGGGAGAGAAAAAGGGGGGTTTAGAAGAAAAAAAATCATAACTTCGTCAATTCACAAGATATCAAATCCGCTTAGATTTATTATTAATCCTCTTAAAATTATCTAAAACTTTTATATTGACAAGTTTTTTGTAGCACCAACCCTTATAGCAAAAAAAAAAATAAAAAATAAATAAAAATAAATAAATAAATAATAATAAAAAAAATCCCTGCCGGCTCCACCTGCAATCAAGTTAGGTTTCGAAGTGGGCGGTTCCCATCTGCCCTATCATGGCAAAAAGGTAATTTATTAAAGGTAATTCCCAACAAACAGGGTTCCCACGGTCTGCTCGAAATCTACCTGTGCCTGTTGGCCAAGCCGTCAGGGATTTTTTTTTTTTTGGGGGGGGGAGGGAGGGGGCGTTACATGTTGTAGTTTATTCGCATATAATATTCAAAATTCACTGTTATTCAATCATTTTTACTTTGTCAAAGTGTGAAAAAAAATGTATCATTGTTTTTCCGCACAAATCGAGACATAGAACCGGGATGAGAAAACCGAGTGAAAAATCACTAGATTATATTAGGCAATTTCGGGTGGGGGAGTTAGTCTGCATTTCATTAAGTTATAAGATTTTAATCCTTTCGCTCACTTATGAAAAAAAGTAAAGCTAAAAAAAATGCTATTATAAATTAAGTACATCGTTACAACTTCAAAAAAAAAAAAAAAATCCCTGATGGCTCGGCCTACAGCCACAGGTAGATTTCGAAGATGCAGACCGTGGGGCGCCTGTTTGTTGGGAATTGCGGAAGAAATGACCTTTTTGCCATGATACGGCAGATGGGAACCACCCATTTTGAAACCTAACTTGTTTGCAGGCGGAGCCGGTGAGGGATTTTTTTGTTTTTAATTTTGTTTTTTGTTTTTTTGCTATAAGGGTTGGTTCTATAAGAAACTTGTCAGTATAAAAGTTTTAGATAATATTAAGAGGATTAATAATAAATTTAAGCGGATTTGATATCTTGTGAATTGACGAAGTTATGATTTTTTTTCTTTTAAACCCCCCCTCCCCCCCCTTGGGGCCATTTTTAATTATATCAAAAATCTGTCATACATAAATTTTCGGCCTTTTTCCTAGAAGTAATAATAACTTTAAACGGATTCGATACGTATCATAATTAAGAAATTATGGGTTTTTTTCTGTTTTCACAAAAAGCAACCCCCCCATTCCCCCCCCCCCTTGGTTTGATTTTCCCATTAACGAATTTGACCGAGATTTTATGCCCCTTCATTTTATGTATCAGTTTGGAAGAGATTTATGCAGAATTTTTCCAGTTATCGTGTCTATAAAAAAGTGACATACATAGATTGATAGATAGATAGATAGATAAAGTTTTGAACTGGGGGTGGTTTTGGGTTTTGGGTTCTGGGAGTCATGATCGGCGTAGATCTGCAAAAATTTTTCAAAAATTCCAACTTATGGGAGAATGTAATAGGTAGTATTTCTTACGAAATCTACCTAAAATAATCCTTAACGACAGCTATTTAATTAACACATTAAAAATAATCGAAAAGGAAACACATAAATAGTATTAAAATAGCAATAAATATCAGACCGCAAGATTTCACCGAAGATTGTAAATAACAGTCCATTTTAAACGTTTGTTGAAATTCTTAGTTGCTAATGTTTTTGTCAGAATTTATCTTGAAGTGTTAAAATATTACTCACAGCTCGTCCGCTTTTAACACATAAAATATTAAATTAAGCAGATATTTCAGAAACATTTTGACAATTAAAGGAAAAAAACATCTTTTAAGAAGAGTACGAAGAAAAAAATAAATTAATTTTTTTTATTTTCTGAGGAGATTTTTAAAATGTACGATGTTCTTCGCCCATATCTTTAATATCGGCGAGCTGGCTGAGCAACCCCCTTAAGGCTATTCTGAAATCCAAACTGGCTACTTTATGACATATTTTTAATACTTTCCAACCTAGTTCAAAAGTGTTTATGACTTCGGTTTGTCTGCCATATGGCCGTCTCTCCGTGCTCTAACTCCCGTAAATAGGCTCGGATTGCTCTGAAATTTTTATATGTTATTGTCGTTATCTATAGCATGTTCCCTATTTCAACTGAAGTGTGTAGGTCTTATAGTTTTTTTACAGGGACACTCAAAAGAATTCCGTTACATTACGGTCTATGGGGAAAAATTATTTGCGGTTTATTTTAATGATGTTACGCAATTTCAAACACATCGTAATTGATATATATCACTAAGATGCTTTACAAGAAGCTTAATATGGAATAGTGTGTGCATAGCACTTTTAGTTAATTTACAGGGACAGTCAAAAGAATTCCGTTACATTACGTCTATGGAGAAAAATCGTCTGCGGGTTATTTAAATAATGTTTCACTATTTTAAACGCATTGAAATTTATATATATCACTAAGGTGCATTACAAGAGGCTTACTACAGAATATTGTGTGTATAGCAGTCATCGTTCATTGTCAGGGACACACAAAAGAATTCTCTACTGTCTGTTAACAATAATTCCTGGAAGTGCGTTTTAAGTTCCTGAACGCGATTTTAAATTTAACTCACTTTTTGTCTATTACGTGGTTTGTATAAATTCTCTAGATCATATATAGGAAGCACAAAAGTTCGCGAACACATTTCCGTTTATTGACAGAAACTCCAAAAGGATAATTTTAAACTGTGCTACGCGTTTCTTAACTGAACTAAAATTTAGCATCCTATGCAGTATATATACAAATCTATAGATCATATACAGGGCTGAATAAAAGTATTCGGATATTTTTCCGAATATTGTATATGTTGGAAATTCCTGAAATTACGTTTTTAAATATGTTATGAGTTTTCCAAATTGTTTACTTACGTGTTATCTTTCAGCTTATTAAACGGTATGATTTGTAAAATTATTTTAGAAGCGTTGGAAAGTGTTACATAATCTATGCTTGACGCATGATTTTTCGTTCTTGTTTAATTTACTTTTGTACGGAAACGTATGAAATTGGCAAGTGTTTTTAATTCAGAAACTGTGTAGTGGAAAAGCGTTTTCCATTTTTTGGTAAAGATAGAAGATCTTTCAGAAAATACAGTCAAAGTCAGCGTTTTGAACCGACTTTCCGACACCGCAGCACAAGAAAGGGGAAAAACGTGTTGTCACGTGACAAGAATTGCTAATAACTTGATAATTAATTAATTTATCAAAAAAACGGAAAACATATTTGGATTCCAAATTGCTTCAATTGTCAGGCCTGCCAATTTTATGCCTTTACGTTTGAAAATGAGTCACAAAATGTGTCAGAAAGTTTCGTGTTGTTGAGCATGTCATTTGAGAACCACTTTAACGGAATCTTGGGATATCATTGATTTGGAAATAAATAAACAAAGGCTCTAAAAATGTTTGTACAACTATATTTTTACATAATACTTTTTTTTTTCCTTTTTAGGCCACACGAAATTTATTATGTTTTTTGCTAATGCTAAAAAGCTGAATTGTTTAGTTATAATTCAGATGAAACTTTTATATGCAGAATGATTTTTTAAAAACTGATTTGTACTTTGAAAACAGTACAGAATGTGGAATTTATCTACAAAGAGGAACCGACATTGAAGAATGAAAACTCATGGATGGGAGGGGTGTGATAGAGATGTCTAATGAACAAAAGTGTTTCTTCACTTTATCTCCCTTCAAGGCCCGTATATCAAAGATGTTTGTAAAGAAGAAGTGAGTGAGGCATGAATGTGGCTATCTGTCTTATTTACAAGTCGCCAGGCTGTTATCTGTTTTTTTTTCTCCCCCATTTCCAACCCTCCCGTAAAGGAAACATCAACCAGGGGTGAGGTGGGGTGGTTGGTCATTCTTACAGTCGCGGGGGAAAATCAGAACTGAACAATTGCATTATATGGCTGAGTGCTGTTAACTCTACGATGATACAATTAATCTATTGTATCCTCCTAGTGTTAACTGCTGCTCCTTGCAATACACTGCTATCTCCCAAATCTGTACTTGGTGCTGAATACCATCTTTTACAAACGATCAAGCATAAAAGTATTTCCTTTGTTATAAGTCCTTTGTTAAAAGTATTTCCTTTGTATTTCCTTTGTCCCGCATCCACTTTTCTGGGGAAACCATAGAATCGAACTAAAATTAATTACCAGAAAAATACTTTTGCATTTGGACAATTTTCGGCATTTTTAAATAAAACTGACTTCTTGAATATGTCAGAAAGTAGCCAGTTTGAATTTGAGATTTCATAGAAAATAGTATATAAATATGTTTATTTTTGTGATCTTTTAAAGCCTAAAAAGATAGCTGTCCGGTGCTTAACTTTTTTTTTTCTAAATTCAATAAATATTTTTTATGCGTTTATTGCACTGATGAAACTAAATGTATTTTTGTTTATAAAATAATTTATTTTCATTTGATCAAATTTTATGATTTAAACATAAAAGGGTGTATGGTAGTTTCAATCTTGTGATATGGAGGGACACGATATTACTATTCACCGACCTGAATGTCTATTCGCCTTTTTTAAAAAAATCTTCAAATTATACGAACAAACTTCAGTAAGTCGAGCGAAAGTCGACACTAAAGAACTTTTGACATTATGTCGACACTTGATTGGTTTTATTTTCTAAAATATTTCAAACCCATATTAGCAATAAAGATCGTTGTCATTTGCTTTTATTTTGAATTTTTCTGAAAAGTTTCAGTCATAACAGACAAAACAGATCATGTCAGAATCTTTAAAATTTCCTAATTTATTTAAAATGCTTGAAGAATTTTGTTGCATGCCACAATGAAGTATTAAATAACTCTTTTCTACAATCCTATATTATTATCATAATCTGAATTCATTACAGTACTGTTAAACATACAAATCTCAAATTTTGTAATTATTTTGACAAGAAGAAAGAGACAATTCTTTAACATTTACCAAGTATAAAATATTTCATGATCTGAAAATTTAAATCTCATCCCCGAAAAAATATAATGTAATATCTTAAAATAATTTTTAAAGGAAATGTTACCTGCACACATGATTAGACTTGAATTTTCTCTTAAAAATCGGAACGCATGTCCCGATAAAGTTACCTAAATTTTATGAAACATCACTAGGTCCATTAAGTTAGCGTCCTCACAAGAGCAAAATGCAATTCTAATTACATTGGCTTGTTGCTCCCATGTATGGCGTTTTGCACCCTAACACCAAAATAGTTATAAGCAAAATAATATGGCGGGGCTAACATAACATTAAGTTAGCCCTACCACCACCCAAATATGAGCAAAATTAAATTCTGACTATATGGTCGTTTTGCACCGATTTACACCCAAGTATAGCGTTTTGAACCCTAACACCAAAATAGTTATAAGCAAAACAATATGGCGGGGCTAACTTAACATTAAGTTAGCCACCCCCACAAAAGCAAAATGCAATTCTAATTACATAGGCCTTTACCACCCGATTTGCACCGAAGTATGGCGTTTTGCATCATAACAGCAAAATAGTTATAAGCAAAACAATATGGCGGGGTTAACTTAACATTAAGTTAGCGCCCCCCCCCCTCCCACAAAAGCAAAATGCAATATTAATTATATGGGCGTTTTGCACCCAACTGTGGCTGAGTCGGGCTGATGTCTCTTGAACGAAAGAAGCCAAGTTGCCAAAGGGGGAAAGCGGAGGGAGCAATAATGTATCCCTAGAAGAAAACTGCGGGGTGGTAAGGGGGAAGAACTATAGATACATACAGAAATGCGGGAAAAACAGCCAATTTGAGCCCGTTAAGAGAAAGAAGCCACTATAAGATGTTTCCTAATATCCGAAATGCATGTTTCCGAGTGTCACACACCATTAGGCCACGAAAACACTGATTACTCAATGCTATAGTACAATAACTCAAATCCCGAAACCCTTATTAATGCTGCCTCACCTTAATTCATCAGCAAACGATTCTTGTTAAGACCACATCGGATAAGAATAGCAATTAATTGACTTGAGTCATCGAGAAAGACTTGACACAATCGAAAAAAAAATCGAGATGTCCGTATGATAGAGATAATCGATAAAAGCATCTCGTTATCGCCGAACACTAAGGTGAACTCATTTTTCGTACACCAATCAGATCTCCTGAATTTTATTCTTCTAGAATAGAATGTATAAAGACTGATCCTACGGAAATCGCCCCTCACTTTTCACACTATTGATGTAAGCTGCCACCTTTTTAGTAGTATAGTTACAATAAGTTATTGCTCACTTTTCTTTTTGGCATTTCATCCAATTAAATAAACGAATGATGACAGATATTACATATTCCTGCATGCCAAATGGATCATTAAATAACTCCTTTCTACATTCCTGTATTATTATAAAAACCTGAAATGCTGTAAGCTCTGATAAAAATACAGAGCTAAGTTTTTGTAACTTGTTCACGGAAATAAAATATAATTGTTTTGAAAAAAAAAAAAGTAAAAAAAAACTTGAACATCACAAAAAATTAAAACTCAACCCACAAAAATTTTAACACAACATTTTATATAAATATTTTAAAGTAATTTTACTAGACACTCAAAAATATTTCTGGATAGATAGTTCTTGTGAATCAGATAGCCTGCGTGCTCCGATAAAATTACTAATAATAAGGCATCTGAAAACTTCCGTGCGTCGACATCACGGAGGAAAACCGTTCTCAGATCTAGGGAAGAGAAATTCAAGCCCATTTAGGGAATTCTTACTTATTCTTATTTCTAAGAAATTTTCAAAAGACAGACAATAGTTTTCCAAAATCTAGGGAAAAGGGGAATTTTTGTTAATCTTCTGTGTTTTTCTGAGAATGAACGCGAGAAAATGATAAATGTGACGTGTGTGATGAATGAACATGGAAGAAGGAAGTAATAAGATGGGAGGAATTGTCTTCAAGCCACTCTTTGGTTAACGGAGATGGAGGGGGAGAAGTTTCCGAAATAGTAATCTCGCACCTCTCTTTCGTTTCTCGGCATCCAGTATGGCTAATAAATGATCACCACCTAAACAAACAGATGTTAATTGCTCCAGCTAAGGGCACGGCATATTTTGTCATCCAGCCTCTTAGAATTAGAGTATACAAAAATCATTTGCAGATTTCAGCATCTCGACTGGAATCACTAGACATTTTTTTAAGTGAAATTACCCATCATATGGTCTTTCTTTTTGAGAAAGTGGAGTAAGAGGGTCGGTCTGGTTTTTCTTTCTTCCTGGAGTATTTTCAAGTAAAACCAAATAAATTATCCATCTGATTTCCTTTTGTTATAAAGCTCCGTATTACGTGCATAGGGAGAATTCACTATAATTATCCCTGTAATGAAGTATAGTACTATGTATAATGTATATAAAACAGAAGAATGTTAGATGAAAAGATGTGCTAAAAAATTAAACATCCTGATCCTATAAAGAAATTTTATTCTATCTTTTACGTATTAGTCATAACAATAGCGAGCATTTCTCCCAAATTAACAAATTGGTATTTTATTCCGTTTCACCCCCTCAACTCTTATTTAAGGATTATTATTATTATTATTATTATTATTATAGTTAGATTCTTATTGCAAATAATTTTAAAAGAGGTTTACAGCAGTCAAGGACTATCTGATAATTATAAAGGGCGATGCCTTATAAGAATGAGTAAAATTCGTTTAAAACCTTTTAACCTAATTTGCTTATTTTATTTTATCAGAAATTACTCTTTAGTGAACAATAAATTTCCCAAAATATCAAACTATCAGTATTAATTTGCAGATACCTATTAATATATTTTTGTTACATCTGTACTCCGCCCTCGCTGTTTTTTATGTTTAAACTCCGCCCATAATCATTATGACATGTATTCGTTCAGAATAAAAGTATCAATGCAGAAAATGTAGCATATAAAGTAGGCGGAGCATCGTCTCCGCGGTACGATTTGAATACAGATGTAAATTGTATTAATATTATTTGAGAAAAATATCTGATTTTTGAATATTGAAAAAAGCCTTTTAATCATTGCACGATGTTCCATGAATTTACAATATGTTTTAGGGGTACTAAAGAATTATAATTTGGTCGTTTGTTTAGCATCAAGTTGTGCGATGGGTATCACACATAAATATTTACACACACACATATATATATATATATATATATATATATATATATAATTAAAAAGGAAAAAGGGAATTAATTTAGGGCGGAGCTACACATTATTTCGATTTTCTCCTTATAAACCTTGCCTTTCTCTGTTTATCTATTTTTACCAATAAATATGCAAACATTTATGTGAACAAAATCACTTTTGTTGGTGCCATCTGCTATTTCTCTTTACGTGTTTATTGTCATATAAAAAAGCGCCAGACAATAAAAATACCATATTCTTCGTAAGTCATGTGACTTGAGAATCTAGGGAAATCTAAGAAATTTTATTTGCATAGTCTAGGGAAACAACTAAAATCCACCTGAGAACGCTAAGGAGGAAGATCTTCTTCCGTGGTCGACAACACATGACACATTATCATTATCGAAGAACTTTGGCCATTGTACGAAAGTTTAATGCCTGCCAACTTTCAAGAATGTCGACACTTGCCGCACACTTGGTTCTTTAGATTTTGTAAAATATTTTAAACATACATTAGCAATGAAAATTTCAGTGTTTGCTTTTATTATGAATTTTTTTCGTGCGTGTCAACTTATCAGACTCTTCCGAGTTTTGTAATTTAGTTAAATATAATGCTTGAAGATATTATGTTTTATTATTTAAAATGCATATTTTCATTGAAAATTAGCCGAAATTTGGTCGATTGTTAATGACAATCAGTTCATAATGATTTATTCTGTAATTTGAAAATGATACGTTGAAAAATTTTTCGAGACTACTTTCTTGCTTACATTTACATTTTTATATTCTAGTAAACATTACTCCGCTATTTATTCTATATGGCATGAAATGCTTATAAATGTCGATTATATATATATATATATATATATATATATATAAATTGGGTTAGGAAAACAAAGGGATTAGAATAAATGGGGAATATTTAAGCCATCTCCGGTTTGCTGATGACATTTTAATTTTCAATAATAGACCTGAAGAATCGGAAAATATTCTAAAATATTTGGTAATAGTATATAATATTTGGCATTAACGTGGGATTAAAAATAAATTTGGAAAAGATTAAGGTGATGTTCTATTCATTTGCATCAAAAAAGAAAACCGTCTACAACAACACTGAGATTAAAGAAGTGCAAAGTTATGTGTACCTTGGACGGGAAATATCATCGGACAACAGTATCATGAATGAAATCAATAGAAGAATAAGAAATGGATGGCGTGCTTTTGGGAAGAACAATATTGTTCTGAAGAATAACATGCCTCTTTGTTTGAAAATAAATGTGTTTAACCAATGTCTTTTGCCTGTACTAACTTATGGAGCAGACACATGGACGCTAACAAAACGAATCGTACAAAGATTACAAAAAAGCATAATATGGAAAGACGTATGCTAGACATAACTAGAAGAGACAGAAAGAGAATAACCTGGATAAGAAGTCATACGAAAGTTTTTGATATCCCTGGGAGAATTAAATGGCTAAAATGAAAATGGGTTGGGCACACTGGAAGAAGACAAGACAATAAATGGAGCAACAAACACCTTACAATGGTATCTCAGAGATGTAAAACGACCAAGAAGACGACCTCAAGTAAGATCGAGTGAAGAAATCAGAAAAGTGGCCGGTGTTAATTGGATGACTAAAGCACTAGACAGAAAGCGATCGAAAAATAAATCTAATGGAGACATACATCCAGCAGTGGATTCAAAACGGTTGTTGTTGTAGCATGACATATTTTTGCAGTCGAAGAGATCAAGATGGACGGCGGTGTTTATGAAATTACTGGAAATTTTCCCGTTAAAATAAAAGGAAGCTGCATTATCCAGAATGAATTTATTGACTTAATAAAAGTAGAGACAGTTCCACTACTGTCCATTTTAGAAACCATATATGGGCTGTGTTACGTTAGAGCAAATAATGAAGATATTACATATTAGAAGTACAACAAATTAAAGAACATCTCCGCCAAGTAGCATAGATTTATTTAGCAAGTCGAAAAACATAAAAATTCTGATTCCCAAGGCTGTGTACTAGGGTGGCGTGAAAAAACGAAAATTGAAATTTTGATTTCGGATAGCAGCCAAAAGTTGCCTTTTAGTGCCTATAATATACGTGCAAAATTTCATGAATTTTGAAAAACTTCTTCAGGGCTCTACCGGGACTTTTATATTTTCATTGTTTCACACAATAGGTTTTTATCATAAATTGTAGATTTACAGTGTTCGTTGGTAATCTCGTTGGACTTTTTTTCATTTAAAATGTTTAGTGTAACTTCCTTTATCATTTCTAAACCTGAAATCTGTTTTAAAATTTTTGAAACATTTTATTGAGTTTTACAAATTATTTTTCTCATTTTTAACGTGTTCCACATTTGGTGCTCCTTCAAAACTAAATGAAGTTGTTTTGCGAACAATAGCAGACCTTATACAATGTTACTTATATACAAGACAAGAATTAAAACAGAGTAGGAATGGTAAAGATCCATCAAAATCATAGGTAATTCAAATCCTATATCTTAAGAGAGAAGATAGAAGAATTTTGGAAGAAAGCATCAATTCCTGTATTTTTTCAGAGGCGTATTGCTCAAATGATAGACAACGATTTTTCTGAATACCAGAACCTTATTCAGTTCCCCAAATCCAAAAGTAATGATAATTACATGAGGAAGATTCAGTTTTCAAATCTGAAGCTGTAAGTACACGTCTAGACATTTTGGGCGTGCAAATACATGCCAAATCCTAAATGTATTTGTGAAAAATAAAAGAAGGTGCCTCCAAAAGAACAGGAATTTCTTCTTGAACAAAGGTCAACAAGAAAGATGGCTATTGGCTTGGACGCTCGATAAAGCCGAGACAAGTAAATTGAGACAAAGAGAAGAGAGGAAAACAAGGGATTCGATGAGGGCTGAAAAGCCAAATTTAAAGTCTACAGTTAATAAGAACAGTACAGTTATGCATTTTGACAGTGGTGATGAAGAACGAAGTAGTAGCTCTTCATCAGGGTGTGAAGAATTAATATCCTTATCAAAAGCTTCTAAATCTAAAGAAGAGTCACAAAGACAAATGAGAACACATCTATCTACGGTTTCAATGGTTTCAAATCAGTATGGGGTTTCTGATAGATGCGTGGCAGCAATAGCTTCTGAAACTCTACAAGATGTTGGCATAGTAACAGAAAACGATTCATCACATATAATTGACAGAAGCAAAGTACGCAGAAAACGAAAAAAAAACTAGAGAATGTGCTAAAAAAGGTTATCTGAAAGCTTTAGAAGCAGGAATCGAAAGTATATATTTTGATGAAAGAAAACATAAAACACTACATCAAGAGAAAATTAGAGTTTGATTACATCGAATAACTATAAGTGAAGAACATGTATTTCTGATTGAAGAGCCAAATTCACTGTATCTGGTATACATCACACCATCTTCTGGGTCAAAAAAGCATATTGCAGAAAGCATTTTAAAATACTGCACTGAAAATAACTTAAACCTTGACAAACTTATGGCTATAGGTTGTGACGGAACAGCTATAAACACTGTGAGAAAGAATGGTCCTATTAGATTTTTTTAAACAAAGATTGCCAAAAGATTGAAAGTTTGACATGATTTGAAACATGCGTGAAATTAGTTACTGAAGCATCATTAGCAGTTGTAAGAGTAGAAGCAAAGGAGGGATACATACGCGCAAAAATAAAATCGCGATAGATAATGCCTAGTTTTGATACCAAAAGCCAATATAAATTAGAGTGAATTATCCGATCGTTTTACAGTACATCGTATATATTTCTTTTATTGTATTTCTATATATTCAGAAAACTGTCTTTCCTATTTATGCAGAGAACTATCTGTCAGGTATATTCAAAACATAAAAGTGAACTGTCTATCTAATTATTTTGATTTTTCTTTATCTTCTTTGCGGACAATTCACATTTTAGTGTTATCTTTATTTTCAAGGTGTCCAGACATGACTACATTTGGATTGATCACAAGTAATACTTTAATCAGTGATGTTTTATGGGTTATTTTACTAAAATCAGAGAAATCCTGTAAAAAAAAAAAAATTATTTGAATAATTTACACTACATAGTACAATCTTGGTTTTTCATATATAAAAGACATAATTTTTAAGAGCTGGTAGAGCCCTAAAGATGAATTCCAAATTAAATGAAAATTTAACCTAATATTCAGTATGCCAAACGACAAATTTTGAGACCTATCCTAAGAAAAGATTCCCCCCAAAATTTTTTCATGGTTATTTACACTCCTTTGGTTTTTCACGTATAAAGGGTCTAAACTTTAAGAGATGGCAGAGCCCTAAAGATGAATTCTAAATTAAATGAAAATTTAATCTAATAGTAAGTGTGCCAGAAGGCAAATTTAAAAACCTATCCGCAGAACCCCCCCCCCCCCACCCCAAATTTTTATGGTCATTTTCACTCCACCCTACTGTGTAGGCATGTTATAATATACTAGCAATTCGCTCAAGAATATGTTGACGTACCTTATGGACGCGCCAACGGATGCTAGTTAGGAGGGAGGCAGGGGAAAACAGAGGTGTGGCTTGCTTAGTGATTGGTTGACAAAGTTTAGCGGGGCGGGAAAATTCCTGACGTAAAATAGGTACTCTTTATCAGAAAGGTGAAAAATTAGACGTGGGAATTACTTTCAAAGGCTTCCGGGATATCAAAGAATAATTTTAATAAAAATAATAATGGTATTAAGAAACATTCTAAAGAAATAAAAATTTAATGTTTCAATATGAAGGAATAAATTCGGAGTTTTTTACAAAGAGGTCGCATTTAATAGAATAAGAATTAAAAGAATATGTTGATTAAAATTATGGAATTAAAATATAAATTATATTTAAGATATTATTAAAAGACAGAGAAAAAAGATAAACATTGAAAGAATTTGGAATAAATTAATTAAGGTAAAATGGCAGAATTTTCTTATTATTACACACACACGCACACATATATATCCATTTGATTTGACGATATTCGTAAAATAATTATAAGTTACCAAAGAATCGAACAACATTTTATATTGAATATGAAAGCATTTTTTCTTATAATATGTAACGTCTTGAAATGTACCAATCATCCCCATGATGCATATATTCAATTGTCAGCCATTTTGTCTCAGAAATTATTTTGTCACAATGGCTAATATTCATTCATTTTAATTACCAATATTGAGCCTTCAAATAAATAAGTATAACATATCTTAATTGTTTATAATGCATAAAATATGTAAACAACTTCAAATATAAAAAAAAATTACTTTTAAGTTTTCAGGAAATGCAACTTTGAAGTAAATTGAAAACAGCCATGTGGTCTTGCTTTTGGTTCTGAAGTACACTATGATAGTGTCATCTACGAGGATAGGAAACAACTAAAAAAATATATTTATTGCCTGAAATATTGAGAATGTCCCATCCACGGAGGAAGAACTGCCCCTCTATATTCTTCCGTGGTCCCATCCATCCCTTGTGCCATTCATCCCCCAGTTCCCCTATACTTTTAACTAATTTAAACTGTATATTTATTTTCTTAATAAAATAAAAGTTAATTAATTAAACATTAAATAACATGATCAAAATTTAATTTATTCCTTTCAATAAGAACAAGAAAATGTGAATTGTTACTTTATATTTACCTAGAAAATATTTTATTTTTACAAATCACGTTTTACAGCGAAAGGTGTTTTATGTAGCTTTATACAGCAAGATTATTTCATATATTTTACAGTACTTATCACACTTTGTAAGAATTTAATTATGAAAGGAAAAAAACTATTTATTTATTTATTTTTTAATCTTTTGAGTTTCTTATTTAAAAAAAAATTCTGAAAATTTTATTTATCGAAATAATAGTTTAATAAAATGTGTGTTTTGTGTAGTTTCATAAAACACAAATCTAATAAAATATTTATCCGATTTTTGAGGAATGTATTTTTTAAAGAAAAACCCCTCCTAAATATACTTAAAAAAAAATCGGAATGCTTATTTTTCTAACTATTTCTGGTTTACAATAAATGTGTGCTTTATGTACCTCTATAAACCTAAAAACCTCATATATTGGCAGTGCTTATGCAATTTTCTGGGAATTTAATTTTTTATGAAAACTAATCAAATTATGTATTTCCTTTAATGTTTAATCTTATTTAATTTTTGTTTAATTCTTTTTATTTATAATGGCGTAAAGAATACGAATGTTTTTGTAAGAAAATATTTGTTGTAAATATTAACCCCACATAATAAATATTCCTTTTAAAACAAATTGTTGAACACATTAAATTCTATATTTAAAAATATATATCGTTTCAAAAATGAATCGCTTTTAAAAATTTCACCACTCTATGAGTTTGTTTAATGACAATGTGTTCAACATTTTGTTGTAAATATTCACCCCATATGATATAATAAACATTCCATCTAAACAAATTATTGAACATATTAAATTCTATGTTTGAAAAAATATATCCACTGTTTCAGAAATGAATCTTTTTTTTAAATATTCGTATTCTTCACGCCATTATAAATTATAAGAAGTAAACAGAAAATATAAAAGATTGAAAATTAAAAGAAATACACAATCTGATTAGTTTAATTAAAAATTATTATTTTTTTAAAATTATTTTGTGAGTTTGTTTAATGACAGGATTGAAAATTTCTGATTGTCGTTACGGTAATACTACCTCGAAATAAACAAAAATTTCAACAGCTATAACCAAATCCATGGAACGCCCTGCCCAGCCCAGCCCACTACGAATAACTTAATTATCATCATTAATCACGGTCACTACAACTCTACTTTGTTGCGGCTAGCTTCAACTGCTTCTTTCTTTCCTCTTTATTACGCCTAGCCGTCTGGTAGACAGCTTGGATTTGTAAACGATTTGGAATCTTCTCAATTTTAAAAGATGTTATCGAAACGCATTAAATATATTTGTCTAATTATATGTCATAATTTTTCTGGGATGAGTGTTAAATTTTAAATGCATCATTTGCTTTGGTTATTTCGGATATTATAAAAATTTGATATATAATTTAGATTATGATTGTTCATGCACAAGGCTAGATAACCATGATATTTTCACCAAGCTTTAAATCCATGATCAAAAAGATTTTGTACGTGTAAACCAATACTTTATTGGTCGATTTTTTATTGGAGATAGATATCTGCAATGAAAGATGATGTTTTTCAGTAAAATACCTTTAAATTATTTCTATTGATCTTTAAGTATATATTATTGTAATAAAATATAAATGATATAATCTCAAATATATATATATACAAACCATTATTTTATAAATAATTAAAACTTGGTTAATTGAATTTTAACTCCCAAAAGACGCACGCATGTTTTGGCAATCGTATAAATTTTATGAATTCTCATAGTTAATTTAATCACAAAAGAGCATTTCCTCAATGCAAAAAATCCCTTTTGGTTAAATTTGATTGATTCGTCCGGAAAATATAGAATTTTTTCTTGATGTCATAATGGTTTTCTACGAGAATTCAGACGATTTTAAATGTCATCATTCGCTGAAAAAAAATGGCACATTTGAAAAATTAATTTAAATTAAAGGTTAAATTATAGATACTAAATTTTCAATATAGAGGTGTTGAATAAAGTAACCATTCGGTTTCAAATTTTGTGAATACATATGTTAGAGATTCTAAATTTTCTATATATATTTTTATGCAATATCGAGAATCTGTTCGAAAAATATAAATCATGTCTCCTTTCAATTTTATATGTTTTCTATCATAAATAATTATTGTACTAAATTACTAGTGTCCAAAAAGCCGGAGACTTGGCAGGTCTGTAAAGGTAAGATTCGGATGATATTTTTAAATTCAGCCCCATTTTTAAAGTAAAATTTTCTGCCAGGAGAAGAGGAGGAGGGGGGATAAAAACGTATCTCCGTATCTATCATGGTTTTAGAAATTAAATTTGGGAAGTGGGTGAAATTCAAAATTTAAACAACAAATACGAAGAATTTTTCGTAAGGGGTTTTAATTTTTCGTCAAACCCTTATTATTATCATTTTTTAATTATTCACAGTCTTTTATCCTACATTTTTATACATTCACTAAAATATTTTCATTCATAAATACAGATATTTTATTTATCAGCCCAAACAGCGTTTTTAATTTTTCTATAAAAGCAATTCATCTTAAAAAAAAGTAAATTAAAATTAAATTAAAAGACCGCATCCATTTGGTATTTAAACCTAATCTTCAGGTCACAGCAATCACAACAAAGTGAGCCCAAGAAAACAATCGTCAAAAATGAAATATATATTACATTTATTGGAAAATGAAATATATTATTAGAATTTCTATTGCTGCACTGAGAATATTTCAGAATAATCCACAATGACGATCAGAGGATTTTTTTCTTTTCCTTCCTTTCTTTTAGATCAATCACATTTTAGTTCAATTTATGGAATGCCACAAGAGTCCTTCCTATCGAGCCTTATTTGCAAATCACTGTTTTAGAAGGACATGATCTACGAGTTGTAATTGTGTTAAAATTAATCTAGTCACATCTATATTGGATTTATTTATGCTAAATGAAAGAAAAGCTGTTGCTGATTAAAAAGTATGTATTTTCTAGTTTTTATTAATTGCAATAAATATTGCTCCATCATAAATGTTAATTTGAATTACTTTCTAACCAACCAACCGTATTTCAGTATTCTCAATTTTTTCGGGAGATAGAGCGTTTACAGACACACAGACACACAGACGGACGGCAAAAAAATTTTTTTTCTAAAAATATGTTTTTCGGAATCTCCAGTGTCTGAAACATGTAAATCCGTCAAAAAAAATTTTCGATTTTCAAAACGATTACAAGACTTACCCTATACTACGTATGATGGGTAAGTAATAAGTAAACGCTTTTCCTCATGTACCTTATAAATTCAAAATTTGAACATAAAATTCTGGTGTAAATGTGGCACTTTGGGATTAAAATTAAGTGGTATATATAATATACCGGTGCCCTTTAAGGGGTTAATTACCTCTTTATTTATCCGTCTGGTTGATAGCGTTTAGAAATGTATTTGAAATCTACTGCCGAGAAGTACCCCTCAAAGCGCAACAAAAATACTTTTTAAATAAAACTGTAGAACTTTTCTGGGATGAGTGTTTAATTTTAAATCCATCATTTGCTTTTGTTATTTCGGTTATTGCAAAAATTAGATATATAATTTAGATTATGATTGTTCATGCAGAAGATTGACTATGTTATTTGCACCAAACTTTAATTCTATGATCAAAAAGATTTTGTACGCGTAAACCAATAGTTTATTGGTCATTTTTTTAATTGGGGATAGATATCTGCAATAAAAGATGATATTATTCAGTAAAATACCTTTAAATTATTGCTATTGATCTTTAAATATCTGTTATTGTAATAAAATATAAATGATCTCAAATACACAAACCATTATTTTATAAATAATTAAAACTTGGTTAATTGAATTTTAACTTACATAAGACGCACGCATGTTCTGGCAATCGTATAAATTTTATGAATTCTCGTAGTTAATTTAATCGCAAAAGAGCACTTACTCAATGCAAAAAATCTCTAATCTTGTTTTAAAATACGAAATTATAAAGGGACACGACACATGAATTATCCCGCAGCGGATCTTCAAATCTATGATCAAAAAGAATTTGTACGTGTAAACCAATACTTTATTGGTCATTTTTTTAACACTTTCCAACCTAGTTCAAAAGTGTTTATGACTTCGGTTTGTCTGGCCGTATGGCCGTCTGCCGTCTGGCCGTCTGTCGTCTGCCGTCTGGCCGTCTGCCGTCTGTCCGTCTGCCCGTGCTCTAACTCCAGTAAATATGGTCGGATTGCCTTGCAATTTATATATGTTATTGTCGTTATCTATAGCAAGTTCCCTATTTCAACTGAAGTGTGTAGCACTTATAGTTTTTTTACAGGGACACTCAAAAGAATTATGTTACATTACGGTCTATGGGGAAAAATCATTTGCGGTTTATTTTAATGATGTTACACAATTGCAAACACATTGTAATTGATATATATCATTAATGTCTATCAGAAGAAGCTTAAAATGGAATAGGGTGTGCATAGCACTTATAGTTAATTTACAGGGACAGTCAAAAGAATTCCGTTACATTACGTCTATGGAGAAAAATCGTCTGCGGTTTATCTAAATAATGTTTCGCTATTTTAAACGCATTGAAATTTATATATATCACTAAGCTGCATTACAAGAGGCTTACTACAGAATATTGTGTGTATAGCAGTCATCGTTCATTTACAGGGACACACAAAAGAATTCTCTACTGTCTGTTAACAATAATTCCTGGAAGTGCGTTTTAAATTACTGAACGCGATTTTAAAATTAACTCACTTTTTATTTATTACATGGTGTGTATAAATTCAGTTGATCCTATACAGGGAAGCACACAAGTTCGCGAACACATTTCCGTTTATTGACAGAAACTCCAGAAGGAGAATTTTAAACTGTGCTACGCGTTTCGTAACTGAACTAAAATTTAGCATCCTATGTAGTATATATACAAATCTATAGATCCTATGCAGGGCTGAATAAAAGTATTCGGATATTTTTCAGAATATTGTATATGTTGGAAATTCCTGAAATTATGTTTTTAAATATGTTATGCGTTTTCCGAATTGTTTACTTAGATGTTATCTTTTAGCTTATTAAACGGTAATGATTTGTAAAATTATTTTGGAAGCGTTGGAAAGTGTTACATAATCTATGCTTGACGCATGATTTTTCGTTCTTGTTTTATTTGGGGATAGATATCTGCAATAAAAGATGATATTATTCAGTAAAATACCTTTAAATTATTGCTATTGATCTTTGAATATCTATTATTGTAATAAAATATAAATGATCTCAAATATACAAACCTTTATTTTATAAATAATTAAAACTTGGTTAATTGAATTTTAACTCACATAAGACGCACGCATGTGTTGGCAATTGTATAAATTTTATGAATTCTCGTAGTTAATTTAATCGCAAAAGAGCACTTACTCAATGCAAAAAATCCCTAATCTTGTTTTAAAACACGAAATTATAAAGGGACACGTCACATAAAGTATCCCGCAGCTGATCTTCATATGTAGATCGGATATGTAGTATCTTCTCTTATCTGTTACATTATTCCTTATATTAATTACCACTATTATGATGTTTTGGGTATTAATAGATTTGTTTGTAGAAAATACACATAGATCATGAATTAAATGCAGGGCTATTACTGGTGCATTTTATAAATATCCGTATTTCGGAAGAAAATTTTTCGTGGTATGTTTTACTTACCCATCATACGTAGTATAAGGTTAGTCTTGTAATCGTTTTAAAAATAGAATATATATATATCTATATATATATATATATATATAGATATATATATATTTACGGATTTACACGTTTCAGACTCTGGCGATTCCGAATAAGATATTTTTAGAAAAAAAATTACCGTTCGTCTGTGTGTCTGTAAACGCTCTAGCTCCCGAACAAATTGAGATAGAGACTTGAAATTTGGTATGTACTTAGTATGTAATAATGGGAAGAAGCTTATTAAATTTCAGTAACCTCGATTATTCGGAACTATTTTTTTCGGACTCTCGAAATATTCGTTCTGATAAAAGGTATATAAAAATTTTTCGAATTTGTTTATTTTAAGGAGTGAATATAAAAGACAATAAAAAAACATAAATTTTGCGTAAAAAATGAAGTTGATCGGATAATGAGTTGCCGAGATATTTGTAATCCTATTTCCCACACTCCTCGATTTTTCATGACCCGGTGTTTCATTCAAATTTCAATTCAAAGATATATTTTAATTGGAAATTAAACGCTTAATCCGAAGCAGTAAACCGTTAGTGAATATGATTATCAATTTTGCAGATATGAGAATGTTTCTTTTATTTTTGGAGTTATAAGGATGTTTCTTTCAAGCAATTCAGTAATCGAGCCTTTAAAGTTTATGATGTCATCAAGCCACGACTTTATTCGAATTGCAATGCATTTTATAAGTAGTTTACACATGTTTTATTTTCATATTTTACATTATGCATATCCATGATGGGTAAGTATTATGGTGGCCCCCAACGACTAGTTTACATTTGCATCAAAAATTACGTTCCACGTGGGTGAAACGAAATTGTAAGATAAATCTAAAATGAAGATTTTTGATAGAGAAAATGGCCTGGGCAAGAGAAGGAAATTTTTCACGCTTATTTTTTTCGGCAACCTTTTCACTGTTTTATACACACAAGCAATTTGTGTTTTAATATTTGTACAATTTATTTAACGAGCAGGGAAGACCGAGCTATGCTCGGTCAAAATTAAATTTAAGTTCAAATATCATGACCCATGACCAAAATGACCCACTAATTGAATTTTCTCGAACATGTGACTTAGCCCAACAGTCTTCTCGTGCCCGAAAACCATAGGATGCAAAATTTAGTGTAAATTGAGCTGCTTTTTAGATCTTGACCCACAATGACCCAGAAATGACCCACTAATCGAATTTTCTCGAACATGTGACCTAGCCCAATGATTTTCGCGTGCCCGAAACTCGTAGGATACAAAATTTAATCAAAATCGTTTGAACCGTTTTTTAGATACAATTAGCTTTGACCATGACCCAAAATGACCCACTAATTGAATTTTCTTGAACATGTGACCTAGCCCAACAGTCTTCTCGTGCCCGAAAACCATTGGATGCAAAATTTAGTGTAAATTGAGCCGCTATTTAGATCTTGACCCACAATGACCCACTAATCGAATTTTCTCGGACATGTGACCTAGCCCAATGATTTTATCGTGCTCGAAACTCGTAGAACACAAAATTTAATCAAAATCGTTAGAGCCGTTTTTTAGATAAAATTAATTTGACCCGTGTTGACCTAAAAATGACCCACTAACCGAAAGTTCTCGAACATGTGACCCAGCCCAATAGTCTTCTCGTGTCCGAAAATGGTCGGATACAAAATTTCGTCAAAATCGTTTGAACCGTTTTTTAGATACAATTAGCTAGACCATGACCCAAAAGGACCCAAAATGGCCCACTAATCGAATTTTCTCGAACATGTGACCTAGCCCAATGGTTTTCTGGTGCCCCAAAATGGTAGGATACGAAATTTCGTCAAAATCGTTAGAGCCGTTTTCAAGATAAAATTTGCATATATATATATATATATATATATATATATAACCACACACAAGATTTGCTCGTATTAGAATATATGATATACAGAAGCTTTTTTCTGTTACTATATAGAAATAAAAGTAATTTATCTAACACGTGTAATCAGAAGCAATTTTTTAAATGCATACGAACACAAGCATAATAGTTCATTAGTTTTGTTTTCACAAGTGTTTATAATATCAAATCCCGTTCTCTTAAGTCCGAATTGCGCCAAGCTTTTTTAAAAAGGGCAAAGGTCTCTATATCAGGAAAGTACCAAATTATTACAATTTAAAAAACCAAAGTATTTTTTGCATTTAAATTTCTTAAACATACAATAATACGCAAATTACATATGATACGACAATTTTATTTAGAAATACGAATGAGGTTATAAAACATTTTAACATTAAAAGTTTTTAAATTTTAATAATTGTTTAAACACGAAAGTTTAAACACAAAAGTTTAAACACGAAATGGTACGCATTTTCGTTACACAGATGGTATCCTATATAATAAACAATTTTTACATAATACGATGGAAAAAAAAATAACATATCTCAGTCTATTTCTACTAATATGTTGTACGCACTAAAAATATTTTCTATTTCGCAGAAGTAAAGGAAGGTATTGAAGAAAGAACCTCTGTAATGAAATTTATTCTCTTCTTATAAAAAAAAAAAAGAAAGAAAGAAAGAAAAGAAAAGAAAAAGAAAAAAAGAAAAGAAAACTATTCGGCTGACTACGTCCATCATTTTAGTTTGATATTCATAAAGAATAGTAAACAATTTAATCTATGTCTGTTTGTCTGTCTGTTCTGCAATAACTGCCGCAAAAAGTACCGATTAGCGATTAGCTTGCAATTAGGTAGGTATGTTGGTGGGTAGCTGTAAGTTTTTGGTTAAATTTGATTGATTCGTCCGGAAAATATAGAACATTTTCTTGATGTCATAATGGTTTTCTACGAGAATTCAGACGATTTAAAAAAAAAACATTATTCGCTGAAAAATAATGTCACATTTGAAAAACTAATTTAAATTAAAGGTTAAATTATAGATACTAAATTTTCGATATAGAGGTCTTGAATAAAGTAACCATTCGGTTTCAAATTTTGTGAATACATATGTTAGAAATTCTAAATTTTCTATATATTTTTTTTATGCAATTTCGAGAATCTGTTCGAAAAATATAAATCATGTCACCTTTCAATTTTATATGTTTTCTATCATAAATAATAATTTTTTTCTCACTTTAACAATAGCCTAGCAGACTGTATTTTGATAATGTGGCAGAAAAAAAAATAATAAAATAATTCTTTCATTCTAATTTTCCCAATTACAAAAGATTTGAAAAAAAAGTTTAAATGAAATGTAAAATAAATAATCTTCCGTAATCGAATCCACGGACAAGGTTAGTGTCCAACTAGCAACAGCACAGTTTAAATGAAAGTAGAAACTATTAAAACACTCTTCAAAAAAAAATTAAATAAATAAATAAATAAACACTCTGTTGTGCTAAATCACACTTACACTGGACCTGATCACGGAATATTACGCAATAGGTTGAAATGTCTATACATAAGTGAAATCTGAAATGCAAGTGGACATTTTGGAGCATAACTGACAAAGTAAATAAGTAAAATTGTTTTTGTGAAGCTCTACACTAGAAAACTAAAGTACATAACAATAACAAATGTTCAAAATATTCCCATGGTAGAAAAGTATTCTTCTAGTTGCAATTGATTTGGTCCAAAGAGGTATTGGTAGAGAAATCAGTAACGAAATTGATTTGAGTAAATATCATGTTGCAATGCATAGTATACATTTAAGAGGTGACCAAGCTGGTCACCAAAGGAGACTAGCAGCTGTTTCTAATAATGGCTCTTTATAGATGACTGTAACTGCTCATGCGTGAGAATAATTTGTTTTTACTAGGGGTTATTTGTTTAGGGTTTATAGGCTGATGCTGACGTCAGCGCCCCTTATGTAACGTCTAAGAAGCGTTGATTGCACGACATTGACGTTAAAAATAAACGCAGAAATTGATCTTTCGTAGCGAAATTCAGGTAAAAAAAAAGGTGCACACTGCTTTGTAGCTTCTTTTGTACGGACAACGTTGATTTGTTGATTCGGAGCCCAAACTTCCAATGTACGATCCAATGAAAACGCTCAGGTACGTGAAATACAATAGCCACTAAAGGATAATAACAAATTCCTACGTATTGTAAAATCAATTTCTTTGTTTATTTTTAACGTCAAAGTTTTGTGATCAACGCTCAGTAAACTATAGTGTGTAAAAGGCGATATTGTCTGCGTTAGCTTTAAGAATTCATGCCATATGGTTTATGGTTCAACGCTATTTGTATTTACTTAAACCATCTGATTTGGGCGACAGTTTTGACGGGAAGAATTGATTATGGCTAAAATTTCTAACGTCAAAACGAAACGCAACAAAATTACAGTTCATGTTTATTGTAGAATTTTTCTGGGATATATCTTTACGTTATATGCCTGCTACTTCAAATAGTGTAGAAAATAGATAGATATATATAAAATAGCTTATGATTATTGCTACTTCAAATAATATAAAAAATAAATAGATAATTTAGATTATGATTTTTAATGCAGAAGATCGCCATATTATTTGCACCAAAATGTAAATCAATGATCACAAAGACTTCGTACGTCTAAACAAATACTTTATTGCTCAATTTTTTAGGTGGAGTTAAAAGCACGTTAAACGATTTATACAACGAAATCTCGTAGTTAATTTTATCACAAAAGAATATTTTCTCAATGCACAGACTCTCTAAAATTGTTTTAAATTGTGAAAGTAAAACGCAACACATCATATGAAATATCTTGCAGCCGATCTTCTTATGTAGATCAGCTGTGAAATATCCTCGCTTATCTGCTGCATTATCCTTTATATTACCATTATTGTGAGTTTTTGGATATTAATAAATTTACTTGTTAAAAAATTCTTATAGTTGCATACATATACAGGGTGATTCGCGACTGTGAATACAAACTTTGACGTGTGGTACATCTAAATAAAACAAACATTTTTTGTATAGGAAAGCTGGGTTTCATTACATTTATGCAGTCAAAAATACGGATTATATTGCTGCAAACTGAATCCTAGTTTTCGTTTACAATTTTAACGGTAATGAAGATATATTAATGATATATTCAACTTACTTTACTTTAAAAATATGAAACCATTTAAAATGGATCACAATTTATGTATTACTAAAATAGGTGTAAAAATAAAATAAAGGTTCTAAAACATTAAAACCATTCTAAGATGTTAAAACATTCGTAGGAGCCCCAAGCGCTTTCGACCAGAACCTGGTCATCATCCAAGGGCGAAAATGAGAAAAAAACTGTAACCTCCAGAATGTATGCTGGTTAAATAACAGAGGGCGAAACCACATATGGAGAAGGGGGGAAAGGGCATGGACGAGTCTATTGAGCGAAGTGGGTTTTTCCAACCCAAATGTACCATTGACACCAAGTAGATTATACCAGATTTTTGGCATATTGCATGATAACATATCATTACAGGATTTCCTACCACTTGTCAGGATTTCCACTGACTCCCTCAGTATACATGTACTATAGTCGCTCATTTGCGTGGTAATTTTTACTGAAATATATATCAATTTCTGTTTTTAAATTTAAACGCGAAAGTGCAGTAGATACAGGTACTATGATCCTTTCACTATGTCAGTCATATGCTCCCTTATGCGGTCTTGTAATTTTCTAGTTGTCATACCTATGAATTTAAATACTTCATTTTTATTTTTACAATTAAATGTTATGATATAAATTCCTGCCTTTTTATGCATATCTATGGGGTCAATTTTTCTGTGTACTAGATTTTGTAATTTTGTTGGAAGTTTGGCAATTAATGTTATGTTATATTTCTTTAAAGCATACCGGATTCTTTCATAAAGTTGGGGGATATAATCTATACTACAAAACTTTGAAACTTGCGTTTCATTCATTCTTGGCTATTAGTTTTCTGTTATTAAATTCATAAATTATTTGGTTAATAAATTTCACTGAGTACCCATTCTGGGTTGCAATTTCCTTAATACTGGTTAATTCTGCGTTTAAATAATTTAAATATTTAAAAAAAAATAAAGATAGAAAATCGCTTACGATGAGATTAAAAAAGGAAATATAATATTTTTTTTTACAAAAGTTCTGGTAGTAATAGGTTAAAAAAAAGTACAAAGGTTGGCAATTTATGCTTTTGTGCATACCCGAATGATTCATTGGAATATCAAAATCATTTATTCTGCCCATCACTTGACAAATCATGTATTTGCCCAGGGATGACTAGTAAACGTATAGTTGAACGTTGGCTTCAGAAATTTCTTGATGGAAATGGGAGTCTTTAAGGTGAAGTGGGACGTGGGCGAAATTCTATCTTTAACAATGAAAAATTGAAAGCAATAGTTAATGCCAATCCACGTATCGTAGTACAAGAGCTTCTACTACACTTGGAATGTTTTAAAATTGCCTCCAACCACTTGAAATAATTTTTTTAAAAAGGGAAATAACAGAAAGCGCCATTATTTGTTACACAACCAAACATCATGGAAGAGATGAAAATTTTAAATTTGATTCAACGAATGCAACGAAAATTTTTCTATAGGATTTGTAATTGTTGCATAATGTGCATATAGTCATTAACCCAATTAAGACCAATCGATGTTTGCAACAACAGTAACGACTACTTGCTATATGACAACCCAATTTCCTTGCTTAAATGCCCAGATGCGGTCATGGGGCTTACATTTCTTCTTGTCACAAGCAGAGCTGCCTTTATTTGCTTACAGGAACTCTTAGGCGAATGCAAAGCTATTCGCCTTATGATATGATCATCTCGAGACGTTGTTGCTCTTGTCGACCTGATAGTTCCCTTGCAGTAAATATACCATCTGAAACAAAATGTAAGTAAGACTGCTGTGCATAACTGTACATAATGTCATTGTGAAGCATGAAATAGATGGGATATTTACTGCAAAGGAACGATCAGGTCCATCAAAGCAGTACCGGCTCGTGACGATCATACCATACGGCGAATAGCTGTGCTTTCGCCTAGGAGTTTCTGTAAGAAAATAAAAGCAGCTTTGCTTGCGGCAAGAAGAAATGTAAGCCTGATGACCGTATTCAGGCGTTTAACCCTTTAAGACCTGAAGAGTTTTGGTAAAAATTAAAAGCTTGGTTTATAACCCTAATTAATTGATCATATTTGATTGAAAAATATACGTTGTCAGGTTATGTCAAGGAGGATCTACACAATTATGTGGTACTGGCTCAGATTCAAATCACAGAGAAAGAAGAAATTGTTTTTTTTCCCTTAGGATCACCTACACAATTGTGTAGGTTAGGTCTTAAAGGGTTAAGCAAGAATTATCATCGTGAATAGCAAATGATCTTAAATGTTGTCATAAACATCGAATGGTCTTAAACTTTTATTAATGACAGTATAATGAAAAATTAAAAAATTAGAGAATGTAGGCAGAAAAATAAAAATTATATTCCACATTGAATCAGAAGCTCATTTTATCTGCATTATTCAAGTAAAATAGTACCTTCTTTGCATCCACTGTACCACAAATCAGTTTAGCTGAATTAAGGTAAAGCAAATAGTTATACTTCAACACTAAATATTAAGTATTTGATGGAAATGAAACACGAAACTAATATCGAGACATCGCTCTTTTTTTAAAACGTTGAGCACCCTACGAGTCCATATGGTTTCATGCGTGGCTTCCATTCTGCACACCGTGAGGCCTTATGGTATCATATGTAGTGTGCCGTTTAATACGTCTCTGATTGCTTCGTAGCGCCATCTATTAGACAAATGACTGAGCTACGTGCTTTAGCACTGTCAATGAGTAATGTGAATAGTTTCGAAAAAGTAATCAATTTCAGGCTGGTCGGTCAACGTGTTAATTTGTGTTAAACTTACAGATATGTCATTCGTGGTAATTTCTGCTTTAGAAGCTAAAAAAAGAGCGTTATTCATAAGTTGATTGAAAACCATTTATAGACTTTGGAAATTTGTGAAACAGGAGTAGGACTCAAGTAATTTAAAAAACCCTAAATAAAGCCGTTTTCAAGAGAATGTTTCTCATCTTCGTGTTTTTGGGGGGCACTAGACCCCGACTTGAATTCGAACTACAAAGAGAAGTATTAGAGCCGATCCAAATCTCGAGTTGAGTTCCGTTCAGACAAAATTGGGTTTCTGATGCAGGACTCTAATGCACATTCTTTTCATTCCCTTTATTGATAATATCGCTCATTTTGACGTGCAGTAAACGATGATATATTAAAATGTTTGACATGTCTCTCTAGAAAAAAAAATATGCATGATAAAAGCAAAGTTGTACTGTGTATCTTCACATCATGTTAAAATTTCGTGGCGGCTGATCAATTTTACGAAAGTTAAAAGTTATAAATACAAAGAAAACACAAGAAGATGGACAGAAGGACAGATATATTATTGTTTAATCCTGTTGATATTGAAATAGGACCACCATCAGATTGAGACCTTTAAAGATGAAATTCGGAGTTATGCGTAGACACATTAAATATATCTATATGTATCGAAACGAATTTTACATTCTCCTTCGTTGAAAGTAGGTTAGAAATAGGTATATTTATACTGGAAATGTTATTATTGTCATAAATATTGAATTATACAATGATTTTTAACAATAAAAGGAGTTAATAATAAGTATAAAATAAAACAGCTTGTAAGGCAAAAATATTTTGTAAAAATTGTTATATAATCATCAAAGTTCGCATGTAAACATCCGAACCAGATTTGTACTGTAATTTAAATCACGTGGGCACACAAACACACACACATGCATTAGTAATTTTTAATAACATTTTTTATTTCTGGTTGATTTCTGGAAATCATTTCGGCATTTAACAAAGACCACTGATCAAATAACACTTAAAGTCTATTTGAAGGGTAATTCAACAACACATCTTTCTGGAACACACGGTTTTGATTACAAAAAGAAAAACTATCAGTTTTTCTATAACTTCTAATTCTTCAATCTATTACTTTGGAACTCACAATTGGGAATTCTGAATTGCTTCACTATTGCCCTGTAATAAAGAGAAAATACATTTCTGTGAGCATTAATTGTCTCTTTATATTAATAAATTTAAGATATTTCCAAGGTTTCAAATACTTCGCGGTTAATATATTTATATTGACAGATATTGCGTGGTAAATTTCAACAGCATCCCAAAATTAACATATTTTAATAATATAGAATACAAAAAAAGTTTATGAAAGTTTTCTAAAAGTCTTTTATAATGTGTATAAATGTATTTTTGCAATATACATATAGAGACACTTTCTTTTTAGCAATGGTATAGGGATTTCAACTTTTGGTAAGAATTAGTATACTTTAATATCTGGAAATTATTCCATCATCTTTCAAAAGTTGCTGATAAATGAAAAAGTAAAAATTATTTGGAGCGTAAGTCAACATCATATAAACTATACTTTCTAAACTATAACTTTCTATCATATAAACTTTTGATTACAAATAGAAGAAATATAGTTTTTTTTCTAACTTCCAGTCCTATCATTAATCACTTTGGGATTCACCACTGAAATTCCTGAATCGCTTCACTATTGACATATAATAAATACGAAAAACATTCTTGGGGACATTAATTGCCTCATAAAAAGGCTGCTTGAAATATACCAAGGAGATAAAAGTCAGTGTCGCTTTTATGATACTGAAGAGAGGCATATTAAAGAAAGCAATTAAATACTCGGTGCAGCAGGATTAGATAAATATACTTGAGGTATTTCGAATATTTCCGATACCTTTATACTTAATATGTGCATTTATATTGACAGATATAGATAAATCGATATCATTGTAACAGGGGATATACAATTTAAACCAGAGCAGAGTTAAAACGCAGTGGAAAATATTACCAGCTGAATAAAGCGAAACACCATTTGTAGTTTTTCATCATGTTATTTAAAATCGAAAAAGAAACATCTTGATTTCAGATTCCAAACACTAAAAATTTAAACATCAAAGTAATTCAACATTTCACAGCCATGTTCTATGGAGGCAACAACATTAAAATGCAGGTTTAATATGAGACAGAACCATTTCAATCTACTGCACATCTCCACGCTATATATATAAGTGAATCCATTCCGTAACGCCACATATTTGCCAAAATAATTTAGATAACACAAGTTGGCAAAAATAAAATATCAGCAGAAAACCACTTAACATGCAGCCGTATTTAGAAGCTGCGCAAAATGCGAAATGACTGATAAACTAATAGAAAAGAAACGGGAATGTGTGGACGCAAAGGAATTTGATCGCAACTCGCAAAAAGATATTGCAGGAACATCCAAACAACGGGAAAGCATTTTAACTTCAGAAACTTTTATACTTGTCTAATAAGTTGCAAATAGAGAGATAACCAGATTCTTATAATATAAGGTGGCAAGAAACAACACGGACAAAGTAAAGTTGAAAATATAATAACAACATTCGAAGTCCACTACTGTAATTTTACTATCGTCACATGAGAAATAAACTTCGGTACTCACTGAAACAGGTTGTTTAAGCTTTGTGATTATGCAACAATTTTCTCACGGTACATCCTGAAAGGATGGAATAGCGAGAGTTCGTTCGGTTTCTGGATGCAATAAATGCGGTTGGTTTCATTAGCTTGGCCAAAATGGGGACTGACCAAGTTGAGGTAAAAAAAACGAATAACAACTCTTTCAGATCGTGAGGAGAAGTGGATGCATTCCAACTAATTCGATGGAAAAAGTCGCAAAAGAGATGTACATCTAAGCGGCAGACATCTCAACACATTGTGAAATAGTTCCTTAGATACCAAACTTACAAAATGAAACATTGCCAGCATAGCTGCCAACTTTTACGCTTTTTTGTTACCACTAAAATTTAATAGAATTTTTTTCCTTATGTAATATCAGGATTTTGTCGATTTAATAAAATAAAATTTACCATCAATTTTTAGTGGTAGGAGAAAACCGTAAAAGTTGGCAGCTATGATTGCCAGAAACTTACAGTAGCAAACGAAAACGTGAGATTTGACAAAATAGATAACACCAATGACCGCTCATGATCACTAGCAAAAAGTTTTTTTCAAAAATTGTATAGTCGTATTGTGTCCTAATCAACAGAACAATGAAATTCAATTAAAGTATACTCTTAGTTCGTCAGCCATTATCGAAAGACATCAAAGTTTCATTCTATTAAGATTTGGGGAGAAATGTATTCACACATCGTTTGGTAATAACACATCGTTTAATTAGTAGTATTGTGTCCTAATCAACAGAGCAATCGAATTCAATTAAAGTATACTCTTAGTCCTTCAGCCATAATCGAAAGACATCAAAGTTTCCCTCGATTAAGACTTGGGGAGAAATGTGTTCACACATCGTATGGTAATAACACATAGTTTAATTAGTAGTATTGTGTCCTAATCAACAGAGCAGTCGAATTCAATTAAAATATACTCTTAGTTCTTCAGCCATTATCGAAATACATCAAAGTTTCACTTTATTAAGATCTGGGGAGAAATGTGTTCACACATCGTTTGGTAATAACACATCGTTTAATTAGTAGTATTGTGTCCTAATCAACAGAGCAATCGAATTCAATTAAAATATACTCTTAGTTCTTCAGCCATTATCGAAAGACATCAAAGTTTCACTTTATTAAGATCTGGGGAGAAATGTGTTCACACATCGTTTGGTAATAACACATCGTTTAATTAGTAGTATTGTGTCCTAATCAACAGAGCAATCAAATTCAATTAAAGTATACTCTTAGTTCTTCAGCCATTATCGAAAGACATCAAAGTTTCACTCTATTAAGATTTGGGAAGAAATGTGTTCACATATCGTTTGGTAATAACACATCGTTTAATTAGTAGTATTGAATCCGAATCAACAGAGCAATCGAATTTAATTAAAATATACTCTTAGTTCTTCAGCCATTTTCGAAAGACATCAAAGTTTCACTCTATTAAGATTTGGGGAGAAATGTGTTCACGCATCGTTTGATAACACATCGTTTAATTTAGTTGATGAAGGAATCAAAATCAATCATCATCGCTAAAACATCTTGAAGAGTATTTTTTTTACAGGGAGCTCTTTGTAAATGAAAAATAGACTCTCTAACAAATTCTGTTTCAGCACACTGAACAAGAAAAGCACAGGAATGCTGAAAATCACAGCTTCCAAGACCACAAGATCGTCCTTTGTACCCCCCGGAATTGTCCCTTCAGATCTCTTAACCAGATCGGTTATTCTGAATGATTATCTTAGAGAAAAGAGTTCGTCCTAAATCTCACAGAAGTTTGTAGCCTCAGATAAAAAAATCACTCCAGGATGAATGGCTAATATATATCACGTTGACGAATAATGACTGTTGGTGAAAATTTTATGAAAGGATTTCGCTTTTACATAAAGAGCGAAAAGCGGACATTTCGTAAACTTGTAATTTTTCTGGTAGTTACAAATTTTTATTTTGTTTATTAGCAATCCGATTTTGATTTTTGTGGTTATTAAAAGAGTTATGAGACAAAACGTCTGCCCTAGTTTTTTTTCCACTTTCTAATGTATATCGGAAAATGGAAAATATGAAAATTTCTTTTGAGATTGTTTAAAAATAAAAATACTACTGCATTTTTTAACCCGCATATGTGGAATAGAATTAAAACAAGCATAAGAGAACGAAATGTCTATAAGAGAAAGATAATTTGAATTTGAGAAAGAATAAAATTCTAGTTTTCTCTAACATTGAATTTCATCATAATTTCATCCAGCACGCCCATCATTCAAATTCCTTGAAAGGCTTTAGTACCCCATTGACATACCATAATGACTAAAGAGCATTCTTGGGATCATTACTTTTGACTAATGAATATCTCTTTTTAAAATACAAGTTACTGTCATTTTGCATAATACGCAAAGAAAGAGCGCAAACAGAATAATTAAATGGATAATGTTTAGATGAACATCAAAGAACATTTTTCAAATATTTCAAATACTTTGCATTTAATATGCATATTTATAGTGATAGATATTTATATGTTGATTTTCAGTAACATTCCAAGATTTCAGATATTTACTAGTAATCTTAAATAAAAACATTACTCTGTATTAAGAAATATATGTGTGTGTGTGTGCAATAAAACTTTTTGATAATAACAACTATTAAATCTCAGGTAAATCGACAATGTATATGAATCAATAATTTTAATACAATACAAAAATATGTAGGATCAAAGAATATAGGGTAGATTGGGTGAAGATGCCGTAGTTTTTGATTTATTTTTTTATAAAATCGCCTGTTGTTTTCATTTGTTATTTATTAATTTCCTGTTAAAGTTGTTACATTTATGTATGATTTAAAAATGTATTTCATTTTAGAAATATCATAGAAAGCATAAAAAATGTTGCTTTTGTAAATGCTTGCATTTCGGCATCTTATCCCAAGATTGGGTAAGATGGCCATACATTACATAGGAATTACATAATGAAAGAGCGTAAAAAATGTTGGACACTTACCAAAGGTGTTAAGACGAAACAGCAATAAAAAAATCACTATTTAAAATTTAAATAAAATAACACAAACTGGAATTAAAGTATCAGTAGGGAAGCCTCTTCCACACGACTGAATAGCGTTTTCCTACAGTGCCTGCGCATAGGAAAACCACGTGACACGGCATCTTGTCCAATACGGCATCTCACCCCAAGTTACCCTAAATTCACAAATCCAAAAAAAAAAAAAAAAAAAAAAAGGAAAAAAAATAAAAGTATGTGGAGAAAAAATCCGACGAGCAGAGTGCGAAAATACTACAGGAAGCAAATGGAACTAATACTGCGAAACACTTTATCCAGGGCAATATTCCACAATATAAGTAAATTGTATATATATATATGTGTGTGTATGTGTGTGTGTGTGTGTATGTGCATTAACAATTGCCTTATTAGTCCAGGCAATAGGGAATTTTACCTGGAAAAATTAATGGTAGTTCTGGAAATCGACTTTCTTTATGTTTTTTGGTTGCTGAATCCGAATTTGTAACTTCCCACCAAAATTTCCTCCGGCAACCTCCCCAAATTTTGGTAAATTCCCCCCCAAAATAGGTTTTTTTCAAAAAATTCAATTTTTTTATTGTTTCAGGGGGAAAATATCTAGAAATTCAGAAAGTAGACTAAATTTGCAACAAATAAGATATATGACATTATGACGTAGGATGAATGGGGAGGGGGGGGGTGCCTCGGAACATGCCTCGAGGGGGCGCGATCATACAGCAACTCGGCAGCTCACCGCTTATCTCCGTATTATTTTTACATGCTTTCAGCGGATGCGACTCTACATCGGCTATATTCGGCCATGGTAAAAGAAAATTCATCAAAGTCCTCGCCCAAAACCCAGATTTGATTCCTCTCGTGCAGCTGTTCCAGATTCCAAATGCAGACCCACAAGATATCGCAAAAGCTGGGAATCAGTTTTTACTTCGCTTGTATGGTTGCAAAGATAAAAACATGACTTTGAACGCTTTTAGACATCAGTGTTTCATCAAGTCCGCGTATAATAATAAACATAACATTGCTTCTTTACCCACAACTGAAGCTGCTGCTGAGCAACATTCATTCAGGGTGTATCATCAAGTCCAACTTTGGCGAGGAAATGTTATGGAACCAGAAAAATGGGGCTGGAAAAAAATCAGCTACGGACTATATCCTATCACTAGTTTAAAACCTCCCGCTCCACCAAAGCTTCTAAAGCTTATCTCCTGCAAGTGTAGGAAAGGTGCATGTAGTTGCAAGAAAAGCGGGTTGAAATGTTCCATCATGTGCTCGAGTGCAATAATTCATGTGAGAATATCCCTGAAGTTATCCTCGAGGACCTGGATGAAGATGATCCACAAGAAGTGGAACTCGAACTGTTGACCGAGAAGATCGATCAGGGTGACGAGAACGTTGAGGAATCATGTGAACCTGAAGGTCCAACCTCTGCAGAGCTTGAAAACACGGATGATTTGTTAGGTTAGTCGATTTTTATACCTTCTTTTTTTTCTTCTCTTTCTTAACATTTTCAGAACAAAATTCAACTATTTTTATAACAAGATTTGGCTAACTATATGCAATTAAAATCGATTGGTTTATCGATCAATCAATTCGTTTTAAAAACGCAATTTGAAACAAATTATATCTTTGCAACGCATGAAATTAATTTTCAACTTGAATAACAAAAAATTTCGTACATTTCAGACACTTGTGAAACCCACGAAACAACATTTGATGGATCTGACAGTGATCATATTGAAAAAAAGGAATCTGGGTCCTCGGCTGCAGTCAAGCGGAGAAGCAGAATTTAAAATTATCTCGAATAATTTGAATAATAATTAGAATAATAAATAAAAATAGAAAAAAAAGACTCGGATTTGTCATTATTTTTTCAATACTTTTTTTATTTCGTTTCAAAACTTTTCATTAGTAAAGGAAGTTTGGAGGGGAGACGGGGGAGCGAACGTAAACGATGTGAGTGGTTAAGCGGAATTGCGTACAGTTTAATTACTTTTAAAAATATGAATTATAAAAAAAAAAATCCCTCCCCCCCTTTGCTCAACAGACGTCTAAAAGAAGGTGTTTTCCAAGTCTCTACTTGCAATGGGTCCAGAATACAATACAGTTCACCTCTTATCTCCGATTTATTACGTAAAATCGGAGATTAGAGGTGAGCTACCCAGATGCTGTATGATCGCGCCCCCCTCGAGCCATGTTCCGAGGCAGCCCCCCCCCCCTCCCCGTTCATCCTACGTCATAATGTCATATATCTTATTTGTTGCAAATTTTGTCTACTTTCTGAATTTCTAGATATTTTTTCCCTAAACCAATAAAAAAATTGAATTTTTAGAAAAAAACCTATTTTGGGGGGGGGGGGGATTTTACCAAAATTTGGGGGGGGTTGCCGGAGAAAATTTTGGTGGGAAGTTACAAATTCGGATTCAGCAACCCAAAAAACATAAAGAAAGTCGATTTCCAGAACTACCATTAATTTTTTCAGGTAGAGCCCCTATAGGATCTCTATTGCCTGGAATATATAGTAATTTTGCAGTTAATGGTATTGTTCTGGGAAGAATTGGAGTGCATTACTATTTTAATATGTTTGTAAATTGACTTTTAAGCTTTGCATAAAAGTTCACTGATGAAATGAGATGAAAATGGTAATTGAAGCATAAGTCAATAAAACAACATTTTTACAACATAAAATTTTTATTATAAATCGCAAAATATATATATGAAGGGTGCAGAGGCAAAATTCCCACTCTCCACATAACCTAGTTTTTAGAAAAATGCAAAAAAAATGATTATTATTAATAAACATGGTATACTGGCACAATTTTTTTTGTGTGATATTTTTGTTGTCAATATAACTGGTTGCACATAGTCCTAAACCTGTAATAATTGTGGTAAAGGTAGAATTTAAATTCAAATATGGAAAATCTGAGTTTTGCAGGAAACTTTTATGGGTAATGTTAGTAATAAACCAAAATAGCTACGAATTAAAAAAAAATTATCATTAGTTTTTATTATGTTATTTTGGAGGGTAATAAACAACAAAAATCGAAAAACCTTTATTAAAAATAATTTGTGCAGAAATTTTACTATTAGACATGGCTCAATTTCTTCACTGTCATTAAACTAATGCAACATTTTACACTACTTAATGACAGTACATTTTACACTACTTAATGACCACTTACTTACAATACCTCCCTGATTGGTTGAATTGGAGAATGTGAGTTTTACAGCAAAACAGTTGTTGGATAATGTGAGTTATACATCAAAACGAGATTTTCAGCATTTTTTTTCAACCTTAATACGTTTTTTATGGTCCAAATCACTATTACAGTCCGATTCGCCTTAAAAAGACGAACACGGTGATATGAATAACTCAATACTTTAAAAAAGTAGTTAATGTGACTGTTGCATCTGCACCATTCATATATATATATATATATATATATATATATATATATATATATTATGTAACATCCAATTCGATCATAAATCACTTTTGGATTCACCATTGGAATTCCTAACCGGCTCCACAATTGATATATACTAATGACTACGAAACATTCTTGGCGGTGTTAATTCCTTCATAAAAATACTATTTGAAATACGCTTAGGAGATAAAAGTTACTGTCCCTTTTATGATACACAAGAGAATCACATTAGAGAAAGCAATAAAATACTCAACGAAGCAGGTTTACATAAACATACTTGAAGTATTTCGAATGTTTCAAATAGCTCTACGCTTAAATAGTGTAAAGCTACTTCTCACAATATTCATGAATAAAAAAAAAACACACCTTTATGAAAAATTAAAAAGAACGAAAAATCATGCATCATGGCATAGATTATGAAGCACTTTCCAGCGCTATTGGAATATTGTTAAAAAATTTCATTTTTGTTCATACAACGAAATGAGATATTTAAACAAGCATTTTAGAAAAAACACAACGCAGTAAAAAATCATCTACCCTATTAAAATCTGTGCGCGTATCTATTTATATAACCTCAAAATCTCGGAAACCACACGGTGCAGGGCTACCAAATTTGGCGCACGGGTTGCTGTTAGAGGGCCCATGAACGATTGGAGTAAAAAATTCGAACATTTTATATAGCTTTTTTTTTAATTTTATGTTTTTGACGAATTTTTGACTTTTTATGTTCAACCCGTAATCGCGCGAGCTCAAATCATTTCTAAATGTTTACTGGAATGTGAGATATACATATTATGTACGCCACGCTGCAATACTAAGAAGCTGTAGCGGGTATTACAATAATTCTTAGAACAAATAATTACGCAAATAATTAGAGATTATTTAATTGCGCTTAATTATAACTTTTTTGCAAAAATAAAGAAAAACATTTTATCACAAACATAAAAATCCCCAATTAATAAAAAAAAAAAAAAAAAAAAAAAAAAAAAAAAAAAAAAAAAAAAAACTTTTTATTCTATTTATTCCCTTATTCCAAAAAGATATCGTTTTATCGTCTGCTGCCATAGCAACATGATAAATTAAATTTCATTTAAAAAAAATGCACAGTAGTAGAAAAATATTTTTCTATATATTACATAGATACATTTGGTTGTACTGATTTTTATTTTTAATTTTGGTTTTAGAATTAAATTAATGAACTCCCGTGCGTAGAACGGGTTAAACAGCTAGTTTTCTATAATTACCATCCATAGCCATAGAGATGTGTGAGAATTCATTCATTCAACCCTGTATATGATCTACACACATCGTAATATACTAAAAATTAGTTAAATTTTTAAATGTATAGCACAGTTGTACAGCAATTATGACTCATAGTCAGTTCTGTAACCGATTTTTTTTAAAGTCTCTGTTAAATAAACAATAAATTTTATGTACTCTATGATTTGTAGAAACCATGTTGCAGTGAATCTGAGTAATGTATATCAATTTCATTGAAATAGTCTAAAATTATTAAAATACACTGCAAAATACATCCATAGATAATCATGCAATGGAATACTTTTACGCGTCTCTGTAAACGAATTATAATTTCTATGTACCCTATACAAAGCATCTTGCCAATCTCAATTATGCATATCAATTTCATTATGTTTTAAACAGTATAACATCATTAAAATGCACTGAAATCTATTTTTCCCGATTGATCATAATGTAACAGAATACTTTTAAGTATCCCTGTAAACGAATCATAATTTCTACTTATTCTATACGCTATAGAAAATATGTGGTTATCCCCTTCAGTGACGCATATCAATTTCCTTACATTTGAAATTGTGTAACATTGTTGAAATCTCAAAGTAATCATACTTAGAGTGATAATCTCTTAGTGATAATTATTTATCTACATAAAACTTATTTTACTGTTTATAATATTTTTATTTTACGCCTATTAGCAATTAACAGAAGCATTTACTGCCACATTAGAAAACCTCTCTGTAATTGTTTCTTTTTAACAGGATAGTAAAATATTTCAAATTTATCTTCATACATACCTATACACAGAAGACTGATTTCATCTCTTTCGGTTCAATATAGTCTGTTGCTACTCGGAAGTATAGGAGAAAGTATTCAGTTTTCATTTTATATTCTCTTAAAGAGGTCAAAAACATTCAACAAAACATTGAAATTCAATTTTGTAGTCTAAAGTATTTATTTCTTGACTCGTGACCATAAATTTAAAATCAATATCAGAATTTCTTCTACAAACTCCTTCTTCTGAATATACAAGTTTAAATTAAGGAGTAAAAAGTAGGTTGTTTGGAAAAAGTAACACGGGAACTAAGATTAAATATGGAAGAAAAACAACCAATCTACAAATAAAATGCTGCTTAGGAAAATAGCGGTTTTCTGTTTGATTTAATATTATTCCAAAGTCATAATGAACAGAGGAAAGTATATTCAACTAGGTAAATTATATCCAATGGTTGGCGTAGCATAGTTGAGATTTTTTTCCAACAGAGCGAAAATATGCCGGGATAAGGACTCGAACCTGGTACTTTGGCTAAAGATACTCCAACCATTGGATATAATTTATCTAGTTGAATATACTTTCCTCAGTACATTATGACCCAATTACATGGTATACAGCAGTTTCCGTGCTATTTCAGATTCATCGTGTAAAATGCTATAGTTATGGCTCGGATGAATGAAATTTGCGCTACAGTTCGCAGCTTTTTCCAACAAATAAAAGTGAAATATACTATCCAGGATATCGTTGGGATAGCTCATTAGGGAGAGCGAGTGCAAAGTACCCAGGTTCGAGTCGTGTACAAGCTCAGTTTTATACTCAGTATATAAGCTTCAAATTTTGAACACATACTATTCAAGACATGGGGAAACTTATTATGCGGAAAAAATAGTTCAAGAAATCATCTATAGTTGGCACTGAACAACTGGGCTTATGTTGAAAAGATGCGAAAACACATTTTATGTGAACGTACCAAACATTCATGTGACAAGGACCTTATCGACGCAGGGAATGCTGCTCAATATGGTTCCCTTCTTGAAGATTTAAAATCTGCAGACTATGGTCAGCTTGTTCAACTGCGAATCGTAACTGGTCGACTGAGATGCTTCTCACATGCAGAGTGATACCTTCTTTCAAGTTGGCCAAAATTACTTGACGCCCTCCATAAACAAGATTTTTAAGTGTTCCTACAGCCAAAAATTACACGAAAGTTACAGAGAACGATATGGCCAAGTTGTCAGAACGCTACCATTAGTGAGACGTTGCCAAAGAAACTGCTGTACACAGAATTCAATGTGTGGAGGCGCTCTATCTTACATAAAGGTAACTGAGTCTTGCAAATCGAGTACAACAAAAGTTTCTAACATAATTTTGAACCTGTTGGAAGTCACAATGCATGTCACAGAGCCATTGCGAATAACCAGTTCGAAAAAGAAAGGTCGAAGAATGAATGTTGCTTCCACATTCCACATGTGTGATGTCCACATTCCACATGTGTGATGTCCCCATTCCACATGAGATGTCCACATCCCACATGTGTCGTCCGCATCCCACGTGTGTGAATCCAGACCAGAATGTAACTTTCGGTGAGTAGAGTGGAATTTCTTGGAAGGTTTTCAGTTTCCCAAATGCTATAATTATGGGTGCTCAGTGTTCTATTTAGGTGGAAATGAACCTCATTGCTCCACAGAATCTGTCATGGCCCTGATGCATCCACTTTAACTCTTCAACTTTTGTTTTTTTTTTTCATATTTCATTGTACAACGCCATCTATAGGTTTTTCTAGAACTAAATTTTTCTCGCCTAATGCGTTTCCCCATGTCTTGAATAGTATGTTTAGAAAATGTGAAGCCTATAGACTGCGTAGTTCGATATATAGGAAGGTCAGAGTAGGGGTGTATTAACTGTGGCAACCCGGTATATATATATCTTTATTAAAAACAAATTGTTTAAGATTGTGATCCAAACCCTAATATACTACATTCTGACAAAATCAGGAATTTATTTTCTCTACCTGCTAAAAATTGCTAGAAATTGCTATTCAGCTTACAAAGTATCGAACGGTTTTTCAAGTAAGAGAAATAACTGAGAAATGACTGTATATATCTTTTACTTACCCGTCATACGTAGTATAGGGTAAGTCTTGTGATCCTTTTAAAAATCGAAAAATTTTTTGACGGATTTACACGCTTCAGACACTGGAGATTCCGAAAAACATATTTTTAGAAAAAAAATTGCCGTCCGTCTGCCTCTGTGTATGTGTCTGTAAACGCTCTATCTCCCGAACAAATTGAGATACAGACTTAAAATTTGGTATGTACTTAGTATGTAATAAGGAGAAGAAGCTTATTGAATTTCAGTAACTTCGATTATACGAAATTATTTTTTCGGACTCTCGAAATATTCGTTCTGATAAAAGGCATATAATTTTTTTCGAAATTGTTTATTTTAAAGGGTTAATATAAAAGACAATAAAAAAACATAAATTTTGCATAAATAATGAAGTCGATCGGATAATGAGTTGCCGAGATATTTGTAATCCTATTTTTCACACTCTTCGATTTTTCATGACACTATATTTCATCCAAATTTGATTTCAAAGATATATTTTAATTGGAAAAGAGACGCTTCATCCGACGCAGTAAACTGTTAGTTAATAGGATTATCATTTTTGGAGTTATAAGGCTGTTTCTTTTGCAGAATTCAGTAATAGAGCATTTAAAGTTTATGACGTCATCAAGCCACGATTTTAAATACTCTATCTACCGAACAAATTGCGATAGAGGCTTGAAATTTGGTATGTACTTGGAATGTAACAGTGCGACAAAGCCTATTAAATTTCAGTAGCCTTAGTTATCTGGAACTATTTTTTCGGAATTTCGAAATACTCATATCCGTGATGGGTAAGTATTACGGTGGCCCCCAATGACTAGTTTTCGTTCGTGGCTATATTATATTTTTGTAAACTAAGAAACATGTATATTTTTTTACAGTGTACATACGCACACATACAAGACCGATTTTTATAAATCCTTTTTTCGGTTCACTACCATCGGTTTCTACTCGGAAGCATTCAAGAGTGGATTCAGTTTTCATTTTGTATTCTCTAGAAGAGGTCAAAAACACACAACAAAACATTGGAATTCCATTGGATTTTGCAGTCAAAAGCATTTATTTCTTGATTCGGGACTATAAATCTAAAATCTGCTTTGGAATTCTTTCTACAAACTCTCCTTCCATCAATACTACACAGTTTGAATAAAGGAATGAAACCTAATCTATTTGAAAAGGGGACACCGGAAATAAGATTAAATAGGGGGAAAATAACAACCGCTCTACAAACTAGCCGTTGAGGGCAACCGTAATACTTACCCATCATGGTTATGCATAATATAAAATATGAAAATAAAACATGTGTAAACTATTTATAAAATGCATTGCAATTCGAATAAAATCCTGGCTTGATGACGTCCTGAACTGTAAATGCTCTGTTAATGAATTGTGTAAAAGAAACATCCTTATACTAACTCCAAAATTGATAATCATGTTAACTAACGGTTTACTGCGTCAGATTAAGCGTCTCATTTCCAGTTAAAATATATCTTTGAAGTGAAATTTGAATGAAATACAGGGTCATGAAAAATCGAAGAGTGTGGAAAAAAGGATTACAAATATCTCGGCAACTAATTATCCGATCAACATTTTTTATGCAAAATTTATGTTTTTTTATTGTCTTTTATAGTCACTCCTTAAAATAAATATATTCGAAAAATTTTATATACTTTTTATCAGAACGAATATTTCGAGAGTCCGAAAAAAATAGTTCCGGATAATCGAGGTTACTGAAATTTAATAAGCTTCTTTCCATTATTACGTACTAATACATACCAAATTTTAAGTCTCTGTCTGAATTTGTTCGGGAGATAGAGCGTTTAAAGATCCACAGACACACAGACACACAGACGGACGGCAAATTGTTTTTTTCTAAAAATATGTTTTTCGGAATCTCCAGGGTCTGAAACGTACATTTCGTAATATAGTTTTTAACTCACTCTTCCTGACATGCTACATTTCGTAATAAATTTTTAAATCACTCTTTCTGACATGCTAGATTTCGTAATCAATTTTTAATTCACTCTTCCTGACAGGCTAAAATTATAAAAGTATGCACAAAGGTGTGTTTCCGATGACAATGCAACATTTTAATATTTTTAGAATTTAATTACAAATTAATATCATAATTTAAGGCATTTTTCCGTTAGCCCGACACAGGTGTTACACCGCCAATTATTCTTTACGGCTACAATTGTATATGAATTACAAAAACAATGAATTTAATTATGTGCCAAACCACGTTTGCCAACAAAATGCCAACTGGCTGTGAATATTTTAAACTTAAAATACAACTACGAAATGATTTTACCACTATAAAAGGGCAAAAAATGTATAAAAAAAGTATAATACATTTTTTGGAAAATATGCTTTAATCAATTAATAGTACTATTTTAATTAAATTATGATTATATGTTGAAAAATCAATTTAGAAATCCTATAAGATTAAATGACACTTTTTCTTTCCTGTTGCCATATCCTAAAAAAGAAATAGAACAAATATTATAATTTCTTTTAATAAATTCAGTAGTGCACGCTTTCTACCAAGCGAAAAAGAAAAAGCGGTGAATTTACCATGATCGGATTCAGTGCTACGCTAGAGTAATGTATTGTAATGAAAATATTTTGGAAAAATCGTGAATTGCTGTCATGAAATCAGGTGTGATAAGAGTGTATATGCCAAAAAAAAAAAAAAAAAAAAAAAAAAACTATTTTTATTTTTTTACTTATTTTAATTAAACACACACACTTTAAGGTTTTCCTTAAATACAAACTTACGACATTCTGGCTAAGTCAGAAATTTAATTTCTCCACACACATAAAGTTTTCAGATACGGCTAATCAGGTAAACAAAGTATTAAATTTTTTTCTCCAATAAAAGTAAAGCGTCTTTCAGATAATATCATAATATAGTATTTCATGTTTAAACCAATTTTCAGAAGACAGAAGTTACGAATTTTTTTTATGACACTGTGCAATGTAAAACGTTCCAGAAATGTTCCTTGTGTAGAAGAAAATTTTAAAGATAACTCAGTCAGTGTAACGTTATATTTAATCACTGGACTCGAAACATTTTCTTTATCTTCAGAAACCATTTGTAGAAGCGCTCAGACTCCTCAGGAAACAATAGGTTTGCAAAATTAACCCAAAAATATTTAACCGAAATTTACGGGCAGAAAAAGGCAGTTTTTGTTTTAGAAAAAATTCCGTTAACTTCGAAAATCTAATGCTTTTTTATAAATTTTTGGTTGGCTATTTTCTAAACGCTTTCTGAGCATATGGGTAAATAGGACACTACATTATCGTATGTTGATGAGGATAGGGTATTGCAAATAATTTTCAGTTACTGTTAATCAGATAACAAAGTATTGAAGTTTCTCCCCAAATAAAATTAGAGTCTTTCAGACACTATCTCAAGTATTTCATGTTTAACAATTTTCGGAAGACGGAAATTACGAAATATTTTTCACGGCACTGTACATTTTAAAAAAAAGTTCGAGAAATTTTTCTTGTGTAGAAGAAACATTTAACGATAACTCAGTGCAACCATATATTTAACCCTTAAACTATGAAAGTTTCCGTTATCTTAAAAAATCATTTGTAGAAGGAGCACTCAGAATCCTCAAAAAACAAGAGTTTTGAAAAATTAACCCAAAAATCTTTAACCGAAATTTACGGGCAGAAAAAGGCGGTTTTGGCTTCAGAAACGTTTCCGTTAACTTCGAAAACCTATTGTATATATATATATATATATATATTTTTTTTTAAAGGTTTTTAGGTGCCATTTTCCTAAATGTTTTCTGAGCATGTGGAACAGGGCCCGTTTTTCTATAAGCTTGTTTAACTAAAAGCTATAGAAATATCTGTAGAAGTTCAATAGAAATGTTTGTAGAGCTTCAATAAAAATATCTATAGAAATAATATACAGCTTCTATAAAAATATGTGTAGAATTAATTTTGTATAGAATCCTGGTGGTCACCCTCCCAAATAATAACCATGACCGATGCTGTTTGACTTCAGTGATCCAATGAAGGACTGGTACTTTCAGCATGATACAGCCATTGACAGTTTAAAAACTCTTGATACAGTATTTCAACTTTGTTTCTTTTGTGATTTGCGTTTCCCAATCACATATAGTCTTGAAAAAATATTTAAATATCTAATAAATTATTATTTGTTGAACTTGAAACAGTTCTTTAAATATTTATACTTCAGATTACAATATTTGAATAAAAATTCCAATATTAACCGTTTGAGTGCTATGTAGCGCGATAGCGCCGCAATGTATCTGCGGATCAAACAAATTTTGTTTCAACCCAGAAATTTTATTCAATAATTGAAATCATTTAATTTTTAAGTATTTATTTGTTTTTATTGAAATCACTGCCATTTTATTTCTACTTTGCTATGTTCTGGGGATGTGTGGCATCTGACCACGGGCTCCTCGGCTCAAATTTGTTCGGAGTCAGCGATCTAGTGAGTTACATTTTATAAGATAAAATTTCTGGGTTGAAACACAATTTGTTTGATCCGCAGATACATTGCGGCAATATTGCGCTTCATAGCACTCAAACGGTCAATAAAGTGAATAAAAATTATTAAATTAGATGAATGGTTTTATAAATTTAACAGCAAGTTAATAAATTATTATAAAATTAACCATCAAATTAATGAATTATAAACAAATAAATTAATTAATCATAATTTAAATCACAGTTCGATTAATATGTTATTACATTGGCAATTGAATCACAATGTATTAAAATTGAATTAAATTATGTACATATAATCATGTTAAATCTATGGAGTACTGTTATATATTAAACTGATGCATTAAAAAAAAATATTTTTTAAATATATATATATATATATACAAAAATATATATATATTTAATATATAAATTTAGTACAGAGAAATTTTAAAGTAGTAAATTAGTAAATAATAATTTGGAGCTTGGTGCGATATAATTAAAGTAAAAATAAAATACAACGTTAAAACACCAGTATAATTGAATCTACAGCATACCGGTTTCGGTAGCATATAGCATACCCTCCCCAGTGCTGAAGAAAATGGAAATTTGCTCATATATATAGAAATGATAGAGGATTCAAGTGACAAGTTTATTAACCAATAGGAAAACGGAGAGTTCCAGGCAAACAGCCAATAGGAAAATAGATAGGAAATGGAATAATGGAGGATTCAAGTGACAGATTTATTAGCCAATAGGAAAACGGAAGGTTCTAGGCAACATCCAATAGGAAAATCGATAGGAAATTGAAACGCTATGTTGAGAAATAGTTTAAAAAGTTAAGAAAAATTGGTTTTAATGCAATATTTCCAGCAGTCTGATAATGGTGGAATAGCAAATTCACAATTAACAAGATTTCCAAGATTTTTATGAATATGGAAAGCTTCAAGGAAATTAAGTTCGTGTACAGAAGTAGGTTTAGATATTATTTTAACCAAACTGAAGTTGAAAACGTGATTCATCTCCCAGCAATGTTTTTCAATAGCTAACTATTGCAAAAACTATTCTTAACTTTTTAAACTATTTCTCAACATAGCGTTTCGATTTCCTATCGATTTTCCTATTGGATGTTGCTTAAAACCTTCCGTTTTCCTATTGCCTAATAAATCTGTCACTTGAATCCTCCATTATTCCATTTCCTATCTATTTTCCTATTGGCTGTTTGCCTGGAACCCTCCGTTTTCTTATTGGTTAATAAACTTGTCACTTGAATCCTCTAACATTTCTATATATATGAGCAAATTTCCATTTTCTTCAGCACTGGGGAGGGTATGCTATATGCTACCGAAACCGGTATGCTGTAGATTCAATTATACTGGTGTTTTAACGTTGTATTTTATTTTTACTTTAATTAGTAAATTAGTACACATAACTTTTAAAAGACCAAAAAAAATTTTTTTAATAAAAAAAAATCTATAGAATCATTAGGCTATAGAACTTAATTCTATAAGGTTTATAGTACTCTATAGAAAAACTGTTCTACAGAAAAACAAATTCTACAGAACTTTTAAGAACTCTATAGAAACATTTTCTATAGAACTCTTCAAACCTCTATAGAAATAGTATTCTATAGAAAGACTATTCTATAGAACTTGTAAAGAATTCTATAGAGTTCTATACAGCTCTATGAACTATTTTCGTAAGGGTTAATATCAATAAAACGGATTATTAATTAATTAATATCAGTTATTAAATATGATTTAATAGGATAAAAAAATGAGATAATAAATAAGATGTGTTTTTGTTCTATGACATTTTTAAAAGTGATGTTTTAACACCTTTTTTGTCTTTTTTTTTGGGGGGGGGGAGGCACATTTTTACCGTGTTCAGAACAACATGGCAGGTGAAAATGGATAAAATTTTCAGAAACCTTTCTGCTATGTTAAAAAAACACTTTTGTAACATTTACAGTGTAATAAAATATATCAAATTTACCTTTATACATTCGTAAACACACAAGACATTTTATAAACCCTCCTTCTCTGTTCACTATACAAACGGTTTCTTCTCTGAAACATACAAAGAAGTATTTCGTTTTCATATCATACCCTCTAAAAAGAGTCGAAAACACTCAACAAAACATTGAAATTCAATTGGATTTTGCAGTCAGAAGCATTTATTTCTTGATTCCGACCATAAATCTAAAATCAATATCGGAATTCGTCCCATAAGCTTTGCTTTCTGTATATACGAGTTTGAACCGAGGGGTAAGAAATACATATATTTGGAAAAAGGAGCAAGGGATCTAAGATTAAATAAGGGAAGAATAACAACCGCTGTACAAATAGTATGTTGCTTAATAAAATGGCGGTTTTCTAATAAAATATATATGATTCCATATTTTGTCCCAACTGTACATAAGTTTTAGAGTTGTGTTTTATTAAAGAGAACCTTTTTATGTATGTTCTGAAACATAAAACAGATACGATATATATATATATATGTTTATATGTATATATATGTATGTATATTTATATATATATAATATATTAATATATATATATATATATATATATATGTGTGTGTGTGTGTGTGTTTGTGTGTGTGTGTGTGTGTGTTGTGTGTATGTGCGTATATTATATAAAAATTTTATTTAGCAATATTCCTTTAAATTACTCTAAATTCTGACATATTCATTATTTCCTTATTTCTTAATAATATTTATTCCTATTTAATTTCCTTTTAAAATTAAAACGCGTATATTAATATAATTATCTTATTCCAAATTTTAATCTAAAACTTTAAGTCCATTCGAAACTTTTATCAAGTATCCAATCTATAATATTCTGAGAGACGCTAGTTTTTCATTTCAAAATTTTTTAAAAGCCATTTTGTTATTTTAGTCTACGGGCTGGATTCGGGCGCTAGATTTTTTTTTACTTCAAAATCAATGTGCCACTAAATCCGAGATTCTTTCTTATTAAAACCTCTCCATAGCGCGTCATTCGCTTAGCTAAATTTCGCCTCTCACTGATTGGTTTGTGTACATATTACGTCGATTGTGTAGCTTCCCACGCATTTAACAAATAGCCATTGCAAGAGTTCGAAGAACAGAATTTTGTCTTGTTTTCAAGTGCTGAACCAACTCTTATTTGGTGTTCTTATGACCAAGAATTTCTAAACTAGCTATTTAAGATCACCTCAGCGATGTAATGATTGGTAGTCAAGTCTGGCTTTAGAAAATATCTGCGTCGTGTGGGAAATCTTCGTCATCTCTCCTGTGCCTGGATAAATGCTTTTATTGGGATAACTAGCTTAGTATTTATGGAGAAATTCTCAATTAGATACATTCATTGCCTACATTCCTCATCATCATTCATGATATATCGACGGCATAATTAACCATCTTTAACCAGCTGCCAGTTTCTAGTGAAATTTTAAATCATACAGCTAAAATCTAACATATACAATTACATACATACATGCATACATTTATCTACGTATAGTTAAAATGAAATAACTGAAAATTAAAGGAAAATATATAGCAAAAATTAAACACAATAAATGGAAATGCACATATGAAAAACTATGAATATCTTATGGATTCGTCAGAAGCGTTTCATAAGAATAAATCATAGTAAAGATATGTTATTTCGCCGAATATTGTCAGTATTAAGCCTAAAACTGTATTATATTAAAATCTGATTGTCTGCATTTAGTTCAGAACTATTCCAACTAGAATATGGAACGCAGCGCGATGAAATTAATACCAGTTATCCACATGGATCCGAAGGTGTCATATAATCTCAGAATTTTGAAATTTGAATTAGTTTCCGATATATCAATTATTTGTAACTTTTAACGAAGTTTCTCTAAAGATGGCAACTAAATTACTCCCATTTTCTAAACAAAAGGAAAGAAAAGGGTAAATAATGGGATATCGTCTGCTATCCGAAATGATGAACAAACATCTTTATTTTTGTTTTCTTTGGATAAATCGATTTAATGGTTTCTAGTTTACATCCTCTTTAAAAAAATGTAATGTAAAAAATATTGATATGACTTATTATTTCTTTATTTACTAAAAATATTATAAACAAATTGGAAATTGTACGTCAAACGTGACAAATGAGATGCGCTCGTACTATAACTGGTTTCAGTGAAATGAATTATATCGTCTGTTATTATAATGTGATTAATTTCCATAATAAAATAAGTACTTTTTAATGTGGCAACATTTTATCTTTTGTTGACATTTACTGAAAATTCCAATGGCAAACTTAAGCCTACCTTTGAAAATTTCAGATCTTGAAATTCATATTTAGACTTTTTTTTTCTCTTATCTATTTCTCCGGAAACATCTATCCAAAAAACTGTCAGTAGATTATAGGATTGCTATAATAGAACAATTTTAGTATACAAGTTCGGTTTTTAAATTCAGTAATACGGAAATAATAGGACTCCATCTTAAATAGGACATAATCACCATGGCAACGTAGAATAATTACCTATCATGGGATATCATTGAATTAATTACGTATGATAAGATTTGATAGAATGAAGAAAACTTTTATTAATATCTTTTTACATTTTGATTTGATTTTCATAAAATTTTAAATGACTTGATAAAGTTCTGCAACGATTATATATATTAATTTTCAAACCATTTGGTTGAGTAGTGTTTGCGCTGTTATATGCGGACAGACGGACGGACCAGATGACGACTATAGGTGCTACGTATTTATATAATTACGAACGGACCTAAAAAGCCGAAATATTTTAATATTATTGAGCCGCATTAAATAATATTTTCCGAATTGGTTTAAAATGTAAATGAATGGACTGTGATTGTTCTGAATATAGTAAAGGACATAGACTCAGGTTGAAAGTTTTTGTCCAAACTATAGCAACCCACAGAACAGAAATTAACAACATTTGCCTGGACGGATTCGCTTAGACGATTTAGAGAAGTAAACAGACATTAGTTTGGCAATAATGGTAAGCTTTCCAAATTTTTATTCAAAATCCTCTTGACCAATGGATTTTTATTCCCCGCATGTCGTCATTTTTTTTATAAAAACATTCTACTGTAATTCTATCAAAATCACGAAACTTTCAAAATGTAATGTTCGTAATTTTCAGTTCATTTACATTCTAAAAAGTGATGGAGATAAAGAATGATTTTTTTCATTCGAATGAATCATTTGGGCATACGCAAAAGTATAGTTGCCAATCTTCGTATTTATTTTAATCAATTACCACCAGAAAATTTGTAAAGAAAGAGGAAAAAAGAATAGAAACAAATACAACATTCCAGCATTCATGTCTCTTTTTTCTTTTATTAATTGCCCTGTCAGAAATTGCGTAAAAGTAATTTCACAATTTTACATATTTGTAATTTAAATCTTATTGAAATTAAAAACTATGTTTTTCTGAAAACGTTCCTGGTAGAAATTGATTTAAAAAAATACTAGGGTTAGTTGTTATGCTTTTGCGCATGTCCGAATGATTTATTCGAGTATCAAAATCATTCATTCTGCACATCACTAATTCTAAACTTGATTCTTTGTTTATAAAAAGAAATTTTATAAACTTAATTTTATAAATCTCTCCTAAATTTAGAATTAAATTAGATTTCTTCTTTTCCCCCAAAAATCAAGAGACACTATTTGGCCTAACAGCACTGGCACTGGCAAGTGTTTTTAAGGTCTATACCTATTAACTCTGACAGAGGAAATAACATTAAAAAACATTTTTGACACATCTTATATAGTTGATGAACATTGTATGACATTTTAATAGAAGATTACAATTTTTACAACATTTCGCTTATGAAAATTTGTTCGGATTTGACATACAGTTAGTTAAGTTCGGTTACAGCGCTTAGAATACATAGTGTGGAAAACGGTTTTACCGTTTTTTAATTCAAAATTTTCGAATTCAAACCGAAAATTCTGAAACAAGAATTTTTACTATAAAAAGTCACGAAATATCTGCCATTAAGTAACAAAAAGAACATTATAGGGAATTTCTGGTATGAATGCGAAATTTCGGGATTTAAAAAAAGCCAAACTGGTAATGCTTTAAAAGTGCTAAAAAATTGTAGCCGATAACCGTGCAACGATGCGGTACAATAATAGGGCGATTGCTGCGACATCTGCTTTAAAATAGATTTACCTCTAGCAAAAGTAACCGTTTCACTATTGACTACATGAACATAATTTCTGTTAATAAAATCTTCTTGTAAGTGTATATTTCAGCTGTAACTGATTTTGAAGTTAGTTTTTTTTATCATATCAGGGAATTAATCTTTTCCACTCTTCTAGCTGAGATTCATCCTTTGGTATGCTAAAGAGGGATCGTTTCTAGTTTGCTGTCTTGTATCGAGTACTGCAACCAGGCACAAAATAATGCGTATCATGTTTTTCGGCCATGATCAATATCATTCATATTTTCATAGCTTATGAAAATCACTATCCAAGTCAAAGGAAATAGTGTATAATTAATTATTTAAAATATTTACCACCAGCTGAAACGTTTTCTCAGTTCAATTCTTATACAATGTTTGCGTTGAAAAGAACTAGTAGACAGTGGCGTAGCCAGAGAGGGGGGAGGGGAGTCCAAAAGCTCTGGAAACCAGTAATTTTATAAAGTTTTCTTCGGCTTCAATATCGCAGAAGATTCTCCGATTAGATAAGGCAAATATATTTCTTTAAAATTAGTGGTATCCAAATCATCTGGATACTCCACCCTGTCAACGCCAGTGCTAGAAGATGTCGCTGCGATTGACCCGTTATCCTTTCAGCATCGTTCTACATTTATCGAATTGAATTTTTTAGCACTATTTTGTAGCCGTTTTCCACACTATGTATTCGAGGCTCTGTACTAGTATATATATAAATTTCTGACACTATTTAGCTTAACAGCGCTGGCATTGGCAAGTGTTTTAAGGTTCATACCTATTAACTCTGACAAGGGAAATAACATTAAAAGAAAAAAAAAACATTTTTGGCACATCTTATATAGTTGATGAACATTGTATGATATTTTAATAGAAAATTACAATTTTTACAACATTTCGTTTATGAAAATTTGTTCGGAATTGACAGGCAGTTAGTTATGTTCAGTTAACCAGAATACTAAATTTACAATTTTAACAATTAATACATTCAAGTTCATTTAAATATGTAATATTAGAGAGAAAACACTTTGGTTGGTATTATGATACACTTAATACTTGTTTTCCTCAGTGTGATTCATAAATATCGAAACAATAGACTATCTCCTTAAATATTGCCCCTAGGCACATACTTCCAATTGCAAATTTTCATAAAAAAAGGTGCAAAATTTGATGAAATAAGTTGCAACTCCATGGGGGGTCTATTTTAGAAAATACAAAAATTAAATTTTTATTCGGCCCCCGTAGGATATAATTTCAAATTAGGAAATTTTTCCTTATCCAGTCCTGAATTAAACAAAAAAAATTTCATCTTGATATCTGCAAAATTCACAGAGATATTAAAATCCAAAATTCGTGTCTTACAACACTTAAGCATACCTCTGAGAAAGAGCTAAGACAATGCCTTAACTTTTAGATATAAAATAATAGCGTATAGATTTTTACGTTAAACTTGCTTGAGAAATATGCTAGAGGTCTGCATGAAGGCGAGATTGGCCCCAGGGTCGTAATCGGCACGGCCCGTGTCTTTATTGTTCTTAGGACGTGTCGGGAAGGCAATAAGTTTTGTAAAAATAGTAATAGCGATAATGAAACTTCTGTTAACGGAATCATTGGAAATATATTTTATAAATTACACAGAAATATTTTCAAAAATATTTTGTTTGTTATACAGCTTCAAAAGTTATGATGTTTTTAAACCTATTTTTTATTTATTCCAAACGACATTGCTTTTTAAAGTAAATTTTTATTCGAATGCAACAATCTAATAGTATAAATAATCATTAACGTTGCTATTGCGTAGTTTTTTAATAGATGCCAAGCTCCCACTAATCTTCCGTTATAAGTGTGTTTATTTGACCCAGGTTCAATACGTTCCAACCAGAAACTCTTTGAAGAAATTCAATTGAATTAAGTAATGATTCGACTTAAAACATTTAAATTAAATAAGTCAAAGATTCCTTAAACAATTTTCTAGTTTTAAAGTGGTTAACTGGTTCAAATTAATCTACATATTACGGAGGATAAGTGGGAGGTTTGTCAGCTATGTTTCTGTCATGCGAAAACTTAGCAATCTAAAATATACTGTAAAATTTTCTTATAAATATGTACGTAGTATTTTTTAAAATAAGCTTAATTGTATCTTAAGATAAATGGGAATTTTTTGTACAAATTTCGGCTTGTGCAGAAATCTAAAATATGCACAGACATCTGTCTAGATAATGAATTAAATAAAATTAAGTGCATCGCCCATGAAAATAGTTTTCTTTCGCATCATATCAATAAACCCGACCTGAAACATAAAATGCATAAAATAAATTTATATCTCTAATAAACTTCGCTGTATACCAGATTTGTATGAGAGACTGGGGTATGTGTTAAACAAATTTAATATCTGTACCCGAGAGCCAAACTATCGTAATCAGAAATTGAAGATACAGGAAGGAGTTACTCACCTGGAAGCTTTTAAAAAGCATTTAAACGTTCTGTTAGGACCCAATCTTTGTTTAAAACATTAAATGCAATTTTCGGCATCATAAGTTTTTTTCAGCATTTCTCATCTTTAAATTTATATAAGTCAATAACCTCTATAAATGGTTCAAACTTGTAATATATCTTTTTCAAATATTTCACTTATATTTTAATTCGGCAAATTTGAAAAAAAAAATTATTCACTTTTGAAAATATGATTTGTTTAAAATAAGTTGCATCTTTTTTTAAATTGCTATTTTTTTTTAATTAATATTTTTCAAAATGCTGAATGAAAATGAAAATTTATATATTTCTATTTAATTAAAGGAAAAAAATTCAATTCGACAAATAATATTTCGAGTTATAACAATTTTAAATTACTCTGCATTTTTTGAAAAAAAAAAAATTATTATTTTTTATTTTGTAAGAAGTCTTATGATGTGGTTCTGTTTACAAATTATATGGCTAATCATCACAAAAAATTCAAAATTCTAACTCTATAAATAAATAAATAAAATGTTTCCCGGACACCTTACAGTAACATTGTTCCTTGAATTACACGCATTTCAATTTGTGTCTGATCCCTTGAAGCCTCACGAATTATTAAGACGATTGCGGGTGTTTAAAAAAAAACGCGGCACCCATCCATTACTGGACATTGCCCCCTTCATACTTTCTGGATGCCTGAATCGGCGCGATCGTAACCCCTTTCATGAGTACGACAGTGGCCGGACAGGCTCGGTTCATGAGCGACAGTCCGTGACATCCTCGACGCCGAACTTGTCTGGAAAGCTCACAGGAGCAACCAGGGCCCAGCGACTAGTCAAGGGCTCCCTCTCATGATTTCATTTATCCCAATTCGAGATCGAGAACAACTCACACGAGTGATCTCATCTCTCTCTAGTCGGGAATGGACAACACACACTAAAAACTAGGTTAGTAAAACACAGATAGATTAAAAAAATAGGAAGAGGGTCCGATCCCCGTCACGCTGTCGGGTGACTAGGCCGCCAGAGCCGTAGGGCCGGGAGAACGTTAGTTTGAAAGCGAAAAGTGAAGGGATCGAAACAGGTAGTGCGATAGTTTCGTCCCGGTGGTCCGGCCAGACCTGCGTAACCGCCCGCGTCCGCTACCTCACCTTCACTAGACACGAACACCAGCTTTCCAGAACCTTAACCATGTGGCTCCCACCCATGGCTCCATATCTCAACAACAGCTGTCTCCGGCGCCCCCCGCCGAGGGCCCTGGGAACGGACAAGAGAAGCACTCATCTTGTCTATCCCCTGGAGTGCCGTACGCTGAGAAAGGATGAGTTCCAGGCCGCTCGATTTCGTGCCCGGTTCAGGATCCCCAGGCTGCACTTAGGATTGTCCGAGCGTACCGGCGACGGCCGGCAGCCCAGTCCTCCCGGAAGTGGACTTACGTCGGTTACCGCTCCCTCTGAGACCCCGCTTTGTCCCAAACTCCTGAAAATGGAATCCGGACGCCACGGCGTCTTCTGCCGGGCTCCAGGTCATCCCTCCGCGTCCCGAAGGACCGGATTGATTCCGGAACACCCGGAGGAGCACGCAGCCCTCACGAATTATTAAAACGGACATATCTCCCTGAGTTTTTCAGATATCAAGATGGATTTTTTTTTTGTTTAATTCAGGAATGGATAAGGAAAAATTTCCTAATTGGAAATTTTATCCTACGGGGGCCGTATTAAAAATTTAATTTTTGTATTTTCTCAAATAGACCCCCCATGGAGTTGCAACTTACCTCGTCAAATTTTGCACCTTTTTTTATGAAACTTTCAAATTAGAAGTATGTGTCTAGGAGTAATATTTAAAGAGATAGCCTATTGTTTCGATATTTATGAATCACACTGTATAGTCAGTGGCTAGCCTCAAGACTATTCCCTATTATGATATATGAGGGTTGTCCAACGCCGCGTCCGCGGGAACCATGGCGCCCTTTAAAGGTTTTCATGACGTCCTTTCAAATGAATCCTCTTACTAGGAATTTTGAAAATAAAATTCTATTTTAAACTATACTTCTTTAAAATCATTGTTCCTCATGATTTTTTTTATTATAGGTGGCGTTAAATTTTCTGCTCCTTTCTCTGCAAAATATTTTGATAGGCCTCTCTCTCAGGAAAGTGTAATTCTACATTTACTATGATTAATGTTTTTCTTAAAAAAATTTTAAATTATATTTTTTGTAAAATTTGTCATCGTCGTTCGTTTGACATGCATATTCAATCTGACGGATCTTGTAACACTTGCCTTAAATGAATAGTAAATAATGAACTAAATATTTTTTTCTGTAGCTAATAATATGGATCCAGATCCACAACCGGAAATATTGAAAAATGTAACTTTGGTTGAGGAGCAATTAATTGCCCAAGTCCATCCAGTTATTACTGTTTATCGCATTGAAGGTGGTCAGCTTGGATACAGTGGGCAAATATGTGAATTACAAAGATTGGAAACATACCTATTTCAAACCATTTGAGAAAACACGAGAGGCTATTGGAAAATGTAAAAAGTCCTTCCGGCCTGTACCGGGAGGAAAAGGTAGCTTTCCTATATCTTCGTTTTAAAATTTTAGCTAATGTTACACGAAAACAGCAACTTAAAATGCAAATAAAACGTTTACAAAAGATTCGTTAATACTGAATTTGAATAAGAAATTCGCCAAATTATTGAGCAATGGCCAATTGGCTTCATTTATGAAGACTTATTTTGGTCGCCAAATTTGGCGATATTTCGCCAAATGTCGCCAAGTTTGGCGAGAATTTGGCGCTAACGGATATGAATATATAGTTTTATGCGTTTGATTGGGAAAATTATTACAACAATGAAAATTTTTGTAATGTGCTGTCTTGTTTCAAAATGTCAGCCACCCTAGAATTTCAAACTGCTCTAGCTCAGCCGTTTTTTAAGATAGCGGTAAAACAAAAAATGTTCTTGAATCCTCGTTTCAAGGCCTAAGACTGAATTGAAAAATAAATTTGAATTTTTAACTTTTTTGTATATTTATTTTAGTTTTAAATTTTTAATTGGCCGCCATCTTGAAACAAAATGGCGGACCAAGCTGTCCAACGAACTCGGTCGAGACATTGGTGAGCTTAATACACACAATTAGTTTAATCAAAATTGATTTATAAATACGAGCGTTATCGTATGACATAGGTCAGATATATATATATATATGGAGATATATATATATATATATATATATATATATATATATATATAAATCAACATTTGAACGGAGGGTGGTTTTGGGGTCTGGGGGTCATGATCGGTGAAAATATATGGAAATTTTCCGGAACTGCTTTCCTCCGAACGGCTGCAATAGGTAGCTTTATACTTTTTTGTATTGAAAGCTACCTAAAACATCTTTAAAAGAGCTTTTAGTTGAAAATTTAAAAATATTTTGTAAAATTTTGCTTCGAAAATATTTTTACTTATAACATTCTTATATTATGAATAAAAAATTCCGAGGAAATTCTTAGTTATTTGGCTGAATTTACATTTCTAAAATTAAAATGCACCAAAACATAAAATAACGTTTTTGCTTAATACAGATGCAAAAATAATATATAAAAAAATATTGTTACTTTCAAATATTTATCTTATGAAATAATGCTTCACGAATCCAAACAAAGCATGGCTTTTGCTAGTTTATAAACAAAATAGATATAAATGTTTGCTTTTAAAGTGAGTGACAACTAAAGAGTCTTTTGTACATTGACCGAAAACATTTGGGGAAAGAGCTACGCAATACACATTCAGCCAAAGCTCGTTATGAATTGCAGGATATACACTATGGCATAAAATAACTAAAGACGTTCGTGGACATACAATTAAGAAAACTACAGTGCTATTCTTAACGCACTGTTATTTTAAATTGATAATACATGCTTTACAAACAGTTACTTAAAAATTAGATTCATTTTTTTATAAATGACTCTTTGACTAATTTATTCCGGTGGCAATAAATTAAAAGTTGTAACATTATATAATGTTAGAATATTAAAATAGAAATTTTGTGTTCCCTCTTAAACTGATTAAAAATTCATTCATCATGTTTAAAATATTTTTAATTGAACCAAGCAACCGTTTCAGTAGTGCAATGGCAAAAGGTCCTTCCGGCCTGTATCGAGAAGAAAAGGTAGCTTTACAAAATATTCGTTTTAATATTTTAGCTATTGTTACACGAAAACAGCAAGCTAAAATGCAAAGAACCCTATTACAGAAGATTCGTTAAACTGACTTTGAATAAATAATTCGTAAAATTAGTCAGTTATAGCCAAGTTGGCTTCATTTATGAAGACCTGTTTTTGGTAATTTCGCCAAGTGTCGCCGAGTTTGGCGAGAAATTGACACTAACGGATGTGAATATAATGCGTATGTTTGGAAAAATGATTACAACTATGAAAGATAATTTGCGAGGAAATCACGCTCACTAAAACTCATTAGTTAATCCCAACTTTCTTTTAATCTGCTGTCTTGTTTCAAAATGTCAGCCACACTAGAATTTTAAACTGCCCTATCTCAGCTATTTTTCAAGATATAGACAAAACAAAAAGTGCTCCGGAATCCTTGTATCAAGGCTTAACACTTAAATAAAAAATAAATTTGATTTTCTATTTTTTTTGTACATATTTTTTAGTTTTAAATCATTTAGTGGCCGCCGTTTTAAAACAAGATGGCGGACCAAGCTGACCAACGAACTCGGTCGAGATATTGATCACCTTAATACACGCACTTAGTTATATTCAAATCGGTTCATAAATACGAGTGCTATCGTATGATATAGATCAGATATATATATATATATATATATTGTAATTTGACACTGCTCTTTGGTATTGTGATTTCATTGTGTATGGTCAGTTTCTTATGTTTCAATGGTTAAATTTTATATACAGTTATATATATATATATATCAACATTTGAACGGAGGGTTGTGTTGGGGTGTGGGGGTCATGATCGATGAAAATATGCCGAAATTTTCCGGAATTGCTTTCCTCCGAACGGCTGCAATAGGTAACTTTTTACTTTTTTTAAATGAAATCTATCTAAAACGTTGACTATTATTTTGAATATAAAAATAAAGGAATTTTGTTTTCCTTATAAAAATTGCTGTAAAGTACATTATTATATTATTTTCAATTTACCTTGCTTATACGTTCTTGAATTTTAACATCAATATGAGATAGTAATTTGATCTATACTTATTTAATGTATCGTGAGGTAAACAAGTAACATAAAAAAAAATTTAGTCAATTCCTACTTAGGTCAAAAACAATTTTTTTTCCAGCGATCTACACGCTTCGCCAATGACGGTATTTATTCCTAAATTTATATCCTGCTAAATATCTTATATAAGAGAAATTTTTGAAATGTATTAAAAATTAAATAAAAAATAAATAGCTAAAATACCAAAAATTAATAGCTCGAAAAGTATTTCTCACACAATTGTTAGACAAACTGCATTAGAAAGGTAAACAGTTGCATTTTTCTTGATATAAATTTCAAATCTAATGATTATGCCGTTTTTCAAATATTGAATTTCAAAAATTACCAAACTTCACAATTAAGTTTCATAGCGAAACCTTCACGCTTAAAAAGGTAATAGGGCTGTTCACGGACGAAGATCAGGCGGAGCGCGGGCGAAGGAGACTAAAATATGGAGTGAGCCTGTACTTTCGAACAGAAATGAAATGGAGTGAGTCTGTACTTTTGAACAGAAATGAAATATAAAAGTAAAATTAATTAATTTAATTAATGAATAATTATTTGAAAAAAACTGTATTAACATCAAGTATCATCCACTACAAGTTTTAAAAAATGTATTTGAACTTGAGTAGATGAATGAAAAGTATTTTATTAACGATTGAAAATTTGAACAAGATATATATAGAGAGAGTGGATGTGAGCGAATAGTAGGAATTGAATAAATTGGTGGCGATGGAAAAATTAAGATACAAATTAAGATACATTATAAAACAAAAAGAGTAATGAAGCAAAAAAAGTATGAATTAAGAAACTTTAATAAGTAAGTTTATTTAAAATCAGAGTATTTTCGTTGCGTAAAAGTAATTTATAATTTTTTATTTTTTAGGATTTCAGAGAAGCTGTCCTTCGACTATATTTCCTGTTATTAACATTTTACAACATAGTTGAAAATTGTTTAGGAATTCGGTTTGTCTTTCTATCTGCCGTCTGTATGTGCTCTAACTCGCATAAATATATTCGGATTGCCATGAAAATGATACATATTATTCGGGTTGATTATGGCATATTCGGTATTGAAAATGAAACATGTAGCGTTTTTACGTTATTTACAGGGACACTCGAGAGAATTCTGTTACATTACGGTCTATGGAGAAAAATGTTTGGCGGTGTATTTTAATGGTTATATTATTTAAAATATAATTAAATTGGTATATATCATTGAGGTGCACTACAAAAGGTTTACTACAGAATATGGTATACGTAGTATTCTTCGCTCATTTACAGGGCCACACAAAAGAATTCGGCTACATTACTGTCTAAGAACAATAACTACTGGAAGTGCATTTTAAGTTGCAGTGTGCGTCTTTAAATTAAACTAAGTTTTTACCTTTTACTTGGTGCGCACAAATTCTGTAGATGATACACAGGGCAGCACAAAAGGTCTTCAGTACATTTCCGTTTATAAAGTGGAAATTGCTGAAGGGGAATTTACAAATGTTCTATCCGTTTCCTAACTGAACTAAATTTTAGTTACTCTGTAGTATATATACAATCTGGGATCCTATACAGGGCTTCACCAAAAAAATTCGAATATTTTTTTCGACTATTGATACTGGTTCCTCAAATTTTGTTTTCAAATGCATTATGCGCTCTCTTAAATGTTTATTTAACCATCATCTTTGACATTCTTAAGGGCCCACATCAGTCATGCGAAAAAACGCGGAAGCTAATGTTAAATCTATAGGAAGGTTCTTGGTAGATTTCACGCTCGCATTTTAATATTTTTAAATATTTTTTTTTTTTTGCATAGGATAGCTGAGGTTGATCTCTAACGTTATTAGGTTTCACTTTTTCGATTCTGGTTCCAGTTATTTTATATAAGGGTACTTTCACTTTCAGAACCGGTTCCAACCGGTTGAAAAATTGAAAATGCCCGCTTATAAAAAAAACTGTGACCAAAATTTTAAAAAAGTAAAAACTAACAACGTTAGAGATCAACCTCAGCTATCCTATGCAAAAAAAATATTATTTAAAAATATTAAAATGCGAGCGAGAAATCTGCCTAGAACCTTCCCATAGACTTAACATTGGCTTGAGGGTTTTTTCGCGGGACTAGCGTAGGCTCTTAGGCGGAGGGGTAATATTAAAGTATTCTAGAAGTGTTGGAAAATGTTTCATAATCTATGCTTGGCGCATGATTTTTTGTTCGTGTTTTATAGATACTGAGTTGAATATTTCAAAAGATGTCGACCGCTATAGTTAGAAAATTAGTCATACGTTATTGTAATGATTGAAAATATTTCTAGTAAAACATCAATATTGCTAAAATATTGGATTTGTGGGTTTTACATCGGTTAAAGCCAGTGTTTTAGGCTTTTACTTTCGCAATATTGGCAAAATGTTAACACTTCTATACTGTAGCAGTACTTCATGATATACTGAATATAATATTGACCCAATATTGAAACAACATATATCCACACCTAGTATATGCTTGCTACTAAGAATGAAACAAAGTTTGCGCGATTAATACGCAAAAGATATTGTGTTAGTTTCTTTTGTGGCTATCATTAAGTTACCATTTATCATCACCAATTAGTGGCATAGTGTAACATTAGCTTTAAAATTTTAATTACTTTTCTCTGATTAAATACTTCCTTGAATTGCAAAATTTTGAATGTGATTTACAGTCTAACTTCCCTTTAACGAAGTCCCTATTTAACGAAGTTTTCTACTTAACGAAATTTTCTGCAGAACTTTGACATTCAACACCATTAGCATATAAATTAATCTCCATATTACGAAAACTATATTCTATATAACGAAGTTTATTCCACTTTTATACTTGTACAGAATTCAAACTATCGAGGTTGCTGTTGCGATGAATATGCGAATTTATTTCAGCGGATTGTAAGAAAATGAACACATTTTAATAATTTCCATTCTGCTTGGTGCTAAACAAAACAATTTTTTTTTTCGCACTAAGAAAAACATTTGTTATCATTATTCTTCCACACCGAGACTCCAGCGCTGACAGTTGGGGAAAATCAAAATCTCCTTTTTACATTCAATAATATAGAAGATGCAGTGACGCAATGGCGTCAGATGCATTAAAGCAAAAAATATCGATTAGAGTTAGACAGTTACCATTTTGGCCTTCCATTGCTGATATACAATTGCTTTGTACATCCACAAGAATGTGCTTCAAAATGCAAATCGAAGAACATCAAAGTTATTTGTGTTCCTGCCAATACAACTGCTAAATTTCAGTCATTAGTCTAAGGAATAATAAAAAATCTTGAAATACATTATCGAAAAAGACAGAAAAAAGACAATGTAGTGAAAACATTAGTTTGAGAACCTGTGTATCAGAGCTGATGAAAGCTTGAACCAAAGCTTTGGAATGTGACGTGATTTCATCGACTGTACACTACTGTTTTGTAAAAGACGGTTTCATAAATGAAACTGAATCAAATGCTTCTCAATCCAACACCTGTTTTTCCTATCAGAAGGAAAAATTTCATGAATTTAAGTTGATTTCTATTTAACGAATTTTCTTCATAACGAAGTTTTTAAGTGTAACGACGAGACTTCGTTAAATGGAAGTTTCACTGTAGTTTGATTTTGTGAGTAATTGGTATAATACTACATAAAATGTTACGAAATCATGTTACAAATTTCGACATCTGTGACAAATTGAGAGTGTACAGGATGATCATAAATTCATGGTACAAACTTTAAGGGTTGGTACAGGACACTGTAACAAACAATTTTTGTATGGGAAATCAGGGTCGGAAATCCATTTATTTAGTAAAAAATACTGGCCGTCTCGCTCCAATCCGAAGTCGCGTTTTCGTACATAACTTTAACATTAGTGAAGATACTTTAACGAAATTCGCAACAGACTTATCTTTGTATGACATGTAAGCATATTGTAAGGATTTCGTTAAAGTATCTTCACTACTGTTAAAGTTGTGTACGAAAACGCGACTTCAGATTGGAGGGAGACGCCCTGTATTTTTGACTATATAAAAGGATTTCCGACCCTGGTTTCCGATACAAAAATTGTTTGTTACAGTGTCCTGTACCAGCCCTTAAAGTTTGCACCATGAATTCAGGATCACCCTGTATAAAAGAAATTTATAAACGATTTTTGTTCCATTTTCACTATTGTATCATCGAAAAGTGTATGAAGTTATGCAGATAATTGAACCTAATTTTTTTCTATGTTTCTGACTATAGCCTGCAGGTACCAGTTGAATTTTGGGATATTGCGCCTGGAGAGGTCTCTGTGATAGCCATTTAAATATTTCAATTTCAAAAAATTAGAAATCCTAAAAACGTTTTGCGTTAAATATTCGGCCTTGAGGCAAGGATTTCAGAGAATTTTTTGTTTTGCCTCTATCTTAAAAAAATGCTGAGATATAGCAGTTTGTAATTATAGTGTAGCTGACATTTTGAAACAATACTGCAGGATTCCTCCATAAACGAGTTTAATTTATAAGTTTTAGTGAACATGGTTTCGACAAATTTTCTTTCATTGTTGTAACCATTGTTTCAACACTTACATGCTTAACACTATACGGGGTGTCCCTAAACTCATGGTACATACGCTAGGGGGTGATAGAACACTTCAAGACGAGTAATAGTAAATAGGAAACCAAGGGTTCCAAACGCATTCCAAAGGAGATAGGCGCCATCAAAGTTTAGGGTCCCAAATTGCAAACGATGATAAAAAAGGGAAAAATGGGTCAATTTATTTGCGGTTTTCGCTAAAATCATTCTTTAAATTAGTATTATCTTAAAAAAAAGTTTTAAAGAGAAAGTTACAAAAATGCCGGTAGAGGGCGCTCTAGACTTTGGAGTACCAAATAACTACTTTTTACCGGTTTTTTTAAACACTGTTAAATGTTTTCTAAAGCTTAGACCTTAACTTAAATTTTGTATGCACAAGTGAAATCATCGGGAGTGGTTAAGTGGAGCAAATTTAACTGTGTTCAGGCGGTTGATTTTTGAACGATCGTATGTAATGAGCAAAATAATAACAAAATGAGGGAAAACAGGACAGACAGAGATGGAATGAAAAGAAACCAACAAAAGGAAGAAAAACACTTTATTCAACCAAATGAAAAATAAACAACACGAAGTACTCCATCACAGGAATTGTTCAAAATTGTGGCCTCCAACAGTAACGCAGGCTTGAAGCCGTCGATGGATTGACCGCCGTACATTGGCGAAAACACCAGGCATCTCTCTTATGGTGGCCGAAGCAACATATCCGGATATCCGGGCAACAAGGTCTTCAGCAGAATCTACGGGACCATCTTCGTATATCAGGCTCTTCATATGACCCCACAAGAAAAAGTCCAGACAGGATAAATCGGATGAAGCTGATTGGACCGCCACGACCTATCCATCGCCCCGGATACATGATATTCAGGGCGTTACGGGCATCCAGGCTGTAATGGGCGGGTGCTCCGTCGTGTTGGAACCACATACGTCGTCTGATGGGTGCTGGAACATGGTTTAATAGTTCTGGCAACACCTCTTGCAGAAACACAAGATATGAATCTCCATCCAGGCACGTTGGCAGTCAGTATCGCCCAATTAGATAATCGTCAACGATTCCGGCCCAAATATTGACCGCGAAACGTCGCTGGAACGAACGTTGATGTATTGTGTAAGGGTTTTCATTTGACCACACATGATAATTGTGGATATTCAAAATACCTTTGCGTGTGAATGTGCATTCATCCATGAACAACACATGTGCACAAAAAACAGGGTCCACAGCCGTTTGTTGGAGCAACCACGTGCTAAAATTGACTCGTGCCCGGTAATTCGCTGGTTCTAGGCCTTGAACTCTCTGCGCATGGTACGGATGCATTCTTTCATCTCGCAGAGCTCGCCACACCGTATTACGGGAAACGTTCACTTCTTCGGACAGTTCCCGCGTGCTAGATTCAGACCTCTCGTTGATACGATCCAAAATGTTATCCGTAACGGATGGCGTTCTTACACTCCTGGAACGTCCGGTATCCTGCATGCAACTTACAAAGGAACCCCTTTCGCACAGTTGTTGGTGCAGTCGTTGAAATATCCTCGCATCAGGAACACGTCTGGTTGGAAAGCGCTCTCGTTACAATCTTTGAGCTTCTGTTGCATTGCCGTGTGCAGCTCCGTACATGTAATGCATCTCGGCCTTCTGCTGGTTAGAGTACGAAACCATATTATCGGCTATCCACAGAGCAAATGAAGACAGCTGCTGTGAACATTTCCCAGTTTTACAATTACGCACTCGAATAAGTAACTTTTATGTTAGCGAAAATTTGCATACGCGTTCTTCTTCTTCCCCATATCACATTTTCATATTCTTCTTCCGGAAACTTACCGCATAATGGTAGCTATAGCGCTTGCATGTATCTAGTTTGAACATGCTCTAACACGTTTGCATTTGAATTCAAATCATGCATTACTTAGTGAATGTTGTTTGTTTTGATGTGTACTATCACCTCTTAAAGTTTGCTTCATCACTTATTATTTTGCTCATTACATACGATCGTTCAAAAGTCAACCCCCTGAACACAGTTAAATTTGCTCCACTTAACCACTCCCGATGATTTCACTTGTGCACACAAAATTTAAGTTAAGGTCTAAACTTTAGAAAACATTTAACAGTGTTAAAAAAAAGGTAAAAAGTAGTTATTCGGTACTCCAAAGTCTAGAGCGCCCTCTACCGGCATTTTTATAACTTTCTTTTAAAAACTTCTTTTTAAGAAAATACTAATTTAAAGAATGATTTTAGCGAAAACCGCAAATAAATCGACCCATTTTTCCCTTTTTTATCATCATTTGCAATTTGGGACCCTAAACTTTGATGGCGCCTATCTCCTTTGGAATACGTTTGGGACCCTTGGTTTCCTATTTACTATTACTCGTCTTGATGTGTTCTATCATCCCCTGGCGTATGTATCATGAGTTTAGGGACACTCTGTATATTTATATTCGCCAACGTCAAATTCTCGCCAAGATAGTCTTGGGACATCGTGCACATTTAATACATATTTAATACATTGAATGCTTATAAAACAGTGTTTCCTTTTAACTGATTTTACTTTTTACTTATTTAACAGTGCAGATGATACGCACAAATGGCAAAAATACAATACTGATTGTTTCGTAATATTTTTAAACAGTCAATAAATAAATCAACTGCTAAATATACTCCTAATCGTTTGTGCATAATAATCTATTCTATAACCAGTAAAATAGAAAATCAGCCTATTCAATAGCAAAACGGGTATTTAAATTCAGTTTATTTAAATTCAAATGTGAATTCTATGATTTTTAACTGTAAAAAAAACTCAGATGTTCAAATTTAGCCTCGCGAGATTTTATTTCTTCCCATCTGAGATTATACAAAAGAAATAAAGGTTTAAAAATGTTTTCCACAGCAAAATAAACGAATAAAAACACTATCAGATAAAATCTTGTGTTAGAAAATAAATATATAAATATACATGCATAAATGATATCCTGTGGCATTCAAGATTTAATAAAATATTAAAGAATTTACAAATTTATTCAGCGTCTGAGTGCTTTTAGAATCAAATTTTATAGTCGTTTCGGATTTTGAAATGGATACTTTCGAAAAGTTAGACATTTATTCTATGGATTAAATAGTATAATAAAATTTAACTTATAAAAAAAATTAAAAAGCGACATCAAAATTCTTCTAAAAAGTGATAAATAAAGGTTATAAAAAAGTTAAAAAATATATATAAAAAGTTATAAATAATTATAATTTTTGAATTTTTCCTTTGAAAAACAATTCTGAGTTTAGTATACCTCACGTTCATATTCTATATTAAAGAAAAAAAACGGAACTGCAGTTACATTTGTGCCAAAATCTTGCCTCTACTTGAATTTTGTTCTGGAGGAACCCAATTAAGTATATCTAGACAATTAAGTATATCTAGAATTTTTTTAAATGCATAATTAGTTATATGCTGAATATGTAATGTATAAAAAACAACATATAAAAAGCCCAAGCACATTAAAAGTAGAATATGGTTTTCACTCTCCTTTTTAGGTGCGTTCGTAATTATATAAATACGTAGCACCTATAGTCGTCGTGTGGTCCGTCCGTCTGTCTGCATATAACAGCGCAAAAACTACCCAATCGAATGGCTTGAAATTTAATATGTATAATTGTTGCGGAATTTTGTCGAGCCATTTCAAATTTTATGAAAATCGAATCAAAACTTAAAAAGATATTAATAAAAATTTTCTTTATTCTATTAAATTCTATCATACGAAATTAATTCAATGATATCCCATGATAAGTAACGATTCTACGTTGCCATGGTGACTACGTCCAATTTAATATGGAGTCATATTATTTTCGTATTACTGAATTTAAAAACCGATTTTCTACACTAAAATTGTTTAATTATAGCGATCATATAATCTACCGACAGTTGTTCGTTATTTCTGGTCTCCTTGTATAAAAATCGTTTTAGAATTCTGGCGAATCATTTCAAATTTTAGGGAAAATCGAATCAAAACTTAAAAAGATATTAATAAAAGTTTTCTTCATTCAATTAAATCCTATCACATGTAATGAATTCAATGACATCCCATTATAGGTAATGATTCTAGGTTGCTATGGTGATTTCGTCATATTTAAGGTGGAGTCATATTATTTCAGTTTTACTGAATTTAAAAACCAAATTTGTATACTAAAATTGTTTAATTATAGCAATCCTATAAACTACCGACAGTTTTTTGGATAGATATTTCCGGTGAAATAAATATTAAATAGAAAAAGGGTCAAAATATGTATTTCAAGTTATGAAATTTTCAAAGCTAGGCTTAAGTTTCCCATTGGAATTTTCAGTAAATGTCAACAAAAGATAAAATGTTGCCAACATAAAACGTACTAATTTTATTACGGAAATAAATCCTTATATATTATTTCTCCTGTCAACATCCCTTTTACTCAGAAAATATGAAACGCAGAACAACGAATGAGATACCGTATGAAAGGTTTTAGAACAGGCTTCTGACATAGCCCGCTTAACAATTCGTTAAAACATGTTTTTGATTAAAATTTGCTGAAATTAAAAAAATAAATCGGCATTGTTTTAATGAAAGAAATGAAAGGTTTTCCTGAAATTATTGTTGCCAAAAAAATAAAATACTACATTATATGATGCTCATAGCAATTATTATAAAAAACACCGCACGGGTTTATTTTATACTTATGATTCAAAAGCGAAATTGAAATTGAAATGTTTAGATTTATATTTCTAAGTCCCATGGTTTTCCCGAAGCGGATGACGTCATCCTCTAATGCAGTCAAAATACGATTGTTAATTTTTTCTTCTCGTGCGTGCCTTTGCAATCTTGGATCCGTTTTTACTTTAACTTTGATGGAATAAATTAGATGATATTCTGGCTTGACTGAAAACTAAATGTTGTTTGCAGATATTTTTATCCTTACTTTTTCTTTAGAAGTTTAAACCTGCATCTAATAGATATTACATATTGATAAAAAATGACTCAGAAGAGTCGAAACATGTAAAACAACTAATAAAAGTTATTTTAATTTATATTATAGTTGTTAATTTGACACCTTTAGCATTTAAAAGTAAAATACTATTACAAGGTGTTATATTTTATTATATTATTATATTGTGATACTTCTCTATTATCCCGTCGACCGCTTTTCATAACAAAAAACTATCGCCAAATAAACGGGAGAACGTTGCCATTGGAATATCAAAATACATAAATAAATATAAGAATTTAAGGACACAATTGTTATTTTAATTAATGAAATAACTAATAAATCAGTAAAACATAATGAAAAATACACGCAAATGTCGAATGTAATACCACTAGATGACGTAACAAACACGCATAATGATTCTGACATCAAGTAAATGGGACTGCATTTTTGGCGTTTATTCTTACAGTTTGGCGGTAGTTTTTTGTTATGAAAAACGGTCAACGGGTTGATAGAGAAGTACCTAAAAAATATTAGATTTCAGTGCGAAATCTTCGCACGGGCCCTCTGGTCATATCATATTTAACAGACGATATAATTCATTTTTTCACTGAAATAATAAAGATGATTTTTTTATTACATTGTTTTGTATTGGATATTTGCGCATAGTATAATTTTAATGTAACATAATTGTAATTAATTGTTTAAAAGTGTATTACAACTTAATTTCATAAAATAAAATTAATATCTATAATATGAAAATCTGCACATAAAATACATTTTGTATCCATGCATTTTTGCATACGAGTGCAACAGCTATTGCACCAAGATCTGAATATTTATCAAACTGGTTATAGTACGAACGCACCTAATTTGTCACGTTTGACGTACAATTTCCAGCATGTATTTTCTACTTAAGAAAGTGTTCTTATTCTCATTATTATAGAGGTTTTCACTAAAGTGGGGTTCTGTGTGCTTCGCGCCCATAGTTCTTCAATTTACGTAGCAACAAGAACTTTGCATACAAACTTATTCTTATTCTTGTTCAACATGATCAACTTGGTCTTTACAGGCTTTTATTTAACTTAATTTGTAAGTCCGTTCGACTCAAATCTTGCAATCCAATTTTAACGAATTTTTTGTGTTACAACTTATCTAATTTTTGGTAGTTTGACGTATTTCCAGTAACAATACAATATTCTGTAAAGTAAAATTTTCAAATGTGCCTCCCCCATCCATCCGAACATAAAAACATTTGTCCAATAACAATACAAATGTTATGACGTATGTGATCACCATGATCACATTTACCATGATCAACTTGGTTTTTACAAGCTTTTACTTAACTTGCTTTGTCTGTCCGTTCGTCTCAAATCTTGCAATCCAACTTTAACGCATTTCCTGTGTTACAACTGAATAAGTTTTGGCAGTTTGACGTGTTTCCAATAACAATGCAATATTCTGTAAAGTAAATCTTTCAAATTTGCCTCCTCCACGCATCAGAGCATAAAAACATTTGTCCAATAACAATACAAATGGCATGACGTATGTGATCACCATGATCACATTTACTATGATCAACTTGGTTTTTACAAGCTTTTACTTAACTTACTAGTCCGTTCGACTCAAATCTTGTAATCCAATTTTAACACATTTCTTGTACTACAACTGACCTAATTTTTCGTAGTTTGACGTATTTACAGTGACAGTACAATATTCTGTAAAATAAATATTTCAAATTTTCTTCCCCCACCCCTTAGGGCGTAAAAACATTTGTCCAATAACGATATAAATGGCAAGATCTATGTGATCAACATGATCACATTTACCATGATCAACTTTGCTTTTACAGGCTTTTACTTAACTTAATTTGTTAAGTCCGTTCGTCTTAAATCTTGCAATCCAATTTTAACGTATTTCCTGTGTTACAACTGACCTAATTTTTGGTAGTTTGACGTATTTCCAGTGAAAATACAATATTCTGTAAAATAAATATTTCAAATTTACCTCCCCCACCCCTCAGAGCGTAAAAAATATTTCACCAATAACGGTACGAATGACATGACGTATGTGATGTCGTTAACTGCTTTAGATAAAAGCTAATAATACCAGTGGAGTCGTAGGAGGATTTCACAATGCTGTCTAATATTTTTTTAGATGCAGGTTTAAACTATTGAACAATAATTAAGGATAAAAATACATGTAAGCAGCATTAGTCAAACCATAATATCATCTCCTTTGTTCCATCAAAGTTACGGTTAAAACTGATCGAAAATAGCAAAAGGCACACGCGAGAAAAAAAAAATTAACAATCATATTTTAAATTCATTAGACGATGACGTCATCCGTTTTGGGAAAAACATGGGACAAAGAAAAATAAATTGAATACATATAAAATACAAAGTAATCTAATATAACAAAGCATACCTTTTAGACTACACATGAAACACCACTGCTTCGATCTATATGGTATATAAATGGTGTCTTTTCTTCTAAATATTTCAATTTCAATTTTGCTTTTTAATAAAAATATAAAATAATCGTGCGGATATATCACACTTTATCTTATTTGTATTATTTATTCTTTTATAATCCTTGCTGGACATGATATAATGCAGTGTTTTATTTTTGTGTCAAAAATGATTTGAGAAACCTTTTATTTCCTTTATGAAAACAATGCCGATTTGATTTTAAATTAACTACAATTTTTTGCTGAACGAAGAAAGCAAAATGCACGCGCGAGGAAAAAAAAAGTAACAATAGTATTTTAACTGCGTTAGAGAATGACGTCATCCGCTTCGGGGAAAACATGGGACAAAGAAAAATATATTCAATACATATAAAATAGAAATTAATTTAATATAATAAAGCATACATATTAGGCTACACGTGAAATACCACTACTTCCATCGATCGATGACGTCTTTTTCTTCTATGCATTTGAATTTGAATTTTGCTTTTTAATCATAAACATAAAACAAACCCGTGCAACAACAATGTCACACTTTATTTTTTTTTCTAGTATTTATTTTTTTATAATCATTGTTGAGCACTATATAATGCGGTATTTTATTTTTGTGGCAGAAATGATTTGAGAAAAACTTTTCATTTAATTTATGAAAACAATGCCAATTTAACGTCTAATTATAACCGCAATTTTTAATCTAAAAACATGTTTTCACGAAATGTGAGTGTACTATGCCAGAAGCCGGTTCAAAAATCTTTAGTATGATACCTCATACGTTGTTGGGCATAGAAAAATGCATAGAAAAAGGGATGTTGACTACAGAAATAATGATAACTAGCCGATCCCGCGCAGAGCATCTGCACTCTAGTGTTCACACTTTTAAATGTATGCATATTAGAAAGCACAGATTTCAGCATTATATGTATAAATATGCATAAAAACTTCTTCACTTAGAACTGGGTACTTAGAAATCATGAGAGATGATAGTATCTCGAGTGTCGCAGCAAAGCCCAAAACAGATTATTTATACACATCATAAGATATGGAAACTGCTTAGAAATATAAAAACAGAGGTATTTTTTCAGCATCATCCATATGGCCTTTGGATGCACACAATATTTACTGGATGCTCTTTGAAATTAAAAAAGTGTGTAGATATTATATTGAAAATATCTACACCATTCATAATTAAAAAAATATTTTTAGGTTTTTTTTTTTTTTTTTTTTTTTTTTTCCCTGCAACGGAAATTTTTTTATATATTCAATTGTAAATTTCAGAGCTCGGAGATTCTACAGTAGCTGAATCAAAAGATTTAACTCTTGAAAGGCCCACATACAACTGACGATAGCTAAAAACTGGTGTTACTAACTATAAGTCTTGTGTCATTGCACAGATCTTTAGTAGGTACTAAATTTCTCAGTAACATTATGATAGCTCCTGGTTTTAAATTTCAGTTTATGAGGTGTGGCATTCCAGTTGGTGTTAAATTGTTTAAAAATTATTCAGCATATGCAAGTTGATCATGTGGACCATCACGTATGATGATGTCAATGCCATGTTGATCATGTTCATAAACCCTATCAGTTCCTGGCATACATTGTAAAATACGATTATTAATTTTAATTGACAAATTGTTTGTCCCTGTTAGTATGACTCTTCCTTTAAGTTTTTGAGGTGTCATTATGTCTTAAAACCGATGTAATTGAAAAGTTGCTGCACTGGATCTTGTATATTTGGATAGCAAATTGGGGGCAACTTAATAGTTTCCCCAACTTTGACATTCGCCAACTTGTAACAGGTAACTTACAAACCTTCTCTGTGTTTGAAGGACTCACATATTGTCTGTAAGTTCCATAATGTAAAATTCAGACCAAATTCTATGCTTCTTTATGGAACTTGAAACTGTTAGTGATCTTGAACCTCTAAAAATGACAGGTAGGACTTCACGGAAATCTCCATTCAATAAGATTATTTAGTCATTTATTATTATTTATATTATTATTATTTATTCATTATTATTCAAGCTATATTATAAATACAGATATGTGCATCAGCAATGAAATTATGTCATTTCGACACAATCCAAGTAAATCATTTTCATTTTCTGAATAAAAATGTACATTATCAGTCGAATTCCTTTTAAAAATGACGTCATTTTCAAAGGCGAAAAAACTTTCTTCCATTGAAATTTCGAAATCTATTTTCAGAGTTGGCGTAATGAAAAATCTTTGAAAATAATATCGTTTTGACGCAATGGACACAGGTGACGTCAGATGGGAAGCTATAGAAATAAACACCAATAGGGAGGAAGATTATTGTCATACTAGTTACCCATCGTCCAATGGAGATACTTTATTGAAGGGGCCATTCTTGGGTAACGTCCATTATAGGAAAATGTTGCAGTTTCCTGTTTTAAAGTGGACGTTTTCTTTGATAAGTCCTTGATGGGCTTAAACAACATTTTCGCAATTTGAAAATAAACTTTCTTTTTTTAAATTGTAATAAGAAAATGTCATCAATAAAAATATAATAATCCCCATTATTTCCTTTTCTTGGGAACAATGGAAGTAATTAAATTGTCAATATTTTGAAGAAATTCCATTAAAAACTTTATCAATTAACAATTAAATACAAATGGAAATATTAAAAAAAAAAAATAGCAAGCTCCAAACGACGGAAAAAGTCGTGTCATTTACGATAAAAAATCCCGACCATGGGGAAAAAACGTTATGGAAGGGATTTTGTTTAGCATTGGCCAATTTTGACCCTATTACTGTAGGAGGGAGAACTTTTGAAGGAAAAGTGACCTGTATTATTATTCTCGTACAAGGAAAACTGAAAACCTTGCACAGTCACACCGCCCGGACCACGTAGGTATCGAATCCACAATCCTCGGCCCAAGCTACTCATTTTGTAATCAGTATGCTAATCACTAGGTTGATCGGGCAGGAAACGATTATGTAAGCATTATTATATCGTGTTGTAGAAATTATTGCGGATTACTTTTTGTATGATAATAATCTCAATCAAATATTAAATAATAAACTCTTTTTAATTAAGTTAATAAATCAAGAATCATTCAAGATTCCTCATTAATCAGTTTTATTTATATTTGTTAAAAATATGATTTTATACCTGTACTATAAATTTGAAATTTTTTGTAGTAAATATGTATGTAGGCTGTAAGATACAAGTGAGAATATAAGATGGCTGTATGTACGTAAGATTAATATGTTTTGTAAGTATAGGAAAAATATATCTCTCACCGAAAGCAAAGTGACACTACTCAAAAAAACAACATTTCACAGAAGAGGAAAGATAAGATTGGCATATATATATATATTTTAAAGTAACATAAAACTATTGCAGTTAACTCTGCATGCAATTTAAAAACGTATATAAAGGTGTAAGGGTCTTAAGAATCAAAACGTAGAAGAGACACAGAAGAATGAATAAATTTATCTCCCCCACCCACACCCAATTTGCCTCCTAATTTTTCTGTATTACAAAGTGTGTTGTACATATTACATGTGTACATGTGTAATACATATGTCTGTAATACGTTATTACATATAGCGTGATCTAGCGATTTTCCGTATAACTACACTTTTCCTGTACCAAGACGCATCTAAGTCAAACCTATTAGTGCAAGAATGCGCAAAATGAATTTTTTGGAGTTCTGTCTGCCGTCTGTCCGTGCTCTAACTCCCGTAAATATGCTCGGATTGCTCTGCAATTTTTATATGTTATTGTCGTTATCTATAGCATGTTCCCTATTTCAACGGAAGTGTGTAGCACTTATAGTTTTTTTACAGGGACACTCAAAAGAATTCCGTTACATTGCGGTCTATGGGGAAAAATCATTTGCGGTTTATTTAAATAATGTTTCACTATTTTAAACGCATTGAAATTTATATATATCACTAAGGTGCATTAGAAGAAGCTTAATATGGAACAGGGTGTGCATAGTACTTATAGTTACTTTACAGGGACAGTAAAAATAATTCCGTTACATTACGTCTATGGAGAAAAATCGTCTGCGGTTTATTTACATAATGTTTCACTATTTTAAACGTATTGAAATTTATATAGATCACTAAGGTGCATTACAAGAGACTTACTACGGAATATTGTGTGTATAGCAGTCATCGTTCATTTACAGGGACACGCAAAAGAATTCTCTACTGTCTGTTAACAATAATTCCTGGAAGTGCGTTTTAAGTTACTGAACGCGATTTTAATGTTAACTTGCTTTTTGTCTATTACGTGATGTGTATAAATTCTGTAGATCCTATACAGGGCAGCACAAAAGTTCGCGAACACATTTCTGTTTATTGACAAACTCCAGACGGAGAATTTTAAATTGTGCTACACGTTTCCTAACTGAACTAAAATTTAGCATCCTATGTAGTATATATACAATTCTATAGATCCCATACAGGGCTGAATAACAGTATTCGGATATTTTTCAGAATATTGTATATGTTGGAAATTCCTGAAATTATGTTTTTAAATATGTTATGCGTTTTCCAAATTGTTTACTTAGAAGTTATCTTTTAGCTTATTAAACGGTATGATTTGTAAAATTATTTTGGAAGCGTTGGAAAGTGCTACATAATCTATGCTTGACGCATCATTTTTCGTTCTTGTTTCTTATTACATACGCCACGGATGCAATTTTTTTTTCGACACCAGATAGCGCTGCAAAATTCACCATGGAGATCTTGCTGTGCGAATGATTACCTCCATGGTTTAATATTTATATGGTTCACGATGAACGAATCTTTTGTGTTTATTTACTTTAAGGGATTGAGATATTCGTACGTTAACATATTTTCCACTGTAGTTATCTCAGGATCTATACATATTTTAATGTAACTCATCTCTCAAATAAACATTTTTTTTGAACGATCTTTCTAAAAATGTGACTTTTATGCAACTTTATTCGAAAAAATAATTTTGATTAAAAATGGCTTAGCATATGAAAAAAGATGTGATTAGCCCGTATTTGTTTTTCTCATTCACACGATTTGCGCTTTTATTATATAGATTACGTACGATAGGATGTAATAGAATAAAGAAAACTTTTATTAATATATTTTTAAGTTTTGATTCGATTTTCATAAAATTTGAAATGGCTCGAAAAAATTCTGCAACGATTATATATATATTAAATTTCAAACCATTCGGTAGGGTAGTTCTTGCGCTGTTATATGTGGACAGACGGACAGACGGAAGGACGGACGGACCAGATGACGACTATAGCTGCTACTTATTTATATAATTACGAACGCACCTAAAGATGTGAATTAAACTTAACCAATCACGTAAATCAAATCTGCCAATAAAACAGTAAAAAAAAAAAAATGGAAATTTTACGTTAAACGTGACAAACGAGGTGCGTTCGTTTTACAATTAGTTTCACAAAGCAAAAAATCATCCTTATTTTTTCAGTGAAATGAATTGTATCGTCTGCTGTGAGCGATATGAGCATGCCTTTATTATTATTATTATTATTATTACCGTAATTTCGCGCGTATGCGCCGCACCCTAGGTAAGTCTTTTTCAAAACGGAAATTTTATTGAAAATAAGAAGTCAAATAAGTACTAAGCAGAAGTAAGTCACATTTTATTTAAAATAAATTCTGGTAAGAAATCGAATTACCTGAGGTGCGGCGTATATGTGCGAAATTACGGTACGTATGCCACGTTTACAAATGCATTTTTTTTTTTTTTTTACACTAGACAGCACTGCAAAATTCACCTTGGAGAAAGATGTTGTTTGCGAATGATTACCTCCATGGTTTAATATTTTTTTATGACTCATAATGAACGAACCTCCTGTGTTTATTTACTCTAATGGATTGAGATATTCGCCTGTTAACGTAATTGATACTGAAGTTATCTCAGAATCTATACATTTTTTTAGTGTAACTCATCTCTCAAGCAAACAATTTTTTTGAACGATCTTTCTAAAAATGAAAGTTTTACGAAATTTTAATCGAAAAAATAATTTTGAATAAAAATGGCAGCCTGGCATATGTAAAACAAAGTGGTTTGTCCGTATTTGTTTTCCTCAATCACATGCTTGTGCTTTTATTATCATATATTCTAATACGAGCAAATCTTGTGGGTGGTTATATATATATATATATATATATATATATATGCAAAAATTATCTTAAAAACGGCTCTAACGATTTTGACGAAATTTCGTATCCTACCTTTTTGGGACACCAGAAAACCATTGGGCTAGGTCACATGTTCGAGAAAATTCAATTAGGGGGTCATTTTGGGTCATTTTGGGTCATGGTCAAGCTAATTGTATCTAAAAAACGATTCAAACGATTTTGAAGAAATTTTGTATCCGACTATTTTCGGGCACGAGAAGTCTATTGGGCTGGGTCACATGTTCGAGAACTTTCGATTAGTGGGTCATTTTTGGGTCAACGCGGGTCAAATTAATTTTATCTAAAAAACGGCTCTAACGATTTTGATTAAATTTTGTGTCCTACGAGTTTCGAGCACGATAAAAGCATTGGGCTAGGTCGCATGTCCGAGAAAATTCGATTAGTGGGTCATTTCTGGGTCATTGTGGGTCAAGATCTAAAAAGCGGCTCAATTTACACTAAATTTTGCATCCAATGGTTTTCGGGCACGAGAAGACTGTTGGGCTAGGTCACATGTTCGAGAAAATTGAATTAGTGGGTCATTTTGGGTCATTTTGGGTCATGGTCAAGCTAATTGTATCTAAAAAACGATTCAAACGATTTTGACGAAATTTTGTATCCGACTATTTTCGGGCACGAAAAGACTATTGGGCTGGGTCACATGTTCGAGAACTTTCGATTAGTGGGTCATTTTTGGGTCAAAGCGGGTCAAATTAATTTTATCTAAAAAACGGCTCTAACGATTTTGATTAAATTTTGTATCCTACGAGTTTCGGGCACACGAAAATCATTAGGCTAGGTCACATGTCCGAGAAAATTCGATTAGTGGGTCATTTCTAAGTCATTGTGGGTCAAGATCTAAAAATCGGTTCAATTTACACTAAATTTTGCATCCTTTGGTTTTCGGGCACAAGAAGACTGTTGGGCTAAGTCACATTTTCGAGAAAATTCAATTGGTGGGTCATTTTGGTCATGGGTCATGATATTTGAACTCAAATACAATTTTGACCGAGCATAGCTCGGTCTTCCCTGCTCGTATAGATTACGTACGATAGGATTTAATAGAATGAAGAAAACTTTTATTAATATCTTTTTAAGTTCTGATTCGATTTCCATAAAATTTGAAATGACTCGACAAAATTATGCAATGATGATATATATTAAATTTCCAACCATTCGGTTGGGTAGTTTTTGCGCTGTTAGGCGACCATATGACGACTATAGCTGCGGGCGCTTATATACATACTTTACGACTATATGCTTTATACGCGGACGGACAGACCAGGCGACAACTGTAGGTGCTACGTATTTATATAATTAGGAACGCATCTAAAAACAGGAACAAAACCTGTTTTATTTTGCCATAACCTCTTAAGACCCGAAGTTAAAATAATAGTACAAATACTCATTCTTTGCTTTTAAACAAACAAAATGACATCAATAGATGACAAAAAATATATTTTTTTGAAATCTATTGTTTTAGGGGACTTGTAATTTAGGTTCACAAATATGAACATAAAATTACTACCCCACCCCCCTTCCCAAAATATCAATTTAATTATTAATAACCTAAAATTACACAATAAAAAAAATAACAGTTTTAAATAAGTGAATAATAAAGTGAATAATAAGTGAATTTAAATCTGCAAATTCTTAAATTTTATAAAGTTTTTAAGTTAAAGAATTGTGAAAATTGCCTACTCTCTTGGATGCACTGTTTCGAAAGCATTTTGCAAACTCAGGTTAAACTAACATTTATTTTATAAGGAAATCGACATCGGTGCTGCCATTTATTGATTTCATTTTAAAGCAACTTTATAGAAGTGAAGTTAAAATGTAAAAATATCAATCATTTTAGTTGTTATGAGCAAAAGAATCTAGGTACCCATTTGGGTATCCAGGACTCAAGAGGATAAATTATGGTAGAATTGCATAGCTATTATTTATCTGCATTCTAATAGAAATTAGTAACACGTAGAATATTAAACTTTGGAAGAATTTAAATTTAAAGGTTTCATTATTCTATGGCCTTCAACAGCAAATGCAAAATAAATATTGACATTCACATCAAAGAGTTTCCATTTTTTCATATCCGAGTTTATACAAAGAGGAAATAAAATGTTAGGAAAGCACGTGCAAGATGAAAATAAACGAATAACAACGCTCCCAAATAAAACCCAGCTTTACAAGATAAAAAACGTAAACACGAGTATATGCACTGCTCCCCTTGGATTTCAAAATTTAATAAAAGACTACACATTTTATGGCTTATTTATTCTGTAGTTGAGTGCTTTTAAAAGGACATTGTGCATTCATTTAATCTTTAAAAATATGCTTTCTATAAGGAAAATATTAGCCGTTAATTCTTGGATTAGATAAAAGCAAAATTGAATAAAGAATATTAAAACATCTTTAGTGAAAGAAACCTTTTTACGATAAGGATTTTTATTTTTGTGTTCATTTATTTATTGCAAGAACTATGTTTCATACGTTTGTACCAAACTTTAATTTTTTCATTGTTTATTTTTGGATTATATAAAATCAAAGTTGAATAAAGAATATTAAAACATCTTTAGTGAAAGAAACCTTTTTACGATAAGTACTCATTTTTGTGTTTATTTATTTATTGCAAGAACTCTGTTTCATATGTTTGTACCAAACTTTTATTTTTTCATTGTTTATTTTTGTATTATATAAAATCAAAGTTAAATAAAGAGTATTAAAACATATTCAGTGAAAGAAACCTTTTTACAATAAGGATTTTCATTTTTTGTGTTTATTTATTTATTGCAAGAACTATGTTTCTTGCGTTTGTACCAAACTTTTATTTTTTTCATTGTTTGCTTAATAAAGGTTTTTACTATTTGCTGTTCTTTCCTTTTTATTTCTTTCTGAGTGACATAGTTGCAATTTGCGTTCAGACATCGGAAAATACGTCGTGACTTTTATGATAAAATACTTTATCATGGAAAAAAATAAATGTACCATAGTTGCATTGGGCCTGAAAATGTATTAATAATTCACACCTGTGTACTATTTTACTAAAGTTATAAACAAGAACGAAAAATCATGCGTCAAGCATAGATTATGAAACACTTTCCAACACTTACAGAATGCTTTAACCAAACTTCTTCGTGTAATAAAGGTGAAATATAATGTCTAACTGAACAATTTGGAAAACTTATAACACATTTCAAAAGCCAATTCCGGCAATTGCCGTCAATAGACGGAAAAGTATCCGAATTCTTTTGTGCATCCCTGTATATGATATATAGATTTGCGCATCCCTGTATATGATATATAGATTTGTGCATATAATACAGAGTATGCTATAATTTAGTTCAGTTAGGAAACGCTTAGCACAGTTGCAAATTCCCCTTCAGCAGTTTCCATTAAAAAACGGAAATGAATTTGAGTTCTTTTGGGCTGCACTGTATATTATCTACAGAATTTTTGCACGCCAATTAATAAGCAAAAACTTAGTTTAATTTAAAAACATGTATTAGAACTTAAAACGCACTTCCAGTAATCATTCTTCTTAAACCGTACATTAACCAAATTATTTTGTGTGTCCCTGTAAATGAATGATGAATGCTATTCACACCACATTCTATAGTAAGCCTCTTTTAATGCATCTTAGTGATGGGTCAGCTAGTGTTATATAAAAACCTCGTTTTCTTAATTTTTACTAGCATTATTTTGCATTACCAGCTCTATTCTCTATACAATTTTCCCTTGTAATTCCCTGTAATTCCATTGGTCAAGAAATATATCCGTTGAATCCGCTTCTCTTCCATATATTTGAGCAAAAATCCATCATTCTTTGCACTGATGAAGGTACGCTGAATGCTACCAAAACTAGTCTGCTATAAGATGAAAAGTTCTGGTGCTAAAAACGTTGTTTTTTCTGTTTATACTTTTGTATATAATTTTTATAATTCTAGCATATGAAAAAGATAGTGAAAAATCGATTGTAAAATTCCACCTTTACATAGAAAAACCAAGTTGAGTTAAATAAAAGAGTATAAAAACAATTAATATTTTATTTTTCGAAAATTCATTTAACTCTGATAATTCCAGAAGATACTTAAACAAGTTGGAAATTGTACGTTAAACGTGACAAATGATTCGTTACGTGCTATGACCAGTTTTACAATGTAAAAAATCAGCGTTATTATTTCAGTGAAATAAATTATATCGTCTGCTAAGAACGAAATAAGGATGCCTTTTTTTAGGGTTTGGTTCATCTCACGAAACCCTATTACTCCCGCTGCGTTGTCTTTCCGTCACAGAGCCAATCTCAGAAACTATGTAACTTACAGAGTTGAAACTTTGCGTATGTATAGCTGAATACAGCTATGAAGCTCAAAATATTAAAATTTGAAAAAATCGTATTATTTTAATAAATAGAGATAAAAAACCAAAATTCTAACAGCCTTTCCCTATTAAATTTAAACATGTTTCGTTATAGCAGATGCCAAAAATTAAAAATCCACAGTGAAATTCTTTCTACAATTATTAATTTTCTATTGAACAATTTCCACGTGAAAAATGAAAATGAAATAAAAAGTTTCACCAATTGAAAAACAGATAAATATGAAATAAAATTGATTGACGTCATAGTGGTATTAAAACGGAAAATGTCTAAGATTTCTCAATAATACAAGGAGTATGAGTATGTGTATGTACACAAAGCAGATTAATATTGCGTCATTAGAAAATTAAAAAGAAAATCTGACGTCCTATTGGAAGTTTAACGAATTTTTCAAATGTTTGAGAATAATACAAAGCGAGTATCAATATGAGTAATAGAGAATAGTAAATATATGAGTTTGAAAAACATATTGAATCGTAATAAAAATCCGATTATGGAAATATTCGCATATTTCAACATTTTGAAGGTGTACAACATGTTTAATTTTGAAATTATTTTTTTTTAAATATTGCATTTAGTCCGTATGACGGATATTATTATGACAGAATATAATAGCGGGCTTAGCCCGCTATCGGGCTGGTTTAAATATTCGAAAAAAAGGAAAAATAGACCGGTAATTTTTTATTTATAAAAAACATGACTTTTTGTTGTTGTTGTTTCTAAATGAAATTTATTTGGATTTATTAAAGAAAGGATAAAGTATTTTGAAAGGAATATTAAACGAAACCCTTTGAGCGATCTTTGATCACACCTACCATTTGTTTTTATTTCATGACAAAATATCAACGACTCTATGAAAACTAATGAAATAAAACTAGATAAAATTTATTCAGAGGTGCTTCTAGAAAATTCATTTATTTTTTCTGGATTTTTTTGCTCGAGTTATCGGGTAATAAATAGTGATAAGTAAATCTTTTATAAGATATTAAGGTTAATCTTATGCTTGAACATATTTAATAGCTAATATGGCGTTATACGTTTTTCCCGATTTGTCACTTTCTAAATATTGATTTTTTATAAGATCGTCGAAAAGTGTTTAAGATGTGTTATTTGTTTGCTTTTTGGTTGTTATTCACAACAGATACTTTTGATTGAGTTACATGGTAATTAATAAGTTGAAATTTTTCCAAAGTTGCTTCTAGAAAATTCATTTATTCTTTCTGGATTGTTTTGTTCCAGTTATTAAGTAATTAAATAGAGATAAGTATATTTATTATAAGAAATTAAGGTTAATTTTATGCTTGATCATATTTAACAGCTAATATGGCGTTATACGTTTTTTCCGATTTGTCGCTTTCTAAATAATGATTTTTTATAAGATCGTTGAAAAGTGTTTAAGATTTGTTATTTGTTTGGTTTTAGGCTGTTATTCACGACAGATACTTTTGTTTCAGTTACAAGATAATTAATCACTGGATAAATAAATTTATTAGACAACACCGAGATTATGATTTGAATGCGAATATATTTAAAAAACGGTATTGTCTTTAAGATAATTGGGAAGTGTTTATGACTTTGAAAACCTTTTGTTTGCTGCTAATGATAATCGTTTGCTCATTCACTAACACATGGGTTGATAAGTTCCCGGTCTGATAAAAAAAAACACAACTTTTTAACAAAACTTTATAACTTTATGACTTTATAATTTTATAACTTTAATAAATAACATGACTTTAATAATAAATAATAATAATTTGATAATAATAATAATAATTTAAAAATAATAATTTAATAAATAAATAATAATAATAATAATTTAATAAATAAATAATAATAATAATTTAATAAATAAATAATAATAATAATTTAATAAATAAATAATAATAATAATTTAATAATAAATAACATAATTTTATAAGCTCCAAACAGTGCTCAGAACTCGTTGTTGTTTTGGTCAAAAGTCAACACGCGCGGCAGCCACTTTTACAACAGCTTTTTCATAGACAAATGTTCATTCAAAATAAAACCTACACGTTGTTTGGATATCTTCAGAGTCTGAGCTATCTCCTGCAACCTCACTTTACGGTTCCCCAAAACGATTTTTTGGACTTTTTTTTATGTTTTCCATAGTAACCACCTCTTTTGCGTGGTGCATCACTGGTGTCCGTACGACTACGTTTAAAATTAGTAAACCAGTCAATAATGGCTGATTTACCTGGTGCAGTGTCCGGATAACGCTTATCAAGCCAAGCTTTTGTTTGAACGGTGCTTTTTCCATCAAGTAACAATTCTTGAAATTCTTGTTTATCCATTTTTTTGTTTATCAACAAAGTTGTTCAAATAAGACCACTCTAACGTTTTATCCACACGGTGAAACGTCATGACATTTTTTCTGCTACCTTTTAAAGGTTAGTATTTACTAAAAAATTGCATCGGTTCGGCGCTTGCAACGCCATCTGTGTGCCAGACCTTGAACTTATCAGCCCATGTGTTATATACTGCAAAAACTTTTAGTTCAAAGTTGAATCATTCTGTGGTGTAAAGTAATTAGAAGAACCACAATATCGTTATTATTAACTTTCAAAAAATCCTCTTCATAGTTTAACCTTAAAATTTGAGTTTAATTTGCACAAATCGATAAATATTTGAATAAAATGGAGCTATTCAACAATCAATGATAACAAATAATTCTTGTAATCTCAATAAGTTGCTTTAGAGCAGTTTAATCAGACCGTGACTTCTCACTGTAAAATATTTTTTTTTTTTAAATTCACTGGTATTTTACTGTAAATTGTTACAGTAACTTTACGAGAAATGTCTTTTGTAAGATAAACGGTTAATTCCCATAACTTCCATGTTTTACTGGTAAAATGCGTTTATCTAAAAGCAAAACTCGCTTATCTAGGAGCAAAGCCTGTTTTTTTTTTTTTTGTTGTTGTTTTTTTTAATAGAAGTTTCGCCTGAAACACATTAAGATGTGTAAGATATAAAAATTATAAGACATAAAATATTGAGATTTATAAGATATTGAACATTTATTTATAAGATATTGAGATGTTATTTATTATTTACCAGTTTTTGTTTTCTGCTGGAGAAATTTTAGTGCAGCAATTTTTTACAGTTCCGCTTAAAATATGAACCCTACACAATATGAATATCTAAGCCTGAAATGACATTCAAACGTGACACCTCTTCGCTTGTAGCCAAGTTCTAGCAGCTAGGCAAGCAAAGGAATAGCTTCGTGCTTTAAAGCAGCTTATAACAGCAAATAAGGCAGCAAGCAAAAGAAAACAGCTTTTAAAGTTCAGATTTTTATTAATCAACGCATTCCTAGTTCTCGGTTCAACATTTTACCAGTTTGTTGTTCAATTTTTTACCAGTTTTCGGTCCAAAATTTTTACCGGTTCATTCTTGAAAATTTTTATTCTACTCGAACACCTAAATATTGGGGGGGGGGGGGGTGGAATTCATCCATCCTCTTACGGTTGCAGCTGCTACAACACCGAAATTTGGTTCAACCTAAATTTTTAACAGTGTAGACACTTGCCTTTATATGATAGATCAATTAAATAGTGATAAGTAAATTTACTAGTAAATGTTGAGATTAATATTTTACATGAATGTATATATTAGCGACTTATGACTTAGTGGTCTCTCCAATTTGTCACATTTTAAATATTAGATACTGTTAAAAGCAATTTAATTATGTTTAAACCTTCGATTTTTGTTTTGTTTGTATATTTGTATTTTGTACCGAATCAATAAGCCTTGAGAGAAATATTCACTGTCTTTCATTAAAATGATTTATAAAAAATCAGTTAATAACTTTCTTATAAATTCATGTAAATATGACAATTTAATATTATTCTGAAAAAACTTATTTTAGTGATTATTCTTTATTAAATGGTCAAAAATGACTTAAGATTTCAGATTGTTTTTTATTTATTTGGTTGTTGTTTTGTTTATTTAAATTCCCTATAATGAGGATTGAGTCGTCAGATAATAAAATATTCATAAGTAAATTTATTTCTAAGTTATGAGGTATTGAGATTATAAAATATAAGCTATGTAAGATACAAAATTTCTAAGATATAAAATATTGGGATTTATAAGATATTGAGATTTTATTTATAAGATATTGGAAAAATTAATCAATACGTTATGGTCGAACGATTTATTATACGAAACGCTTTACGCACAAGAACTTTTTAACTAATTGCAGACTACTTTCGGTAGCATTAAGCTTACTCTCATCAGTGCAATGATGGAATTATGCCCATATATCTGGAGGAGAAGTGTATTCGAGGGATAAATTTATTGACCAATAGATTTAAAGGAAATTACAGAGAACAGCCAGTAAGGTAGTCGTAAAAAAATCAGAGGACAATAGTTTTCCGCAATTTGAAGAGTTTCTTTTAAAAAAAATCAGAAAGTATAAGGCATATACTACCGTATATTTCTCACCCCCTCATATATACACACACTACAATAGTTTAGGAAAAATAATACAAGATTAATGGAAATTACGAAAGAAAAACTCTCCTTTTCTTAATTTCTACTATCATTTTTCCATATTACCAGATCTTTCTCAAATGCAATTTCTTTTTGGCTGTACCCTGTAATTTCCCGTAATCCTATTGTTCAATAAACCTACCTCTCGAATCAGATTCTCCTCCATATATATGGGTAAAATTCAATCATTTGCTCAAATGGCAACAGGAGACCTGAGTCGGCGGGCAGTCAGTCGAATTATACCTGAATGAAGCTTGTAAGACAGGGGAATAAAGATAAAATAATACACGCTGTCCATGTTAAACATATTAATTAGGTGTTTCATAAATATAATATTTCTCTTTTTTTCCCACACTTTCATTTTGGCTTTTCTCTTCCGCATGTGCTCCTCTATGATTGTGGTGTTTTCCTTTCAACTAGAACCACCTGTCGCATTCTTTTTAAGCTCTCTTTACCCTTCTGTTCATTTGTGACATTGGCCTTTACGGACACGTGTTTACTTTTGCTGATGACTGTGGTGAAAATAAGATTTTTTGATGCTGTTATTAATTTTATTTTTCGTATAGTGGAATAGTGGAAAAAGAGTACATTGCTGTTGAAGGAAGCAATAACCCCAATCTTCAAGAGATAGTTCTTTTTGGTCAACGTTAAAGATTAATAACAAAATTTAATAAAATAATTCATCTTACTTTAAAAAGGAGACACACAGCCGTTGTAAAGAAAACGAAGTCTTTTTTGCTTTTTTTAAATCCATATTTCTTTATTAAAGGTCTTTAGTAGCACAATAGAAGGAAGGCTTTATCGAATTAAATCCAGTTGGCCACTGTACCATGAGAACTGAAAGTCTTTAACTTTAGAATGGCGAAATATTAATCTAGTTGACGGCATTTAACAAGATGTACTCCAAACTTCTTGAGAATACGAAGAAGATATTTCTATTGGCAAGCTCGTTTTAATAAATTATTAACAATTGTAATAATTTAATTTAAAAAATCACCGCATCAATTTTTAAAAAACTTAAAATTTAACTATTAAAAACTTTAATGAACTTAAAGAACAAACTCGGCATGAAAAATGCGAATCTCCGTACCGGAGACCGCGCCGATAAAAATAAAATTTCCGCGATCTTACATGATCGAATTCTCGAATACTTCTGACGAAAATTGCCGTTGCACCGATATAAATATGACCACCACGGGGATCACACAGGTAAAATAAAGAAAGAATTAAATTGATTTGATAATTAATTATTGCCAAATGAAAATAAGAAAACTTTAGATTCCGTAGAAACGGCACTTGAACGCCGCGCCGCACAATCTATCGGCGGAAAACAGAACCAAAACATACGATGCAGTAGGCTACGCGCATGCGCAAAAGAGATTGTCGGGTGCTCGGCAAGGCATGGGAGAGAGGGGGAAACGCTACCAAGAGAGACAGCGCTAGGCGCAATGGAGAAAGCGTGCCGGCGAGGGAGAAGACTGACAACAGCATACTTAGTAGCATAAAAATTACAGAACGGCGAATAAAAATTATGAAATTGTGATATTTCATATCACAATACACCCAATCGCCAATTAAATTTTGGATGACCAAGAAGTGAAAAAGGTAGAAAAAATTAAAGACCTTTTTCATAAATGGGAAGACAAAATTTTGAATGCCAAAAAGTAAAATTGACTTAAAAATGCCAAGAAGAAAATGCAATAAACATGTACAGTGACCAAAAAAAAATAATACAATGAAAAGAATGCACATCAATATTACATTCATAATAAGTATACAAAATTTAACGTATACAAGTCATAAAAAATAAGCCCCATTGCAATTAATAGCAAAGACAGTCACCTTCCTTGTAAAATGATCTCAACAATAGTATTTTAAATAATCAAAAGTCAAACATATTCTTTTCAGCTACAAAGAGATCATACATCAAAATTTAAACCAGCTGCAGCAATATAAAATGAGTCGGTAATTTCTCTGTGCCGACTTGTCTAGACATATATAATAAAAAGTTGCAATCTAAAGCAACAATTATTCAATAAAATTTCTAAATTTTACTTGCCTAGGACTTTCAAAAGAGAGTATATGAAAAATTTTAATCTAATAAAATATCAAATTCATTCTTAAAATAATGCATGCAAAATTCATTCTTAAAAACAATCCAATATAAGGACTTAAATTCATAATAAGACCCAAAATAATATTTTTTAACTTACTTTTCCTTTTAGAAGGTCATGTATTGCAATACCAATAAATTTGTCATTCAATTCATATGAAAATTTCTAAGCAATCAATAAATAATTGCACATAATACTCTGAAGTGCATAAATAATAATTACTCAAGAAAAAATTACATGAACCAAGACATAGTTGCAACAATTGTGAGAAAAATGTCAACATTATGGTAAGTTTGTCATAAATATCATAATTAGTTGGTTTTTAATAAAACTTTTTAAATATATAACAATATAATATTCAAGTTTTAACCAACATGTAATTCACTTAGACAAAATAAATTCTTTGAAATACACAAATCTTTCATTAATACTCAATAATCATTTTTCTTCAGTACACTCAATAAAATTTCTATACAACTTTTTCTTAAATACACAATTTTCTAATACCATGGTTTTATTTATTTATTTATCTTTCAAAAGAAAAAAAGATGTGAGAAAATGTGAAAAAGGTGAGGATCCTCAAAAAAAAATTTTTTTTTTTTAACCTTTAGTCTTTATTAAAAAAAAAAAAAAAACAAGTTAAAAAAAAAGACACTTTCATGGGAAGAAAATAAAAACACAGTGCACCTTTTTGTAATGGCCATAATTATCATCCAGAAATATACATATATATTGTTATTGCGAACAAAAATTGGCTATTGTAAAATGCTGAATCTACATAACTCACATAAGTGCTAATAATGCTAGCCATAGAAACTATCAGCAGTCGTGCAAATTAAGCAAAATCAAAATATAAATATACATTTGTTCTAATTTACAAAAATACACTAATAGCCTTGGTACACAACCATCAGCAAATCATCAGTAAATCAAACAAATGCAAAATAAAACAATCAAACCTACAAAAGAGACAATAGCGATCTCCAAAACCATTGGCAATTGTGTACATCTGATGATACTATAGAAGCTATATAACTATTGCTGTAAAAAAAGAAATTATTACAGATGAGGGATGAGTATCGTTCAGCCACTTACAAATAGTGAGATGTGGTAGTTATAGTCAATAAATCAGTTTTTAATAACTCACACAGTACATCTCCTTTAAAATATATTATCTGCTAGTAAAAAATGTTTGCAGAATAACTTTTGCAGATTTATGGCACACTGGTGGACACGATGGCATTGAAATCACAGCAATTTGGCCACAATTACTTATGATGACGCACCATAATTTAAAAAAAAATAAAGACACAATTGGGAATATTTAGCACCGAATCAAGGCACTATGACACATTTCCTTTCTTTTTTTTTTGTAGATAAGCTGGGTGACTTGGGGAACACTGGAGCATTCACCGTCACATAAGGCTTGAGACATAATAGGGAAATTAATCGACATAATCAGGAACAGAAGAAAGTCACATAGAAATTTGAGACGACTTGATGAATTTAAAAAAAAGCACTTTTTCTTTAAATTTCTTAGTAAATTTTGAAGATTCACCATGGAACACTTCTTTAAAAAGGCGCTGTTAAGAAGTTTTAAGAACTGTGCTTTTTGTAATAATGCATATAACTAAATAATATATTTTTTTTATTCACAAAAAATAATTATTTCATGTTCTTAATTAAAAAAAATATTCATAAATCGAATAAAGTGAGGCGTATGGTATGTAATGATTTAAAAAAGCATTTGGTTATATAAAATAAATAGGCACTGTAATTAAATATTGAAATAATTAAAAATATATAAATATTTTTCTTATCTTGAAAAGATACTTCAAAATGTTGCAATAAAATTCTGTAACATTGCAAAATTATTCCAGTAGTAGATAAGTTAGCAACTTCCACAACATGAGGATAAAGACTGCTCACATGAAAAAGGCCAACAGACACACTTCCATAATCAGGTTTTGCAACAGAGGGTAGAAAAATATATTAACTATTGCAAATAGGCACAGCTGTAAATTTGTAACACTATAGATCTATATAAATGAGTAACTTTGATGAGGGAGAAACAAGTTCCACAAGATGAAGAGGACTGACGAGGAGCAATCACACGGATATATTGCCTATATGTGAATGGCGACCATCAACAATCACTTCAACTCGCAAAAGAGTGCAGGTAAGTAGCTTTTTTTTTTTTTTTTTAATCACCATAATACTTGCAAAACTGTAGCAAAGGTCATACAATAATGGATAGATATTGCCACACTGTGAATGACTACTTCACTAGGTAAGCAAACAGCAGATGGAGAAAACTTGCATTGTTTTTAATATATAGACTGCAGGAACACAATTGAGGGGATGGTAAAATATATTCTATTGAGGCATGATTACCAGTTATTGTAGAAAGAGGAACACAGATGACTCAGGATTGAAGAATATTTAAAGAAAGTCTTCTCAAAATCGAAAAATAACGTCATTCTCTTTATTTTTATTATTGTAATGACGTGAGAAGTAGACGAAAAAAAGAATAAATATGATGCAGTACGAGCATTGCCATAAAATTAAAACATTTTGAAGCAAGTAAAAAGAATTTTTTTTTAAATTATGAATCTGTAGTTAGTTCCAAAGTGAAGACATCATGAAAATAATTCTAAGAACAGGTTTTCAATATAAATACAGTTCTTATAGAATGTTATTAAATTTTGTTTGTACACCAATATAAATATGGCATGGTAGAGAATTTAAGAAATATTATCTTCTATTGAGAAAAATAATTTGGCATGTATAGAAGCATGAGAATTCCCAATCATTTCATGTAGGATAAGAAGCAACTACTAAACAATCAAAGAACTTCAGCTTCCGTTAGAAAAAATATTAGGAACAAGATTAATATCAAGATTAAGCTGAGAACACTTTATTGAAATAAAATGATGTCAAGAGCACACTTTTTTTTTTTAAATTAGAATAATGCTTCAATAATAATTATATATCAAATTTGTAATTTTTTTTTCTTTTAAGTGCCATTAAAAAAATATTTAGTAACCCAAAAACCATAGCCTCATTAAAGAAATAAAATTTGTTCTGAGAACAAGTAATCAATATATTATTTTAATATGAAGGATAATTCAATAACTTCATAAAATATTTTATTTTATATGCATCAAATTTATTAATTCATTCTTGATTTCATTCATATCATAATATTGCAGTGTGAAAAAGATAAAATTTTAAGAAATAATTTCTCAAGTATTCCAAGATAATATACAATCATATTTATCAAAAAAATAATTCATTCATTATAAATATTATAAAATCAAAGCAGCAATATAAATTTAAATTCTTGCAAAATTTTCAAGATGTCTGAAAATAATCTATTGCAAATATAAGAATACTAAAGCAGCATTTAATATACTGTCATACATGAAATTGTAGAATATTCTTTCAGAACAATTCTTCTTAAAACGAAATATGTCTTCAAAATTGAACAATTTTATTATTTAAATTTGGCATAAAACATAATGAAAAACAGCATATCGGCACCATATGTGGTGAAAATAAGATTATTTGATGCTGTTATTAATTTTATTTTTCGTATAGTGGAATAGTGGAAAAAGAGTACATTGCTGTTGAAGGAAGCAATAACCCCAATCTTCAAGAGATAGTTCTTTTTGGTCAACGTTAAAGATTAATAACAAAATTTAATAAAATAATTCATCTTACTTTAAAAAGGAGACACACAGCCGTTGTAAAGAAAACGAAGTCATTCTTGCTTTTTTAAATCCATATTTCTTTATTAAAGGTCTTTAGTAGCACAATAGAAGGAAGGCTTTATCGAATTAAATCCAGTTGGCCACTGTACCATGAGAACTGAAAGTCTTTAACTTTAGAATGGCGAAATATTAATCTAGTTGACGGCATTTAACAATATGTACTCCAAACTTCTTGAGAATACGAAGAAGATATTTCTATTGGCAAGCTCGTTTTAATAAATTATTAACAATTGTAATAATTTAATTTAAAAAATCACCGCATCAATTTTAAAAAAGCTTAAAATTTAACTATTAAAAACTTTAATGAACTTAAAGAACAAACTCGGCATGAAAAATGCGAATCTCCGTACCGGAGATCGCGCCGATAAAAATAAAATTTCCGCTATCTTACATGATCGAATTCTCGAATACTTCTGACGAAAATTGCCGTTGCACCGATATAAATATGACCACCACGGGGATCACACAGGTAAAATAAAGAAAGAATTAAATTGATTTGATAATTAATTATTGCCAAATAAAAATAAGAAAACTTTAGATTCCGTAGAAACGGCACTTGAACGCCGCGCCGCACAATCTATCGGCGGAAAACAGAACCAAAACATACGATGCAGTAGGCTGCGCGCATGCGCAAAAGAGATTGTCGGGCGCTCGGCAAGGCATGGGAGAGAGGGGGAAACGCTACCAAGAGAGACAGCGCTAGGCGCAATGGAGAAAGCGTGCCGGCGAGGGAGAAGACTGACAACAGCATACTTAGTAGCATAAAAATTACAGAACGGCGAATAAAAATTATGAAATTGTGATATTTCATATCACAATGACGGGCTGATAAAAATTTCCCGCCCGAAACGCGTCGTGCGTGTTGTTTTGTTTTTATCGTGATTGACACAAAGTTTCATTATTTAATTATTCAATATTAATTAGTGTTCTCATATATATTATTATCCTAATTTCTGCATCTCTAATTATACTATGCTTCTCTAATTAATTAATGCTTCTCTAATCATGTACGTCAATACGATAAACAGCCTGCCATTCCATCAATGCGCACTACAACTTTCATCACAGTATCTCTTCACGCAGACAACTGTAAATAATTTTAAGGAATAGAAAGATAGATTTCCTGTTGGGTGATCCCGAATTCATGATACAAATTTTAAGGACAGGTACAGAACACTCGAAAAATCAATTATTGTATAGGGAACCAGGATCAGAAATCAATTTATTTAGTCAAAATTACGGGGCTCTCACTCCAAACAGCAGTCGCGTTTTCGTTTTTAACTTTAATAGTACCGAAGATATTTTAATGAAATTCATACAATATCCTTACAATTCATACAAAGATGAGTCTATAAGTTGTAATTTTACCAACTGGGCGAAAACTTCCGGGCCAAGATTCGAGCCAGGGATCTCTTGGCTGAATCTGACAATGCTCTACCAACTGAGCAATCCCTGACAAATCTGGGGGATCTTATTCACCCAGTTAACCTTATTGATTATAGCAACTGGTAAAAATATTATATTTACACCAGTTGCTCAACAGTGGTTTAATTATACCAGTTGCTATAATCAATAAGGTTAACTGGGTGAATTAGATCTTCCAGATTTGTCCGGGCTTACTCAGTTGGTAGAGCATTGGCAGATTCAGCCAAAAGATCCCTAGTTCGAATCCTGACACGGACTTTTTTTGCCCAGATGGTAAAATTACAAGTTATATGATTTCTTTACCAATTTGAATAATTGTGTCAAAATTAATCTAAAGATGTGTCTGTAGCGAATTTTGTTAAAATATCTTCTTTAGTGTTAAAGTTATGAACTATAACGCGGCTATGGATTGGAGTGAGACGCCCTGTAATTCTGACTACAACAGTGTTCCACAGTGCTACAACAGTTACAGTATTCCGTACCAACCCTTAAAGTTTGCACTATGAAATTCGGGATCACCATCTGTATATGGAGCCCAGTGGTGACGGCATACCACCGAAACTATTCTGCAATTAATTAAAAAAGTTCTTGTGCTTATAACGTTGTTTTATCTGCATATATCGTACTGAGCCAAAACTATCATCTTAATTTCCATCAATAATGCGTTTTTAATTAATTCGTATAATTATGGAAAAACACGAAAACTTTCAGAAAATTTAGTATAAACCTTAAAAATAGATTATCATTATAGAGGGGTTTAGAATGACAGTGTAGTAAGTCACAAATTTTGAAAATCGAGCTAACCATTTTTTACTGAACACTCTCAGAAAAAACTGTAAATTTATGAGCGTTTGTCCTTCAATTTTCACGGGCCCTTATTTGATGAAAAACGGTCTGATCCACTAAATAAGTGGCCTTATCCCTTAGAAAATTACGAGCAATCCACATATTCTTACAGTTGTAGCCCATATATTAGCAAAAATATGGTCCATACATTGTCCTCCGCTAGGGTGTAACCCTTCATTTTACTCGTGTTTCGAAAATTTTAACCCGCCAAAAAAGCGATTCTGTGATGATTATCTAACGTGCTACAGAGCAGTAAGTAAAGTGTTATTGTGTTTTAAAGTGCATTATATCCTGTGCATTATTGCTATTCCTGTATTACTTTGCCCCGTAAAATTACGAGCTGCACAAAATGATGGGCATGGATTTCTTTTTTTATGGGGTATGACTGGAATCTCTGCTGCCGGCCTCTGGCCGTAATTTTACAGCAATTTTTTTCTGTGCGAACGTATATTAATTTCTGTTCGGTGCGACAGTCAAATAAGTCACAGTTCACTTAGGGAGTCGCTAGAAGGCAAAACAGGTTCGACCACTCAATGCAACGGCTATACAACTAGTTTCATAAAACCCTTAATTTCTCAAATAACTAAATTTTGACTTGTCCACTGTCATTCTAACCCCTTCATATAATGAATGCCCGTAGAAAAGTAAATAACCTGATATTCATGTCAATTAAAAAAGCTTTTTTATTTAATTCCACAAAGGATTATTAACGACTTCGTGCGAAAAAAATTAGAAAATTAATCATCAAGAAGTTCATTCAATGTTGTGTCTTAGAAAATGCATTTATTATCCTTCCCGGATTTTTTTTTCGAGTTATTGGGTAATTAAATAGTGATAAGAGTAAATTTGTTGAGGTTAATGGTGTGAATATATTTAATAGAGAATTCCGTGATATGCATTTTTCCGATTTCACACGTTTTATTTACAGTAGATCTCTGATTATCCGAATTTGTTGGGACCAATCCCAGTTCGAATTCGCAAACGCTCTGATAATTAGACAAATAAGAGCACAGTGCATACTGACGGTAACATTAAAATACTGACTATACATCACAGCAAAAACTGGTCCGTGAGTAATACTGACATCATATTGAGGGTGGCTGTTCAATAAATTTCGCTTTTAATGCAATTTTTAACACTTTCCAACCTAGTTGAAAAGTGTTTATGACTTCGGTTTGTCTGGCCGTCTGCCGTCTGTCCGTGCTCTAACTCCCGTAAATATGCTCGGATTTCTCTGCAACTTTTATATGTTATTATCGTTATCTATAGCATGTTTCCTAATTCAACGGAAGTATGTAGCACTTATAGTTTTTCACAGGGACACTCAAAAGAATTCCGTTACATTGCGGTCTATGGGGAAAAATCATTTGCGGATTATTTAAATAATGTTTCACTATTTGAAACGCATTGAAATTTATACATATCACTAAGGTGCATTAGAATACTTAATATGGAATAGGGTGTGCATAGCACTTATAGTTACTTTACAAGGACAGTCAAAAGAATTCCGTTACATTACGTCTATGAAGAAAAATTGTCTGCCGTTTATTTAAATAATGTTTCACTATTTTAAACGCATTGAAATTTATATATATTACTAAGGTGCATTACAAGAGGCTTACTACAGAATAGTGTATAGCAATCATCATTCATTTACAGGAACACACAAAAGAATTCTCTACAGTCCGTTAACAATAATTCATGGACGTGCGTTTTAAGTTGACGAACGCGATTTTAAATTGAACTCACTTTTTGTCTATTACTGGGTATGTATAAATTTTGTATTTCATATACAGGGCAGCACAAAAGTTTGCGAACACATTTCCGTTTATTGACAGAAACTCCAGAAGGAGAATTTTAAACTGTGCTACGCGTTTCCTAACTAAACTAAAATTTATCATCCTATGTAGTATATATACAAATCTATAGACCCTATACAGGGCTGAATAAAAATATTCGGATATTTTTCCGAATATTGTATATGTTGGGAATTCCTAAAATTACGTTTTTAAATATGTTATGCGTTTTCCAAATTGTTTACTTAGATGTTATCTTTCAGCTTATTAAACGGTAATGATTTGTAAAATTATTTTGGAAGCGTTGGAAAGTGTTACATAATCTATGCTTGACGCATGATTTTTCGTTCTTTTTTAAACTTCTAAACATCGCAAAATTTCAATTTTTACACAGTCGAATAGAAAAAAATTTACTATAAAATGCAATTTGTTTGAAAATTGTGTCTGACAAGGAGAGTTCCAAGCTTGGTAATCACAGATTTTGATTATTTTTATATATGTTGTAGGATAGACGCCCCTTAGTCTCAGGTTCAATGGATTTTATACAACGCTCCTTAGTTCTCGAGAAATGGGGGTCTAATATTTTTAAAAAACTTAAATACTTACATTGTAACGAAATAACTGCGTTGGTCATAGCTTTGTTGGTATGGCTCGTTGTTCCGAGGGCCCGGGTTCAATGCTGGAACGCGCTACGTTTGTTTTTCTCATTTCTTTTATAAATATACTTGTAATTATAATTTAATAATCTCAATAAAAAATTTTGTTAACATAATTAAATTTTAATTTAGCATTTTTGATTTTTCAACCATTATTAAACATTTCTCACCATTTAAAGAGATTTTTAAAAAATGGATCTATTATTGACCAGTAAAAATTCACAAATCGTTACAAAATCAGCATATTTACTATCGAATTATAGAATTCTTCTCCCATCGCAATAGAAAACGAAGATATTTCAGATGCTGGATTATTTGTTAAAAATCCATTGTTTTGCAATAAAATTTTACAGTGCTTCAACGCATTTGTGACATCATTTTTCTGATTTTCATTGAATCCCGACACTTCAGATTGATCTTCTTGTGAACTACAGCTTGCTTCTTCCATTTTTACACGATTATAAGCTGTTATAGAGTGATACGCACTTGCGCGATAATGGTTGAAAACAAAAACCACCTAAATGCCCCAAACTAAAAAAGTAAGAAATAACCAAATTCTGTTGTGGCGCCCTCTAGTTACAATAAAATAAAACATAAATATATTGTAATTTAATTCTTATGCTAAATTTTAATATAATTGTGCTTCTTACTTGAAAAACAGAGTAGTATTATCATCGCATTGACTTTAAGGCGTTTCGTTAACCCCTTCGCGACGAGCGTCCTTTACAGAATTTTTAATCTTTTATCACCGGTTTTTCGAAACAGAAATTTGTACCTAATTGAATAGCAGAAATGCTAAGATTTAATGAGGCAAATCTTACAATAAAAAATAACTGGTGGGAATAATCGAGGATTCTGAGCATCTTATGCGTCACGTATAGGTGTCGCTCGTTCCCAAGGGGTTAAAGCAATTTATACATGATGTTTCATTACAATGATGAATTGACACAATTGTTCAATATCGTTTCATTGATAAAGCATATATGGAATACATTTTAAAAGTAAGTTTTAAAAAAATCAAAAATGCTAAATTAAAATTTAATCATGTTAACAAATTTTTTTATTGAGATTATTAAATTATAATTACAAGTATATTTATTAAAAAAATGAGAAAAACAAACGTAGCGCGTTTCAGCATCGAACCCAGGCCCTCCGAACAACAAGCAGACGCCATACCAACTGAGATACGACCAACTCAGTTACTTAGTTACAAAGTAATACTAGACCCCTCATTTCTCGAGAACTCAGGAGCGTTGTATAAAATCCATTGAACCTGAGACTAAGGGGCTTCTACCCTACAACATATACAAAAATAATCAAAATCTGTGATTACCAAGCTTGGCACTCTCCTTGTGAGTTTATCGATTTCTTAAGGGTTTTAAAATTCTTTTCATACATGGATATTTTTAAATCTGCACGATTTTAAATAAAACACGAATGTAACATTAATTGAACTACATGCCTAAACACTGAAATAATCAGAATTACAAAGGTGAAATATTTTGCGATGAACGGTTGGCTTGAGGCTAATAAGAAAGTGCCGAAAATGTTTTTTTGTGTCGTTGGTAGACAATCTAAGAAAATATACCAAATGTAATAAATCTATTAATGTTTTCAATTTAAAACTATTTTCATCTACGTTCTTTACAACAAGCTCAACTTCACACCTTCCGACTTTATTCTGTAAAGTACAGCGCGGCCATTATTAAAGTGAACATATTTAAGGCCTCTACAAGCTAAACTAGTTAGAATATTTTTAAAAGATTTGGTATTTATACTGTTCAGAACATATGTAAACAAACTCAGCAATAAAACAATTACTTTAAATTTTTTCCAACAGATGGCGTTGTATATCATTAAATTCTATATTAATAAAAGAAAGTTTCGCTCTGTGTATGCGTGTGTGAGTGTGTGTGAGCGTGTGTGAGTGTGTGTGAGCGTGTGTGTTTGTCTGCGATGGCTAGCAAAATCTAGCCCACCTAGAAGTCTGAAAATTTATGTGTGGATAGTCCAAAGTCTGGCCTAGTGCACCTGAGTCTCAGAATTTTAATACTTTGAAAATTAGAGTAGTTATTAATTAAAAACTGATCAAAGATCACAAACAAAAAAGCACTCTTCCGAAATCCCGGCGCGCATGCTCAGAAGCCATTTTAACATACCTTCGGTGAAGTTAAAAGAAGTTAAAAGAAGCAAATCGCCAGTCAGATCGTTTATTTTTCCATTTTTCTAAATTCGCCACGGGCGAACGGCCGCAAATACAGAAAAAACCGTCTACATATTCTCAAAGAACGTACTTTTACGTCTCAAACTATCAGGTCGGTTCGAAAAATTTTCACATTTAACCCTTTAAAAAAAATAATCAAAAAGCGTCGAATTCATGTTTTTTATTTTCTTCTATTTTCTGAGCCTCGCATCCGCCGGACTGCAAGAGATACGGAAAAACCGAGTTCACCAAATTAAAGATCTGACATTTCCCTTTTCAAAGCCACCTTTGGTGTTAAAAAATACGAAAGTTAACCCTTCGTAAAAGTATATTTTCTGTACGCTGTTTTGCGATTTTCGGGATTTTGCCAATATTTAAAAATTTGTATCGGCGGTTCCGAGCAAGTTACGAAAAACTAAAAATACCAGACAATATGTATATTTGCTCCCTTTTTGACATCTGCAATTGTTTTCGAAAAATACGAATACTAGCCCTTTCAAAAAAATTCGCGCGCAGGACTCACTTTTGCAAATTCATATTTTCTGTGATACATAAAATCGCGCATCAGCTCTCTAAACTAACCAAACAAAAACAAACACACCTAAGGGCATCTACGTTCTATAGGGTTCAGGTAGAAACCTTTAGTTAAAAAAAATAACGTTAACACTTTCGTAAACGTTTTTTACCGCAAGTCATATTCGCTTTTTTAACGATTTCTCCTATCTTTAAAAATTCAAATCTGCGTTTATAAACAAGATACGAAAAACTAAAATTACTGCACCTAATCTACGTTTCTTTGCTTTTTAAAATCTGGTATTCGTTTAGAAAAAAAATATTATTTTAACTCTCCAAAAAAAATGTGTTTCCAAAACTCCCTCACGCGATTGCGATTTTCGTTTTTCGGCCCAGGTTTAAAAATCGGCACTGACTCGGGAAATGCGAATACGGATAAACAGAGGATACCAGATCATAGACACGTTCATTTTCTTCTAAACGCACTGATGCTTTAAAAAATATATCTGCATTAACCCTTTCGAAACCGATTGTTTACGTAACCCATTTTCACGATTTCCTTTCGAAATATATTCATTTAAAATTCGTTATTTTTGTTAATAATTGATAATAAAACATCCTAATATGCAAGAGCCATCTATTGGTAAAATTTTGAACCAATTAATTTTATGGCATAACTCGTTTCCACATACTCTAAAAACCAAAGCTTTTTTAAACAAGTGCACTTCGATTGTGGCCGTCCTGTATATCGGGCATTTTTAATCCTTTGAGCCCGCGTTAGATTGCTTGGTTGATTCAGATAATAATAATTTTTATTAACATTTTCCTACATAGTAGGTTAAAAAGTGTTTATGAATTCGGTTTGTCTGTCTGTCTATCCATACTCTAACTCTCGTAAATATACTCGGATAGTCATGAAATTTTTATATAATATTGAATTTTAATATAGAATGTTAGGTATTGAAAATGAAGTGTGTAGCATTAATTTACAGGGAAACACAAAAGAGTTCCATTACATTATAGTCTATGGGGAAAAATCGTTTGCGGCGCATTTTATGGATGTCAAGACATTTCATACATAATGAAATTAATATGCATTACTGAGGTGGACAACAGCATGCTGTTATCGGAGAATACAATTAGTAGCATTTATAGTTCACTTACAGGGACGTACAAAATTCCTTTACATTATGATCTATGGGGAAAAATCGTTTGCGGAGCATTTTGAACATGTTATTATTCATGTTGTGATACATAATGAAAGGATAGCTAAGGTTCAATACATAACTTTCTATTATAGATTATGGGGTGCGTATGATTTATCGTTCATATACAGAGACGTACAAGATAATTCGGTTAAAGGACTGACTATGATCGGTAATTGCTAGAACTGCTCTTTCCTCTGTGATAGGCAATTTTATTTAATTTTTAGTGTATTACGGGTTTTTTACAAATTGTGTATATCATATACAGGGCTGCAAGAAATACGTCCAATATGGACAGTAATTGCTGAAAATGGATTTTTACTGAGTTACGTATTGTTTTAATTGCTTATTTGGATATGTCATTTCATCATACGAAAAAATTAAATTTCTTAATAATATTCAGTTAGTGTTGGAAAGTGTTTCATAATCTATGCCGGACGCATGATTTTTCGTTCTTGTTTAAAATGTAATGAAAATTTTCCATTTGAAATTTTCCACTTTAGTGAAGAACACTTTAGTGAAGAGTGACTAATTTATTTGTAGATTATCAGTTCGTAATTTTTTGGTTTCTTATTTTTTTTTCCTTAATTTTTTAATAAACCCCGTTACATCTCTCATTGGAATATATTGTTTTACTTACCGTACATACCGGGTGTCCCAAAAATGACTGATGGATTTTAAAATTCAATAACTTGCAAACAGTGACAGATATTAAAAAAATTCTTGCAAGAGGGTTATATATGATGTCAGGAGTTTTCTTACTGTGATTCTTGATTTTAGTTCGAATTTCAAACAATAGGTAGCGCTGACAGCGATTGGCGCTCTATGGAGGCCGAAACTGGGTTGATGCACCGCCCCTTGAATACTAGACCTGCGCTTTGACAAAAATGACGGATTTTTTTTTTTTCAAAGTTTGTATGGTCCCTCGAACTTCAACACCAATAATATCTAAAAGTTTTCTTCACCTAGTTTTTTTCTGAGATCAAATAAGTCAAAGAAAACTTTTAGATGCTATTGGTGTTGAAGTTCGAGGGACCGTACAAACTTTGAAAAAAAAGCCATCATTTTTATCACCGAGCAGGCCTAGTCTTCAGGGGCGCTGAGGGGCGTCAATTTCGGCATCTACAGAGCACCAATCGCTGTCAGCGCCATCTATTGTATAAATTCGAACTAAAATCAATAATCACAGTAAGAAAACTCCTGACATCATACATAAGCCTCCTGCAAGAATTTTTTAATATCTGTCACCGTTTGCAAGTTATTGAATTTTAAAATCCATCAGTCATTTTTGGGACACCCGGTATAATACATAGTATACGTACCATAAATACGTAGTATAGGGTAAGTCTTGTAATCGTTTTAAAAATCGAAAAAACGTTTTGACGGATTTACACGTTTCAGATACAGGAGATTCCGAAAAACAAATTTTAGAAAAAAAAATATGTTTAATGATGTTACACTTTTTTAAATAAATTGAAATTGATATATATCACTGAGGTGCATTACAAGAGGCTTACGGTGGAGCATGGTGGTCGTAGGATTCACCGTTCATTTAAAGGAACACGAAAAAGGATTTGGTTACAGTACTATCTATGAACAATAATTGCTGGAAGTGCGTTTTCAGTTGTGGTACGGAATTTTAAATTTACCTAATTTTTAGCACTTTCCAACCTAGTTGAAAAGTGCTTATGTCTTCGGTTTGTCTGCCGTATGGCCGTCTGCCGTCTGCCGTCTGCCGTCTGCCGTCTGTGCGTGCTCTAACTCCCGTAAATATGCTCGGATTGCTCTGCAATTTTTATATGTTATTGTCTTTATCTATAGCATGTTCCCTATTGCAACGTAAGTGTGTAGCACTGATAGTTTTTTTACAGGGACACTCAAAAGAATTCCGTTACATTGCAGTCTATGGCGAAAAATCATTTGCGGTTTATTTAAATAACGTTTCACTATTGTAAACGCATTGAAATTTATATATTTCACTAAAGTGCATTAGAAGAAGCTTAATATGGAATAGGGTGTGCATAGCACTTATAGTTACTTTACAGGGACAGTCAAAAGAATTCCGTTACATTACGTCTATGGAGAAAAATTGTCTGCCGTTTATTTAAATGTTTCACTATTTTAAACGCATTGAAATTTATATATATTACTAAGGTGCATTACAAGAGGCTTACTACAGAATAGTGTGTGTATAGCAGTCATCGTTCATTTACAGGGACACACAAAAGAATTTTCTATTGTCTGTTAACAATAATTCCTGGAAGTGCGTTTTAAGTTACTGAACGCGATTTTAATTTTAACTCGCTTTTTGTCTATTATGTGGTGTGTATAAATTCTGTAGATCCTATACAGGGCAGCACAAAAGTTCGCGAACACATTTCCGTTTACTGACAGAAACTCCAGAAGGATAATTTTAAACTGTGCTACACGTTTCCTAACTAAACTAAAATTTAGCATCCTATGTAGTATATATACAAATCTATAGATCCTATACAGGGCAGAATAAAAGTATTCGGATATTTTTCCGAATATTGTATCTGTTGGAAATTCCTGAAATTATGTTTTTAAATATGTTATGCGTTTTCCAAATTGTTTACTTAGATGTTATCTTTTAGCTTATTAAACGGTATGTTTTGTAAAATTATTTTGGAAGCGTTGGAAAGTGCTACATAATTTATGCTTGAAGTAGGATTTTTCGTTCTTGTTACATATTACTTGGTGTATTTAAATTCTATAGATCATATACAGGGCAACACAAAATATATCGAATATATTTTAGCTTATTGATGGAAATTGCTTAATAGGAATTTTTAACTGCGATATGCGGTTCCTAACTGAACTAAATTTTAGAATACTATGTAGTACATGTACAAATACATGGATCATATACAGGGCTGTACAAAAGAATTCGGATATTTTTTCGACAATTGATGGTAATTGCTGAAGTTGGGTTTTCAAATTTGTTATACGTTTCCAAAATTGTTTACTTAGACAATTTCAAATTGTTTACTTAGACACCTGCTGAACGGGACTAGTTGAGCTTAAGCTGAAAGGTAGACCTCGCCGCCTGGTTTAACCTTGACCTTGTTTGCTTAGGCATCAACTTTCACCTTATTAATCGGTAAAGTTTTGTTAAACTGTTTTGAAAGTGTTGGAAAGTGTTTCACAATCTATGCTTAACGCATGATTTTTCGTTCTTGTTTCAATTTTTGAATAAATAAAATTTTCCCTTTGAGCCCGAGCCTGACTGAGTTAAAGAACTGGAGTGAAGACTGGTGTTAAAATCGAGACCGAACCCGCTTCGGATTCGGGCTGAGCCCATATCATCTCTAGCGAGTGCTTATTATAGCGAGTGCTATGTAATTCCAGCTTTATCAGTTCAAGAGTTACTTTTTTAGGAAAATGGGAATTTTCTGTGTGCCCTGTATCGTTATCTTTGCAAACCAATGTAATTAAAGAATGAAAAATATTTTGTTCCGATTTTAACCCTTAGTTTAAAAGAAAATATTTATTAATTACGAAAGAAATTTTTCGAACATATCTTGGGATGAACTTAATGATGATTAATTCCCAGTTTGTTGCTCGTTTTTACTCCTAATGGTCATTAGTACCGTTATCTGACATGAGAAGAATGGTTTTCTTTTACCCGATACTTCCTTTTTATCTGTTTAATAAAGCTATATCGAAGTTAATTACTTTTATTATCTTATGATTCTCTATCTGTTACTTTATTTTGATGTAAAAATTAAGTATTTAAAAATAATGCATTGATTGAACTGTGTAAAGTATTTTATATTTCAAAATTTAATTAACGTTAAAAAGTATAACCCGGTTGATATTGTACCTCGCTTATTACAAACGTGAAAATGCGAAAGTTTATATATCAAGTGGGTAAGTTAGATCGAAGATCGCACAAAGGGTTTCGTTTAATATTCCTTTCAAAACAATTTATCCTTTAGTTAATAAATCCAAACCATTAATTTATAATTATCCTTATTATTTATAAATACACTTTATCAATAAGAACGTAGATGGCAGCACCATTAAATGTTATAATAAAATGAGAACAAGAGGAAGCTATTTTTAAATCAAATTAAAAATATTCAAGAACTGCTTTTCAGGCAATTGTATTCAAACATTTCGATCCTAAATTCTTCAATACTCATGCCTGCCAATCTTATGCCTTTGCGGTTAAAAATGAGTCAGAAAATGTGTCAGAAAGTTTCTCGTTGTTGGGTAGAGAATTTAAGAACCGCATTACCTAACTTATTTTTGATGTAGTAACAATTGTTTTTCAGAAAAATATGAAGTCCTTGAAAAATTACTTGCACTCAAAGGCGTAGGCAGAAAAAGTAAGCCCCCCCCCCACTTTTTTAATTACATTTAAATTTCCAAAACCCGGTTGGGTGGGGGGGGGGCGAAAGGTCCGACTTGAACTACCCGTTTGAGATATTTTTTAACACATATACATAAAAAAAAAAATAGAACTAAAAAAAATTATTTCCATGGTGGACATACGGATGTAAAATGCGTATAATTCATATCTCCTCCCCCCACATAAATAATAAAGTTGTAAATGTTAACCACAATCTCAAATTTACCAAATCTCTCCAAAATCCCGTACAAAATTTCCAATTCTCAGCAACAAATGAATCAAACCTATAAAAATATCAACCCGCATCTGACTCATTCCATTACTTCATTTAACAGTACTCACTCGCATGTCTTGATGACTCAATCGGTAAGACTTTGGACTTGTAACCATTAGGTCCCTGGTTTAAACCCGGCGTGGGAAGAAAGGGAATCTTACATTTTCCTTCCGTAATCGAAAATAAAGATGGGTCCATAGATGGCAGCACTTCACTTTTTTGCAATTTTTTCCTAGCTGTTTGACCAGGTAAAAAAAAAAAAATGGCGATATTTAAAACATTTCAAGTGTCTTAAAAATTAAGACATTTCAGATGTCTTAAAAATTAAGACATTTCAGGTGTCTTAAAAATTAAGACATTTACAAAGTGTCCTGAAAATTAAGACACTTTAATGTGTCTCTTTTTTTTAACTATCCGTTTCAGACACTTATGTCTCTGAATTTCAGACATTTCAGTTTGCAGTGGATCAATTATTTATTTAATAAATGTAAGTTAATAAAAGGAAGTTATTTATTTTATCTATCATGATTGCTTCTTTTTTCTTATTGTTATCTTTGTTATAATAAGGTTTGAACAATAAGTAGAGTTACTAAGTTAATTGCTTCTGCAAACAAAAGCGACATGCTTTCATTAAATAAAATACATCGCATTTTAAAGAATGATCTATTACAAAACTATATTTAAACGTAACATGAGTCTGCTATTCCTTTATAAGTTATTGAGCAAATAATTTTACGACTATCATCCATCACATTTATTTTCATGTTAACATTCTACTTTAAAGCTTATTCTTTTCTATATTCGGCGAAATCAATTAAGTGTGTTAGGAACTGTTTTCTCTTTGCTATATTCCTTTTCAAATAAAAACCAAAATTTTTCTATCCCTCTAACTTGAAGAACATTAAATGGATTTTTCAAATTTTCTATGAATTCTATATTTTTAATTGTCGTTTACAAGCTACGTTTTTTGCATAAACGTAGTACGTACACACACACGTACAAAAATGTCCACACACACATTTTGTGTGTATACTTTTTCTTCCCTGAAATAACTGAACCATCATTAATTTAGTCTCAAGTCTATCTGAAATCTTTCAGTCAAAATTTGTAAATTTTGTCATATTATGGGGGAATGGGATTCCAGTAATTTTGCTGCTTTCACCTTTTACTTACCCATCATACGTAGTATAGGGTAAGTCTTGTAATCGTTTTGAAAATCGAAAATTTTTTTTTAACGGATTTACACGTTTCAGATACTGGAGATTCCGAAAAACATATTTTTTACTTACCCATCATACGTAGTATAGGGTAAGTCTTGTAATCGTTTTGAAAATCGAAAAATTTTTTTTAACGGATTTACACGTTTCAGATACTGGAGATTCCGAAAAACACATTTTTAGAAAAAAAAAATTTGCCGTCCGTCTGTGTGTCTGTGTGTCTGTGTGTGTGTCTGTAAACGCTCTATCTCCCGAAAAAATTGAGATAGAGATTTGCAATTTGGTATGTACTTAGTATGTAATAATGGGAAGAAGCCTATTTAATTTCAATAACCTCGATTAACCGGAACTATTTTTTTCGGACTCCCGAAATATTCGTTCTGATAAAAGGTATATAAAAATTTTCGAAATTGGTTATTTTAAGAAATGAATATAAAAGACAATAAAAAAACATAAATTTTGCATAAAGCATGAAGTCGATCGAATAATTCGTTGTCGAGATATTTGTAATCCTATTAGCCACACTCTTCGATTTTTCATGACCCTGTATTTCATCCAAATTTCACTTCAAAGATATATTTTAATTGGAAATTTGACGCTTAATCAGATGCAATAAACCGATAGTTAATAGGATTATTATTTTTGGAGTTATAAGGATGTTTCTTTCAAGCAATTCAGTAATCGAGCCTTTAAAGTTTATGACGTCATCAAGCCAAGATTTTATTTGAATTGCAATGCATTTTATAAGTAGTTTACACATTTTTATTTTAATATTTTAGATTATGCATATCCATGATGGGTAAGTATTATGGTGGCCCCCAACGACTAGTTACGTTAATGACGATTTTTTTTTCAAGAATATGTCAAATCTTCAAGAAAGGTGTTTCAAATGAAAGTTATGTATAAGATATTGCAAAAATAGACCAAAATAAGCTAATTCCTTCGAGGGATTTTTTTTAGTCAGTCCTAACTAAAGGATTCTCTTATTGTCATTTGTGTTTTCTTTAGTTTTATTTTTCAATTTAAATTGTTATTTGTTAGCAGTATTACACAGAACAAATTTACGTAGTTGACATTTTGACATTTGAAAGAGGGGTACTTTGAGACCTACTAAGCTACAAGGCTGTTTTCTCGAATGATTCGCATATTTTTTGTTCACAAAAACACATACTGGATTTCGACAAATTACAATATTCTTCTTCTTGAAGAGGGCGACATAGACACAAGAAAGTAAACAGCACTGAAGAATATAGCCGATAACTCCACACAGAGCGTGCAAGAGAGACAGCGGGAGTCGAACCCGCTGCCTTCTCCTGCGCTCAAAAGCGATTAGCAGAGTGGTGTCTTAACCACTCACAATGTACTTGCCGTAAACCGCTACTTTGACATCCTGGGGTAACTTTGTCACCTCGTGGACAGATGGGTTCAATATTGTTTAATATATATATTTATTCATGTGTTTTATTCATGTGATTAATTCTCGCTTCCCTTACAGGTCTTAGGTCAATAAGTAAAAGATGAGGGTCTACGAAAAAACCCTAGGTGCACGACATTATCGCAATTACACTGAAGATAATGTGGCACACGCAGTAGCAGCTGTCAATAATGGCATGAGTAAAAAACTAGCTGCCGCAACATTCCAAATACCACGTAGTACTTTTGTTAATGAGAGCATTGGCAGACACACCAAGTCTGTGGGTTTTCAGACAATCCTTACTCATGAAGAAGAGCAGTTGATTTCCAAGACCTTGGGAGTCGTGGCTGACTGGGGTTTTCCCTTAATCAAGCACGATATCCAGATGATAATTAAGAAATACCTGGATCGAAAGGGTGTTAATATCCCTATATTGACTAACAGCACTCCAGGTGATGATATGATCAATGCTTTCATCCAGAGAAAGCTTTATCAGTGAGAATAGTAGAATCTTTCAAATACCCCTAGGTGGTCTAAGGGGTGTACTTTTCATTTTACATCGATATCTGAGGTAACTTTGTCATAAATCGCCTATTGCGAGCATTTAAAGCATGTTTGCAGTTAGGTGACAAAGTTACCCCGAACCCGAGGTAACTTTGTCACCCCATTTTTTTTCTTACAATACTTCTCGTATACATTTTAATCCTCTTTGATGTTGAAGGGAATCATTAGGTCGATTCACCTGTATTTGTTTTGAGACCCGGATTCGCAGAATAAAATATGTTATGTACAAAATTATGTATGAAACGTGACAAAGTAACCGCGGTTTACTGTATTTATTTGACAGAGTTCATAACATAAACATAACGTAAACACGTCTTTTGCCACAAACAATAACCCCCTTCTACTGCTTCATCACTTGAGTTACAACCATTCATTGTGCGGTGATATATACCTGTCTAGGTGTGTTCTATCTTTCCGTAAAGTTAGTTCTGAAACACTTTGTATTAACAAATTTATTTTCACTAACTAAAAATGTAACGAGTTAAACAAATATCTTCATAGCAGATTAAAAAAAAAAATGTCGTAACACAGCTATGGAGAACTTAATGATGATGAATTTCTTAATTTCTTTCATTTGTTGTCCTTAGTCTTTCTTATGTCCTGGAATGAAAAATGAAGCATTTTCATTTCTTGGAAATATTTCATTATTTATTTTAATATTACTGCTTATAAGTTAATTATTTTCTTCTTATAATAAGTATAACTTGTGATTTCTTTTTCCAGTATTTTTCTGATATTTTCTTATGTTCTTGCATCACCCGCATTGAAAAGAAATAAAGTTTTATTGGACGTATCCAATATGCTGAAAATTAAAGGGTAAGAACATATTTTTAGAAGTGTTAGAATGATACAGTATTATAAAAATAGAAATCGTCTATAGCAATAAATCATAAAAGTTATTGTATTTTACTCAATCTGAATATTAAAAATTATATTTTTTTGAGGGTATGATCTTTATATTAAGAATTTTATGAGATTGTGATGCAGTGAAAGTGTCTTCCCATTGAGATTTTTTTATTGGCTTATGACGTACTGTATTTTCCTGGCAAATTCTTTAGTAACAGAAAAGCCTCCCATTTTATTATTATTATTATTATTATTATTATTATTATTATTATTTTGACATTGCACTTAAAGAAACTTTAGGTTCTTCAACCGATTTTGACCTTCCTCTTCGTTTAGAGATTCTGCTTTGGACTTAACGAGCGAACCACGTGTGGCACAATGTTTATACTCTAGAAAAGATATAGATTCACGTGTTCCTATATGCACCATGTGTAAATTTACAACGGACATTTCAGGCTAATCCGAAGTGACGGTTCTTGTAAGTAACAACCAAAAATTGTTTTGGTAAATAAATGATAAATAGTACTTAATTAAAAGACTATGCTAAATCGTATTCTAAGATCCCAACAAATATGGAAAACAATTATCATTACCTTCAGTGTTTTTGGGTAGATTTGAAACAATTTCAAGCAAACAGGAGATCACAATATTGGCTGACTCAAATGCATGAACAGACGCTGAAATACACAAATTAAAAGAAATATTTTGACAATTATTGCTGTTGCTGCTATCTAGTGGGGTTGAAGGTGATTTGACCTTGTCAGTATTTTACGAATAGATTCTGTTCTATAGGACTGCAAAGCAACTGCTACGTAGAACTACCATCGTCAGCACACTCAGAAAAAGGAATTGATTAAAACTACAAAACATTTTTGTTGAGTACGTTTTGGTTGTTTTAGCAAAATTGGAGTAAAATTGAACCATTTTACTTCAATTAACAAAACATTTTTGCTGACGATACAAATTTTTTTTTTGGAATTGCAAAAAAAAGTGGCTTTCAACAAGAATTTTTTTTTTTTTTTGTTGATTCAAACAAAATTTCCATTGACCTATATTTAAACAAAATTTTTGTTTAAATATGGGTCAATAAAAATTTTGTTTGAATCAACTTTTTTTTTTTTTTTTTTTTTTTTTTTTTTGCAATTCCAAAAAAATTTTTGTATCGTCAGCAAAAATGTTTTGTTAATTGAAGTAAAATGGTTCAATTTTACTCCAATTTTGCTAAAACAACAAAATGTACTCCAAAAATATGTTTTGTAGTTTTAATCAGTTTCTTTTTCTGAGTGCAGATAAAGAGTTAAATTAGCAAGCATTATTTTACTGTTAAGCTCTCCTATACTATCTCTTACTCATTTGTGACCGAGTGCAAAATATCGAGACAGATAATCTAACCATACATACAATCGTAAAAAAGAGTGAGAAAAGGAGAGGGAACATCCCCTACTCACTCTGCGCAAAGTATCCTATAAAAATGTGACTGGTATCAATGAATTACTAATAACGTCTAGTAATTAATGCTTTACTTAAATTTTGTTAGGGATCGTTGCCAGTCCGTTACTACTTTTTATTATTCAAGTTGTTTGACTGGTACTACTTTTTTGTAATAGCATAAATCGCCTTATTTTCGCTTTTGTTTACGAGCCGGGACTGCCAGCCATTTTTATATTCAGTCGCAAGACAATTTGCAATCACTTTCGTTTGTAGCAAATTTCGGTTTAGGTACGTCTAATTTTTATAGCAAAACTATTTTTTACAGTATTGGGCAACATTGGTATGATATTACATATATGTTCAAAGAAATTTAAAAGCATTTTTTTTTATCCTGAATTACTACTATTAAAAAAAATCGGAACTGAAAATGTACGTATCTGGTAAAATGATCAACATTAGTTAGGTTTATACTATATTAATTTCAACACAATTATTCTAATTGGTAAATAAATCATACGAGTTGTAATTTTCCAACTGAGTGAAAAGTGTGTATCCTGGGATGGACACTTTTTCGCTCGGTTGGAAAATCTCAACTCGTATGATTTATTTGCCAATTAGAATAATTATGTTAAAATTAATATAATTACGTATCCAGTGTTTCTTGGAGTTCCATCATCTGTGATTTATTCTGTTGCGCTAATTTAGATATCAGATAAGATGTCATAATTCACAATGTTCTCTGGGTGAGAAAAGTCCGCCAGATTTGTCCAGAATAGCTCAGTTGGCAGAGCATTGGCAACTTACGATAAGGATCTCAGGTTCGAATTCTGGCCTGGACACTTTTCCACTCACAAGAGGACCACTACTAAACATGATGCGCACATATTTTTAAGTATGCAGTAGGGTACCCTTAACTATTCAGGTCAAATGTTTCCTTCAAATGGACCTTAGTTTTTGAGAAATTTGGGGTTAAAGTTCAGCATGCGTTTCAAATACCCATTAGTTTGAACTTCAGAACGTGTACCACGTAGCGCTGAGGTAGAGTTTACGCTGGAGATCGCTGGTTCGATCCCACCTTGTGACTTTCTTCCCTTTTAAATAATATTGTATTTTTCACACTTACAAGTTTTAAGTACAACTGTCAATTATGTTTCTTTGAAGTATTTTATATTAAAAAGAATAACAATTTTCGTTTATGAATTATTCATGAAATTTTTAAACTGGTACTTCTATTGACGAATGTCCTAATTTATGAATTAATTTATGCTTAAGAAGTATGTCATCTTTTTAAAACTGACTATTATTGTTTCCGTTTATATATATATATATATATATATATATATATATATATATATATATATATATATATATATATATATATATATATACCTCAATTATGCAATTATATATATATTTGCATTTTCTTAAAAAAGTATTTATTTTTATTTAAAAAAAAATATTTTTCAGTTGACTAAATATTTAAGTATAACGTCAACAATGTTTTTATTTGTTAGAAGGAAATAAAATTTCGAAATGATCTATAAACTTTACAAAAAAAAGTAGTATATAGGTGACATTAAAAATTTACGTTTGGTAAAAATACGTTTGGAAGATTCGCAGCGAAAAATATTTTGTAAAAAATGTACCAAAAAAAAGTTACAAATTTTAATTTAAAATTTAATAAATTTAAAAAATAAATAAAAGTATTATTTCAGAATTGTGTTATAGATATAAAAAGGTAAATAATATTATAATGTAATTAAATATAAATAAGTAATAGGTAAATATAAATTAAAAAAAATCTTGACATAAATTACAGAGGTGTGAAAATTATTAGAATAATTGTGATTTTTTCAGTTTTTCTTGATTAATATTGTATATACTTGCAATGTTTCATGAAAGGTAATTTGTTTTGTTGATCCAGACAATTTTTCACTCGTTTAGAATAGTTTTGAGGATATAATTTTGTTAAAGTTGCCATTTTTTAAAACGAAAAATGTTTGATCCAAAGTATAAATTGTTTGCATAGCATAAAGAATTTGTTTGATTAACAAACGAATTTAAAATAAAATGTTAAAATTGTCTGCTTGCTGTGCTAGTATTTTTGTTATTTTCATGAGTTGGTATCAGTATTATTTTATTCATAAAACAAATCTTTTCGCTATTTTGATTAGTTTATACTACTTGGAAGCTTCTTTTCGTTTGTTAAAGGATTATTGCGTGATTATGGGTAAAGCAAGTGCTATTTCTCCTAGAAAACCAGCTGTAGTAAAATGTCTCATCTAAGAAAATCACTATACAGAGCACGAAATCACTAAAAAAGCAAAAATTCGCAAGCATCTGTGTGTAGAATAAAAAGATCTTTGGACTCCAAATGTGAATATGAAAATTCCAGAGTAGGGAAGTGCGGAAGGAAAAGTAAATTTACTGCAAGAACAAAAAAGAAATTAAATCAAATTGCTAAAGCTGACCGAAGAGCAACTAGTCATGAACTAAAAATCTCTTTGCTAGAGTATGGACTAATGTATGTGATTCTTCTATCCGTAGACAGCTCATCTCATCTGGACTCGGTGTTCGCCATCCTGGAAAAAAGGCTAAAATCACATCTGATACGGCAAAGAAGAGACTTGCTTGGGCAAAAGTTGTGCAAGAACAATTCGGAAATGACTAAAGCAAGGTGAGAAATATTAATTTTCCTTTAATTAATCAGTTAAATTCAAGTTGTTCATTTTCCTGAAATCATGTTTTTTGCATACTGACTAAAGACACAAAACTGTTTATAAATTTGATTAAACATTTCTTTATAAGAATATTTCTCTACAAATTACATACCTTAAAGTATTTTTTATCTTTTAGGTATGTTTTTCTGATGAATCAATGTTTACGATATCAGAAGAAAGCAGTCAATTTGTCAGGAGAAGTACCAGTGGAGAATTTTCCCCAAATTGCATAGCACAAAAGGTTAAACATCCTACTAAAGTAATGGTTTGGAGCTTGATGTCTGCTCATGGTACTGGACGTTTATACATTGTTAGAAGGCATGATGGACCAGTATCAATATAAAAAAGTGCTTGAACAAAGCCTAACTCCACAATTAAAAGACTGGTTTCCAAATGGAGACTTCATATTCATGCATTATGGAGCTCCGTGCCATAAAGCTTCATCTGTGACCAAATTTTTGGATGAAAAAAATATAAAAACACTTCCATGGCCTAGAACCAGTCCAGATATGAACCCCATAGAGAATCTTTAGGCCATTGTAAAAGAAAAATTAAAGAAATGCAACATCACAAACAAGAATGGTCTGATAGAAAGACTCATTCAAATTTAGCACCATGACAATGAAATACAAATTAATTGCCAAAAACTCATACAAAGTATGCCAAGCCATATCGACACTTTAATAAAAAACAAGACGATGCACACTAAATATTAAATGTATCAATATTTTTTAAATAATATATAACTTTTTTAATTTAACAAGATTTTGTTGCAAATTTCACAATTATTCTAATAATTTTCACACCTTTGTAGTTTGTATTTTTGTCAATAAAAATATTAGTTTAAAAATTGCGGAAAAAATATAAATTTTCATAAAAAAATTCTAAAATGTAAATGCTATTTATTAGGAAAATATCAAAAAGTTCAAAGCTTCAGAACTCATAATTCTGCTTAAAACTTCTAACGATCGTGGAATCGAACCCACGATCTCCTGTGTAGCAAGTGCGAACTGTACTTCAACGCCACGAAGTTCACGAACAGTTCAATCTAATGGGTATTTAAAACCTATGCTGAACTTTAACCCCAAATTTCTCAAAAACTAGGGTCAATTTGAAGGAAACATTTGACCTGAACAGTTAGGGGTATGACTCTTACAACATACTTTAAAATCATCAAAATCTGTACGCATCATATTTGGCGGTCCCCTTGTCAGTTGAAAAATCACGACTCGTAAGATTTATTTATCAATTAGAAAAATTGTGTTAAAATTAATGTAGTGTAATTAAGTATCCAATGTTTCTTGAAGTTCCATTATCGGCGATTTATTCTGTTGAGCTGATTTAGATATCAGAAAAGATGTCATAATCCACAAGGTTCTCTGGGTGAAAAAGATCCGCCAGATTTGTCCAGAATAGCTCAGTTGGCAGAGCATTGGTAATTTATGCCAAGGATCCCATGTTCAAATACTGGCCTGGACACTTGTTCACTCATTTGGAAAATTACAACTAATATTAGTTACATTTAGCCTAATTTTATTATAATCAGTATTTAGAAAAAAAAATCAAATAAAGTATCCTTGCATTAACCATCTTGCATTAACCATAAGTGCAACAACAAATTAAAAAAAAAAAGTCGATTATTCTGTGAATTACCAATTAAAAGTAACATCCCAGGAAGAAAATTAAAGAAAAAGTTTCAAATAATTCTAGTGATACTGAAAACATATTTCAATACTTTCATACAAAAGTAAAAAAAAAAACTCATTTCATTTATCGAAATATTTTAAAGAAATAATTTGGATAATTATTATTTTATTTTATTTCATTTATTTATTTATTTGTAAGGAAAATATTACATAAGTTTACAGCAGTGTCCAGAATGAAGAAAAACGCATTTTTTCAGTGTGTATTTACTGCTATGAAATGTATTGTTTCTACCAAAGAAAACTATAAATGAACGCCAGAAAAAAGTACAAAAAAACCAGCCAGTCTTCTTAGAATACTTTTCGTATGTAATATACTTTAACGTTAAGCCGTAAAAAAATTATTTTTAGTTATTAAAAAAAATGTTCGTTCATCTCAAAATAAATAACATTGATATTTCAAGTGAAAAAAGATGCATTAATGCACACAAAATAACTTTTCTTACGCATATTTTTAAGAGTTTTGTGATAGTATCATTTCAACTAAATATTAATTAATGTGACTCTGATATTTTTCAGATTTTATTTTCAAAGTAAATGAAAATCTCTCCAGACAGTCTAAAGCTTTCATAAAGTAAAAATATCCATATATTCCTGTTATGGTATTGACTAAATGTATAGCATTATAGTACTTCTTGTTTTAATACGGAACAAACATTGGACCTACATATTATTTATTTGTTTTATATCAGAAATTTTTCCATTAAAATGGATGATTATAAAAAAAATAAATAAATAAACGTAAATTTGATTAAAAATTTGAAAAGTGTAATGACTGTAAAAATCGTTTATTACTTACCCATCATACGTAGTATAGGGTAAGTCTTGTAATCGTTTTGAAAATCGGAAAAAAAAAACATTTTGACGTATTTACACGTTTTAGACACTGGAGATTTCGAAAAACATATTTTTAGAAAAAAAATTTTGCCGTCCGGCTGTGTGCCTGTAAACGCTCTTGCTCCCGAACAAATCGAGATAGAGACTTGAAATTTGGTATGTACTTAGTATGTAATAATGGGAAGAAGCTTATTGAATTTCAGTAACCTCGATTATCCGGAGCTATTTTTTTCGGACTCTTGAAATATTCGTCTGATAAAAGATCTATAAAAATTTTCGAAATTGTTTATTTTAAGGAGTAAGACAATAAAAAATAATAGACAATAAAACAACATAAATTTTACATAAAGAATGAAGTCGATCGGATAATGAGTTGCCGAGATATTTATAATCATATTTTCCACACTCTTTTTCATGACCCTGTATTTCATTCAAATTTCAATTGAAAGATATATTTTAATTGGAAATGAGACGCTTAATCCGACGCTTTAAACCGTTAGTTAATATGAATATCAATTTTGGAGTTATAGAGCAATTTAAAGTTTATGACGTCCTAAAGCCACGATTTTATTCGAATTGCAATGCATTTTATAAATAGTTTACACATGTTTTATTTTCATATTTTATATTATGCATAGCCATGATAGGTAAGTATTACGGTGGCCCCTAACGACTACTAGTTTTACAAAAAAAAAATAACTGTTCTGTTTAAATTAAAGTGTAATTACTGCTTAAGAGTCATTCCATATAAGAATCGCCCAGAATCAGGGGGTCTGTGATTAAATGGTAAACAGATTCACGTGATTTTTTTTTTCTCAATGTGATGACCATTAGAAATAAATAAATCCAGAATATTAATGCTGTGGGACCATTGGTTTTGATTTGGTGGGGGGTCAAAAGTCAGTGCCCCGCCTGAAAAGTTCAAATTTTATGTTTTGCATAGTATTTTTCACAGTATGCATTGAAGTTATCCCACAAAACAAATTCCATGGCTGTATTATATAAGGTTGGCCCTTTGCTATTCAAGAATAAAAATTATGGGATATGTGTAATGCAGTGAGCTAGATGGCCACAAAAATTGAATTTTTTTCGAAATTTCACTATAGTTTTGACACATGAAGCTCTTCGCATTGAAATCATCCCATCATTTTTAACTGCTGTATGCTTCCCTATAGTGAAATGAAACATAGAAAAGTAGGCCTCACCACGGGCAAACTTTAATGCATTCCAAAATTTTATGCCAAATTTCCAAAAAAACGTATTTTTGCCTATTTTAAGTGAGGTTTACCAGACATGCATTAAAGTAAAATAATAATAGAAATGTAGAATAGCTAGTCACTTTTCAAAATCACCAAACAGAATCATGGGCACTAAAGCAGTTTACATAGGGTAATGAAAATCACATTGTAATATAAATTAGGAACTACGCTTCCCACGACCATAGCCTTCAATCATTGCCAAGAATAAAAACACTTCACAATTATTTCTGAAATGCATATATTTTTTTATTTTAACATGAATTTCCACATACAAATAAATTTGTTCATAATTTCCGGTGTCAATCATTTATTTTAACATTTTGGCAATTGAAGTTCTTTATTCGTTAAAGGGTTAAAACATCTTCACTGCCTGTAACAAAAACATATTAAAAATATTTATTGTTATACATGTGGAAATTCATGTTAAAATAAAAAATATATGCATTTCAGAAATAATTGTGAAGTGTTTTTATTCTTGGCAATGATTGAATGCTATGGTCGTGGGAAGCGTAGTTCCTAATTATATTACAATGTGATTTTCATTACCCTATGTAAACTGCTTTAGTGCCCATGATTCTGTTTGGTGATTTTGAAAGGTGAATAGCTATTCTACATTTCTGTTATTATTTTACAGGCTTCTGACTTTAATGCATGTCTGGTATACCTCACTTAAAATAGGCAAAAATACGTTTTTTTTCGAAATTTGGCATAAAATTTTGGAATGCACTAAAGTTTGCCCGTGGTGGGGACTATTTTTCTGTGTTTCATTTCCCCATAGGGAAGCATACAGCAGTTAAAAATGATGGGATGATTTCAATGCGAAGAGCTACATGTGTCAAAACTATAGTGAAATTTCGAAAAAAAATTCAATTTTTGTGGCCATCTAGGTCACTGCATTACACATATCCCATAATTTTTATTCTTGAATAGCAAAGGGCCAACCTTATATAATACAGCCATGTAATTTGTTTTGTGGGATAACTTCAATGCATACTGTGAGAAATACTATGCAAAAACATAAAATTTGAACTTTTCAGGCGGGGCACTGACTTTTGACCCCCCACCAAATCAAAACTAATGTTCCCACAGTATTAATATTCTGGATTTCTTTCTTTCTAGTGGTCATCTCACTGAGAAAAAAAAATCAGATGAATCTGTTTACCATTTAATCACAGCCTGGGTGACTCTTAAATGGAATGACTATTAAAGTAATAAAAACAAAAAAACAAAAGGCTTAAAAATACCTTTTAATGTATAGATGACATATGTTTCATGCGCTTTAACGGCGACTTCTTCAAGATCAAAATGATAAATAAACTATTTTCGCAAAGTTTTAGAAAATTATAAACACAAATCACGAGATGATATGCGTAATGTAAGCAGGTGCTTAAATTGGTCAAACTGGAAAACATGAAAATTATTATTTTATTGTTATTTTAATTTGTAAATTATCGCGTACCAAATTTTAGGTAATTCAAAAGAAGCTGATTCGTTGCATATGTCCTCGTTTTGCTTTTGAAGGTGCTTTTGAATTAACTAAAATTTAGCACGCGATGATTTACAAATTAAAAAAGTAATAATATAATAATTTTCACGTTTCAGGTTGGTAGCACCTCGTTTAGATATTTCGAATATTTTCAGATTAAAGACGTTTGATCTAGTCAGTTTTAGATATAGCCTCTTTGAAACACATATTTAAGTACCCGGTCAAAGAACAACAATATTGCATGATCATGTAAAAATTCCTAATTTATTAACTCTACAAAGCTTAATTAAATGCAATTTCTGTTTTGAAAATAATTTTAACGTGATATATGAAAATATCACATATTCTTACTCAGCAAATCTCGTAAAAGTCTCTAAGCATTTGAGGGATTCAGTTCGTCGATAGTAAATCTTTGAAAAAAATCGGTAACTAAAATGCGTAGAATATTCTAGAATTCTAATTTGAAAACTTGTCGCCTTTTAACGGGCTTCCATTTCAGGTAAATGAAACAGAAATTCCAAGGCCTTGACGTTCATACAGTTATTTGATCTCCAAAGTTTAACACTAGAACTACCATGAGCCGTCATCAAATCGGCTATCAAATGAATATATTCCGATTCGAACCAGAAATTTCTTTTCAAAATAAATTAAATAGAAAACTTGTAGGAATATGCTAAATGAATAAGTTACATAGTTTTAAATAAAAATTCTGGTGTGAAATAGTTTTATAAAACTTGAGGAAAATTTCCGGTAGTTGTAATGTTAAAAAACCAATTTTTTTTTTCTATTTTCGGGAATATTCGTCATATTTAGGGAGTTATGGGGCCGATGAATAATGAACGTTTGTAAAGAGATTTTTTTTTAAGAAAACGTTTTTAATGCAGCGAAATGTTTCGTGTTTTGTTCCTGAAGTTCAGATCCCAGCTAAAAATGAACTGCAGTGAAACTTAAAACAAACTACAGTTGTAAAACTGTGGTGATTTGGCACAAATCACTAGGTTTGATTGAATGATTGAATGATCACTAGGTTTGATTGAAAGGGATCATAAGGGGAGGGTAGTCAAATAAACAGGTTTACTTCTCCTTTTTAGGCGATTTGACGTCGTGAAAGATGGAATTTGGAAGTGAATTTTTATAAATGCTCTGTGCGTGTGTACTTCGAAATTAATTTATTATTTAAAGGCGTGGAATAAATATCTTAGTGGTTATTTATTTATATACTGAATTAATTTAGGAGATATATATTTTTTTAAATTTGTTACATATTTTAAATTGAAAAAAAATAAATATTAATTTCGAAAATGAAAATTATTAAAGAAATAGTATGTTATTATAAAAATAGATTTTGTGAAGAGCCGTATTTTATTAAGAGAATTTTGTGTGGGACACTGTTTTATTAATAGTAATTTTGTGAAGTTACTATTGATAAGGTTATTGTGAAGGTACCTGTTTATATTTGTATAGCTTGTGAAATAATTTTAATTTAGTCTTAATAATTAATAACTTTTAAATAAAATAAGAAGAATAGTTGCTGCTTTTTATATTAATGCGTACTTCAAAAAAAAAAAAAAAAAAAAAAAAAAAAAAGTTGAATTAATTTGCGAATTAGTTTTTTTTCTGTTTTATTTATATATATATATATTTGGCGAAGAGACAGGTTTATATTGTTATAGCTTGTAAAATAATTTTAATTTAATTTTAATAATTAATAATTTTTGCATAAAAAAAGAGAATTAGTTATTGCTTTGTAAATGAATACGTAATTAAAAAAAATAATGTGAATTAATTTGCGAACTAGTTAGATTTTCTTTGTACGATTAATTTTTAAAACGTTTAAGTATATATATTTAACTATTTTATATAATTAGATGTTTTAATTGAATTTTATAATATGAATTATAATATGTATCTGGTTCATAGCACTTTATTTTTTTTTTTAATTAATGCGTAAGATGATATAATACTGTATGAATAGTAAATTAGTATAATAGATGAAATGATTTTAAAGCATTAGTTTTGCACTTAAAATGTTATAGGGGGCGCTATTATGTTTCTGCTCAGGGCCCCCGAAATCTGTAAGTCGGTCCCTGGTTAGCTCTAACATTTTAACGATAAACAACATTGATTGATTTTTAATGTATATTTGTTTTGAATTTTAAAGTTTGATATATTTGAATATTTGTTTTGTTTCACTTAAAGAAGTGGGGAGGGGATGACTTTCACAGGTGTTCTAATTAGGTTCTTAAAATAAAAGTCTTGAAAACAGTATTAATTATTATTAATAAAGTAAATAGTGAGTCATGCAACAATAACAAAAACTGAAAAGCTTTAACATCACTTTTAAAACTACAGATTAACTACAGAAAATATCACACCAGCTTTCCATAAAGTAAATTCTGTAAAGTTACCTCATAGTAATTACAGTTAAACTGCAGATACATCAGAAATTATACTTCTGAATTAATAACTGTAAAAATACTTCAAATTTACTGCATTTTTACTACAAATGTAAAGTCTCATTATTTTTTAATTGATGGTTGTAAAATGATTTCACATAAACTACAGTATTTTTGCGGATAATAGCTCAGAGTATTTTTGAAATAAATCACTGCAAAATTACTTCACATTAGCTACAAAATAACTGAAGTATTTTTGCAGTCAAGATTTCAGTGCAGAAAATCTACAGTTGACTGTAGAAAAACTTCAAAAACACTTCACTTCTGTAGAAAAACTGCAGTTAATTTTTAGCTGGGATGTTTCATTATATAGCATTTATATACAATTCTTGAGTTAATACTTTAAGTAAAAGAATGGATGCATTTATGGGCAATCACATTTATGGGCCATAGCATTTATGGTCGTCACATTTAGGCACAATGACCTTTTCTGTTTGAAATTCTAGGGTGGGTAACATTTTGAAACAATCTGATTTTTTTTTATGCTGTAATTCTCGTATTTATGAACCGATTTTAATGTGACTGATCATGTGTACAGGACATACCAAGGTCTCGATCGAGTTCGTTAGCCAACTTCATCTGCCATTTTGTTTCAAAATGGTGACCACATTTTTTTTTAAATTTGTGCAAAAAAATTAGAAATTAGAAAAGTATTTTCTTTAAATGTTTGGCTTCGGTACAAGAATTCAGGAGCATTCTTCGTTTTACCTTTATCTTAAATATTGGCTGAGATATAGTATGAGATGTAATCTTCCTAACTGGCGAAAAAGTGCGGGCCAGGATTCGAACCCGGGATCCCTTGTTTGAAGCTGCCAATGGTATATCAACTGAGTAATCCCGGACGAATATAGCTAAACTAATTCACCCAGTTAACCTTAATAATCATAGCATCTGCGGTCTGATATCTCAAATCAGCACAACAGAATAAATCACAGGTAATGCTAATGGGACCTCAGTAACGCTGGAAACGTGCTTACACTAGATTAATTTTACCACAATTACTGTAGGTCCCATTGCCTCTGATTTATTCTGTTGTGCGGATTTAGATATCAGACTATGATCATTAAGGTTAACTGGGTGAATTAGTTCAGCCATATTCGTCCGGGATTGCTCAGTTGGTAGAGCATTGGCAACTTCAGCCAAGAGATCCCCTGTGCGAATCCTGGCCCGGACATTTTCTCCCAGTTGGGAAGATTACATCTTATATGATTTCTTTACCAATTAGAATATTTGTGGTAAAATTGATATAGTGAGGTATAGTAGTTTGAAATTCTAGGATCGTTGACCATTTTGAAACAATCTTAATTTTTTCATGTGATTGCACTCCTATTTATAAACCAATTTGGATGTGACTGAACCTGTGTACAGGAAATACCAAGATCTCGACCGAGTTCGTTGGCCAGCTTCCTCCGCCATCTTGTTTTAAAATGGCGACCACTTAATTTTTTTACATTTTTTAAAAATTGAAAAAGTTGCACAAAAAAATAGATATTGAATTTTTGTTTTCCTGTAAGTGTTTGACTTTGATAAAAGGATTCCGGGAAATTTTTTTCATCACCTCTATACTAAAAAATGGCTGAGATGTAGCTGTTTGAAGTTATAAAGTCACTGACATTTTGAAGTAATCAAGCAATTTGTTTCAAGAGACAGTACTCGTATTTATTAACCAATTTGCATGTGAATAAGTACAGGATATACCAAGGTCTCGACCGAGTTCGTTGGCCAGCTTCATTTACCATCTTGTTTTAAAATGTTGGCCACTTCAATACTTCATATTTAAAAAGATGTTCAAAAGAATAAGAAATCTAAAAATCTTTTCCGCCTTAAGTGTTCGACCTTGATACAAGGATTCAGAAACCTTTTTTGGTTTTGCTTCTATCTTAAAAATTGACTAAGATATAGCAGTTTGAAATGCTAGGGTGGCTGATTTTTGTCATTTAGAATTAGATTTTAGAATTTTGTCATTTAGAATTAGATTTTATTTGGAAGCTTTAGAAAACATGGCGAATTTAATTGTTGTAACTATTGTTGTTACTCACATACGTTTAAAGTTAGATAGCCATGTCCGCCAACGTGAAATTTTCGCCAAGCTTCGCCATACTTGATGAAATATCGCCCCATTTGTCGATAAAAAATAATAAAAATAATTCGCCATAGATGAAGTAAACATGGATACAGCTGACTTATTTGACAAAATTCTCATTCAAATTCAGTATTAACCAAAACTGGGATTGAATCTCCTATAATCGGGCTCCACACATTCTAGCTTATTTTAGCATTTTAGCACATTATGCCAATACAACACAATATTTTAGCTATTGTGGGTGTAAAGTAAGAGAATATCACCAGAAAAACATAGCAGGGTGTATAGGTTTCCTGTAATTTCATGGGAAATATTTTTCCCTATGGACCATAAAAGTAAATAAACGAAGAGTTAGGTTTATTATATCGGTATTTTATTTATTGCTTTGTAATACAAAAAACATAATAAAAATTATCAGAAAAGTAAAATAAATAGTTAGTTATGGTATTCTAATTTTCTCAAGTTCAAAACACTTTCAAGATATTATTAGTTCAGCCCGCGAATGTTTCGGTTTTGGCGCAATAAAGTTTGACAGTTCTTTTTTTTTATTATTCGTTCAGAAACACATTTGCCGCCTTGGACATACGTTTTATTTTGACATTCAGTAAAAAAAATATCGATTCAATAATAATTGAACAATCGATAACGATTTTTGTAGAAGGGAAAAATATTTCCCTTGAGCGTAAAAGGGTTAAATCTCAAAAAGATGAAATATATATTGGTTTCTGGGGTTGTTGCTAAAGATAAAGAACGCTTTCCGGAAACGTTAGTAACTGGGAATAGGCTATTGCATATTTCCGTTCGTAGTTAGATTATATTTTCGTAGATTAAGAAACATTTGTCTTTTTTTTTTCTTTTATACAGTGTACGTGTTAATTTAACTTTTTGCGCAAAAGTAATGTCCATTTAGCATTAAGCTATATAAAAAAAGTATTAATTGCTTAAAAAATTGGTTCATTTCAGATTTACAAAAATAGCAATTAAATCGTAAGTGAAAAAGACAGTTTTAAGGAATATTATAAAATAGAATTTTTTTTGGGAGTACTTATTACGTCTAAACTTCGTTTACAGTCCCGTTACAAGTAAAAATAAATCATGATTATTAGGAAAAGAAAAATGAACCGAATCTATATATTCAAATATGATCGTCTGTTTGTATTTCGCAACTAATCCTCTTAGATTATCGAACGCAAAGCAATTTAGTTAACACCGGTTATCAATGATCCGAGGATGTCATATAAACTCTCAGAATTTAAAATTCTGAATTAGGTTCCTATTTATTTATTTTTTTTTGTTGTTGTTGTTAACGAAATTTACGAACGAATGTTAACGAAATTAACGAAATTTCTCTTAAAACGACAGCTAAATTACTCCACACTGTTAAAAAAAACCTGTAGTTTTACAGCAAAAAATGCTTGCACCCATATTGCCAGCATTTTTTGCTGTAAATTTACAGCAATTTTGTTTTCCATCGGTAAACAGCAAATTTGTAATTCTACAGTATTTTTTGCAGTTAATTTTACAGTAATTTTGTTTTTTAGATTTTACAGTAAATTTATAAATTTTAGAGCATTTTTTGCTGTTAATTTTACTACACTCTTAACAGCATAACTGTAAAATTTTTCAATTTTTTTTTTGTAGATATATATTTCTATCCGCCCCCCCCCCCCACCATGTATTATTTATTCTTATTTTGAATTTTTCTTATGATACTGAGACATATTTAAAAGACTAAGAACACTAAGTGTTACCTTTATGCTTACTTATATCATTGTTTTAATAACATTTTATATAATCAGTTCTATTATATATATGTAAGATACAAATTTAGCACCATGAAACAAAATAATAAAATATACCAAAAAGTAATAAATAGAAAATTTCAAAGTATTATAACTCATTGCAAAGAGTGTTTTATATGCCAATTTCAAGTAGAATACTATACAATATACATCGAGAATGTTCAAAATATCTCTGGATGCGAATTATTTTTTATTGTTAGATAATGAACAAACAAAAAATACGATCTACTGCTATTTAATGCTGCGATAATAGTAAACAAACTTTTGAAATATTTTATGAATTAATAAAATAGTATATCCAGATTACTCATAATAAATAAATTCAAAATCGCATATAAAAATTTGAAAATAAATACACGTAAAAAATAATCGATAAAATTTGAATATCACTGGCCGAAAATCAGCTTTAGTTGTAGTAAGACTGTTATTAAAAATTTAGTAAACTATAGTTCACTAAATTACAATAAAATACATTAAATAAATAACACTATTTAAATAAGCACACAAAGTGAACCTAAACTTTTGGAGAATAAAATAATAATTATATCATTTAGATTAGTAATTATATTAAAATACAAATGGATAAAATAAAGTTTTGAAAAATATATAAAAGCGAAATGAAGCATATCTAAAGAATAAGGATCTTCGTTTTCTTTTTATTTTAATGTGACACTAAGTAATAATAAAGTGCTATGAGAAAATGCTAAATAAATTACTTAAAAATAAGATAAACTGCAAAAATAATGTTTTGTTATAATTGAAGCTAAAATATTTCATCTTTATACAACGTTTGACGTGAACGTTTATATATACGTGGTGAAAAACGAAATTTGTATCTTGCATTATATAAGAGAACTGACTATTTTATGGTTATTAAATCAATGACAAAAATAAACATAAAAATAAAACTTACCCTTAATTTGTAAAATATTTATCCAGTCTCTATGCTCTAGTTTGTGTATCCAAAAACGACATTATGAATTGCAATAATAAGCACATATGAAGAACGACGCTAACGCTAATAATACCCTACTTTGCTCTGGTCATTTCACGTTCACACGCACATGTGAGTATCTCATTTGGAATGCGGTCCGAGGGCTTTCGTTGATCTTAAAAATACGACAATTGCTGTAAATCGGTATTGAAATTACAAAAATGCTGTTTTTGAATGCGAGTGAAGCGATTCACAGCAAAATCAGCAGTATATTTTCCCGTTTTTTTTTACAGTGTTGATAAAAAGGACAAATAAAACGGATAAATATATTTTTCACGCCATTTACTCATTAAAGCTGAAAAAAGCATTTATTTTCAATTTGAATAGATGGTGAAAACAAAATCTTCATTACAGTAAAATTTTCGAAAAATAAAAACTTATTTCCACATATTCAAACTTTATGAATCAAGTTATTCTGCAGAACAAAAATCGTCTGTCAACATGTCAACATATGTTCATTTAGAAATCAAGATTTGTTTCAGCTATCGATTACACCAAGGAGTCAAATTTAAGCTCTTTGTATTTAGGTATACAAATTATTGCTCCTTATTCACAAGAATTGAATTTAAAGAAAAAACATATACTATTTCCAATTAATTATTTTTGAAGGATGACTGTTAAAAAGTTTCACAAAGTCGTTAAAATTAAAATGGTTTATCAGGTAAAATTGACATTTGATTTTATTCTACTTTATTTTATTTGACATTCCTCGATTTCAATTATTTTATTGCACCCTCATTTTTCCATTGGTTGCAGTTTCATTTTCGAGATTATTTGGCGCAAAATTTAACTTTTTTTAAAACTGAGTTATATCAAGGCCCCTATAACAAAGAAATACCATATTGTATCCTATGAAATGTGTTAAAGAATTGATTAATTATTTACGTTTTCAATTATCGGGAGTCAAATATTTTGCTTAATTAATGCATTTATCCTTCTTTCAATGTTATGTGAACTAAGTCACGGATAACAGCTAGTAATATATAAAATAATACATGTGAAGTAAAAACATTGAACCTATGCTGATGCATACATTGAATTGTAAAAAGATTTTGTCATTGTTTCACACGCAACAGTCGTTGAATACATATATCAGTTACCTTAAATCGTATTGTATTATGACCACCAGAACAGAAATACGAAATTTAATATTCAGACTATGTATTTCGGTAATGCATTAAACAAAATAAGAGAAAAGATTTGAAGAAACATTTTCTTTCGTAAATTACTCATTAAAAATAACATTGAAAAGAGAAAATGAAAGAAAGCATTTGGAAATGAGTCTAATGATACGGAAGAACTAAGTCTAGTATTCACTCAAGAAGAAAAAAAATTCATCATTTTATTTACCAACATACTTTTAAAGAAATAATTCTAATTAATATTTTTGTATGGTGATGCTCTCTCTACAAAAATTTTAAAATAGCTAAATGCATCCTTTCAGGTTTTTTTCGCATTACGAAATCCTATTTCTCTTTTTATGCAAAATATAAATGATGTTTCTAAAAAGCAAGCAAGTTCATACGATTTTTTATGACATTTTTTGCATGAAAATAATATCCATTAGTACTAAACCATAAAAGCTATTACTTTTAGAAATTAAAAAGGAAATGTTTTTCCACAGCATTTCCTAAATAGCATTCATATCGCAAGTGAAAAAGACAAATTGGTGAATTTATAAGGAAAAGAGATTTTTTGAAGTGAAAACTTCTTTAGGCGCGTTGGGCATTTTTTGAGATGGGAAAAAAACATTGAACTCGCGACACCTGTAACCGACACTGTTACCGACACCTCTGTATATTTGAAGTGAACACTTCTTTATGCGCGTTGGGCATTCTTTGAGATGGGAAAAAAATATTGAACTCGCGACACTGTTACTGTAACCAACACTTCTGCATATAAGTATGTACATGTATTGTGTATAGTTAGGTATGTGGTAGGGCGGTGCGGGCGCGTCGCGCCCCGCATGCTTGCCTGTGCGCTATTGCACCGCGGTATAGTAAGCGCAGAAAAATGTAAGCGGTATAGTAACACAGAAAAATGTAAGCGGTATTATATTAAATATTATCTTTGATAATAATATCTTTGATAATCTTAAATAATAAACATAATAACCAGAAGGACCCGTGCGAAGCTTTCGCACTTCAATCTTTGAGATTATTTCCTGGCACGTTTTAGCACTAATTTTTAATTAACTGATTTTTTTATTTAATCAAACAACGCGTTTTAACGAAATGCGGGTGAACTATCTCAGAAATTTGTACAAACATTTTTCGAATGATACCTCATTCATCGTTGTATGTTTTGTATGTGTATAAAAAAGGATGTTAACAACAGAAATAATATAAATGATTATGGCTTGTGTATAAGAAAAGGGGAATAGATTGCCAGAATTTTTTTTGACAAATTTTCTTCTCTCGTCAAGGTCATTTCTCTAGGTTGCCAAAACCACTATGCTGGAAAAAAAACGAATTATAAAAAAATTGAAGCACTGAATCAGACGTTTAAGAAATTCATATGAAATAATTTCCTCAGATTTGGCAAAAAAGTTCCAGAAATGTCTTAAATACATAAATCAACATTTGGTACACCACTTTTTTGCAAGCCTATGGGAACTTAAACATGGGATGTTCAAACTTTGGGTCCAGCATCCATTTAAGTGACGTCAGACTTCGCTGGCGTATTAACAGCTTAATGAAATATTAAAAAATAAGTACTTGAAATTTTTGTGAATCCTAATAAACTGTATATCTGAATGGAAGATAATCCTTAAATTACGTAATCTGCTGGTGCTCCGATGCATTACGCATATACACAACCATCATTAAACAAAAAAACAAATAAACAATAGGTGACGCACGCGTAGAAAGTAAATAAAAACCCGATTAAAAGCTCAATATTTTTTCAAAAAGTAGGCGCAAGAAATAAATTCACAATCGTATTTTAATTACATTATAGGATAACGTCATCTGATAATGCAGTATTTTATTTTTGTGGCAACACTGATTTGAGGAAAATCTTTCATTTCATTTATGAAAACAATTGCCGATTTAATTTTTAATTATTTGCTATTTTTAATCAAAAAACATGTTTTAACGAAATGTTAAGTGTGCTATGTCAGAAGCCTGTTCAAAATCCTTTCATATGCTATTTCATTCGTCATTCTACGTTCCATATTTTCTTAGAAAAAGGCATGTTAACAAGAGAAATAATATATAAGATATTCTATACGACTAGCAGGCGGGGTGATGCAGATTTGGTGTGATGCAGACTCTAGCAAGCTGCGCCTGCTACGTTGATCGGTGGTTTTTTTTTTTTTTTTTTTTTTTTTTTTTTTTTTTTTTTTTAGAAAAGAACATATATTGTTTTGACGCAATCTTAGTTTTTGATTTTAAATAATTGCTGCTAAAAATTACTTCATTTTCTCTTACAGTAAACTTTTTTATTTACAAATATTCAGTCTCCGTGTATCACTTCAAAATTTCTTCAATTTTACTGTGAAGTAAAACAGTTTCAGCTGACGTCACTTTTATGTTTACGTCTACTGTGACCTCTACAATAGCGCATTCGCATGGATCCAAATGTCTCATAATAACTCTTAAAATTTTAAATTTTAAGAAGTAACATTAATGAAATATTAATTTGTTTTAAATTTTAATGCCATTTCTATAATAGCGAAAATAACTTTTTTTCATTGATGTGGCTGATAAAGAGAAATATGCAAATGATGTCATTTTCTCATTAAAATTGAAAACAAAGGAGAAAATTTAACCTCTTTTCATTGAGTTGGACAATTATTTTTTTCATATATCCGAATTAGTCATTTCATAAAATCATTTCATAAATTCGTTTCATTAAGATTTTATATAGAGTAGATATAATGTATGCTAAAAATTGTGAAATTGTTTTGACGCATTGTCAATAAGATTTTATCACTACTAGGGAATCGAACCCGCGACATTAACGAATTTCAAGAGTTTTGTTTATTTTTTATTTTTTTGGTATTATTAATACAGGGAGTTCTCTGCATCCACTGATGCTTCTTTGTTAATTTATTATTCATCATCTTATGCATGCGATATAGTGATCGCGATATTAACGAATTTCATCTATATTCGTTTTTTCCAACTTCGCAATGACCGTTAACATTATTTGTAATACTGATGAAATATGAATTAAAACGTTGTTTCTTACTGCTCATATTAACTTTTTATATGCATTTTTATTAAATTTGTGAAATAATTTTTTTATATTTTAATCATAAAAATGCAATATCTAAAACAATATCTTCTGCTTATATTATCTGTTAAAATATCCGATGTTTGTTTATGGTGTAAACAAATAATTTTCTTTTAAATTTTTAAATTATTACAAAACTTTCTTTTCTAAAAAATCGTCTGAACTAATCAAATTTTGTATCCGGTATAACGCTACTCTCATATAAAGGCACCCTATTCTTGTGACGTTTTTATTTCAAAATTCATTAATTTTACTACTTGTAACTATTTAAAAATTTATAATGGCAGCATTCTTCCATTTGTTTATTGGGCGTTTCAAAATTCATGCTTAAAAATTATTTTATAAGCCATAATATATCAGGCAATTAAGATATAGTTTTCAAACAAATTGCATTTGAAAGTAATTTTTTTTTCCTCTATAACGGTGTAAAAATTGAAAATGTGCTATGTTTAGAAATTAAAAAAATTGCAATAGCAAAAATCACAAAACCGAAATTTCATCGTCAGCTGTTGCCATTCGCAAAATGACGTATGCGTTACGCAGGGACACGTTTGGCCTTTATAATATAGATTTCACACGCAACAACAATTTAAAGCAGTAAATCAGGTACTTTTAGTACAGAGCCTAGAATACATAGTGTGGAAACCGGCTATCCTTGTAATGCTTTAAAAAGTACTAAAAAGTTGTAGCCTATAAATGTGCAACGGTGCTCTTACGATAATAAGGCGATCATTCCAACCGAAACATTCACAATGTTTCCGTTCACATACAATGTTTACGTTGAGAAGAGCTAACAGATGGCGCTGCGATCCCATCGTTATCTTTTCAGCAACGTTGTACATTTATTGGATTCAATTTTTTATTACTATTTTTTCCAGATTTCCACACTATGTATTCTTGGCGCTGTACTTTTAGTCGCATTCTTTTATAGCCCAAAAATAATAAAGAAGAACGAAAAATGGTGCATCAAGCATCGATTATGAAATATTTTCCAACACATTCAGAATACTATAATAAAATTTCACAGTTTAATAAGATAAAAGATTATGTCTAAGTAAACAATTTGTAAAACGCATAACACATTTCAAAACCTAATTTTAGCAATAGTCGGAAAAATATCTGATTTCTTTTGTGCAACCCTGTATACGATCTATAGATTTTTATTACTACATAGCATGCTAAAATTAAGTTTTGTTAGGAAACACCTATCACAGTTGAAAATTCCTATTCAGCCATTCCATCAATTAACGGAAATGTACTGGAGATATTTTGTGCAGCCCTGTATATCATCTATAGCAGCTATACTCAACCTGCGGCCCGCGACACATAATCATTAATCTCTATTTATAAAATCAATTGAGATGTGCATAAAAAAGTTTTTAAGAACGTCACTGTTCTGTTATATATTTTCATGGGAAGACAAAAATATTTATAATCAACAATTTAAAATTACCTTAAAACATGTTAAAGGCCGTTTCGTTAGTCAAAAGTTCTTTATGCATGTAGTTCTATTTGTGCTATAGTGGGGCATATATTTCTTAATCTTCAACAATGAACAAATATTATTTCAAATTAATTAAATTTGCACTATATATTTCTAAAAAAGGTTTTTGCATATTTAGATAATGACTGTTTTATTAAAGGAAATCACCTGATTTTTTTCCCCCATTTCTACTATTAGCTCACATTCTCTATATATTTATATATTTTGTTCAAATTTTCAATCGTTAATAAAATACTTTTTATTCATCCATTCAAGTTCAAATACATTTTTTTTAACTTGCAGTGGATGACACTTGATGTTAATACAGTTTTTGTTTTAAATATTAATTCATTAATTAAATTAAATAACCAAACTACTAGCATTCAAAACTCGAAGATAAATGAGCAGAAACACTCCATTAGGTTACACTCTTCGAAAGAGCCGCTACTATATGCAACTGTTGGCATGGTAACTGTTGACTCATAATTATGCTTTAATGTTATTTTCTACACTGTTTCATATTATTTTTGGTACTTACGTATTATCCGGGCCATAGTTATATTATTTATTAAGATGGAAAATTGCAAGGAAATTCGCTTTCTATTTTGTCACTTAATATTGTGATTCTGTCATATGTATATAAATATTTATATTTATTGTAATTATTTAATAAAAAGTAACTAAAATGAAATTTTTCTTTGTTGACCTAAGTAAGAATTGACTTTTTTTTAAATATATTACTTGTTTTTTAGAAACTTGGAAATGCTGCACTGTTATATTATTACGTTAATACATATCATATAGCTAATAATGCCTATTATGGGCATTAGGGTTAAATCTTTAACGCAGAAAAAAGCTTTATATCTCTAATTCCAATCAAAAATCTTCGCGGCATATTTCTACATCATTAGGAATAGAAATCTACAACGAAGTATATTGTTTGGAAATAGTGGTATTAAATTTTTCGGTAACATTTCTTCCGCGACACACCTTTAATCCTACTAATTATTTACAATTTATTCTATAGATTTGTTATACTACTTTTGTTATCTTACTATGTTAATTACATTTTTTTTACATTATTATATAAGCGTGTTGCGGCCCACCTAACGTCGCAAACACATGTTTGCGGCCCGCGAGAATAAAAGGTTGAGTATGGCTGATCTATACAATTTATACCTACCAAATAATATGTAAAAAAATAATTAAATTTAAAAACACGTTTCACAACTGAAAAGCACGTTCAGCAATTACTGTCCATGGACAGTACAGTAACCGAATTATTTTGTTTCCCTGTAAATAAACAATCAATGCTATGCACATTATATTTTATAATAAGCATTTTGCACTTCACATCAGTGATATATATCAATTTCCATATGTTTGAAATAGTGTACTATCATTAAAATGCAATGGAAATGATTTTTCGATATAAACCGTAATGTAACGGAATTCTTTTGAGTGTCCCTATAAATGAACAATAAATGCTAAGCTCACCATATTCTACAGTAAGCATCTTGTAGTGCGCCTCAGATATCAATTTTAATACGTTTGAAATGATGTAACAACATTAAAATGCACCACAAAGGATTTTTCCCTATAGACTATAATGCAACGAAATTCTTTTGATTGTCTCTGTAAATGGGCTATAAATGCTACACACTTCATTTTCAATACCAAAGAAGTATAATATATATCAATTTCATGAAATCCGAGTATATTTGTACGAATTACACTGCAAGAAAAAACGGCAAAATATACAGCAAAATTTTCTGTAATTTATGAACCCAAATTGCCAGCATTATTTACTGTAAATTAACAGAACAAATGTGCCTTAAAAACTTTTGTTTTTGGAATTTTACAGTAAAATCTCTGCAATTATTCGAATTTTATTGTACGAATGACTGTAATCATGCTAAATTTTACAGGGAAAAATGCTGGCAATTTGGATGCATAAAATGACAGCAAATTTTACTGTAATTTTTGCCGTTTTTTCTTACAGTGTAGAGGGCGGTCAGATAGACAGATAAATCGAATTCATAAACACTTTTCAACTGTGTTTTAAAATCTTAAATTGAAAATATATTAACAATAAGATCCAAATTATGCACTGCTCCATTGCAGCAAACGGAATACAAAGTGAAATTTTAAGAAACACCATGTTTCTTCCGTAGGTTACCTATTAAATACAGTAGACTTCCTTATATCCGCATAGCATAAAACTAGAGGTTTTGCAAATTTTGGAATTTTGCGGATTTCTGGTCACTGTTTTGTTTACATTTTTTTAAACAATAATTTGAATTTAATAATGCACTCGAAATTATAATGAATGCTTACAATGAAGTAAAATAATTAAGTAAAATAATAAAAATTAAGAAAATTTAAAAAAAAAAAACATTTAAAATATTAAAAGTAAAGCTCAAGTAAATAATTAATATTGCATAACTAAATATGCATAATGCTGATGAGATAATTTTTTCTTGAATTATTCAGTGAAACTCTCCTTATAAAGATACTCAAATAATTCACATCAAAATCTTAAAATAACAACGTTTTATTTCATGTTTAGCCATACTTAATAACCAGAAAAGCTTGATTAATACATAAATTATTTGGTATAAATATCGCGATCGCCACTGATATCACCACTATCTTGAATTTTTTTTTAAATAAATTTATATTTCTTTCATGAGAAAACATGTGTTGAATCATATAATCCAGAATTACACTGCAAATCCCTGAAACACATTTTACTCAAAATACAACGCATTATAAACGCTTGAGGTGTCAAGATGTGTTTCCAATCTGTTTAAGGCATTCTCAGGTGTTTGAAAATGTGTGGTAAAATGCGTTTACCGAAACTCGGCTGTCACTTTGGTAAAGATTTAATGGAAAGCGAAACACATGCGTATAACAGAACACATTCAAAACACATTTCACTAAACGACATGTTCAATGCTATAATCAGACATTCTTCTTCGGCTAGGATTCATGAAACTCCAGGAGGAAATTGCACTTTCAAAACAATAAAAAAAAAAAAAATCTGAAATGTTTGCTGTATATTTGTTTTAAATGTTTCTACGTGGAGAAAAAGTGCGTAATAACTTTATTTCTTACAGCCAAAGATGACGTCATTGTCGGGGAATGTATACATTTGATAATCCTAAAAATAAAAGTTAATTAAAAAAATAAATATTTAAAATATTGGAAAAAATAGAAGATTTTGGGAAATTATAATTTTTCACATTAAATGTGAAAAAATATTTTTTTCCACATTGTTATCTATATTTTATGTACTATGATACATAAAATTTAAAAATAAATGTTATTAGTGCAGTGTTGCAGTGAGAAACGTTGGCTCTCGCTAAGTATAGCTAAAAGTGCTTTGCCAGGGCTCCGCGCTATGTTGCGCAGGCCGCACAGTCAACCTCCCCGAAATAAAAGTTCTGAAAGCACTGATCGTGATAGGTCGCTATTTTTTTACGGTCGCCAAAATGTTGTTGCATAAAAAAATGATAGTATAAGAATTTTGAATATCGTTTAAGGAGGGGACCAATATTTTCGTGCTGATACCCATCACCAGTGTTGAATTCAAGGGGTACCCAGGCGGGGACATTCACCCCCCCCCCCCTGGATATCACTGAAATCAGTGTTGAATTCAGGAGGTGGCCCGGGGGAGGACATACCCCCCGGAGCTTTGAAATGTTCCTCGGAAGATTTGAGATTTTATTATTTCAATGGTAAAAAAGTTGACCCCCCCCCCCTCCCCCGGAGAAAACTGTCTGAATTCAACTCTGATTGAAATACCCCCCCTCCCCCGAAAGATTTGAGATTGTATGCTTTTAATGCTTAAAAGTGCAATTTTTCCCCCGGAGCCATAGAAATCCCTCCCAGAGAAAAGGGTCTGAATTCAACTGTCCAGCACCTTTAAAAAAGAAAAGCTCCTACAAAAATCCCCAACGACTCCAGTTCACCGAGCTCTCAGTGCTCCAGTTAGCCAAGTTCAGACGCATGCGCACAGGTACTGTTATGGTTTTCAAGCTATTGCATCCTTCCGCTTCCGGTCCGCCATTGATCTGCAATCGTCACGTGTTTCTGTGTTTTTGTGTATACGTTAAATGCGACCCTAAACCGTATCCAGCCATGTTAATTTTATTTATTTAATTTTGTTCGAAGTGTTTCTCAGAAAAGTACAGATTTTCCTGGACAAAATTTGTTGAAAATATCCACAGGGTGGATTTCTTGGTGTGATCAACCGTCGCGCCATTAAGTTTTGATTATTTTCCCGGCAAAACATTTGCAGTGTAAGTTTTTCTATATTATTTAAATTTTTTGTCGTAGGAATTATATATGCATGGATATTAAAGTTCTAGATTATTGTTTTTTGGTAAACCGATGTATTTATGTGTATGATTTTTATAAAATAGTGTTATTTTTTGCACCTTGTGACTTATGTTTTGATGTTGACTGAAATGTAACAATCGTCAAAATGCATGCTGAAGTTAATTACGTTTTTTTTTTTTAATTTAATTATTTATTGACGTTTTTAATATTTACATAAGGGTATAAATACACATAATATGCATGGTTATTTATTTATTTTTAATTTCTTGCAAACTTTAAACAATTATTAATTAATATTAGATTTTTAATTATGTTTATCAAAACATTATATACTAGGACCTATTTCTTTTTCTCTTTAGCTTACGTATTTTATCCAACTAGAATGCCGTTCTGACTCGTTTTAATTTCTAAAAAAACTGTTTACAATTTATCTAATAATTAGATTGTCCTTCAAACACTTTATTTGCGTGAATAATATTTAAATGCATTATCTCTATGATTAATTAACTAATTAATTTTTTTATTACTAATATTAGTTCTTTTATAATAGAAATTCGTTTAAAAATTACTATTAATTTTTGTCCCTTTATTTTTTTTTAATTAAATGAAAAATAACGAGTGTAATTAAATATTTTTTGCATAATATTAATTTTTTTTTCTGTTAATTAAGAAATAGAAATTAATGAACTGAATCTGAAAATGCACTTGCACCCTTAGTAATGTTTATTAGGACTCGATAACAATAAATTATTTTTTGTTCAAACCTCCTTTTACATTTCCTTGACAAAATTTTGCAGATTTTTATTTTAGCATGAAGTGAAATCTAGCTTAACATTAGAGCTAAAAAAATCTTATAATTTATTTAAGGAAGGTTACTATTTAATTTATACAATACGTTTCTGTATACTGAATTTATTTTTATATAATAAACTTGTCTGCATTTCATCATTTAAAAATAACTTATTTTTAATATTTTACTTATAGTCTTTGCACATGAGAAAATGATAATTTAAATCTAACACACATTTATTATATTAAGTTTGTAAACTTTATTTATTATCAGATTCTTTGTATTTTTTACCACTTTGGGTTTTCTCGGAATATAATTACTAATATGCATAATACTCATATCCATAGAATAAACAATAGTAATATAAAAAAATGTACTATTGTAATTTAATTATAAATTTACAACAGTGTTTGCAGATCTAAAATAATATGTGACATAACTTTGATTTTTGAAGTAGTTTTCAATTCTTTATTTATTTGCTTACATAGTATGAACGAAGAGATAACAATGTTAGTGCCAGAAATTGTCATTTTTGAATGATTTAGTAAATAAAATGACGTGCTGTATTTTTTTCAATAATTATTTTCAAAATAGTTACAACAAGCTGGGAATACTTTTATTTCAGCTAAATATAATGCATGTGTCTTCCAAAACATTATTATTAAAATACTAATGTTAGTTCATCATGCAGATATGGTTGTATCGCAAAATTTTAAGCTTTACATTAAATTACATACATTAAATTTTAAGCTTTTATTTCCTTTTACACGGAGTGTGCTTCAAGTTAGAGATATTAATGTAGTAAAAATGCACTGATACCTAATAAAGTAGGAAACTGTTGAGATCACTATAATAGATTATATATTTTTAATGGTGATATATCCCAACAATATTTTTTACTTTGGTTATATTGTTTAAAGGGCATAAATGGAATATACAATACAATTAAAATTTGCTTTTCAACCATAATAGAGAACCATTTGGTAAAGCTAGGCAAGCTTTCATAATTTTTTCAAAATTAATGTTTGGCAATTGAAAATGAAAAATACAATTGAAATGATTATGAAATTGAATGATATGTTGGGAACTATAATGTTAAATTTAGGAAAAGCTAGTGAGGAAATTATAATACTGAAAGGTTAAATTTTTAATAGAAAAAATTATGGTACTTTTGTGTTATAGTGGCCCCGAGGATGAATCGCCAAGCGACCAAGATTTATGTCCAAATTATAAATCATATATGACATTATATAATATATTATTTAATATAATTTGTGAATCATATGACACAGTTATAGTCAAATATGATGTAGGGTAGATGTGCCAGTAATGGACACCCTTAAGGAATTTCTTTAAAAATTATTTTTTAATTAATAGTTATAATTATTATTGTCCAATTTTTTTAATATTATATTAATCTATCAACAATATTTAATCATGCTCATAGTCACATTTCCCAATGTGGATCCAAATTTAATTATAAATAACAGAAATAAATCAAAACGCCCTAAATTCCAGTAATGGACACCCTCTCTTCCAGTAATGGGCCACCTCTGTTCCAGTAATGGACACCCCACCAAAAAATAATAGGTAATTGATTTTATGATTGTATTTAAAACCCGAATTTAATGAAAGCATAAATGAAATAAAATAGTTGTTTTCAAATAAATTTAACAATTAGGATATCAATAATTCATAAAATATTTATGAGAATAATTCACTGTTTAAATTAATTATTGTTATTATCACAAGATCAATATTTTAATTATTTTAGATAGAAGGTTTAAAATACTAACTTTCAAAGAATGATATTTCTCAAATTATTAAGTCATTGAGGGGGGGGGAGGGGGTTTAGAAGGGTTGGTTTAACAAAAGAAAAAGATTTTTTTAAAAGTGCCTTGGAGTACCAGTGCATGGAATCATATTTATTTTTATTCTTAACAGTTAAACTTCCTAAAACTGCTTTATATAGTACTTTTAGCAATTTGTAAAAAATATATCAAATAAATGAAAGAGTAGGTTGAATGTTTTTTTAAATACTAAATAAAATTTTTTGAAAATAAAATATCAGAACTGACATTTGAGCCCCCTGATCCTGATTTACTACTTTCATTGCTACTATAAATTTAATATTATAGGGATTTTTTTATGTATGTAGTTCTTTTGTCAGAGCTGAATAATGAAACATTTAAGACAGAAAATAGATTAAGAACTTCGGTGACTTAAAAAATTGTCTTTTTTTAAAAGGGGAGAGTGTGAGCACCCTCATTTTCCCATGCCCTTAAAGATTATTCTCTGCTTCCTGATGGGTGTTGATTGCCACATTATAAAATATGCAAGGTACGGTTTACAAAATAATAATTTGATAGCAATCTTAGAAAAAATTATTAATTACATGAAATTAACAAAAACAGCTATTTATATAAAAATAATATATTATTACATTCTGGTAAGTAAAATTTAAAAATTAAATTTGACTATTTAGCTTTTCAGTTAAATAAAATAAATATATGCACTATGAACATTACTGAAATTGCTTTTTCAGTAATGTCCACATGGGGTGTCCATTACTGGAAATTGACTAATTAAGCATTCCAGTAATGGACCATGGTCCTAAAACCTGAAAAATAAATGAAATTTTGTAAATTGCCATTAGTATGTAAAATTCAAAGTTTTCTATTATTGTCTAAACAAAAACATGCAATTTTTTCAAGAAAATAAAAAATATATGAATTGCTTAAGTGAAGCCAGCTCTTAGCATGTTCATTAAAATTTTCACAGAAAATCTGTGAAACATTATTTTCTGCTTCCTGATTGGTTTGATTAAGAGTGTCAACAATAACCCAGATTATAAAACAAACAAGGAGGAATTATGAAAAAAATATATAAAAGGCTAAATTATTATTGGTTATTTTTTTATAAATAAAAAACTTTGAATGTGGCCCATTACTGGCACATCTACCCTATATGGCGTAAATAATACAGAGGCGGATCTACTCCTTCATTTAGGGGAGGGGGGGGGGTCATATCTTCTTTCTTATCTTTCTGGGGCATGTGTGTGTGTGGGGGGGGGGGGTCATATGTCTTCATTAGCAGTTTTTATATCTTAGATTCAAATTGACTATTTTCTGACATATAGGGTAGATGTGCCAGTAATGGACACCCTTAAGGAATTTCTTTAAAAATTATTTTTTAATTAATAGTTATAATTGTTATATTCCATATTTTTTAATATTATATTAATCTACCAACAATATTTAACCATGCTCATAGTCATATTTCCTAATGTGAACCGAAATTTAATTGTAAATAACAGAAATAAATCAAAACACCCTAAATTCCAGTAATGGACACCCCACAAAAAGTAATATAGATAATTGATATTATGATTGTATTTAAAACTAGAATTTAAAGAATGCATATTAATGAAATAAAAAGCTGAATTTGTATTGGTTATTTTTTTATAAATCAAAAATGTTGAAGGTGGCCCATTACTGGAAGGGGGTCCATCCATTACTCACACATCTACCCTACCCGAATTTATTTTCTTTCATAAGTGCATGAAATTTGCAGGTATATTTGTAAATATATAAAATTTGCATGTTTTATCCACAAACCAAAAAATCAGCTTCCCATTTTCTTTCAAGTACCGTAAATTGTATATATATAAAAAAAAACATTTATAAATATATATATTTATATATGTATAAAATATTTAATATATATGTACATAAACATATATAAACAAGCATAAAAGTTAATCAAGTTTGTTTTTATATTATTTGGCAACAAATCCCACTTTCTGTTATGCAATTTGTGCCAAGCTTAAAAAAAAAAAAAACCTAAGGCCCCTGTACTGGAAATTAAATATCCACCAATTCAAAGTATAAATCCAAGCAAATTGAAAATGCTGTTCTCAGTCTTGTTATTTTATATTCAATAATTTTAATCTTTGTGCATTATGTAAAGCCTTTTATTTTTATTATTTATTTATCTGTCAGATCACTTTGAAAAAGTTATGAGCTAGTTTCAAAAGGACTGATGGAAGCAATTAAAACAGACAGGTATGCCAACTTTGCATTCTCCAAGGGCTTGGAAAATTAAACAAAGTCTGAAGAGAATAAAGGGCATTGGCTGATCTAAGCTAACATCTTTCGTCTAAATACTGTCCACTCGGTAATTGTTTTTCATGTCATTAAATAACATATACTTATATGTACTATTTTGTACATTTTTATTATTTTATATTTATACATGTATTCCTTCAATATGTCATGTCTGTTAGAATATTATTTATCAGGGGTCGATCCAGTAAAAATTTGGGGCCTATTTAATTTAGGGACCCTTCACAAAAATCTATTTAATAAAATGGGCACAAAAATCAATTTGATAAAATGGGCTCCTTCCCAAAATTCTATTACATAAAAACTTACTATTTATTATTTTGTGATGGTTTAAAATGTGTAATTTGTAAACAAGCAAGTTCACCAGAGAGGAAAACTTCAGCAAAAGGATTTTAAAAAGTTTGTTTATAAATGCTTGGTTTGAATTTGATTAACTGGATATCAACTTTCATTACAAAATGTTATTTTTCGCAAAAATATAATAAATTTCACAAAAATAACCTTTACTTTTCACAAAATGCCCCCCCCCCTCCCCCCCCCAAAAAAAAAACATGCATCGACCCCTGTTTATGGAGGAGCAAAAAAGTAAACATATATGCGTGAGAGCTTCTTCAAAAGGTTGAAATTCATCTTTTTAAAACCATTTTGTGTATTTTCTTAATTAATGCAAAATTGTAAAAAAATATCTGTTATAATATGATTAAATTATAAGAATATTTTATTAATGTATTGCTTGAAATAATTTCTGTATTTTTTCATTCCTGACGTACCTGATTAATGCAAATCTTGTTTGTTACTTGTATTATTGGTGGTACCTAAATATTATCCTGGCCACGTCAGTTACAACTGCTATTATAAATATTTTTTTGTTATTAATTTATTATTGCTCATTTATTATTTATTTATTTTATATTTATCATTTTTAGCAATGTTATGTATCTAATAATAAATTACTGTTTTGTACATGATTGGTAACAATAAATAAGGTTGGCAATATATCTCCTGGCCCGGATAATACGCAAGTACTCTATTATTTCTTGGTAACAATATTAAATTTAAAAATGATTAAGGATGTTTGAGTTAGTGTTTTGAATTGAATTTTGGATACTACAATATAGGAGAGAAAAAACATTCAGGGGTCTGTCCAGACTTTTTTCCCAGGGTCCTGTTTTTGTGAAATTGTGAATAATTTTGTGAATTAGAAATGATCATTATATTCAGGTTCTTGTTTATACATTTTTAAGAAGATATGTGGATATAAAATACATACATTTTCTTTATATATATAAAAGTGACGTCAGATTTTATTTTTAAATGATTAATTTGTCAAATGTTCGGTTTAAAGATGGAAAATTTTTGTGAAAAACCTATTTTTAAGACAAATAATTTTGTGAAGGGTCCTGTTTTAGGGAAAATAATTTTGTGAAAGGTCCTGTTTTGAAATGAGAAATTTTGTGAAGAGTCCCTTAAAGGACCCAATTTTTTTCTAAACAGATCCCTGACATTTGTCAAAAAACAACAATCGTTTAGAACTTGAGTTGTAAATTTAATAAAATATATATAAAAAAAGAAAAAACTGTTCAATTACAAATCATTTCAATAATGCGCTTGGAAGCCTCATGCTTTTTCATTTAAAAACTTGTCAACTAATGTGGTATTATTCAATGGAATTTTTTTTTTTTTCTTTGGTCGCAACAGCTTAGTCTGTTTCGCAGCCTAAGTGGAGTTAAACCTCAGAATTGTGCACATCTTGGGAAAGTAGAAATTATTCACTATTCAGAGTTAAAGTCATATGAATGGAATGTTGTCATATAAATTTTCATTCCTAGTAAATGTTGTGAAATGAAAATGTGTTTGCTGAGACGTCTGCTTTTCAAGAGTGTAAGTCTATAAGAGGGTTTGTGTGGAGAAAGAGATTTAATCCTTAGACATTTTGCCTACTCAAAACCTTGCAGTTTGCTTCTGAGCTGCTTTTAATCAAAGAAGAGCTATAAAATTGAAGGCTTATATTATGAGCATCTGAAAATTATATAAACAAAGTTGTTTAAAGTGTGTTTTCTTTCCAGAGGGATATTTTCTTTAGAATTTAAAAGGGAAAGGAAGTTTGCTTAAAGTTCTTTTTGGAAAATAATATATTTTGTCCCATTTATACAGCACTTTTAGATAATTTTAATTATGTATTTCTGGAGCAAAAATTACTTTGACGTGCATAGATTTAACAATGAGAATTGTTTTTTTCCTTAGAAAAAAAAAAAAAAAAGGTGGGGAATCTTACCAGTCAAGCTATCCAGAATATTTGTTTTTAAAAATTAATCACTGTATTTCAGTCAACTGGCTTTTTCGGAGGAGAGGGACAGGCCAAATTCTGGTAACCCGGTATTTGTATGGCCTCTTTTTTTTCAGCTAAGTGTATTTTGTAAAGTAAATTTCTAAGAAATGTCTGTCACGTAATATGAATGTTTTATGTCTGGTGACTGATGTGTAGGACCTAACCAGTTTATTATAAAAATGCCAAATGTATTGTATGATCATGCAGCAATAATGGCTTGGTAGTAATCAAATCTGTAATGAACATTAGGTACTTCTTTGTTATAGGTGTCTTGGCAATTTTGCAGCAAATATAAACAATCATGAAAATGAAACAGCGACCAATGAAACAAATTTTCTAATCTGCACTTAGCTTGCTCTTCTCCAGCACACAAAAATTTTCTCTGATAAATTAAAAAATTGACGTTTCTAAAATTTCAAACATGTTTACTATTTTTAATTTACCAGCGAAAGAAACTTTTCCCCCCCAAAAAATTAATTTTACTATTTGAAAGAATTTGTGAAACTCATCATAATATGCAACTTATATATTAGAGCAAAAATAACTGGAAATACAGTACACAGTAGACTCTCTTAAATTCACATAGAGATTGTGCAGATTTTAGAATTTTGCAGATTTCTGGTCAGTTTTGTTTACATTTTTTAAACAGTAATTTGAATTTAATAATGCACTCGAAATTATAATGAATGCTTACAATAAAGTAAAATAATAAAAATTAAGAAAATTAATTTTTTTAATATTAAAAGTAAAGGTCAAGTAAATAATTCATAATACATAATTCGTAATTTGAGATATTATTTCCTTGAATCATTCAGTGAAATTCTCCTTATAAATTTACACTTATAATTCACATCAAAATCTTTAAATAACAAAGTTTTCTTTCCTGTTTAGCCATACTTAATAACCAAAAAGCTTGATAAATGTATTTGTTAAAACGATATTGCCACTGATATCAGGACTATCTTGAAATTCTTCAGAAATAAATTTATGCTTCCTTCATGAAAAAACAATTATATTAACTAGAATTCCATATTAAAATGTGTACAGATTGGTATAAAAAATTAAAAAAAACTTCATTGTTTACATCTGAAATGATGTGCAGATTTGAGGAATGAGACTAATGAGTTAACAATTAGAATTGTTTTTTCCTTAGAAAAAAAAGATGTGGGGAATCTTACCAGTCAAGCTATCAGAATATTTGTTTTTAAAAATTAATCACTGTATTTCAGTCAACTGGCTTTTCGGAGGAGGGGGACTGGCTAAACTCTGGTAACCCTGTATTTGTATGGCCTCTTTTTTTCAGCTAAGTGTATTTTGTAAAGTAAATTTCTAAGAAATGTCTGTCACGTAATATAAATGTTTTATGTCTGGTTTACTTTACTACTGTACTATGTTGCAAAAAGAAGAAATGTGTTCACAAGGCTAACTAGTTCAATGGATTTTAAATACCTTTTTCTTTTGGAATTGTGATTTATGTATTACTAGAGTAAGGAACTGACTTCAGTCTGATTGTGCAAAAAAACTCTTAAATCTATACTTATAAAGATCTAACAATGTAAATAAAGATTGTCAGAAAGTGACTGAAAAAAAAAAAATCCTGCCAAATTTAACCTTGCCTTTTTTTGCAACACACCCAAGACATTTAAATTTTTTTCAAAAGTAAAAGAATATTCTCGATTTTATCCTCCCCTCTAATTTTAATTATCATGTGGTCCGTATCTAAATCCAATCTTGTTTATATGAAATAGAGTTAAGTGGCAGTACATTACATATATAATGTTTTTGACTGTATGATATAAAGATATGATAGCTTTATAACATTATACATGCACATCCCCTAATACATAAAAATATCTAAAATTAAATATAAACTGGCAGTCTTGTATTATAATTTACACATTGAATGTGTAAGGAGATATATTAAGTATACAATTTAATAACTAAAAATTAAATGTAGTAAGATTTTTTTTTTTAAGTAAATTTGTTTTTTGTTTAATTGATGTTAAAAAAACAAACAAAAAAAAAAAAAAACATTTTTTTAGGATGTAAAGTATTTGCATGTTTTCCACCATGTAGAGAGTTTTCAACTTAATTGATTACTTATGGTTTTAATTTCAGATAGCAATGACTATTTGCAGAATATAATGAAGTATCCTACAAATTGGCTTTTGAAGTACCTTAAGATTTGTTTGTATCACTATTATTTTAAATATTTTGTTATATAATTCATTCTTATTGTAGAATTTTGGATTTAATAAAATGTTTTGTTTCAGTAATCTATGAAATTTATCTGATTTATTGAATAAAGTCTGTTTTTGCACTTATTAATTCAATTTACATTCATTTTATATAATGCAGGGTTCACACAGTTATACTACAATTTTTTAACTGTAGAAAAATATTGTAAATTCTGTGAATAAACAAGGCAGTTATGATTTGATATATTTAAAACTTTTATTTGGATATATATTTTTTTTTTTTTTTTAAATGGAGTTTGTGAACCTTGTATATGTAAATATTGCATTTAAACTTTATATATCTATTATTTTAAGCGATTAGCATTTTATTGTGTAATGCATATCATTTTTTTTTTTTGCTCTTAATATACCTTTTTGAATTTATTAATAAGTTTTAAAATATTGTGTAAATCTATTTAAATATTGAGTAATAGTAATAACCATTCTTAGAGACATTTTTTTGTACTATTGAAGGAAACAAAAAAATAAATATTGAAATGGCCAATATCTTGAATAAGTTTCCTAATAAACTACAGGTTTTTATTTTCCTCTTCCTCTCTTCTAAAAAACTAATATTATCATAAAATGTTACAAATTTCTTTTTGTCATTAATTTGTACTTAAGCAATATATTTTTATTCTTTATAACTATATTTGAAACTTATATTTGGATATATATATTTTTTTTCTTTTCTTTTGTGAGTGCAAACTGTAAAAATATTGGAAATTTAATTTAATCTCCATTTTCACTCTAAAAAAGTGGTTCCTAATTTGGGGTGTTGTACCCCCCCCCCCCACACACACAGGGGGGTAATTTGAATTTTTAGGGTGGCAATTCCATATTTGTTATACTCCCATTTCCTTATTAGTTATATTGTAAAAGTAATGTTGTAGACTAAAAATAAATGTTACACCTTCAAATTTCAAAAATAAAATGAAAAAAAAAAGTTTTTTATCTAATTTTTGGAAAGTATTCCTTCAAAAGTTCAAAATACAATAACTACCAGAATAATGATATGAAAACATTTAGATACTTGTATATTTAAAATTACTCTGTAATTTTAATGATTTTAGATAACTTTTTTGAGTTTGCATTTAACGAGTCTTGTATGTCTTTTCATTCTGCAATATGTTAGATAAAGAAACTTTTACAAATGAAACTATTCAAGTGCATATTTAACATCTTTGCAACAAGCGTCCTTTACAGAATTTTGAATTTTTTATTACCAGTAATTTTGGTAAGAAAATTTTGCCTAATGTAATTGCTAAGTCTAATTTATTCACTATTCTGTGATTAAATAAATAAAGTTTTCAGTTCAAAATTACCGATAGGAACAATCAAGGATTCTGAGTGCTGTGCAGGTTATTAAAACTGACTGTTTTAACCCTTTATGCTCAGAGTTCTTTTAAAGGGGAAAATATATTAAATAAATATTTGATTCATCCATTACCTACAGTATGTTTCAGGATCAATTTTAAATACTTTACTCTATCATCGGCAGATACAATAATAGTCCTGTGAATCAAAAAAATTAGATTTGCTCACCTATGTATCTCATTCTAGTTTCCATTTTCCTTCGTGATATGCAATGCTAAGTTTCTGCTGTGAAACATCTCAACACTTTTTAATTTTTTTACTTACATTTTAAGGTCTGGGAAATAATATTATTTGTCTAATTATGTTTTTTTTTACTTTACTTTAAAAATGTTGACCTTTTGCTGCATATAGGAAACAATTGCAAACAGTGCACAAGACAAAAAGCAGGAGGTAGACAATAGACATATTTCTTCGAAATGAAGAAAATGCATTATAATAATATTTAAAATACTGCTTAAAATTAATAAAGTTATCCAGAAATGATTCTTGTTTATTGTGTTCATAGCTGCCAACTGTTCTGATTCTTTGGCACTAATAATTAAGGACAGAATTTTCTCCCCTTTCATATCGTAGAATTCTGTGATACAATAAGATGAAGAATTTTTTAAATAAAATAGTGATGCTAAAAAATCGTAGCAGTTGACAGCTATGATTGTATTTTGCAAATAGAGATATTAGCACCCAAAAACTTTTCACATGTATGAAAGAGGTGCTAAAATTAATCACAAAATATATCATTGCTATCATATTTAATGCCAAATGAGAGTCTCTTCAAGAAATTTTGTCAAGATAAAAGTACAGACCATGAAATACTACTTTTGTTTTACACCAAAGTAAATATAAGAAACAAACAAAAAAAAGACTTTTAGATATAAATGCGAAAATAAAGTTCATTTCATTTATAAGGTTATATTAAAAATGTATTACTGGTAACATTATTACTTGTTTTATAAGATTAAAACTATGTGATGTTACCTGTCATATGTATTACTTTTTAGGCTTTCACCATGTGAATTTACCATGATGAAAGATCTTTTTGATAAGAATTATATGTTACAGAGGGTAAAAATTATTTTTATCAAAATATAGTGAAAATACATTTTTACTAATAAAAGCTTTGAAAAATGCATTTATTGGCAGCAAATGTAAATATTTTCTAACTCTTCATTTTTGCATGAAAAATTTAGAAATACACCTTGCGTGGAAAAAATCAGCAAAGTTTGCGAAGTTAATACAAAGATGTAGATTGTCTATTTGAAGTAAATTTTTATTTAAAACTTCTATGCTTTTACAATCTGGTTTTGCATTTTGTACACCAAAAATTTACCATACAAAAACACACCATTTGTGTTGGTGTTCAATGTTTTTGTACTTTCAATAAAATTTTATGTAATCAAGTTGAATTGAAAGAATACTAGTTATTTTGATTTGCGTTTTTTAAGACAAAAAGCCCTTAAACATTGTTTAGTGCAAGGTTTTTTTTTTTATTATTATTTAAATCAGCTTGATCTTAATCATGATTTAAATCAACCACATATTAAAAAAAAACATTGCTTTCACTCAACTTTTTAAAAATTTAGATCAAGGTATTTTGTAATAAATGTTATGTTTTGCATAAAATGCATTGGAAAATTTAGGTATGTGAGAGACTGAAAACCCAAAGTCGATACTTTTGTAATTTAATTTAAATTAAAATCTTAATAGATTACCATAAGTATTTACCTATTAGAAAATATTTGTCTTTTGTGAATTTTAGAATTAATACAAAAAAATGGAGACTTTCTGCAAAGTAAAGTTCTTAAAAAAGTATAGACCTTTCCAAAGTATTTTTATCTAAAATTTTCATTACAATATCTTTAGTTATTATTAACATGTAAATAACAAATTGTTCAATTTCCAATGCAGTTTATTTATAGAAAGATTTGGAAAATAAACTGTTGATAACTTTAAACATGTGCTATATCAATGTTTTAATGAAAGGTAACAATTAAACGTTTGATCCCTGACCTTTTTTCACTAATTTTGCATATCTATTGGTTCCACACTATGCAGGAAAATATTCAAATTCTTACACAGCATCAGCGTTTATAAAAGAGAAATGTTCCTCTGTAGTATACTACTTATAATTAAAGAGTAGGTTATTAGAATGCACAATAGGTCTGAAAGGATTAATTGTAAAAACTATTGTGAATGGAGAAATTTCCAATCAAAGTTGTTACTTAAAAAATAAAAAATGAGCGATATATATTGGATTAAATCGAATAAAAGTTAGATTTCTGAGTGTTTCTGTCATTTTTATTTTGAGAATATATGTAACAGAAGGTAAAAATTTGTGGCATAGCAAAAATTTCCAATAATATTCTTAGGTTCTATAAAAGTATACATGGAAAATAAAATAAGGTAGATTTTTAAAATCTTGATAAGACAAGCACATTTTTGTAAATTTAATGGGATTTTGTATATTAAGTGTTAGTAGTAATAATTGAGATTTATTAATAAAATATATTTTTATAAAAATTTTAAAACATACATAATAAAATCTTTGAAAAAATGCCTCTGTTGGCAGTAAGTGTGAATATTTTAAAACATTTCATATATTTATAATTAATTTAGTGGCACACATAAATATTGTAAGTACCAAATTCGGCATTTCATTTAGTTTCTATAAAACATTACTGGTTTTTGCCATTTTGAGGATTTTTTTTACAGCTAGAATTATTTTCTTTAAACCTAAAATGCTGAAAGTTTATAAGGTAAGTACTAAAAAGATATGTGAAAGCATAGATAATTGATGACATTGTACAGCCTATTTTATAAATATGTTTGCAACACAGATGATGCACTTTAGTGTTGGGCGATGACAAGATGCATCAATTCTCTCAATTGTATGGACATCTCGAGTGTGTTAGTTGTTTCTCAATGCTGTCAGTCTATAAACTGTTATTTCTATCTGATTCTCTCTCTGATTTTAAGTCATAATATCTCAGTGAAATGGCTTTTCCCATCTTTTTTGTTATTAATTAAAATATGAGGAAGCAGAGTGTTTATGATTCAGACTATAGGGGCTTTTGAGATACAGTTCTAGCTTTGGGTTTTTCCCCTTTAATCTCTAACTTTTTCTGGTTTTATCAACCTGAATTGACTGCCCGCAATGTATTTATCCTATAGTTGTAGGCATATGCATTTTCTATAGATACCTTTTTTATCAGCATTTGCACAGTTTCTTCCAGCAGTTTTCCAGTTTATCCTCCCGTTCCTGTTTATATACACCTTAACACATAATGTTATACATTTTGGATTGCATTTAGAGCAGATAATCTGAATCTGATGCATATGCACCGGGAGGCATAGTCTCTGGATACAGTATAGCTTTGGGGGGTTTATTTTCTTTCTTTTCTCCCTAATTTCTTCTGGTTTTATGACCTTGGGTTGCTACCCACAGTGAATTTATCCTACAATTGACAATGTTGTAGGCTTATGCATTTCTTATAGGTACCCTGTTTTTTTAGCGTTTGCATCATTTCTTCCAGCAGCCCTCCTCCTTACTTCTATAGATTTTATTTTTCATCTCACTCCTCTTTCCTTTTCTCTGTTATCAAGATGCTGACAGCTTAGCTCCTCCTTACCCTTATATATATTTTTAATATTATCTTTACCCTTTACTCCACTCTGTTTCTGGGGTATTCGAAACAAGTACCATTAGGTTGTCCTCCTTAAATGTACCTTTACTTTTGCGGTAGGAGTCTTAGTTTCTCAGATATGAAGGGCTTTTGCCCCTTATTTTCAAATTTACTCCTTTCCCTCCTTTATATTTTTTTCTATGCTGGGTTTTTACCTTTTGAGGCTCATAGTCCTATGCCCTATCTTTCCCTAATTTTCTGTTTTATTTGGACAACATTTGTAAGCTTTAGCAGATTTTTGTCCCCACCACCATGTGGTACTTTTGTTATTTGTATGTTGTTTGTACACATAATATTTCTTGGTTTTCTTGTCATCTAATTATTCAATTTTTATGCAACTTTCATCATTGTACCTGTAGTCATTACTTCCCACCTTCTACAGTAGAGGACACTCAGTATTCCCTTTTTATTATCTTACCAGTATCTGTCCTCCTGCTAGTTCTACTTTCATCTGGCTTTATTGACTTTGCATTCCCCCCCCCCCCACCTTTATTTTAGTTCTCATTCTCCCCGCTAGAGGGCCCTCTCTTTCTTGCGCTTAAAAAAAAAACATAAGATCACAGTTGGTTCTTAGAACATAAACATTATCATCAAAATAAGTAAGAAACAAATGTGATCTTAAATGTTTTTTTAAAAATGCGCAGAGGGTACCCTCTGTCCGGGAATATGCAAGGTCAATAATGCAAGATGCTAATAGAACTAGCAAAATAAAGGCCAGATGCTGGAAAGATAAAAAAAAAGAAAGAATGAGTTTCCGCTACTGCAGAAGATGTAAAGTGATGTGTAGGACGAAAAGATTACAGGTACAAAGATGAAAGTTGCATAAATAGAAAACAAGAAATACTATGTGTGCAAACATACAAATAACAAAAGTGCCATATGGTGGTGGGGGCAAAAATCTACTAAAGCTTACAAACGCTGTCCAAATGAAACAGAAATTTAGGGAAATATAGAGCATAGGCCCATGAGCCTAAAAAGGTAAAAACCCAGCATAGAAAAAATATAAAAGAGTCAATGGGGTAAATTTGAAAATAAGGGGCAAAAGCCCTTACTACCTCAGAAACTAAGACCCCTATCAAAAAAATAAAGGCATATTTAAGGAGTACAACCAAACGGTACTTGTTTGGGATACCCCAGAAATACAATGGAATGAAGGGTAAAGATAATGTTAAAAATATATATATGGGTAAGGAGGGGATAAGCTCTCAGGGTTGTGATAGCGGGGAAAAAAAGAAACGGAAGAAAAGAGGAGTGAGATAAAAAGAAAATCTATAGAAGGAGGAAGGGGGGGGGGGCTGCTGGAAGAAACTAGGCAAACACTGAAAAAAGGGGTACCTAGAAAATGCATATGCCTACAATTGTCAATTGTAGGATAAATTCACTGTGGGCAGCGACCCAAGGTAATAAAACCAGAAGAAATTAGGGAGAAAAGAAAGAAAATATGCCTCCCGATGCATTCGCATCACGTTATCTGCTTCAAATGCATTTCAAAATGCATAACATTGTGTTTTAAAGTGTTTAAAAACATGTGTTGTGAATGCGTTTAAAAAAGCGATGCGTGTAAAAAGTGTTTAAAACTACACCTCACGAACACATTATTTAGCACCAGGAGTAAAACATGTTTTACCACACGAGAACACTTGGAAACACATTATGAACGCATTTTATGCGTGCAAAAGTCGGCCCGTTTTTGTGTTAGTTTTGCGTTCTGTATTGTGTTGCCGGGATTTGCAGTGTACATATTAAAATGTGTACAGAATGATATAAAACTTTTTAAAAAACTTGAATTTTACGCCTACATCTTAACTGTAAGTTTCATTGTTTACATAGAAAACGATGTCCGGATTTGAGGGAGTCTACGTATAACATTAAAATGAGCCAAAGAAAGAATTTGTAACAATTCTAACAGTACTGACAAAATTCACCAATACTTTCTTATACAAGAAAAAAACTCAATTAATTTACCCAAATAGTTCCGCAGAAATACTTTTAATTAATATTTTTCTGTAACGATGCTCTTTAGCAAACTTTAAAATAATATGTAGAAAAAGATTTTTTTTTTCTAATTGTCTGTGTGTGTTTCTTACAAAATGCATTTATTTCCTTTCTCATGCAACTTCTGAAAATATAAATGATTTTTCGTAAAAGCCAGGCAGGCTTATGTACTCTATTACGATTTTTTACAGCGAAACTAATGCCCATTAACGTTAAACCTTAAAAGCTACTAACTTTAATTATTTAAAAAGAAAGAAAAAAAAAGATCCATTTCACTTTACATTAATAAGATTCATATCGCAAATGCAAAAAATGCATTAATGAATATTATAAATGGAAAGATTTTTCCCCTCTTATTTATTGTATTATATGTAAGAATTCGTTGACAGCGTCATTTGAAGTAAACACTAAAAGTATTTCCAAATGGATATTTTTTCTGAAATCCTTTTGCGAAATTAAAATAATATTTTTTGTTTAAGCAATTTTATATTTTAACACGGAAAAAGATGTATATTCTAAAGAGAAAATCAGTATTGCCGAATATTTTTCCAGCACTGTATTTATTTATTTATTTGTGAAAGATTACACAAATGATTCCTTAACTTTAAAATATTATAATACGTAGATTAATTAATAAAACATAAATAGGGAATAAGTGACATATTAATCAGGTAGATCATATATGTTTTATGCAATAATTAAAATAGTAGTTTACATTTTTGTCAATAGGTGGCGCTGCGCTGTTTTAAACTATGTGAACTCTAAAATTAAGTTTAAATTATCAAATGAAAACCTTTACGTTCGTATTTCATTAACTAAATAGATTAAAAAGTAACAATTGAGACACGTTTGATGAAATTTTATACGTTAGTTTTATCATTCTAACAATATGAAACACCGAACGCCAGCTGTTATCCAAAACTTGAAGTTTTTTTTATTATTATTATTTTTTTTCACTATAAAAATTTTAAGAGCTTCTCCAAAAACGTTGCTTTATTTTGTCTTTATATTTATTATAGTTAAAGAATTATTGAATTTTAAAACTGGGTAACTCTTTGTGAAACTCCCTGTATTTATTTTACAACTAGTGTAAATGCCCGTCCTTGGACGGTGGGTAGAAATCATGGTGTTCAATAAAAATTTAAAATAATTGATAAAAATATTCAGATACTATTCATCGACAATAAGGAAAACTGATCTGAAACGTTAAGTTGAGAGCCTGGCCTCTGGGATTTTAACAACCCATTTGTAATCTGATGTAAATATTACGGCCAAAGCCCGAAATCGGCCATTTCGCGAATTGGCCGGTCACTTCCCGAACTGGCCAACTTTGTTTTAAATTGATTTGCCAATTAGGAATTTTCACGTTTTCTGATTTTATTTTTATGTAATAGAAAACAGAAAAATAAGAAGAATAGTATGTTTGTTTTTCTATTTTGAGCTGTAATTGTTGATTTCTAACAGTTTTTATAGCGCACTCTTTACCGTGTTGGGAAAACGATGATTTTCCTACGCGTGTCTTGTGACGTCATAGTTCACGACGAGGAAAGAAACGCAGCATTTGTTCACGCTTTGAATAGCGCGATTGACGGTTTTCATTTCTTCTTTTAATAAAATTCGTGTGCATTACATTATCAAGAGTAATAGAATCTTTAAGTAAATACAAATGTTACTAAAAATCTAAACAACTCACAAACTGAAAAATGTTATCCTTAAATTTTTAAGACATTAAAAAAAATAGTACAGTACAAAAACAGTTAAAGTGGGTTTGATTTTCCCCATTGGCATTTAAATTTTCAAAGAAAAAAAACTATTACAATAGCAAAATATTTATACAAATTATAAGTTATACAATATTGTCAGTTAGAATAATTATTTTTTTATTAGGGAAAAAAAAGTGATTTTTAAAAATCAATCAGTTTACCGCAGAAGCAAAAGCATTTCTAGCAATGTGTGACAGATATAGGATTTGACGGTAATCTTCCATCAAATGTTACTATAATTAAAAAAAATTCCTTAATTCATTTATATAAATTATTAAATAAAGAAACTTTAAAATATAAATTAAGATATCCATGATTGTTTTGATTAATTTAATTCATAAAATGAATTACTTTTCAATATAAATATAAATTAACAGGAATTTAACTCAAACCAATAATATCTTGATAAATTTTATCACCACACATGATGATTTTTCTTTTTAATTTATAACATAAATGTATTAATTCTAGTTTTTTTTTTTTTTTTTTTTTTTTTTTTTTTTTTTTTTTAAATATAATATTACAAACCCCAATAACCAGGTGGAAATGATTTCAGAAGTATAAATACTTTTTTATCATTTTTTATTTAAACATAATTTCCGTCTACACATATATAAAGCATTGATAGGACAACCAAGATATATATATGTATACATATTTGATATGATGTGTACAAACAGTCAGATATCAGGCTAGTTGTCTCTTTTAAATGCTTAACAGTATATAATTAATGTTTTTTTGCAAAAAGAAAGACAGAAATTTATAATTAACCTGAAAAAAGAAAAAAAAAATTGTGATACCTCATTATTGTAAAGCAGAAATTAAAATATAAGCTTTGATTAGGAAAAATAAGAAAATATTTATGCCTTTGAATTAGATATAAATAAACACATATGTATATGCCCTCCTAAGAGCTATGCTCGACAACTCCCACCCAGAGCCCGCAGGCTTTAAAAACACGCTAATTTTCTTTGTTTTAAAATGTTTATCTGATTATGGAAGATTAAATGATATTATCACAAGAAGTGGCGATGTTCTGTAATCCATTTCTTTTTGAGTGGGGGTTTTCGGCGCCCCAGACCGCATCCACCGTTGTCGCAAAAGTTGACGGCTGTTTCCGTGATTCGTTAAGAAAGATAAATTAAACATTGGAAAATTAGCTGTTATAAAATGGTTAAGGTGATTCTCAAATGACCTGCTCAACAACGCGACTCATTTTTAATCGCAAAAGCATAAAATTGGCAGGCATGACTATTGAAGCTATTTGGAATCGAAATGAGTTTCTCATTTTGGATAAATAAATTACTTATCGCGTTATAAGTGATTCGTGTCACGTGACATACATTTTCCCTTTTTCTCGTGCTCCCGTGGCGAAAATTTGGTTCAAAATGCCGACTTTGACAATATTTTTTGAAAGATCTGTCTTTACCAAAAAAGTGAAAACATCTTTCGATTACATAGTTTCTGGATAAGAACACCTGCATATTTTATGTGTTTCCGAAGAAAAATGAATTGAGAAATGTGTCAAAAAGCAGCTTTTTTTTATTTGAGAACAGCGTTAACCCTTAACTGATGTTATCGGTCTCATAGACCACTGCATTTTTCACTTTTTAGAGTTTAACTCTTAGCTTTCAGTTTAACTACAGGTAATAGTGAAAATTTGCTTCGTTTAGATCCCTAGTACTATCGCTAGAAACTTCTGAAGGGATGAATTTTGATTAGAAACAGCCTGTACATAAAGTTTAGTACACAAAAAGTATTTAATGCGTTAATCGAGCCTTTTATTTATCTTCGATTTATCGGTCTCAGAGACCGATTCACAGTAGTTATGCAGCAATTTTTGTCACAGTAGTTAAGGGTTAAGTTAAAACTGTCGCTGCCTCCCGAAGTTTTATAATGTTTATAAAAAAGTTTTATTTTACATGCTATAAGAAGAAAATCGTTTATATGACGTAAATACGACGAATTAAATATATATATCGTTTTAATTATGAGTAATTTTTATCATTCATTGCTTTTCGCACGTCATAATTTAATTATTTTAAAGGTTTCTTTATTGTTTAAAAATCGCGTGTAAATAAATGTTTCGATTGAAAAGTATTTGTAAATGTTATTACATATATTTAGGCTATTTTAATCTAGTAACAGTGGATAATAAAATATTATTTCAAATTATGAATTAAATCTTTATTCAGATAATGAAATTTTCAATGAAAATTTTGAAAAATACTAAAAATTTAACAAATTAAAAAACAAATGTTTGCACATTGCACACCACAATCCCGTCAAGTATGTTTACGAAAGATGATTAAATTGCTATGCACAGTTTTTGATCCTAAAAAACTTTTTAATGAGCTATTTTGACCAAATTTAGCATTAAATAGTTCTTAAAATAATTCTTTAATTTAAAAACTGGTTGCTTTAGCGTATTTATTATACATTTCTCTATAAAACTGCAAGTTTTCATGCTTTTATATGCAATAGTTTCTTTATTATGAGCCGAGAAATTCAAAATGTCACAATAAATTCAATTACGTCAGCGGCATCAACATTTAGTTAAATACTTTTTCTTTAGAATAGTGAGAAACAACGAAAATGAGAGGTTGATAAAAATATCGTAAAGACCAAAGCAGAAATAAATTTCGAGGTAAAAAAAATTGAAAATGCTTGCAAAACCCGAGCAGAGAACCAAAACGCCGCTTGCCAACAAAATGTAAACATTGGCACATCATGAACAGTGACGTCATAGCCAATCACGCAGCGTTTTCAAGTCGCGTGGTTTTCGCGTAACTTTAAACTTAATTTAGCAATTACTGAACGATTTTTTTACATTTTTGAGAACATTTTTGAAATCTATGAGCCTGGAATTATCAGAAAAATATAAAGTTGATCGATTACCTCATGTGTGCAAATTCCTCATTCGCGAAATTCGCGAAATGGCTAGAGGAAGTCGGCCAATTCGCGAAATGGCTAGAGGAAGTCGGCCAGTTCGCGAAATGGCTAGAGGAAGTCGGCCAGTTTGAATGTAAGTGTTTGGCAAGTGTAGAAAATGAAGTATGTAACATTTATAATTCATGTACAGGAGTATTCAAAAGTAATCTGTGATATAATGGTCTTTGAAAAAAATTAATTGCGGCTTGTCTTAATGGCGTTACACTGTTGCAAACATAATAAAATTGATATGAATTTCTGAGGTGCATTAAAACATGCAAATTGATATGAATTTCTGAGGTGCATTAAAACATGCAAATTGATATGAATTTCTGAGGTGCATTAAAACATCCTTTCTGTAGAATAGGGAATGTAAAGTATTTATCCCTGATTTATAAGGTCACTGAAAAGAATTCTGTTATATAATGGTATACGGGGGAAAAACTGTTTGCATCGTATTTTAATTATGTTTAACTCTTTCAAATATGATGAAATTGGTATATAATACTGATTTTTACTACAAGATACTTGGTGTAGAATATGATGTGCATAGTAATTATTATTCATTTAAAAGGATACATAAGAGATTTCGAATACAATACTCTTATCCGAAGTATTATCTGTTATCAATAATTTATTTTAGTGCGCTTTCAGTTATGGCATGCGTTTTTAAGTTAAACTAAATTTTTGCATACTACGTGGTGTGTATAAAAAATTATTAATGCTATACAGGGAATGCTATATATCAAAATAATTCGTAAGCATTACTGAGGTGCTTCTAAATTTGAATTATGCATTTTCAAGCTCAAATATATTTAGAATATCAAGAGATGTTTCTAAAATATAAATAAAATCATACATAGGACTAGGAAAAGACCTGGATACCTGGCTGCCTATGAAAAATAATTCTTGGAAGTGTGATTTTCAGTAGTTTTATGTGTATTTTTGTCTGAATTAAATTGTAGCTTAGTATGTGCCATGTATAGAAAAATTATGTAATATACAGGGATTTACAAAAGAATCCATGTACGTGTCTGGCTATTGGTAAAATTTTCAACTGTTTTATTCGTTTTCTTACTAAACAAAATTTCAGAATACTATATAGAATATATAAAAATCAATAGATCACATACAGGGCTTCACAAAATATTTGGAGTTTCTTTCCTGCTATGTGGAATCTGGTTTTCAAATGTGTTATGCGTTTTCTAATATGTTTACTTGAGTATCAGTTTTAACTTACTAAACGGTGAAGTTTTGTTAAAGTATCCTGTAAGTGTTGCAAAATATTTCATAATCCATGATTGAAGCAGGATTTTTCTTTCTTGCATCTTCATTGATGACATTTCATTATAACGATAAAAAATAAAATAAAATTTCAATTTTCATTAATGGTGTTTAAAACCATAACAGTGTCAAGGGTATTAAATTTGAGCTGACATATTTTATTTATCAACAGAAAACATCCATTTAAAACTATGAAGCTGCATCATTCTCCTATAATTACGCAAAATGACATTTTTTCAGATTTCTTTTTATGCCGTCCACTCTGAAATTACGTATCGCAATAGAGGAAATTGTTTTCATATTGCTTTTGTGGTCAGATCAGAGTATAATCGTCTCAGCATGGAACTTTGGTTTCTATCACTGTGCACGCAAGTGCCACCTAGCGGACAGCCTTAGATCCCCATTTCGGTTATTGGCCAAGGATTCACGGCTATTTCGCCAACTGGCCGGCCAAAACCCAAAAACGCTGTTCATTACACGTTCTTCGGGCTTTGGCCAGGAATCTTGGCCAATTCGGGAAGTGGCCAACCAATTCACGAACTGCCCGAACTTCGGGCTTTGGACGTAACATATATGAAAATAACTATAGATTCCTACCGAAAAATTTTCTATCTGTGCATATTTCATCTTTTCCTCCCTCACATCGACGAAAACAACACAAATGGGCGGTCCTTTAGAACTTTCCGTTCACTTTGGTCAAGTTTACAAACTTCCTCAGATATGCTGAATGTCGACAGATTTCTTGAAATCTCCGACAAATGATATTGTTTTTTACGAATGTCGATAGGTATCCCTGAATGTTGTAATAGTAATATCATTGTTACGATATTGGCCAATGTAAACCAAATATTAAAAATAAGGCATTAAAAAGTCAATTTTTTTAAACGGCAAAATTATTAAATTTTATTGTGTAGAATACTATTTCTGTATTATGATGCCATATGTAATGCAATAAGCTCTTTTGAATGCTTTCTTTTAAAAACTAATTTTAAGTTATGTCTGTGAATATCCGCAGACGTTGTAAATTTGACGTATATGATATTCAGTGACTTTCGAAATATTGGCCGATATCTCTGTGCTACCTGGGTACTATGTTGTACTAGCTCTATATTCATAACTAGAAAAATCACCCGGATTTGTCTGTTTTACCCATCAGGGACTTCCAGGAAAAATAAATAAAAATACAATATCTAAAAAATACCGCGAACACAATAACGGAGCTTTGTGCATTCGCGCCTATAAATTGTTAAAAAGAGAATAAAAAATAAGCATAACTGTAAAAAAAAAAAAAAAAAAAAAAAAAAAAAAAAAAAAAAAAACACTTTTATAAGCATTTAATGTTTATCAAAATACCACATTAAAATGCATTGATTTGGCGTGGGTCTCAATTATGGAAAAATTACCGCATTGATCATTACCTCGTAGCAAAAGCTATCTAGACAATTTATTAAAAATTTAAATTTTTGCCTTGTTTTGACGTAAAATTTCGTGATATATTCACAAAGTTAGTTTAAATGCAAATGCATGTAGTTTTCAGGCATGAAAATTCGAAATCTTTGAAATCAGACATTGTTCTTCTGTTTCTGTTAAATATGTTGCATCTTGAATTAAAATAAATTGCGTGTATCTTCCCATACCCCTCCACGAGAGTGTACGAGAATCGATCTCCGCTTTTCTTAAAATTTTATCTTAATCCCACCCCCCTTCACACACACACTAAAATGCCTACTTTTCCCGCTTTTGCTACCGCATAAAATTAAAATTCTACAAGGCTTAATTTCTTTAACAATGTTTTTCTGTGTTTGTTTCTTGGCACCAAAGGCACATAATCATCCACATCACCCCTCCCACTTCTCGAAATTTTCCGCTTTTGCCCTTCCCCAGCGCACAAAGTTTAAAATATTTAAAACTTCTTATCTTAACAAAAATATTTCTGCCTTATCAGTATAAATAATTTTTATTTGAATTGCTCCCACTCCAAATGTTCGAATCCCCCCAGCAGCATACAAACCTTAAAATCTTTAAAACCGTTTAATTTATTTTTTAAAAAATCCCTACCATATTTCTTAGTATTAAGGGGCCGCTTCACAGATATCTTTTTTCGTTTCTCATAAAATACTCGTCTTGGTCAGTTGTATGTAGGCGTCACTATGTACAAATGATTGACAGAAAAATTCTCCAATTAGAACAGAACAGTTTAAACAGGGATCAGATATCACTGTTGGGTAGCGATTATATGAGGCGTATTTTTCGTTTTGAAGGGAGGGGGGGGGGAATCAACCCTCTTCCTATGTTTGAACGTCTTTTGACCCCTTGTCTTGACCTCAGAAAAAGAGAGGGGAAGAGGTGTTTGAAAGAGTGGTAGATATTCTATTTCACTCTATTAAAAAAGAATGAAAGAAAGAGAGGAAAATGCAAATAGTAATAAGAAAAATTCTATGAATCAATCAATCACAAAATTAGTATGCAGAAATTTTCAATATCTGGCTAAAACGTTTATTTTTCAGATTATGCGGGATTCCCATTGTTATTTAATTTTTAAATAATTTCAAGAATTTTTACTTTTCACTACCTAAGAGTTTAGTGTTTAAATGCAATTTTTCAGATATACACACATTGAGCAGGAAAATTCAAAGTAGAGACATTGCATTCTAATTCAACTATGCTGCATTAATATATATGAATTTTAAATCTTAAATTAAATAAAAAATAAAGTACATGGTTAAGAATACTTGAGACATAAAATATTCCAAAGGGATAAAAATAAAATAAAAGTGTTAAATATGACATAAAAAAAAAAAAAATCTTAAAAAGATACAAAGTGAAAATATACTGTATTATATTATAATCTACTTATTACACAAAAATGGAACATCAAATGGACATATTTGGAGATTTTCTAAAAAATGGAATTATGAAAATAAACATTTTATAGGATTTCCTGTTCTAGAACGTAGACAAATTTTTATAAAATTTATTAAAAGTTTATTGTATCAGAGCCCAGCGCAATGTAGCGCAGACCCCTCACTGTTAAAAATTTGCAGCAAACTGTCCAGTCATTTGACCGTTTTTGTAGAAAACGGTTACATAACCGTAATTTGACTATATTCTGACCATAAAATGAGCAATAATACTGTCAGAACATAGTTAAATTATAGTTATTTAACCGTTTTCTACAAAAACGGTCAAATGACTGGACAGTTTGCTGCAAATTTTTAACAGTGCTGGCAAATTACTTAGTGGGACCAAACGTCTCTAACTGCAATATTCGACTACTAAAAATCCTTTTTAAAAATTGTATATAGCATAGAATAATTTATTAGAGTATAAAATGTATGAAAAAATAACATGCGAATTCTTTCACATGTAATGTGTATAATTATTTTTAAATTCTTAAAACCTTCTGTCCTTTAGAATAATTTGAATATTTATTTTTTGAATTTAATGTTATTTCCTGACAAATATATCAACTTTGACTGTAAGAAATAAATTTAATACAATACTAACCTTTTTCGTGAAAAAACATTTAAAGACAAATTTAGAGCAGTAATATCATTATTTTACACAGAATAACGTTATTTTGAATTGCATAGAGAGGCTCAGGGCCCCTAAGAAGACTTTAACGCGAGCCTGTGGGCAGCCGCCCCGTTTGCCCGATGGTTGAGCCGGCCCTGCGACGTGACAATAATATGCATGCTTTCGGTTATTGAAGCATTTATAAAAATAATTAAAGAAACATACGTTAATTCTGTATTGGAAATGGAGTTCATCTCTCTCTCTCTCTCTCTCTCTTATCCTCTTTAATAAAAAGGTATGTGTTGCTGACGACTGGGATCGTTGCCACAGATTAATCTCAGAAAATGAAACATTTGAAGTTACTGAAAAAATTAATTGCTCGAAAAGTATTTGTCAGAAAATTGTTAGACAAACTGCGTTAGAAAGGTAAAAAATTGTATTTTTTGTTGATATAAATTTCAAATCCACTGATTATGCCATTTTTCAAATATCGAATTTCAAAAATTACCAAATTTCACAATGCATTACCATAGAGAAAACTTCACGCGTAAAAAATAATAACAGCAATATGTCAGCACGAGTCACAAATTATAGTAACCGTATTATTCTGTTAAAATATAAAAGTGAATTATGATGTCACGAGTGCATGATTTTTATTTAATTCTCGACAAATACTAGATGCGCCATTCCTTTTTAGTTGTGAATAATAAGGTTTATTCCCGTTATTAAAAAATGTAGCTATAAAACATATAAATCCTCCTCTTTAATAAAAAGGTACATGTTGCTGACGACTGGGATCGTTGCCACAGATTAATCTCGGAAAATGAAACGTTTGAAATTATTGAAAAAATTAATTGCTCGAAAAGCATTTGTGAGAAAATTGTTAGAGAAACTGCGTTAGAAAGGTAAAAAATTGTATTTTTCTTGATATAAAATTTCAAATCCACTGATTATGCACTTTTTCAAATATTGAATTAAAAAAATTACCAAATTTCACAATGGAGTACTATAGCGAAAACTTCACGCGTAAAAAAATAATAATAACAGCAATGTGTCAGCACGAGTCACAAATTATAGTAGCCGTATTATTCTGTTACAATATAAAAGTGAATTATGATGTCATGAGTGCATGATTTTATTTAATTTTTCGACAAATACTAGATGCGCCATTTCTTTTTAGTTGTGAATAATATAGGTCAATTCACTTAATTAAAAAATGTAGCTATAAAACATATAAATCAATGGAAAATAGTAAGTAATAAATTGTAAACGTAACAGTAAACCGTATTAAAAAAACACGTCTTAGTGAAATAAGTATCCGTTTTTATGTTATTTTAGGATGTTCCAGGTAAAGGTACAGATTACTTTAAAATACAGGGTTAAATTTACCGATACATTTCGTTTCGATTCAAGGTTCTTTTGGAGAAACCGACCAGCGCAGCGGGTGTAGTCTGCTAGTTATATATATAAACCGTAGATTGAAAACGATTTTATATATATATAAAACCGTTTTCAATCTATGGCTGGATCTAGGTCTCCCCGAAACTTATCCTTTATTTCCTGCTAGTAAAGTGGTAATTAGACTCCTGCAACCCCACCCGAAACCGCAAATTCAATTTGAAGTCAACGCGCAACCCGATCTGAACCCGAAATATTTCAACCCGCAACCGATCCGAACCCGAGATGAAAGGAAAGTAAACCATGTTTTTATGCATTTATGAAAAGTAATCTGCAATTATATCTCTAATACCAATTTTATCTTTTATATAGAAAATAGACATATCTATATTCTTTTCTAAATGTATAGTAAAACCTCTGAATAGGGGACGCCTCGGTATCGTTGTAATAGAATTCTAAATCGGTTCGGGGCGACTAATTTTCTGTCTGCGGGCCGGGTTCACTCTAAAATAACTCTTACGGGCAAGATTTGCGTTTTTTGGAAGCCAGGCTGATGGGATTTTCACAAAAATGTGGAACAAGAACTATGTTTCAGCTAAAAATAAATACGTATTTGAATATGAATAAGTATATATTCAATTTACTGCATGAGAAATAAAATGTATATAAGAAATGTGATCATAGATTATTCTTTGTTTGCGGTATAGTTACGAAAATTTTTTTCTTCCCTCGGAATATGAAATACATTATTAACATTTCGTTTTTGATACACATAAAAACGCATGTATCGTATCTGTGATAATTTATGCACGCATACATATGTTACTTGAGTGTAGATTAGGTGAATGATACGTCTGAATAGTAGACACTTCCACTATTCAAACGTAAAATCTTACACATATTTAAATGTTAGGAAATGAAAAAGTGTTCGCTAAGTAGAGGAGCTCGCTTTTCCAGAGTGTGCGTTATGGAGGTTTTATTGTGTATAGAATTTTAACTTGAAAATTATTTTTGATAATTTATGCACGCATACATATGTTACTTGAGTGTAGATTAGGTGAATGATACGTCTCAATAGTAGACACTTCCACTATTCAAACGTAAAATCTTACACATATTTAAATGTTAGGAAATGAAAAAGTGTTCGCTAAGTAGAGGAGCTCGCTTTTCCAGAGTGTGCGTTATGGAGGTTTTATTGTGTATAGAATTTTAACTTGAAAATTATTTTTGATAATTTATGCACGCATACATATGTTACTTGAGTGTAGATTAGGTGAATGATACGTCTCAATAGTAGACACTTCCACTATTCAAACGTAAAATCTTACACATATTTAAATGTTAGGAAATAAAAAAGTGTTCGCTAAGTAGAGGAGCTCGCTTTTCCAGAGTGTGCGTTATGGAGGTTTTATTGTGTATAGAATTTTAACTTGAAAATTATTTTTGATAATTTATGCACGCATACATATGTTACTTGAGTGTAGATTAGGTGAATGATACGTCTGAATAGTGGACACTTCCACTATTCAAACGTAAAATCTTACACATATTTAAATGTTAGGAAATGAAAAAGTGTTCGCTAAGTAGAGGAGCTCGCTTTTCCAGAGTGTGCGTTATGGAGGTTTTATTGTGTATAGAATTTTAACTTGAAAATTATTTTTGACATTCTTTTGAAAAATTGGTTTAAACCGAAACCAACCCGTAAGAGTCAAAACAAAACCCGAAACCGTCTAACTGAATCTGCAGTTTGATGAAAATTCGTGCATTAGTTTTTGAGATAGAGCTATTGCGGAAATTGTAAAAAATGCAATATAGCAGCGTCACCTGTCGACCGATTCACACCAAAAATTAATCAGTACCAATTTATATCAGGAACTACGTGAATCTAAAGTTTTATTGAATTCCGTGCATTAGTTCTTGAGATAGAGCGCCCACAAAATTTTTGTCACAAACAGACAGACATTTTCTATAAACAGTCAAATCGTGTTCAGGATCTTCTAAAAAGTATAAATCCGTCAAAAATTTCCACGAATATAACACTTTCTTGTTGTAAATGTAGAAGAAAGTAAAAAAAAAATATATATTATTTTCTTTGTAGAGCTTTAAAATTAGGATTTTCTTTCATCAACTTTTTCTTCCATTCTGAACTACGTTGATTTTATTAATGTAAGTAGTAGAGGAATGAGAGTTTCAGTCCAGCAGGAGCCGTGAGCCGGAGCCGGAGCCGGAAGTAGCAGATGTGGACACCGGAAGTTCTGCGAACGGTGAAGGTCACCGGAAGTCGCAGGTGTGAATAACAAACAGGTTAAGACGGGAAATGATCCTGAACAGGTTATTTCTTGACAGGGAATTTTTTTTTTTTTTTTTTAATTGTGGACCCACCATAACCACCCGCTATGAAAAACAATTCATAACGCCACAATTTTTTTTTTTAAATCTGTCAATCCTGCTTCATCAGTCATCTGCGAGAGACCTGTAACGAAATAAAAGGGTTTAATTATTATTATGTTTAAGCGAGAGTTGTGTCATACGGGAAATCAGATGTGTGACGTCTGCTAAAGATGTAGAGTGTCTATGAGGAAATTCAGCTTCACGGAACCTAGAAATAAAAAAAAAACAAGTCTTGCTTGATATATGTGATAGCTAAAGGCCCCCCCAACCCATACAAAATTTTAAATAATTTTATATAGGTTGTATTATCTGACTAAGCAGGGGTCGCATGGCCGCCACACCACTCATTGTTGCCTTCGATTCGCATACAACAAACAATACTTTTTGTATTTCGCGCTCGTCGATCTAAATGTTCAGAGTTTAACATGAAATTTACTTATAATTCACCTGTAGAAGAATTTTTTCCCTTCTTTAAACATTAACTTAAATGTGAATGAGATTAAAATAGATGTGAGGGCTAAATTTTTAGTAACAGAATGTCAACAGTGCTAGTGGAGTTGAGGGGTAGGAACCCTGCTATAAAAATAATACCTGTAAAAGAAATATTTATGTGCTACCTTTCGCGCTCGTCGACCTAACTGTTCAGAGTTTAACATGAGATTTACTTATAATTCACCTGTAAAAGAATTTTTTTTTTTTCATTCTTTAAACATTAACTTAAATGTGAATGAGATTAAAATAGATGCGAGGGCTAAATTTTTAGAGAGTTAAAATGAAAATTCACTAAGAGTTGCTAAATAAAAGAAGATGATCGACTTTGACAGCATTTTTCTAAAAGTTTATTTATCGAAAAAGGAATCATACGTTTCGATTATATTTGTTAACTATTATAGTTTAACATTAAAAAGCATGTAGACATTTACCTTTCGTGTTCGGAATTTTCTTCGAACCCATTATTTTTGACTTTATAAAAGTTTCATATAAAAAAATTATTCTTTAAGTATTAACTGAAATGAGATTAAAATAGATGTAATGGCTAAATTTTTAAGGATTTAAAATGAAAATTGTGATAGCCATGTAAATGAAAGTAATGCGATTACTTTGCTTCATAAAAACCTAACACGAAAAAAGCTGGTAGACGTTTACCTTTCGCACTCGTCGACCTAACCGTTCGGAATTTTGTTTAAACTTCTCTCGAGTTCGTCGACATAACCGTTCAGAGTTTTCGTCGAAATCCGTATATAGATTAACTTACAATAGCTAACTTTTTTAAGGGAAGTTTAAATAACATATTTCCCAAAGTGTCTTACAAACATTTAAGAATTTATACACACATAAGCACCTCGCCTATAGGTGCAAGGTTCTGACTTTAAAGCTACTAGATGTTGAAATTTAAACTTCTTGCGCTCGGCGACCTAACCATTCAGAGTTTTTTTTTCAAACATTGTGTCAATACGTGTTAGGAACCCTTAGAAAGACCTACATGGAGGCACTTATCCCTAATATAGATAATCAACCCTAAACTAACCAGTTACAACACACAAGACATAATCATTACATTCAGTTAATAAGTGATTTGACATGCAAAATATTAGATATAAAAACATACAATATGATATATACAAAACAATTTTAAAGATTTTTTTCCCTTTCATATGAACAATTTTTAGCAATAATTTAACTTGAGAGCAGGTATTTGTTTAGAGTTATACGATTATAATAAATTTTCATTAGATTTGACATTATACAACCAACATTTAAAAAAAGAGAACGACATCTAGTTTTTTAACGTCACATATTTGAATTATTAACCTATTTTAGTTAAAAGTATGATACTTAAGTGATTTTATTTGAAAAATCAATACAACATTTTAAAAGCAGTCGAAAGATTTTTGCTTTTGAAAAATAACTAACATAATTTTAATTTTTTAAAGCAGTTAGGTAGATGACACTAACTTTAAATAAAATACATATTTTTTATTATTATTAAAGAAATATAAACTACTCACACATTATTATTATGCTGCATTTTAACATAACAACATTCACAGTAATAGACATGCGATTAAGACCATTGGAATTCTACAACTTTTCTGCTGACATGTGGTCACAGAGGAAATCTTTTCATATAGAAGGCAAAATAAGATAATGATAAACATGATTCGTTATGCATATGTTGAAACAGGAAATTATTTAAGACGTGTGATTAAGACCATTTTACATGGTATTACAGAATAAATCTTTTCATAGGATGCAAGATAATATCACATAAGGTATTGATAAACGCGATTCGTTATGCATATTTTAAAACAGGAAATACATCCGTCGGATAACATTACTTTGTTTATATGAAGTGACCAAATACAAATTTTGCTGATTTAATTAATTTTATTTTGAATTTGAAAATAGTATTGACAGAACATTCAAATTTTACTTTTGCACAATATTTAAATAAGGGAAATTGTATACAATATTTAAAAAAAATTAATTAGGAATATTAGAAAAGGAGAGTGCTTTAAGGAAAATACGTTACGATTTTAAAACTTTTTTTTTAATACATTTCTAAGTTTTATAAACTTTATCGAAAAAAAGAAAAGAAACTTTTTGCATGTGACTTTTTTTAACCAATAAAATGCTAGTATTTTGAAACAAGCACCCCCTACATGAGAATGTTATTTTACGAACAAAGTGTTTAATGCTATACAATACTTTGTGATTGATGTAAAAGGTTGTGATTTTCGTCTAAGTATTAAAGTTGATATGGAACGATTCATGCAGTCTTGTGAAGGTGATAAAACCATGTCACCTTTAACAATTAAAAAGGTACCCTATTTGTGCAAGTCATGTAACAAAACATTTCCTCGAAAAGTTAACTTAGTGTTTCACATGAAAAATCATCTAAAGGAAAAGTGTTTTCGCTGTGAGGTGTGTGGTGAAGTTTTTTCGCAAAAGATTCACAAATCGCCCAAACAATTCAAGTGTAGTGATTGCAACGAATTGTTTTCAAGAAAGACAGACTTATTGAAAGATAAGAAAACTCACAACTTAGCAAAACAACATTCATGTACAAAGTGTTGTGAAATATTTAATTGTGAATCTGATTTTTTACAACATTGTGATACATTTCATAAAGCTTTACCTAACATTGCGAAATCACCCTGTTTGAAAGATTTGTTATTTGAACTGATAGTGAAGCTTATAGATTAGTTCGAACTTATAGTGAATTAAAAGACAAAATGATATACGAAATATGTGAAGTGGAATTAACAGATCAAAACGTGCATGTATAGAATGCCTTTTACAAGTTGTTTAACTGATTTTAAGATTTCACTGAACGAGTGGCTTATTGGACATTACAAAAATTTTGAAATTAGAATTGTATACATCTTAATATGACAGAATTATTTGATGTGTGTTATTTTAAATGATGAATAAAATAGTTTGATTGCGAAAAAAGTGTTTTCTTTAACCCACACTGTTAAAACTGATGTTGTGTATTTTGAATGACTTAGACAAAATGTTAATTTAAAAACAGATTTTAACATGAGATAAGAGTTTTATAATAAAAATTGACTCACCTAAAATTTTTTCAAGATAGTCTATCTACGTTTCCAATCTAAACTTGTTATCAGCTTGCTATATGCATGTTTGAGTGACTCATTTTTACCTGTGTCGAACTGTCTGTTGGGAAAATGATTGCCATTTTTAACACGTGTAGACGATTTTTACCCGGAAGCTGTTTGAACTATTAAATTTCAGATATCACCCATTTTTCTACAACATTTAAATATTTTAATGTATTTTCACTTGTATATTGGAAACTTGGGATTATCACCTTTATATCGGAACATGGAAGATAGAAAAAATAATAACTTTACACTGAGACAATATTTTAATCTAACAAAAATAGACTTAACACATTGTTAGAGGTTTTGGAAAAATATATAGTTGGTTAAAAATTTTAGAAAATTTAACATAAAGTAACAAATTTTAGAAAATAAACATTTCGATAAATGAAAAAAATTAAATTTTGGTAAACTTTACACTTAGACAATACTTCAAACTAGGAAAAAATAATAACTTTACACTGAGACAATATTTTAAACTAAGGAAAAATTAGACATAACACATTGTTAGAGTTTTTTTTTAAAACTATCTAGTTGGTTATAAATTTTAGAAAATTAGCAACAAATAAACATTTCATTAGATTGACAAAAGAAAATAATTAAATTTAAGTAAACTTTACACTTAGACAATGTTTCAAACTAAGAAAAATAATAACTTTACACTTATACAATATTTTAAACTAAGGAAAATTAATAACTTACACATTGTTAAAGTTTTTTTTTAAAACAACACAACACTTTCAAAGCAGTGGAAATAGTATACCTGTAAAAAATTCAACTTAGTGGAATTTAATAGTGAAATTTTTTAACCTCACTCATTTAAAAAATAAAACTTTATAAAATTTTAAGTAAGCAACATTTAAGTTAAACATTTTGAATGTCTTAGACAAAGTAGGAATAAATTTGTTGAAATTCTATAAAACATGAAAAATTTCATAACTTTTAAAGGAAATTTTATTTATGATGAAATAAACTCGAGGTATTTATTATATGTTACTTAAACTACAAGAGAATTGATTGAAAATGTGCTACTTTTAATCACTCACAAGATAAGACATGATGTTAGGAATTATAGATAGGTTTTTCTCCCACACATGACGTCACTGATAACATATTTACTGACCAAGTCATAAAATCATAGTTAAGGGTAGGTTTATGAACATGACGTTTCGTTGAGATTTAAGATATTTGAGAAATAAAAACTACAACTTTGATTACTTTTTGAAATTTCCCCCTACATAAGAAAAATAACATAGAAAAATAAAATGAAAAGTCGTATTTGAATGGAATCGAATTATTATCCTTTCACTTAACAGTTGAATGCGTCGGCAATTACATCACAAAGATACTGATTGAATATATTGTGTTTCTTTTTTAAGGTTAAATTGATTTAATATTCAAGTTATTTCTTAATGATACACTTAAAAACAATAAACTTAATTAGCATTCAAAAAGCAAACGATCACATTATTGTGTAAAACAATCAAATGTTTTAAAAGTCACGAGTTAAAATTTGAAATGACTTAGAGTTTAATTAGAATTTAGATGTGAACCTTTTAAAATGAAATAATAGTTTTTTTGTATCGCCCTCTATCGGTGGGTAATAGAATTAAGAGATAATTAAAAGTTTTAACTTGAATTCGAACCCACAACCAAAATTATTTTTCGGTTTTATAATTTAGGATAGGTTTAACTGAGCAAGCCATGATATAACAGTATTTATAGACGATTTAAGATATTCGATAAAGGAAATCATCTAAATTTCTAATTTAATTGAAGGGTTTACTGCTTAAAGTACTACAAAATGAGTACAACACGATGCATAGTTTTTTAATTAATTATATTTTTCGAAAGGTTAAATTGAATTATTGATAAACTTAGGATTTATGTTTAAAGTGAATAAATTTGATATGTTAGGTTCACTTAATAACAGAGAGTTGAATAAGTTATTTTTAATAAAAATAAAGTTTACTAAAAGTTTTTAAAGTTAAAAAAAATGTAAGTTACGTTAAAAAAGTTAACAAAAATATAGTTTTAAAAAATTTAAAGTTTACAAAAAGTTTAAAAATCTTTAAGTAAATCAAAATTAACTTTTTAATTTTAACTAATGAGAGACTATAATCTAACTGTTTATCCTTGTAACCAACTGGTGCATATCAAGTATCTGCACATGTGCAGTAAAAACATACACTAACTTGAGTCCGATTTTAAATTATTTGCTAATTTTTATACAGCTCGATTACCTTTCAGAAACAAAACAGAATGAAATACTTACCAAAAAACACGTCAACGTCTTATACTTACTTTCACCTAACTAATCTTTCTACATTAGCTTTGCTAGGGGGCGCTGCAATCGCTGCTAGAGGCGCTACTAGTTTCCGGTTTGTGACGTAGTTTCCGATTTGCGATAAGAACAAGGTTAAAATAAAACCCACGTGCATTCAGTTGGTGTTGTTTACCTGTACCTTGTTATAAGCCGTTTGCCTTCTCTTGGTCACTCGCTTGTCCAGACTTGTTTATGTGCTGCACGCCTGTTTTGCTGACTCATCTCTTGCTTTAACTGTTTGGACATGTCTGATGTCAACTATCTCAGGTCTTTTGTCATAGCTTGAATGTACTTTATGTCGATCACTTTAATATAAAAGTTATGTCCCAACTTACTTAAACTTTGTTAAAAATATTATTTATTTATAAATTATATCAAATTCTTATTTTTCTAACACATTTACTAAGTCACTTTCGTTCAAAAATATGGTAAAGCCCGATTTTAAATTGAAGTTTAGGATAAATTCCCCAAATTTTGTAACATTTTAGCACTAATAAGAAATATTGTAAACACCCTGTACATAAAAAATAATATTAAATTCCCAAATTTTGTAACATTTTAGCACTAATAATAAATATTGTAAACACCCTGTACATACAAGTTTTGTAAAAATAATATTACTTATAGCTAACTCGTTTAGTCGCATGATAAGAACCTTCAATATCGCTAAAATCAGTGTTAAACGAAAATGCAACCATAGGTTTTACCGTCTAATTACATGTCTTTACATATTATTTTAAAATGTAAAGCATTATATCTGAACGAACGATATAAGAAAAAGTTAGAATAGTTCACATATTTTTGTTATTAAAAAAACTCGACAAACGATTCACCATGTTTTTTAAACTTAGTAAAATATTTTAAATTTATAAATTTAAATTAAAAATAAAATATTTTTAAATAAGAATATTTAAGAATTTTTAAAGTATTTTAATTTAAATTTATAAATTTAAAATATTTTACTAAGTTTAAAAAACATGGTGAATCGTTTGTCGAGTTTTTTTAATAACAAAAATATGTGAACTATTCTAACTTTTTCTTATATCGTTCGTTCAGATATAATGCTTTACATTTTAAAATAATATGTAAAGACATGTAATTAGACGGTAAAACCTATGGTTGCATTTTCGTTTAACACTGATTTTAGCGATATTGAAGGTTCTTATCATGCGACTAAACGAGTTAGCTATAAGTAATATTATTTTTACAAAACTTGTATGTACAGGGTGTTTACAATATTTATTATTAGTGCTAAAATGTTACAAAATTTGGGAATTTAATATTATTTTTTATGTACAGGGTGTTTACAATATTTCTTATTAGTGCTAAAATGTTACAAAATTTGGGGAATTTATCCTAAACTTCAATTTAAAATCGGGCTTTACCATATTTTTGAACGAAAGTGACTTAGTAAATGTGTTAGAAAAATAAGAATTTGATATAATTTATAAATAAATAATATTTTTAACAAAGTTTAAGTAAGTTGGGACATAACTTTTATATTAAAGTGATCGACATAAAGTACATTCAAGCTATGACAAAAGACCTGAGATAGTTGACATCAGACATGTCCAAACAGTTAAAGCAAGAGATGAGTCAGCAAAACAGGCGTGCAGCACATAAACAAGTCTGGACAAGCGAGTGACCAAGAGAAGGCAAACGGCTTATAACAAGGTACAGGTAAACAACACCAACTGAATGCACGTGGGTTTTATTTTAACCTTGTTCTTATCGCAAATCGGAAACTACGTCACAAACCGGAAACTAGTAGCGCCTCTAGCAGCGATTGCAGCGCCCCCTAGCAAAGCTAATGTAGAAAGATTAGTTAGGTGAAAGTAAGTATAAGACGTTGACGTGTTTTTTGGTAAGTATTTCATTCTGTTTTGTTTCTGAAAGGTAATCGAGCTGTATAAAAATTAGCAAATAATTTAAAATCGGACTCAAGTTAGTGTATGTTTTTACTGCACATGTGCAGATACTTGATATGCACCAGTTGGTTACAAGGATAAACAGTTAGATTATAGTCTCTCATTAGTTAAAATTAAAAAGTTAATTTTGATTTACTTAAAGATTTTTAAACTTTTTGTAAACTTTAAATTTTTTAAAACTATATTTTTGTTAACTTTTTTAACGTAACTTACATTTTTTTTAACTTTAAAAACTTTTAGTAAACTTTATTTTTATTAAAAATAACTTATTCAACTCTCTGTTATTAAGTGAACCTAACATATCAAATTTATTCACTTTAAACATAAATCCTAAGTTTATCAATAATTCAATTTAACCTTTCGAAAAATATAATTAATTAAAAAACTATGCATCGTGTTGTACTCATTTTGTAGTACTTTAAGCAGTAAACCCTTCAATTAAATTAGAAATTTAGATGATTTCCTTTATCGAATATCTTAAATCGTCTATAAATACTGTTATATCATGGCTTGCTCAGTTAAACCTATCCTAAATTATAAAACCGAAAAATAATTTTGGTTGTGGGTTCGAATTCAAGTTAAAACTTTTAATTATCTCTTAATTCTATTACCCACCGATAGAGGGCGATACAAAAAAACTATTATTTCATTTTAAAAGGTTCACATCTAAATTCTAATTAAACTCTAAGTCATTTCAAATTTTAACTCGTGACTTTTAAAACATTTGATTGTTTTACACAATAATGTGATCGTTTGCTTTTTGAATGCTAATTAAGTTTATTGTTTTTAAGTGTATCATTAAGAAATAACTTGAATATTAAATCAATTTAACCTTAAAAAAGAAACACAATATATTCAATCAGTATCTTTGTGATGTAATTGCCGACGCATTCAACTGTTAAGTGAAAGGATAATAATTCGATTCCATTCAAATACGACTTTTCATTTTATTTTTCTATGTTATTTTTCTTATGTAGGGGGAAATTTCAAAAAGTAATCAAAGTTGTAGTTTTTATTTCTCAAATATCTTAAATCTCAACGAAACGTCATGTTCATAAACCTACCCTTAACTATGATTTTATGACTTGGTCAGTAAATATGTTATCAGTGACGTCATGTGTGGGAGAAAAACCTATCTATAATTCCTAACATCATGTCTTATCTTGTGAGTGATTAAAAGTAGCACATTTTCAATCAATTCTCTTGTAGTTTAAGTAACATATAATAAATACCTCGAGTTTATTTCATCATAAATAAAATTTCCTTTAAAAGTTATGAAATTTTTCATGTTTTATAGAATTTCAACAAATTTATTCCTACTTTGTCTAAGACATTCAAAATGTTTAACTTAAATGTTGCTTACTTAAAATTTTATAAAGTTTTATTTTTTAAATGAGTGAGGTTAAAAAATTTCACTATTAAATTCCACTAAGTTGAATTTTTTACAGGTATACTATTTCCACTGCTTTGAAAGTGTTGTGTTGTTTTAAAAAAAAACTTTAACAATGTGTAAGTTATTAATTTTCCTTAGTTTAAAATATTGTATAAGTGTAAAGTTATTATTTTTCTTAGTTTGAAACATTGTCTAAGTGTAAAGTTTACTTAAATTTAATTATTTTCTTTTGTCAATCTAATGAAATGTTTATTTGTTGCTAATTTTCTAAAATTTATAACCAACTAGATAGTTTTAAAAAAAAAACTCTAACAATGTGTTATGTCTAATTTTTCCTTAGTTTAAAATATTGTCTCAGTGTAAAGTTATTATTTTTTCCTAGTTTGAAGTATTGTCTAAGTGTAAAGTTTACCAAAATTTAATTTTTTTCATTTATCGAAATGTTTATTTTCTAAAATTTGTTACTTTATGTTAAATTTTCTAAAATTTTTAACCAACTATATATTTTTCCAAAACCTCTAACAATGTGTTAAGTCTATTTTTGTTAGATTAAAATATTGTCTCAGTGTAAAGTTATTATTTTTTCTATCTTCCATGTTCCGATATAAAGGTGATAATCCCAAGTTTCCAATATACAAGTGAAAATACATTAAAATATTTAAATGTTGTAGAAAAATGGGTGATATCTGAAATTTAATAGTTCAAACAGCTTCCGGGTAAAAATCGTCTACACGTGTTAAAAATGGCAATCATTTTCCCAACAGACAGTTCGACACAGGTAAAAATGAGTCACTCAAACATGCATATAGCAAGCTGATAACAAGTTTAGATTGGAAACGTAGATAGACTATCTTGAAAAAATTTTAGGTGAGTCAATTTTTATTATAAAACTCTTATCTCATGTTAAAATCTGTTTTTAAATTAACATTTTGTCTAAGTCATTCAAAATACACAACATCAGTTTTAACAGTGTGGGTTAAAGAAAACACTTTTTTCGCAATCAAACTATTTTATTCATCATTTAAAATAACACACATCAAATAATTCTGTCATATTAAGATGTATACAATTCTAATTTCAAAATTTTTGTAATGTCCAATAAGCCACTCGTTCAGTGAAATCTTAAAATCAGTTAAACAACTTGTAAAAGGCATTCTATACATGCACGTTTTGATCTGTTAATTCCACTTCACATATTTCGTATATCATTTTGTCTTTTAATTCACTATAAGTTCGAACTAATCTATAAGCTTCACTATCAGTTCAAATAACAAATCTTTCAAACAGGGTGATTTCGCAATGTTAGGTAAAGCTTTATGAAATGTATCACAATGTTGTAAAAAATCAGATTCACAATTAAATATTTCACAACACTTTGTACATGAATGTTGTTTTGCTAAGTTGTGAGTTTTCTTATCTTTCAATAAGTCTGTCTTTCTTGAAAACAATTCGTTGCAATCACTACACTTGAATTGTTTGGGCGATTTGTGAATCTTTTGCGAAAAAACTTCACCACACACCTCACAGCGAAAACACTTTTCCTTTAGATGATTTTTCATGTGAAACACTAAGTTAACTTTTCGAGGAAATGTTTTGTTACATGACTTGCACAAATAGGGTACCTTTTTAATTGTTAAAGGTGACATGGTTTTATCACCTTCACAAGACTGCATGAATCGTTCCATATCAACTTTAATACTTAGACGAAAATCACAACCTTTTACATCAATCACAAAGTATTGTATAGCATTAAACACTTTGTTCGTAAAATAACATTCTCATGTAGGGGGTGCTTGTTTCAAAATACTAGCATTTTATTGGTTAAAAAAAGTCACATGCAAAAAGTTTCTTTTCTTTTTTTCGATAAAGTTTATAAAACTTAGAAATGTATTAAAAAAAAAGTTTTAAAATCGTAACGTATTTTCCTTAAAGCACTCTCCTTTTCTAATATTCCTAATTAATTTTTTTTAAATATTGTATACAATTTCCCTTATTTAAATATTGTGCAAAAGTAAAATTTGAATGTTCTGTCAATACTATTTTCAAATTCAAAATAAAATTAATTAAATCAGCAAAATTTGTATTTGGTCACTTCATATAAACAAAGTAATGTTATCCGACGGATGTATTTCCTGTTTTAAAATATGCATAACGAATCGCGTTTATCAATACCTTATGTGATATTATCTTGCATCCTATGAAAAGATTTATTCTGTAATACCATGTAAAATGGTCTTAATCACACGTCTTAAATAATTTCCTGTTTCAACATATGCATAACGAATCATGTTTATCATTATCTTATTTTGCCTTCTATATGAAAAGATTTCCTCTGTGACCACATGTCAGCAGAAAAGTTGTAGAATTCCAATGGTCTTAATCGCATGTCTATTACTGTGAATGTTGTTATGTTAAAATGCAGCATAATAATAATGTGTGAGTAGTTTATATTTCTTTAATAATAATAAAAAATATGTATTTTATTTAAAGTTAGTGTCATCTACCTAACTGCTTTAAAAAATTAAAATTATGTTAGTTATTTTTCAAAAGCAAAAATCTTTCGACTGCTTTTAAAATGTTGTATTGATTTTTCAAATAAAATCACTTAAGTATCATACTTTTAACTAAAATAGGTTAATAATTCAAATATGTGACGTTAAAAAACTAGATGTCGTTCTCTTTTTTTAAATGTTGGTTGTATAATGTCAAATCTAATGAAAATTTATTATAATCGTATAACTCTAAACAAATACCTGCTCTCAAGTTAAATTATTGCTAAAAATTGTTCATATGAAAGGGAAAAAAATCTTTAAAATTGTTTTGTATATATCATATTGTATGTTTTTATATCTAATATTTTGCATGTCAAATCACTTATTAACTGAATGTAATGATTATGTCTTGTGTGTTGTAACTGGTTAGTTTAGGGTTGATTATCTATATTAGGGATAAGTGCCTCCATGTAGGTCTTTCTAAGGGTTCCTAACACGTATTGACACAATGTTTGAAAAAAAAACTCTGAATGGTTAGGTCGCCGAGCGCAAGAAGTTTAAATTTCAACATCTAGTAGCTTTAAAGTCAGAACCTTGCACCTATAGGCGAGGTGCTTATGTGTGTATAAATTCTTAAATGTTTGTAAGACACTTTGGGAAATATGTTATTTAAACTTCCCTTAAAAAAGTTAGCTATTGTAAGTTAATCTATATACGGATTTCGACGAAAACTCTGAACGGTTATGTCGACGAACTCGAGAGAAGTTTAAACAAAATTCCGAACGGTTAGGTCGACGAGTGCGAAAGGTAAACGTCTACCAGCTTTTTTCGTGTTAGGTTTTTATGAAGCAAAGTAATCGCATTACTTTCATTTACATGGCTATCACAATTTTCATTTTAAATCCTTAAAAATTTAGCCATTACATCTATTTTAATCTCATTTCAGTTAATACTTAAAGAATAATTTTTTTATATGAAACTTTTATAAAGTCAAAAATAATGGGTTCGAAGAAAATTCCGAACACGAAAGGTAAATGTCTACATGCTTTTTAATGTTAAACTATAATAGTTAACAAATATAATCGAAACGTATGATTCCTTTTTCGATAAATAAACTTTTAGAAAAATGCTGTCAAAGTCGATCATCTTCTTTTATTTAGCAACTCTTAGTGAATTTTCATTTTAACTCTCTAAAAATTTAGCCCTCGCATCTATTTTAATCTCATTCACATTTAAGTTAATGTTTAAAGAATGAAAAAAAAAAAATTCTTTTACAGGTGAATTATAAGTAAATCTCATGTTAAACTCTGAACAGTTAGGTCGACGAGCGCGAAAGGTAGCACATAAATATTTCTTTTACAGGTATTATTTTTATAGCAGGGTTCCTACCCCTCAACTCCACTAGCACTGTTGACATTCTGTTACTAAAAATTTAGCCCTCACATCTATTTTAATCTCATTCACATTTAAGTTAATGTTTAAAGAAGGGAAAAAATTCTTCTACAGGTGAATTATAAGTAAATTTCATGTTAAACTCTGAACATTTAGATCGACGAGCGCGAAATACAAAAAGTATTGTTTGTTGTATGCGAATCGAAGGCAACAATGAGTGGTGTGGCGGCCATGCGACCCCTGCTTAGTCAGATAATACAACCTATATAAAATTATTTAAAATTTTGTATGGGTTGGGGGGGCCTTTAGCTATCACATATATCAAGCAAGACTTGTTTTTTTTTTATTTCTAGGTTCCGTGAAGCTGAATTTCCTCATAGACACTCTACATCTTTAGCAGACGTCACACATCTGATTTCCCGTATGACACAACTCTCGCTTAAACATAATAATAATTAAACCCTTTTATTTCGTTACAGGTCTCTCGCAGATGACTGATGAAGCAGGATTGACAGATTTAAAAAAAAAAATTGTGGCGTTATGAATTGTTTTTCATAGCGGGTGGTTATGGTGGGTCCACAATTAAAAAAAAAAAAAAAAAATTCCCTGTCAAGAAATAACCTGTTCAGGATCATTTCCCGTCTTAACCTGTTTGTTATTCACACCTGCGACTTCCGGTGACCTTCACCGTTCGCAGAACTTCCGGTGTCCACACCTGCTACTTCCGGCTCCGGCTCCGGCTCACGGCTCCTGCTGGACTGAAACTCTCATTCCTCTACTACTAATGTATCTTCACTGGAATGTTATTATTGTCAAACATTTTTAAAATTATTGTTTATGTATATCTAAATAGTCATTAATATTGTTGTTATTCTGCATTCCATGAATTTAAAGAATAATCTGAAAATAAAACGTATGCATAAGTAAATATACTTATTGAATGATTTTAATTGTAGGATAGTATAGCTTCAGAAATATCGGCGAATTTTGTAGAAATTCAGCAGGACCCTTGCTTAGCCTAATAACTTTTTGTATGGGCCGTTTTGTGATCTGGTCGAACCTTTAGCTTTTATATCGGTTTTTTTTTTTTTTTTTTTTTTTTTTTGTACGGGTCAAACTGGGACGTTTTGATCCGTGCAGATGCCTATAAGAGAAGTGAGCTTGAAGGCCACATTTACCTATCTGCAGTCATACGTATATGTATTATATGAGTTACTTATACATATTTATTATTAATACATAATTATAAAATTTAACTAATATTAACAATGCTTAATGGTATGGTCCATTCTTCATAGGGGACGTTCCTAAAAATAGACGAAATGCCATAGACCAGCTATATTCTACTCTAGAATTAAGGTTATTTAATATTTGAAAAAAAAATGTTAGAAACCTTGTGTTTATTTTTATGGCAGCAGATTTTTAACATAATCTCAAGCACCTTAACAAATAAAAAAAAAATAAAAAATTGAAAATTTAATATCTCTATATATTTACATATTTTAAGTGTGTGCACTAATTGCGGGACCGAATGCGGCCTGCGTAGTGAGCACCACTGTGCTAAATCTTTGGTCAGCTAATTAATTCCAACCCCCATTCTTATTTCTATGTAACGAATATTCGGCCATTATTCGATCTATTCGGCCCTTTAGACGAATACTGGCTGTCAGTTGGCATACTTCGACCAAATATTGGATATTTAGCTGAATAAGATTCAAAATAATAAATAATTTACTTTTTAACTATGCTTTTCTCAAATCCGAACTTGCTACTTTCTGACACATTCCTGCAGTCATTTTCATGCGTTGATTCACAGAATTTAGATACTTTTAAATACGAACTAATATCAGTTTTTTGTATTCTTTAGAAGATCAAGAATGTTTTAGATAATGGTGCTAAAGTTGGATATTTAAACCGATTTTAAAGAGACAACTATGAGGGGAAAATGCAATACATTTATTGAAAAATGCTATTTCAATTCTAAAAAACTTGAATATTAACATCTACAAATTTAATGCACATATAAAAATGACTTTATTAGTGTGCCAAGAAGATTTGCACCGTTCAGCAGTATTATTTACTTTTCCAAGAGCAGCCTTAAATATATTTAATTCAAAATATTAAAATAGCTTAAAACTATTTCAACTTTAAGTTTTATATAAGTTGCATTGTTATAGGGTGTTTATGTTCGAAATTAAGTGCGACTATAATAATATAATATAAATAAAATTACTTTCTTGCTGTATGTTTGAATTGTGCCTTTGTAAAGAACATTGTAAGTTTAATTAATAATACTACATTTCATGTTTTAAATCATGAATTTTTTACACACAAAATCCTTACAACTAATTTTTTTTTCATCAAGGTAATTTAGGAGATTATCTCACTGATTACATGGCAGATTAAGCATTATGAGTATAAGCATTGAATGTAAGAAATTACAAAAGTACCAGACTGAATAGTAGAAATGAAAAATATTCTTTTATTTTAATAAACATAACGTACCCCATCCTGAGTTACAGAAGATCATATGTTGACATTTCTGAGTATAAAATGATAAAATAGAAATTCTTAAATTTTTTGTATTGAAATAAGATTTGAAGAAACAAAAGTCAAACATTTAACATTGGTAATAATGAATTTCTATTTTAGCTAAAATGTATATGAAATATATATATAACTAGAGAAAAAAATCATGCTATTTGTAATTTAGATTAGTCTTGTTTTATTAAATAGCATCAAGTTGTTTAAAATAATATAAAATAAATACAAACTGAAACTGTTAAAAATTTTAAACATAAAGACATAAGATCAATTTTAATTTAACTTTATTTACAATTGAACATTAAAAAAAAAATTATAAACAATATACATATACAGTAGAGAATGAGAGAGTGGGGGAGGGAAGGAGATTTGGTCATATACGTAACATGGCATAATAAATTCATTGCATAACACTACATATTTGTATAATATAAGCAAGATTTCCGCCTCTATTCTTTTTTCTTCGAGTAGTTATTGTAAGAGTATGACCTTTTTCCTTCATATAACGGTAGCTCATTTTAAAAAATATATAAGTAGCTTTATTTAATAATTGAACATATATTTCATGTGTGTATATATAAATAAAAGTTCTGTTAAAATATCGAATATATATATATATATATATATATAAGGAAAGTAAATATTTCACACTACTAAGAAAAAGGCTTCATTTTTTCTGACTTGCCTCTTTGAAACGAAAATTCTGTTTATAGTAATTCTGTTCATAGTGTATATACTTTTCTTTCAGGGGAGGGCATATTTAACCTAAGGGGATGAGGGTGTAATTGGACCCCTTTCCCCGTGTCCTCGGACGGGAGAAGGAGGGAGTGTGAAATTGCCGTAAAAGCTCATAAATCAGTTACATCTCACCCACACAGATTTCACCCCTGTGACTTCCCCCTTCAGCCGGCGGAGGCGGGTATTTTAAGGAAAAAACTACTTTTTTACAATTTTTTTTGTACAACTATGCAAATCACACTTAATCTAATTTGTGTAAAATTAAAAGGAAATTATATTTGGGAAGTTTGAACTTTCATAAATCCGAATTAGTTTTTAGAATTTTAGAGTTGTTTGTTTTTCAGCTTTTATAAGCTTTTAATCAGAAACTACCACATTTTTTGCCGAATCAAAAAATGTGTTTTTTTTTTCAATTTCATTTACCACTAAATGACTAAAGTAAACGAAAAAGTACACACAGACACGGATCAGAAAGGGTTTCAAGTATCCAAAGCAAAAAAAAAAATCGGAAAATCGTTAAATGCAAATGAGAAATCGCACTAGGACTGTTACATTGGTTTAACATTAGCTACGAAAGTCCAGAAGCTCTGTGAAGCGGCCCCTTAAGTAAAAATAAACAGTCTATCTTCTAAACTCCCACCGTCTCACATCACGCAGTTTAATCTTTAAAATGCTTTTATATTTTTAAATTATTCTGCCCTATTTGTTACTTAGACCTTAGATGTAACGATAAATGAATAATCACCTAAATCTGCTTGCCCCAGCATGTCCATATCCAATGCATATCCCCCTTTTCAATGTCTTGATTGTTATTTTGCCGTAACTATAAATAAATAATTAAATCATAGCATGCTCAAAAACAAAAGTATATGATTATTCGCTTTAATCTTGGTATATATATATACCTATCAAACATATACTTTTACTTCAGAGCAATTTTCCTTAAATAATGAGAAATATTTCTAAAATTCTTTCTTGAGATTTTCTAAAATCTTGCTTTTTGCCCTGGATACACTGAACCTAATTGAAGATATGGATTCAATTTTGCATTATTCGCAATCTAATTATTTTTTTCCTCATAAGTACATTTATTTATTTCTACACAACAGTTATTACTTTTTTTTTGGGCGGGGGGGGGAGGGAAATTGGTAATTAAATACATAGCATATGTTATTGAATTCATTCACCGAACACTATTTCCCTTTTCTTTTCCAAAATCTGTACTATACTAATCAAATTCAACAACACTAAAGTACCACTCCCGTAACGCCTACGATCAGATTTGGGGGGAGGGGGTATTATTACTTATCCTTCTTTACAGTTTTTATGTGTGATCATCGGACCTCGTTTAAAATTGGCAGCGTGACACTGTGAATGTTTTGGCCACTCTCGTACCTTCCACATTATGCAGTGTCTTTACTTAATATCTTAATATCTTTATAATAAGTCTCTTGCTGTCGAAATCGACGCTAGAGATCTTGATTATTTTGGATTGAAATTTTTCCACTATATAAACTTAATGGAAAATATTTAAAAATATATTCTGTTCAATTTTTCTGGCTTGAGAAGTATATATATTTTGTATTTTTACTTTGGATTAGAAGTTTAAGAGTCATTCCATATAAGAATCGCCCAGAATCAGGGGTTCTGTGATTAAATGGTAAACAGATCACGTGATTTTTTTTTTCTCAGTGAGATGACCATTAGAAAGAAAGAAATCCAGAATATTAATGCTGTGGGACCATTGGTTTTGATTTGGTGGGGGGTCAAAAGTCAGTGCCCCGCCTGAAAAGTTCAAATTTGATGTTTTGCATAGTATTTTTCACAGTATGCATTGAAGTTATCCCACAAAACAAATTCTATGCCTGTATTATATAAGGTTGGCCCTTTGCTATTCAAGAATAAAAATTATGGGATATGTGTAATGCAGTGAGCTAGATGGCCACAAAAATTGAATTTTTTTCGAAATTTCACTATAGTTTTGACACATGTAGCTCTTCGCATTGAAATCATCCCATCATTTTCAACTGCTGTATGCTTCCCTATAGTGAAATGAAACATAGAAAAGTAGGCCTCACCACGGGCAAACTTTAATGCATTCCAAAATTTTATGCCAAATTTCCAAAAAAACGTATTTTTGCCTATTTTAAGTGAGGTTTACCAGACATGCATTAAAGTCAGAAGCTTGTAAAATAATAATAGAAATGTAGAATAGCTAGTCACTTTTCAAGATCACCAAACAGAATGATGGGCACTAAAGCAGTTTACATAGGGTAATGAAAATCACATTGTAATATAATTAGGAACTACGCTTCCCACCACCATAGCCTTCAATCATTGCCAAGAATAAAAACACTTCACAATTATTTCTGAAATGCATATATTTTTTATTTTAACATGAATTTCCACATGTATAACAATAAATATTTTTAATATGTTTTTGTTACAGGCAGTAAACATGTTTTAACCCTTTAACGGATAAAGCACTTTAATTGCCAAAATGTTGAAATAAATGATTGACACCGGAAATTATGAACAAATTTATTTGTATATAAGTTATACAAATAAATTTTGGAACCCAAAACCATGTTTTGGGGATATCTTGAACATGATTTGACTATTTTTGAAAAAAAAAATATCTGTCTGTTATACTATGAGTGACACAATTTTCCGGACGCTTTATCTCAAGAACTAATGCAGGTAATTTAATCATACTTTGATTCAGGTAGACATGAACAAAAATTGGTGCAGATTAAATTTTAATATCTATCGTTTAACAGATGGCGCTGCAATGTTCTGTTTTCACAATTTCCACAATAGCTATATGTCAAAAACTAATGCACCGAATATCATCAAACTTCATACTCTGTTGTACTATTAAGTAAATAAATGCTGATTAAATTGTGGTTTGTATCGCTCAACAGGTGACGCTGTTTTGCAGCATTATTCACGATTCCCGTGACACAGCTTTCAACCTGCAATGTCCTTTCGAGTTAAACCAGAGACAAGCTTTTTAAACCAGATTTCTTTTCATTATTATTATAAATGAAATCAAATAAATAACACATATGTACAAGATATGTTTTCTATAATAATAAAAGACAAAATCGCTCTGTGTGTGTGTATCTGTGTACCTGTCTGTGTGTCTGTCGACGATGTCTAGCAAAATCTAGCGCGCCTAGAAACCTGAAAATTTAGATTTAAGTAGTCGAAGGCAGGTCCTGATGCACCAGAGACTCAGATTTTTAATTTTAATAATTTCCCGAGTTATAAATTAAAATCCACAAGAAACTCTCTTCAAAATTACGTTTCCTTCTTCCGTTGTTTGTATAGAGTCTTCAATAAACCAGAGTAGCGATACAAAGATAAGGATTTCTAACGAAATAGTGTTAATATCGGGTGGCACTGTGCTGCACTTACCAGCTAATGTAGCTCCACTTGCGCACGACAAATGGGAAATGTCACTAGGCAGAGGAACTGAAAGAACTGTCCTACACAGACGCCACTTGTTTGAAACATTTTTCGAAGGACGTCGTTCTTCTTTAAAAGGCTGTTTAGTTAGAAGTCTTTGGATGAAAGTCAATTGTTTCAGCAGTTACTGATTTTTCATCTAAATATCAATATTTTAGCACGAAATTCATACTCATGCTTTGGAAACATTATATTTATTACTCATAAAAATTTCAAATAATTTGGATAAGATTTTTTTTTTTTTTTTTTTTTTTTTTTTTTTTTAAAACATTAAATAAAAAATTTTAACACTTCTTATTGGCAATTTTGCCACTACAAATTGCAATATAAATTGACTGCAGCATTTCACTGGTTATGTTGCTTTAGTGAAGTTTTAAGTGAAAATTAAATATTTTTATTCAGTTTATATTTTATTAATATAAGTATAAAACATATTTTTCTTTTTAGTTTTGTCTTTTAGCTGTCGACAATCACTTTCTATTGTAGGTAAGTCAATTTTTTTTATAGTAAATTGTTTGCATATTATAGCTGATAACTGCCTTTTTGAATTCTTTAATTTCAATTATTATAGCACATATAATTCAAGTAAATGTCTGTTAATTTTGGTAGTCATGAATTTATCCCTGATTTTTAAAATAAACATTTATTGTTTATAGCGCTGTGTCAAATTAATGTATCGAACAAAGTTTTTTTTTTTTTTTTTTTTTTTTTTGGAACTGCATCAATTGGATTCATGGAATTAGTCATGATTTTTAAGATTAATATTGAATGCATATAAAAGTTTAAAAAAAAACTATTTTTAATTTTGTTACAAACGGTGATTGTATTCAAAGGTTTTGTTTTATTTTTAACTTTTTTTACCCTCCTGGCAATGCCCAGACCCATCATAATAATCTTAAATATGCTAAATTGATTTCGTATTTTTTAATGAAAACATTTCGAAATAAACCTAATTTTGGAGACTGCCTTTGGAAATTTACATATTAGGATTTGTATGTATTTTACATATTATGCCAACAATTTTTCTACCAGCACCGGGTGGTTAAACAGATGGAAAAAAAGGTATAGAATTCGCCAGATGACTATTTGCGGAGAGAAACTTTCAGCGGATTTTGAGGCTTTAAATAAGTTTCATACTGAATTAAACAATTTAATGATAAAAGAAAACCTCACAGAAGAGCAATTGTACAACTATGATGAAACAGTGTTCAAATCCCTAGTCTCCAGAAATGAAAAATCTGCTCCTGGCTTTAACCCTTTGGGGCGGTGGTATATATTATATACCACCTAATTTTAATACGATTCAAACCAGAAACTTTTAATTGAATTTTACTTTTTTAACTTTGACGAGAAAAGTTGAAAAATTGCTTATTCTTATTTTGAACTAAATTCTTTCCTAAATTCCGGTGGGGATTCAACGTTGCAGGAGCACAAGTGCTTGCCCCTGAAAGGGTTAAACAACGCAAAGAAAGATTAACTGTGATGTGTTGCTCCAATGCGTTGGGGACACACAAACTACGCTTATTGGAGATTGGACAATCGAAAATCCACGTGCTTTAAAAAACATTGCTATTCAAGCCCTACCAGTTTCTTATACGAACCAAAAAAAAACTCTTGGATGAATAGAAATATTTTTAAACAATGGTTTTTCGATGAATTTGTACCAAAAGTAGAAAAGCATTTAGAAGAAAAAAAGCCTCCTCGTCAAGCAATTTTTTTGATAGATAATGCCTCTTCAAATCCTGAAGAAGAAGATTTGAAAAGTGGAAATATTAAAGCCATGTCTTTACCGGCGATGGTTACTAGCCTTATTCAGCCTATGGACCAGGGGGTTATCAATGATCTTAAATTGATGTACCGAAAAATTATGATTACGGATGTTTTGGAAGAATATACTGCATCTTTGATTCAACAAATCAAAAAAAAAAAAAAAATTATGTCAAAAATGCTATGTATTGGCTTGCTGAATCATGGGGGGGAAATTAAATTGGAGACAATAAAGAACAGCTGGCATAATATCTCGACAACTAAAGACCTCCCAGACAATAAGAAAAAGAAAATTTATAGAAAATTAAGAACATTTTGAAATTAAAAATGCAATTTTGAAGCTACCCGGCTGTGAAGAGGTAACAAATGATTGCGTCGAAGAATAGCTTTACGGTGATGAGGAAGAGGAAATTACCGACAATGCAATAATTCGTACGATTACCGAAGAAGAAGAAATTGATGAAACTGAAGACTTAAACGATGAAACAGAGAAGATAGTTTCGCATGCAGAAGGCACTATAGCGTTAGCTCTTGCCCTTCCCTATATTGAGCAGCAACCAGATGCTTCACCACATGACGTTTTATTTTTGAAATACTTGCGAGACAACGCAGCAAAAAAGAGACTTTTTGCACAAAAACAAACAACATTAGATTCATTTTTTAAAAATTAAATCAAGTAAGTGTGTTGTTATTTAAAATACGTTGTTATTTAAAATACGTTTTTATATTTACAAGTCTGTGTGCTCGTTATTTTTTCGCTATTTTATCTCTCTATTTTTTAGTTTTATGTGTATACAATAAATTGAATTTTTCTCTTCAATTCTATTATGTAAAGTCCGTATAATCCGAGTTTTTAGTAATACGAGGTGGAGTCGGTCACGATCAACTCGGATTATCGGGACTCGACTGTATTTATAAATGTTTTGTTTAACTGTGGTCGTTCTTAATAGTAACACGTTTAATAATAAGTATGATGTTTAAAAACTTCAACAATGCTTTGATGATGTAAAAATTGATGTAGACCTTTTCGTAATATTTTAATATGAATTTATTAATAATTTTATAATTAAAAAGATGTGTATGAATTCTTCTCTCTTTCTATCTCTCTTTTGTTTCCTTAATAACTTTAAACTGTTAGACATTTATATAAATTAATAGCTAGTACGCGTAACATTTAAAGAAGAATAAATGCATTAATTAACCAAAAAACAAATTCACTCATAATAATTAAAAACATGTACAATTAACCAACTCTTTATCAGATTTTATAGTAGAAAATGCTTTTGATGATCTCAATTTGCATATATACATATATATATGAATACATAAATGCCTTTCATGAGCTTGAAATTTCACATGCTTTCTCTAATATTAACTGCGGGATAAATTTATTTCCTTGTTTTTCAATTTCATTATATCCATTTATTCTATTTTACATTTATTCCGTTCATGGATATTGAGGTAGTATTAACTAGTATACAGTGTGATTCATAAATATCGAAACAATAGGCTATCTCCTTAAATATTGCCCCTAGGCACATACTTCCAATTGCAAATTTTCATAAAAAAAGGTGCAAAATTTGATGAGATAAGTTGCAACTCCATGGGGGGTCGATTTGAGAAAATACAAAAATTAATTTTTTATACGGCCCCCGTAGGATAAAATTTCCAATTAGGAATTTTTTCTTTATCCATTCCTGAATTCAATAAAAAAAATTCTATCTTGATATCTGCAAAATTCACAGAGATATTAAAATCCAAAATTCGTGACTTACACCACTTAAGCATACCTCTGAGAGACGCAATATCAGTTCATTTGAAATGCAAGTTAGGGATCGACCATAAATTTACACATTATTAAAAGTTCTAAGACAATGCCTTAACTTTTAGACATAAAATAATAGCGTATATGTTTTTACGTTAACTCATTAATGCCGGTTGGTACGAAAAGTTACCATTTAAATAATACGAAACTTTTAAATATGAACAGCAGTATCTTAGTAAAAAAATAATTCATATTATCTAATGTGAAACTATCAGAGATTCAATCAGTTAAAATAACAGTATGGGAAAACTGGTGTCAACCGCTATCGAAGTAATAAAAGAAGTGTAAAATAAGTCGGCGTTAATGGGTTAAGCTCGTTTGAGAAAGATGCTAGGAGTCTGCATGAGGCCGAGCTTGGCCCCAAGGCCGTAATCGGCACGGCCCACTGGCCGGTTCGTGCCGACCCGTGTTTTTATTGTTCTTAGGACGTGTCGGGAAGGCAATAAGTTTTTAAAAAATAGTAATAGCGATAATGAAACTTCTGTTAACGGAATAATTGGAAATGTATTTTATAAATTACACAGTAATATTTTCAAAAATCTACTTTTTGTTATACAGATGCAAAAGTTATGATGTTTTTGAACCTAGTTGTAATATCATGACAGTCGAGTGACGCACAAATTCTTCTTTTTAAATTTTAAACACAGAGTTTATTAAATGAGAGCTGGTATTTACAATATTATTTACATTATGTACACTTTCACTAATATTCTTAAACATTCACCAAACCACATCACTTCTTAAAACAACCAAAATATACTCGGATGCATTTCCACATCCTACTTACTCCGAACGAACCACCATTCCTTCTCGTCTTCTCTTCACTTCCGTTTACTTTAAAAACAAAAAAGGGTTGGAAGGATATTGGTTGCATGACATTCCCCCCCCCCCCCCCCGATAAGATTGTGCTCGGCAAAGCGAAGCAAAATCTGACAAATAGCAACCATACAACTATACAGCATAAAATATATATAAAAACACAATTCAAAACAGATGTATAGAAGCCTTGTTATAATAGTTATAATGAATATATAATAAACATATTAAAAAAAAACACAATTCAAAACAGACGGAAAGACGACTTGATATAATACTGCATACCAAAATTAAACACAAAATAAAGTATCATTTAAATAATCCTTATACAGTAACTAGTCGTGACAGACTGTCTGCATTTGTTAATTTTGCACCTGGGCAATGAGAAATATTTATATTATATCTTTGTAGAGATAAGGCCCATCTTTGTAATTTTGCAGACTGAGGTGCAGATTTCTGAAGATATATTAAGGGATTGTGATCAGTTATTAGTTCAATTTCAGCACCAAACACATAAACTTCAAATTTCTTTAATGCCCACACTACCGCATAAGCTTCACGCTCAATAGTCGACCAGTTTTGTTGCACCTTAGTGAGCTTTTGGCTAGCAAAACTAATAGGACACAAATTTTCTTTCTCATCTCTTTGCGATAGACAAGCACCAACTCCATAAGAACTGGCATCACACTGAATAGTGTAAGGCTTTTTAGGATCTGGTGTATACAGCTTAGGAGCTTCACACAATGGACGTTTTAAAGTTTGGAAAGCCTCTTCTTCAACCTCAGACCACGGAATGATTTCTGGGATTTTCTTTTTTGTCAAGTCGGTTAAAGGCTTGGCGATTTCAGCATAATTTCGTATGTAGTCACGATAATAATTAAATAAACCCAATGCACTTCTGAGGGCTGTTTTGGTTTTAGGCGATTCTATTGTCTCAATGGCACGTAACTTCTCCGGATCGGGCTCATGTCTACCTCCTCCTATGACATGACCTAGATACTTGATCTGTGCCTTTGCAAAAACACATTTTTTAACATTCACCGTGAATTCCAGTTCAGTTATTTTGGATAAAACAGCGTCAAGATGTTTCAGATGATTTTCCCAGTCATTTGAAAAAATAGCGATATCATCCAAATATGCTCGACTGTACTTACGATGTTCATCCAGAGCATTGTTGATCGATTTCTGGAATGTGGCAGCCGCATTGCGCAATCCAAATGGCATGACTTTCCATCGGTATTGAGCACGTTGGGTTTTAAAAGAAGTAAGATCTCGACTCTGTTCTTCTAGAGGAATTTCCCAATACCCTTTTAATACATCTAAACATGTAATTATGTTAGCACTTCCTATTTGATTAATTAATTCAGTTGCATTTTCCATAGGGTAATGAAAAGGTTTTGTCACTGTGTTCAATTGACGAAAATCTATACATAAGCGCATGCTACCGTCCTTCTTTGCGACACATACGACCGGATAAGCTATTTCAGCTTCACTTTTTTCTATAAGTCCTAGATGCTCTAACTCTTCTATTTGTTTATCCACTTCATTTTTTAGCGATTCCGGAATTTTATAAATATATGGTTTCTTTCTTTCCGCACCTGGTAATAAACGAATTTTGTGTGCTCCAACGTTGGCAACTTGAATTTTACCTGAGAATAATGGCGCATGTTTTTGTATAAGTTTACTTAACTCTAATTGTTTATCAACCTCCAGATGACTAAGGTCTACTTCTATGTTATTTTCATTCAAAGCATTAGCTTTAATTGGTGTTGGGTGAATTTCACCAAATTCTACATCGTCTTCAAAAATGACTCCAACAGTCTGTACTCTTACATTAAATTTCCTTATTTTATTCGCATGAACATGTCTGACTCCCCCATCAGGTAATTTCACTTTATACGAATGTGGTTTTATTCTTTCAAGTATTTCTCCGGGTCCTGTCCATCTAGCATATAATTTATTGGTAGAATCAGGGATAAGTAAATATACTAAATCACCTTTTTCAAATTCTTTCATTCTACTTCGACGATTGAAATAGCGAGTGTAATTTTCTTGTTTTTCTGCAGCAGTTAGAGAAGCAATGTCAGCGGCTCTTTCCAAATTTATTTTTAATTCTTGTAAATAGTCTACTGCTGAATTACTAAGATTCAATGGTAAGGGGATTTCACCTGACCATGATGACTTTAGTACTGCCAAGTGACCTCTAGCTTCCCGACCATGCATGAGTTTAAGCGGTGATACTCCAGTTGTGCAATTTGGCACTTCACGGTAAGCAAAAAGTAGAAAAGGAATATGTTTATCCCAATTAACAGGATCCGTACGAATTACATGATGTAGCATTTGTTTAAATACACGATTAAATTTTTCAATTAATCCATTCGAAGCGGGGTATGATGGAGTTGAAAAACGAGGACATGCTCCTAACCGGTTCTCAAATTCTTTAATCAGTTCAGATTTAAAATTAGTGGCCTGGTCTGAACAGATAACTTCAGGAATTCCGGTGCGCATAAAAATATCTAATAAAGCATCACACGCTGTTTTCGCAGAGAGACTCCGTAATGGTACTACTTCCGGCCATTTAGAGTTTTGATCAATTAAGGTAAGACAATATTTATGCTTCCTTCCTGACGGTGGAATAATTTCACCTATACAATCAATATTTACAGTATGAAATGGATATGGTGCGCGGACAACAGGTGTAATCGGAATTTTATCTGTTTGTATCTCAGGGCTTTTTAACTGGCAGTTCTTACATGTTCTACAATAATTTTCTACATCTCTTGAAATATTCGGCCAATAAAAATATAATTTAATTCTTTCTTTAGTTTTTCGCATCCCTAAGTGGTTTCCAAAAATTGAATCATGAGCTAATTCTAACACTTTATTTCTATAACTTTCCGGTAACACGAGCTGATATATTTTATCACCGCAAATAGTTTCTTTATGATACAACAAATTATCCCGTATCAAAAAATTATTTTTTCCTAATCTAGCGTCCTTGAACGAATTCTTTAAAGTTGCGCAATATTTTTGTGCTTTACAAAACATGTTAAACTCTGAAAATTTATCATTTCGATCATTTTGTTTATTTTCTGAAGAAATAAAACAAACATTTAATTTCTCTTTCGCCAGTGGGGCGTCTGAGCTATTTTTAGCTTCGTGACCTTCGAACTCCTGCAACTGACTATTACACAACTCTTCATTTTGAAGTTCAATCAAAGCATTATACACGTCTGGAGTTATTAAGCAAGGCACATTTAAGTTTTCAGTGAAAGCAAAAAGCGTATTTAAAGTGACATAAATTCTACTGTTAGGTAATTTATAATGGATGGGTATAGTAGCCAAATTTGCTTGTACTTTTTCTTTGAAAGCGGATTGTAACAAAATACTACCTTTAGCTTCGATTTTCAGATTGGGAATTAATGACGTATTTAAAATACTAATTTGAGTACCGGAATCCAAAGTAGCTTCTATTTCTTTTCCATCTACATAAATAATGATTTTTTTTAAAGGAAAAAGAGGAACTACGTTTAACTGATCATTCATGTGTAAATGCATGGAACTAACATTAGTGACTACTGCATTATTATTTTTATTTGGATTCAATTTATTTGTATCTTGTTGCATTTTAGGTTTTCTCTGACCCTGATCATCATTTTGAGTATAAGATTTATCATACTTATTTCTTCTGATTGGGCAAAATTTTGCTAGGTGTAATGGGGAATTACAAATGTAACAATCACGCGATTTTGAGAAGTGTCTGTTCTCATACGTAACTTGATTTTTTCTTAGTTGTGGGGGAACATATTTAGTATTTTCGTTATTCACTTCACGATAAATAGGTCGTTTCTCAAATTTTGTTTCCTCGAAAGACCTGCCTTTTGCAGTAAAATAAATGTCACAGTCTTTCGATAACTGATCGGGCAAAAGCCAACTTTCCCCCTGTTTGACTGCAATGTGAGTTGCGAGCTCATTATCCAAAGTTTCAAAAATTTTATCAGATATTATTAAATTAATAAGTGAGTCGAAATCTTTAACATTTCGAATTCTGCAATAATTTAACAAACGGGATCTCAATCGGGAACCGAACTGTTGATGGGTTTCCCCAGGTAATCTTTTAGCGTTTCTAAAATTTTGTAAACAGGTAAATGGGGACGGTTCATATTCTTTCAAAATTAAAGATTTAATTTTATCATAATCAACTAATTCTTCATCATCAATATAAACAAGAACATTTCCTGCTTTTTCACCTACTAATTTCAGTAAAATTTCCGATTTATATTCCTTAGGAACATTTTTGTGCTTAAACGCTCTTTCTAAAGAATCAAAAAAGAGATTCCATGTTTCATTTTTCTTGGCACTGGAATTACCAAAACTTGAACTGCTTTAATTAATTTATCTAATGATAATGACGTACTATCTTCCCCTTCGTTATGGGTTAAATTATCGCTTCTCATTTGTTGTTGTAAACGCAATCTATTTACTTCCTCGCCATTTTTTCTTTCTGACACTGTAGTCGATAAAAATTCAGTTACGAAATCTTTATCTTTTAAGTATTCTTTAGATTTCAATAACAAATCTTTTAATTCGGGCACTCTCTTACTAGCATCAGCTTCTTCGCCTATTTCTTCCAGAACAATAAGTAAATCTGCTTTAGTTACGTTTTTAAACATTTTCGAATAAGTTAACAGTATCTTACTACACAATCAAATGATAAATAAATAGCTCACCTCTATTTTGTAATCCAAACACTATGATCCAAAACACATATTTCATTATTTTAAATCGTAGAAATAGATCTTGTTCTCGTTATGAGAGCGTGCTGTAATATCATGACAGTCGAGTGACGCACAAATTCTTCTTTTTAAAATTTAAACACAGAGTTTATTAAATGAGAGCTGAGCTGGTATTTACAATATTATTTACATTATGTACACTTTCACTAATATTCTTAAACATTCACCAAACCACATCACTTCTTAAAACAACCAAAATATACTCGGATGCATTTCCACATCATACTTACTCCGAACGAACCACCATTCCTTCTCGTCTTCTCTTCACTTCCGTTTACTTTAAAAACAAAAAAGGGTTGGAAGGATATTGGTTGCATGACACTAGTTTTCATTTATTCCAAATGAAATTGTTTTTTAAAATAAATCTTTATTCGAATGTAACAGTCTAATAGTATAAATAATCATTAACGTTGCTATTGCGTATTTTTTTAATAGATGCCAAGCTCCCACTAATCTTCCGTTATAAGTGTATTTATTTGACTCAGGTTTAATACGTTCGAACCAGAAACTCTTTTAAGAAATTCAATTGAATGAAGTAATGATTTGACTTAAAACATTTAAATTAAATAAAACAAATTTTCCAGTTTTAAAGTGGTTAACTGGTTCAAATTAATCTACATATTACGGAGGATTAGTGGGAAATTTGTCAGCTATGATTTTGTCATGCGAAAACATTAGTAATCTAAAATATACCATAAAATTTTCTTATAAATATATATGAAGTATTTTTTAAGATAATCTTAATTGTATCTTAAGTAAAATGGGAATTTTTTGTACAAATTTCGGTCTGTCCAGAAATCTAAAATATGCACAGACACCTGTCTAGATAATGAATTAAATAAAATTAAGTGCATCGCCCATGAAAAGGGTTTTCTTTCGCATCGTATCAATAAACCCGACCTGAAACATAAAGTGCATAAAAGAAATTTAAATATCTAATAAACCTAAATTTTGTAAATTTCACTGTATACCAGATTTGTATGAGAGACTAGGGTATGCGTTAAACATATTTAATATCTGTACCCGAGAGCCAAACTATCGTAATCAGAAATTGAATCTACAGGAAGGAGTTACTTACTCACCTGGAAGCTTTTAAAGAGCATTTAGACGTTCTATTAGGAGCCAATCTTTGTTTTAAACTTGTAATGCATTTTTCGGCATCATAAGTTTTTTTCAGCATTTCTCATCTTTAAATTTATATAAGTCAATAACCTCTATAATTGGTTTAAACTGGGAATATATCTTTTTCAAATATTTTACTTAAATTTTAATTTGGCAAATTTAAAAAAAAAATATATTCACTTTTAAAAATATGATTTGTTTAAAATAAATTGCATCTTTTTTTTTTTTTTTTTTTTTTTTTTTTTTTTTTTTTTTAAATTGCTACTTTAAATATTTCTTTTAAATTAATATTTTCAAAATGTTGAATAAAAATTAAAAGTTATATATTTCTGTTTAATTAAAAGGAAAAAATTCAATTCTACAAATAATATTTCGAGTTATAACAATTTTAAATTACTCTGCATTTTTTGAAAAAAAAAAAAAATTATTTTGTAAGAAGTCTTATGATGTGATTCTTTTTACAAATTATACGGCTAATCATCACAAAAAATTCTAAATTCTAACTCTATAAATAAAAAAAATAAATAAATGTTTCTCCGGACAGCTTACAGTAACATTGTTTGTTGAATAATACGCATTTCAATTTGTGTCTGATACCTTGAAACCTCACGAATTATTAAAACAGACATATCTCTCTGAGTTTTGCAGATATCAAGATGGATTTTTTTTTGTTTAATTCAGGAATGGATACGGAAAAATTTCCTAATTGGAAATTTTATCCTACGGGGGCCGTATAAAAATTTAATTTTTGTATTTTCTCAAATAGATCCCCCATGGAGTTACAACTTATCTCATCAAATTTTGCACCTTTTTTTTATGAAACATTGAAATTGGAAGTATGTGTCTAGGGACAATATTTAAAGAGATAGCCTATTGTTTCGATATTTATGAATCACACTGTATATTATGGTATTTTAAAATTTAAAAGAATTACATAAGTATCAGAAATGAATTACTGATTAATACCGACATTTTTAATTAGCCCTGGATTCGAATAGCCTTTTTCATTTTCTTATAAATGTATTAAATCTTAAATTATAATTAATTATTTCTAATAATGAGGTTCGTATCTTTAAAATAGTTTCAAAATCAAAACGCCAATTTTGTCACCCTTTTCTGAAACATCCTGTGCTTCTATAGGAAAGAGAAGTGCTATTCGATTTTTCAGTATTTTTTGCTGGAATTTTGTCATGACGAATATGGTTAACAAAGATCAATTATAATAATAATCTAAAAGACAAAGAGCAAGATCAACCTCAAATGCAAGCATAAACTACAATTTGAAATAGTAAACTTGTACTGCAGATCCAGATTTCTGGGATTCGGTGGAATGTTCGCTCGCCTTTACGCACTTGTATTGTACTTGGAAACCTTTGACCCTAAAACTCCCGGTCAGAAATAGATTCTCCCAATGCCATCGGCCAGGATACCAGAGCTTAACACTAAGTTTTATGATAGTTCTTCCATATGGGTGTCTGTGCTGTTCCGTGTATTTAGCCCAGGGGGTCTTACGTTTTTTAAGTGTTTTAATATGAGTATTATGATCATACTTGAACTTGAACATGGGAAAGGTCAATGGGCTACCGAGTTGCGAAGCAACTATAACGCTCTGGCTATGAGTACTTGTATAGCAAAACATAAGTGAGCAGGAGAAGTGACGAGCTGTCGTCCAAGACTACAAATATAGTAAAATAAAAAAATAAAGATAAAAGGTGTATAGTTAAAATAATTTAAGTTTAAAGAAAAAATAGATAGTACAAAGTTCAGTGACCAAAAATGTCAGACGAGGCAAGGCAATGATGTTAGGATAAAGTGAAGTAAAAGACCCCAAGATTTTTGCTTGAAAAAAAAAGGAACTTTTCAGTTACATACAAAATAAATAATTTACACTAAAGTATGACAAGTAATTTACAATAGAATAAAAGTCTTTTTTTTTTTTTTTTTTTTTTTTCCAAGTTGAAAAAAAAAGATAGAGGAAAAATTTGGAGTAAGTCAGAATATTAGCCCAGAGGACGCCAAATTAGTCTGAGAGATCAAACTCGTTGGCGAATATTTCAAACTCTTTGATAATACCGAACATCTTTTCGAATGGGTTTTTACATTTTTTTGCTTTCTTCGGCGATTTTTTGAATACATGTGAGGAGTTTGGATAATTTAAGAACTTCCTTCAAATCATTGAAAGTTTGGAAAATTTCGTTAAAAGGGTTAGGGTTCCGATTTGGGAGAGGGGAATTTTGAGAAATTCCGTCAGGGTCAGAAGATCCAGGAGGATCCTGAATGACGTCATCAGTGACGTTTTGAGAATTGTTTTCTTTTGCCTTAGCAGTACAGTTGAAACTTTTAAGAATTTCTACAAAGTCATAATTTTCTTGTTTTTAGGGGTAGGAATTTTAGCAGCATTTTTTATGTTTTGGGGATTTTTCAGGCAGCCCCCTGTACGAGGCAGAGTGCGCACCGCTACAGTTAGCACATTTAGGGATAATTCTGCCCTGCTGGGGCATTCAGTAGAGAACTGTTTATCAGAGCATTTAACGCATTTAGGGGGGAAATTGCACGTTTTGGAAGCGTGATTGTAACGTTGACAGCGGTAGTACTGTTTCATATTATTAGAGTTGCGAAAATGTTCAATTTTGACGCTGATGTCACACAATTCCTTGATTTGGTAAATCAATACGAAGTCTTTACAGGGAAAGACGTTGAACATGTAGAGGGGCATTGCTTTACCAGTTTTTCTGCTTTTCATCATAGCAGCACGTGTAGCGTGGAAGCCATGGTCGCCAAGTCGCTGATAATAAGTTGGGGGTCAGTATTGGGTGGGGGGGGGATGCCACGAACAAAAAGTTTTTTGGGTCGCTGATCCTTAGGGGAAATAGTGGTATATTTTAGATTTTTGCTAGAGAGGAGTCGCTGGATTTCTCTGAACTGGTTTGCAGATTTATGTTGAATTTTGAGAAGATCATTGTTTAGACTCACTTTTGGAGTGTTAGTAGAATTAAGATTAAGATTTTTTATTTCCTGAGCAATATGCCGCCAGTCGTTATCAGAAAAGCCAATGTAGAAGGGATGGACATCTATCTTATGTGACATAGTATCGTCACCTTCCATTTCTGTATTTTGACTATCGGTTTGGGTTTCTAAATTTCGAGAGCTATCAATATTCACTTCCGAGGTTCAATCGGCGAATTTGTTTTTAAGTGGAATGGTATATTCCGTTTCGGATTTTCTCCTTTTACCTATTCGGGGGGAAGAGTTTTATGACTAAGATCCTTAAGAATACCGAGTTTAAATAACAACTCATCACAATCTTTAGAGGTAAGAAATTTGGAATAGCTAGTTCTAAGAGGGAAATTGTGAGAGCTTGGCTCTCCTAACATAGTAGTAGCGAAACAGCATACTTTAGTCACTTCTTCCTTTAAGCAGCTGTCTGTAAGATAGCCAGGCGTTTGTTGAGTTTGGTTGATGAAGACGTCTATATTGCGAAACATATCACGCAGTATTTCGTTGGCGGGATCAGAGACCGTTGGAAATTCGTTGAAAGTACCGAGAAAATCAGTCTGTTCAATGCCGTTGTCAAATCTGGGTATATTGTCTGCCATATCAATATCGAATGTTACCGTAGTCATGCCGTCGAGAGCAAAGTGCGTATATAATAAAGTGAAAACACTCCCGTGTTAGGAGGCGGCGCAAAGTAGCGCCACTGTACTTGCAGCGGTAGGGATCAGAACTAAAGTGGGCGGGGAGGGGAGCTCAATGCTCAAGTTTTGGTTTTGCTTTCATGGCCGGAAGTGTAAATATTGAAATTTTCGTTTATTTCGCTGCACTATGACAGTGACGACAATCAGAAATTTTCAATCCTGTCATTAAACAAACTCAGAGTGATGAAATATTTCAATTTTTAATGAACTAATCATATAATGTATTTCTTTTAATTTTTAATCTTAGTTATTTTCTGTTTACTCATTCTAATTTATAATTTCGTGAAGAATACGAATATTTTAAAAGATTAATTTCTGAAAGTGTATATATATTTTTTAAATACAGAATTTAATGTTTTCAACAATTTAATTCAATTAAATATTTATTATGAGGTTAATATTTACAACAAGTAGTTTTTTTACAAAAACATATTCTTCAATTGTAACAAATGAACAGAAAAATCTGATTAATTTTCAATCACTCTAGTTTAATGACAGGATTGGAAATTTACGATTGCCGTTATTGTCATACTGCCGCGAAATAAATGAAAATTTCATAAATGACCTAATTAAAAATGTATTCTGTACACTTTTTACAAACTCATGAAATAATTGAAAGTACAAAACCATTTTTAAAAGGTTTGACAGCACTAAAAGCAAAATGTTTTGATGGATGGGAATAAAAAAAAGGCATTTAATTTGGGTTGATAAAATGTGTAGTCTGCACCCTGTTTATGTGATATATATATATATATATATATATATATATATATATATATATATATATATATATATATATATATATATATATATATATATATATATATATATATATTAAACCCATGAAAATCTGAAGCAAGTTAAATATTTTTGGATAATTTTATTTCGTAATGTTTAATCTCTTTTTAAGAAATATATAAACAAAATTTAGAGTTTATATAATTCCTTGACAAAATAATAATAATAGTAAAAACATTTCTATAGCATTATAATAAAATATTTTTATATGATCTACATGTTACATATTTTCTTAGTTTTAGCTTTTATTAAATTCTTTAAATATATTTTCATTTACACCGAAGGACAAAACTTTTGAGAATCGTTTGCATCTTACATTATATCTAACTTGATGCTCCATAATTTCATTTTTATTTAAATCTAGTAACTTTACATATTTCTTTTAATTTTTTTCTAAATATTTCTTTTTAAAATATAAATATACATTTTAAAAATCTCTCATATATATTATTATGCGAAGTTAAAATGTCAAATATTTAAATAGATTGATTTAATCAAAATTGACTTATTTTAAAGTTCATAGAAATAAAATGTATTTAAAAAGTTAAATAATGATAATAATACTTTAAAATTCAAGCAACTTGCACAACAAAAATTTAATAAATTAAATATTGCACATTCAAAATTATCTGCTGTTTTATAATATTATTAAATGAAAAAATATACAGCATAAAAATATTAGTCTCTATATATCTCTCATTTCAATATTTTTAAACGATTTGTTTGCATTGGATAGCAGAGATTAATCTCTATTTCCGCCGTTGATTACTTTTTCGATTTTCTTTGCGGATTTTTTTAAGGACGATACTTTCACTTTCGAAACCGGTTCCGAAAGTGAAAGTATCTTCGGAAAAAAAATCCGCAAAGAAAATCGAAAAAGTAATCAACGGCGGAAATAGAGATTAATCTCTGCTATCCAATGCAAACAAATCGTTTAAAAATATTGAAATGCTAACGATATATTAGAAAAATAATGCCCCATAGGATTAACATTACCGAGCGGGTGTTTTGAAGTGCGTGAAGAGCCTTACGGTACGTAAAAAAATATCGGTTTAAATAATTTGAAAATAAATTAATTAACAACTTTGAATAAGTTAAATTTCAAATACCATATAAAACAAATTATTATTATTAAGTAATCGAAATTTTTTGCGATTTTTTAAGTATATGAACTACGAGTATTTTAAATGAGTACGAGTATTTTAAGTATATGAACACGAGTATTTTAAAATTGCGGAACATCGAATGAAGAATGTTAACAAATAAAAACCAAATGTCATTCTGTAATTATTAGGATAAAAATACGTTTAAAAAATTTGCACTAATTAAAAAAGAACTAAAAATATGCAAATGTGCCACATATCATAGCTTAAATAATAAAAATATTAATGAAGGCTGCAGAAACATATATTTCTGATTTTAACCAACTGTCTTTTCTACAACGAAAATACCTACGCAAATTAAATTTTATAAAGAGATTAAACATGTACGAAATAATATACAGTGAAATTTTCATTTAACGAAGTCTCATCGTTACACTTAAAAATTTCGTTATGAAGAAAATTCGTTAAATAGAAATCAACTTAAATTCATGAAAATTTTCCATCAGATATAACAAATAGGTATTGGATTCAGATATTCAGAAGCATTTGATTCAGTTTCAATTATGTAGTCGTCTTTTACAAAACAGTTGTGTACGGTCGTTGAAATATCGTCACACTCCCAAGCTTTCATCAGCTCTGATACACAGGTTCTCAAACTAATGTTTTCACTACATTGTCTTTTTCGATAATGTACTTAATTATTTTTTATTATTCCTTAGACTAATGGCTGAAGTTTAGAAGTTGTATTGGTAGGAACAAAAATAACTTTCATGTTCTTTGATTTGAATTTTGAAGCACGTTCTTGTGGATGTACAAAGCAGTTGTCTATCAGCAATGGAAGTTCAGAATGGTAACTGTCTTACTCTAATTGATATATTCTACTTCAATGTATCTGACGCCATTGCGTCACAGCATCTTCTATATCAATGAATGCAAAAAGGAGATTTTGACTTTCCCCAAATGTCAGCGCTGGAGTCTCGGTATGGGAGATAACAAGTGTTTTTCTTAGACTGAAAAAAAAATTATTTTATGTAACACCAAGCAGAATGTAAATTGTTTAAATGTGTTCATTTTCATACAATCCACTGAAATAAATTCGCATATCCATCGCAACAGCAACCTCTTAGTTTGGATTCTGTACACATACAAAAGTGGAATAAAATGCGTTATATAGAAGATATTTTTCGTAATAGGGAGATTAATTTACATGCTAATGATGTTCTAAGTCAAAGTTCTGCAGAAAATTTCGTTAAGTAGAAAACTTTGTTAAATAGGGGCTTCGTTAAAGGGAAGCTCCACTGTATATACAAAAATAATTAGCTTAATTAAGATTAAAACAAACTTAATGAGCATGCTCTGAAAAGTCTTACCGAAATTTTACCACGTGCAGCACAGATGAGCGCGAAGAGGAAAACTCGAGCATTTACATTTTTTTCTTGGAACTCTTTATAAAGTGTTGTGATGGGGGAATGCACGCGCAGTTTCACTTGTCGAGGCGATTGCAGCGCTCATGGTTTCTGCAATCGAAACTACAATTCCTGAACTTTTAATGTCAAGCTAGTTTACTAGCGTTCTTCCATAGAGGCATCGCCGCCTTTCTTATACGAACTTTGGTCGAGAAATAGCGTGGAAGGTACTAGCAATACTACTGACAGTTCGTCATAAAGTCCTTACAAGGGCACCTACACTGCTCAGTGGGTTTTATGCCATAGATCAGGAGCTATCCGGGGGAACGTGTACGCAAGATTGAAGCGCTTCTCCCTACGTCTGATCTCACTGGTGTTTACTCACCAAAAACCTGTAAAAAGGGGTAAATAATGTTATAAAAAACTTTTAGCAAAAAGTGAGCAAAGTACATTTTTCTGCTGCTGGGAGAAAATATCTACTATTTTTTTTTTTTTTTTTTTTTTTTTTTTTACATTTTACAAGAACGCAATTCGCAAAGAAGAATTTAAATGTCACTTTTTATTATTAAGTTTGTTCGAAATTTTGTAAGAAATTATTTTAAAGTAGGTAAGAAATTTAAACGGAATAAGAAATTTCAAAGCTTGCTGTGTTAAAAATCATGTGTTCCCCTTGCACAAAACTATCTCGTATTTTTCAATCACAATCGACATATTTTTTTTTACGTTCTTTTAGCAAAAAAAAAATTCAAATATCACTTTTTATTATTAAGTTTGTTCGAAATTTTTTAAGAAATTGTATTAAAGTATGTAAGAAATTTAAACGAAATAAGAAATCTTAAAGCTTGCTGTGTTAAAAGTAGTGTGTTCCACTTCCACAAAACTATAAAGAAAATTTTAGAGCCCCCCCCCCCCAATTACTTTGAATTTTGCTTTTTGTGAGAAATTATATATATTTTTTTATTAATGTTAAGTCAGAAATATATGTACATTTTTTCAAAAATTGATGCACTGCGCAAAAGTTAACACGCACATAAATTAACCCTAAAAGCTTGTTACTGTTATTGCACTTCTTATAATAATAATAATAATTATTATTATTATTTTATTATTTATATGAATAGTTTCTAATTAAAAAATCAGTGACCTATTTTTGAAACTAAACTTGAATTATTTCAATAATAAAAATTTAAATTCCTATAAAAGGCGGAAATTCGAAAGCATTTTTAAAAGATATACAAGCATGCATTTAAAAATGACATTGATCTTTTTTTCCTTGTAAAAATATTGTTAAAAATAGTATAAAACATATAGTATAAAAATAGTATAAAAACAAAATAGTATAAAATAAAAAGTATAAAAATAGCATAAAAACAAAATAGTAGTATAAAATACATAGAATAAAAATAGTATAAAAACAAAATAGTATAAAATAAAAAGTATAAAAATAGCATAAAAACAAAATAGTAGTATAAAATACATAGTATAAAAATAGTATAAAAACATCTTTAGTTTTTTATAAAACACAAATTTTCACAGGCTTTTTTTATATATAAAAAACTATACATTTTTCTGTAGGCATTTTCTTTCTGTGCAAATTTTACTCCCGGTTGCCTCCATCAAATGCACATCGACGAAACCGACACAAATAGACGGCCCTTTAGAACTTTCCGTTAACTTCGGTCAAGTTTACAAACTTAGATATGCTAAATGTCGACATATGAATTGAAATGTCCGACAAGTGATATTGTTTTTTACGAATGTCTATAGATATTTCTGAATGTTGTCATAACAATATAATTTTTATGATATTGGGCAATATAAACCCAGTATTAAAAATAAGGCATTAAAAAGTCAAGTTTTTTTAAAAACGGTTAAATTATTAAATTTTATTGTTTAAAATACTATTTCTGTATTATGATGTCATAATAATGCAATAAGGTCTTTTGAGTGCTTTGTTTTAAAAACTAATTTTAAGTCATGTCTTTGAATATCAGCAGATGTTGTAAATTTGACGTATGACATTCAGCGACTTTCGAAGTACTGGCCAATATTGGGATGGATATTGGCCGATATCTCTGTGGTACCTGGGTACTATGTTGCGCTATGCTTTATATTCATAACTAGAAGAATCAGCCAGATTTGTCTGTGTTAACTATGGGGGACTTCCAGGAAAAATAAATAAAAATACAATATCTAAAAAATACAGCCATCACAATAACGGAGCTCTGTGCATTTGGCGCCCATAAATTGTTAAACAGACAATCAAAATATGCATAATAGTAAAAATAGACTATATATATATAAAAAAAACTATAAGCATTCAATGTTTATCGAAAAACCACGCCCAATTTTATGACTGCAATTCATGTTGCAAAAATTTTCATTAAAATACGTTGATTTCGCGTAGGTCTCAGTTATGGAAAAATTACTGGTTTGATCAGCGTCTCGTAGCAAAAGCTATCTGGACAATTTATTAAAAATTTTAATTTTTGATCTGTTTTAACGTCAAACATCGTGATAGAGTCGCAAAGTCAGTTTAAATGTAAATGCATGTAGTTTTCAGGCATGAAAAATTGAAATCTTTGAAATCACACATTGCTCTCTTTCTCTGATAAATATGTTGCATCTTGAATTAAAATAAATTGCGTGTATCTTCCCATGCCCCTCCACCAGAGTGTACGAGAATCGATCTCCACTTTTCTTAAAATTTTATCTTAATCCCCCCCCCCTCCCCAACCCCACCACACACACTGCACACTCAAATTCCTACTTATCCCACTTTTGCTACCGCATAAAATTAAAATTCTATAAGGCTTAATTTTTTTAACATTTTTTTTCTGTGTTTGTTTCTTTGCACCAAAAGCTCATAATCATCCACATCACCCCTCCCACTTCTCGAAATTTTTCGCTTTTGCCCTTCCCCAGCGCACAAAGTTAAAAATATTTAAAATTTCTTGTCTTAACGAAAATATTTCTGCCTTATCTGTATAAGTAAAGATTATTTTAATTGCTCCCACTCCAAATGTTCGATCCCCCCTCCCAGCAGCATACAAACCTTAAAAACTTTAAAACTATTTAATTAAAAAATGAAAAGAAATCTCTACCATAGTTCTTACTTTTCAGCAAAAATAAACAGTCGATCTTCTAAACTCCCACCGTCTCACATCACGCAATTTAATCTTTAATATGTTTTTATATTTTTTAATTATTGTGCCCCATTTGTTACTTAGACCTTAGATGTAATAATGATAAATGAATAATCACCTAAATCCGCTTGCCCCAACATGTCCATATTTAATGCATATCCCCCTTTTCAATGTCTTGACTGTTATTTTGTAGTAACTATAAATAAATAATTAAATCATAACATGTTGCAAAAGCAAATGAATATCCACTTTAATCTTCATTAATTATTTTCTTAATTAATAGATATATTTTTGTGCCGCATATAACAATCATTGTTCATGAGTATATTATTTTACGTGTGTAATACCTTTCAAAAATATACTTTACTTCAGAGCAATTTTCCTTAAATAATATGAAATATTTCTAAAATTCTTCCTTGAGATTTTTCAAAATCTTGCTTTTCGCCCTGTATACACTGAACCTAATTGCAGACATGTATTCAATTTTGCATTATTTACAATCTACCTATTAATTTCATAATTATTTTTTTCCTTATAAGTACATTTATTTATTTCTACACAACAGTTATTACTTTGTGAGGGGAAAATATTAGTAATTAAATACACCGCATGTTACTGAATCCATTCACGGAGCACCATTTCCCTTTTATTTTTCAAAATCTGCCCTCACTAACTAAATACAACACTAACTAAAGTACCACTCCAGTAACGCCTACCATCAGATTTAAATAGACATGGGGGGGGGGGCAGCATTACTTATCCTTCTTTACATTTTTTATGTGTAATCACCTCACCTCCTTGTATATTGGAAACATGACATTCTGAATGTTTTGGAAACTCTCGCACAACTACAACCTTCCACATTCTTCAGTGTCTTTACTATTACAATCTCATGCTATCGAAATTGACGCTAGGGGTAGAGATCTTGTTTATGAGAGCTTTAAAGATAATTTTGTAGCATTTAAACTTAAATAAAAATATTTAAAGGAATATTCTGGTTAATTTTTTTTGGTATGAGAAGTGTATATATTTTGAATTTTTACTTTTGATTAGAGGTTTAGAAAGAATCTGCACAAAGTTCATGAATACTTTTAAACTCATTTGACAAACGAAGCAAAGAAGAAATTTTTTCCAACGTTTTTCATACAACTGAGAAAATTAAACGTAGACGAGAGTGATGTTTGTTTTTATGAACATAATTATTTTGACATATATATAAATAATATAGCACATATTCTCGGAAAATATTATTTACACAATTTTTTAGTTGAATTGATTTTTATTCTAAGTTTAATATACACGCTTTTCAAATGAATCATTTACATTTAAACAATAATGTTTTACAGCTATTGTAAGCCTCTTGTAATGTACCTTATTGATAAATATCAATTTCAACATGTTTGAAATAATGAAACATTATTAAAATAAAACGTAAACGATTCTTCTACATACACTGTAATGTAACGGAATTCTTTTGAGTGTCCCTGTCAAGTAGCTATAAGTTCTATGCACACCATATTCTATAATCTCTAGTTGAACTTAGTCAGTCATATTCTATAGTCTCTAGTCTGTCATGTAAGCTTCTTGTAGCTAAGCTATCTCAGTGATAAATATATATCAATTCAATACGTCAGAAATTGGACGGTAACATCTTTAAAATAAACCGCAAATAATTTTTCACATGTACCGTAATGTAATGGAATTCATTTGAGGGTCCCTGTAAAAGGAAAACTATAAGTGCTAGACACTTCATTTTCAATATCGAACATGCCATAGTAAACCTCAATGACATATATCAAATGCATGACAATCCGGGTATATTTACGCGAGTTAGAGCACGGACAGACAGATAGCAACAGACAAACGGTAGACAGACAGACAAACCGAATTCATAAACACTTTTCAACTATGTTGGAAAGTGTTAAAAGACAGGTTGAGTTAAATAAAAGAGTGTAAAATGTTGCGTTATTCTGAGCTGTTTGTTAATTGTATGACAGAATTTTATATAATAAATATAATTTGGTTAATAATACATTGTGAGATATTTTAACAGAAAATATATTAATTTATCTTATGTATCTGGGATATGAATAGAACATGAATAAAAAGAAAAAAAATGTCTTTGTGTGTGTCCAGTTACATTATATATATCTGGCAATGGGTTTTGTTTCTTTCTTTCTTTTTTTTTTTTTTTTAAAAGAAATAATCGTGTTTGTAAATATAAATAATTCATGAGAAATAATTCTAAGCATGATTCACTGAAGGAAAATGTACTAAGTGATTTCCCTTGCGACGCTGCTTTTACTTTTTCCGAGTTGTATTACAGTTACCGTGATTACTTTTTCTTTCATAACAATAAATTTCACTTAAGCAGACAATCCACAAGAAAACAAGTTTTATAAAGAATTTTCTATAACCCTTCTCGGTTTTTACATGAACTGAAATTTATTGCGGCATCATTTACTTTTTATTAATTTTTTTTTCTGTATGCACAATATTATATAACATCATTATTTGTCTACTTCCTGTGACATGGTATACATTTCTACTTCCGTTGACATGGTATACATTTCTACTCCCATTATGATTTTTTGGGTTTCGTTCATCTGACGACACCCTATTCTTCTCACTCCTCTGTCATTCTGTCACAGAGTTTTTACTCGAAAACTGTATAAGTTAGAGACTTGAAATTCTGCATACTTATAGCTGGATACCTCCTGTCACACAACAAATCATAAAATTTTGAAAAATATTTATATTATTTTAATTTAATGAATTACTTTACTGATATCCGACCATTTCTGCGATTATCTTAGATTTTAAAACAGATCCTTATTTTCAGTCTTTTTCGCGTAGGCTAGATGGTTTAGTGGTAGTGTATTTTCCTCCTAACCCAAAGGTTCCAGATTCTATTATCGACGACGGAAGTTGAAGTTTTCGATTTTTACATTTCATTGTCTGACAGATTTAATTAAAAGAACTTTCGTATTTTTATTGTCATTTTAAGGGTTTCTTTTTTATGTTAAAATTAAATCGCGTAATTAAATATGCTTTTCATATATACAAGCATATGCTGTTACAATTGTCTAAAAAGCAGTTATTGAATATTTTTGTTTTGATTTAAAAGTAGCTTCCTCTTGGTATCATTTTATTATTAATTTTAATGGTGCTGCCATCAATGTTCTTGTTGATAAATTGATAAAGTCTGTTACTAAATGATAAGTATAGTTATAAATTAATGATTCCGATTTATTAATGATTTCGATTTTTTTTTCTGGATTAATAGAAACATTAATTTATATTATTAATAAATAAATTTTGTATAATATTCTGGACAAAGAGAAATATTAATGTAGTTTACATATTTATAAAGGGAACAATAATTGAATTAATTTTACAAGGAAATTAATTTTTATAACTTGAAACTTAAATGGATTAATCTTTTACAGGCCGGATTCAGTTCCAGGTGTATTTTTAATTCCTTTTTGGATATTTTTCCTTCGAATGCTTTTGTTTAAAGATATTAGTCATTTAAATTCTCGAGAAAAAAAAAGTGTAATTTTTATGGTGTTTTCAGTTAGGATCATTGTAAACATCTGTCTATTCTTTTACACTGGATTTATTGCTGTGAAAGATTTATTTTTAAATTTACGAACTGGCATGAACTTTGAAAATTTATAAATTTAAATTCTCTCTGAAATATCATGAAAAAGATTATTTTTATGATTTTCTGTATACATATCTCCTTTTAGAATTCAAATGTGTGTGTGTGTGTGTTTTAAAAAATAATGCTACATTTCTATTATATATCTGCCAATTTTTAACACTTTCCAACATAGTTGAAAAGCGTTTATAAATTCAGTTGGTCTGACCGTGCTCTAACTCACGTAAATATACCTCGATTGTCATGTAATTGATATATATTATTAAAATATACCATGGCAGGTTCGGTATTGAAAATGTAATGTGTTTACATTTCGTTTACAAGGACACTGAGAAGAATTCCGTTACATTATAACCTATGGGGAGGGGGAATTAGTTTGCAATGTACTTTAATGATATTATGCTATTTCAAACATATTGAAAATGATATACACTACTGAAGTGCAACACAAGATGAGTATTGTTGAATAAGGTGTGCATTGCATTTATCGTTCATTTACAGGGACACAAAAAAAATTCGGTTAGAGTACTGTCTGTGAGAGATAATTGCGCTTTCAACTGTGGTGGGCTGCAAAAAAGAATTCGAATACATTCCCGTTTATGGGCAGAAATTTCTGAAAGAGAATTTTCAACTGTGTTATGTGTTTTTTAATTGAACTAAATGTTAGCATACTATGTAATATATATTGGGTTGAGGAAAAAGTAATTTCGTTTTTTTCCCAATAGATGACTTTAAAGTCGCATATCTCTTGTAATGCTTATTCAATGAAGCCATACTATAGACCGTTTGAAAGGTAACAGTCCATAGAACATTCTAGATCTAAAGGTAGCGTTATCTGTTTACTCAGTCAAAAGTTATTGCGCTTTGAAATTGAAGATTCCTGAAGGTCATTTTCGTCATATTTTGTTTTTCTACTAATTTCAATAAAATGATCAAGCGGAGCTTTCCTCATTTACTTGGTCGTTTTTTTTTCAAGTGAACATCGAATTAAATGAACCTGGTAGTGGGGTCAATTTGCTGTCAACAGCGTACACCCGTGGAGGCTACGCCTGATCTGGTCTCGAATCACAGTAACCTTGAATTTTTTTAATTTTTTATTTCGACCCAAATTAGTTTAATATTTTGAGCATCGTAGTTCACGTTACAACGATTTTGTATTCTTCCAACTTTAATTTAATCGCAGGAAAGCAAAATTTAACAGAGTTAGTTCTTTCACTTTCGAAAAAATAAGGTCCAAAATTCCCGAAAAAGCGAAAAAACACTAAAAAATTCGCGAGCAATTCAAAACTTGCAGAGGACAAAATATACTATATTGGTCTAAAAGCTTAAAAAAGAATTCATTTTACAAGTGTTAAAAAATTGCCGCTAACCGCGAAAAACCGTAGAAAATCGCGTACAATTTTTTATGTACGCGATTATAATACAATATATTTAAACCGGATTCCTTTTACGATCCCTCCCGAATTCCTTTCGCCGCAGAATGCGAAGAAACGCTAGAAATATCTCTCTTTTCCTCTTTTTTTTTTTTTTTTAATCGCAGAGGACAAAATTTACTATATTGGGCTAACAGATTGAAACCCGATTCCTGTAACAAATGTTAAAAAATTGCTGCGAAACGCAAATAATATATATATATATATATATATATATCTTTTTTTTTTTTTTATCGCAGAGGACAAAATTTACACTATATTGGGCCAAAATATTGAAACCCGATTCCTGTAACAAATGTTAAAAAATTGCTGCGAAACGCAAAAAAAAAGGTTTAAATCGCATGATAAATTAAAATCATTGTACGGATTATGAATAAACTTTATCGAAAAGAGAAAAAAAATTACTGTATTGGGCTGAAAGATTGAAAGTGGATTCTTTTTGTGAATGTGAAAATATTTCCACAAAACGTAAAACACATAAAAAAAAAATCACGAAAAATTCAAAAACCACAAAAGACAAAATTTACTATATTGTTTTCAAAGAGTGAAACCAGATTTCCTTTACAAAATGTAGAAAAATCGCCGCAAAAAGCACAAAAACGTAATTTTTGCAAAAAATAATCGCAAAAAAACTTAAAAATCTCAGCGAACAAAATTTATTACATTAGGTTAAAAAATTGTTGCTGGATTCCTTTTACGAATGTCAAAAAATCGCCGCAAAACGTGAAAAAGCGTTAAAATCGCATGAAAAATTAAAATCATAGTACGGATTCCGAATAAACCTTATTGAAAAGAGAAAAAATATTACTCTATTGGGATAAAAGTTTAAAACAGGATTTTATTTTTACAAATGTGAAAATATCTCCACGAAACGTGGAAAAAAAATCACATAAAAAAATTCACGAAAAAATAAAAAATTGCAGAGGACAAAATTAACGGTATTGTATTTAAATACTGAAACCGAATTTATTATACGAATGTTAGAAAAATCGCTTCTAAACGTGTAAAATCTGAAAAAAAAAATTCACGAAAAATTTAAAAATCGCAAAGAACCAAATTTATTATATTGGGTTAAAAGATTGTAGCTGGATTCATTTTACGAATGTCAAAATAATCGTCGCAAAGCGCGAAAAAGCGCTAAACCCCGCATAACAAATTCGCTATAACGAGTTCCGAATAGACATTATTGAAAAGAAGCCAACATTTACTATATTATGCTAAAAAATTTTGGGCTAAAAGGTTTTAATTGGATTCCTGTTACAGATGTTAAGAAGTTCCACGAAACGCGAAAAAGAAAAAAAAAAAAAAAAAAAAAAAAAAGAAAAAAGTTGTATGAAAAATTTGAGATTAAAATAAGTGAGTACAAAATTTAATCGCAGAGTTCAAAATTTTGTATAATGGGCTGAAAGATTAAAACTGGATTCCTTTTACGAATGTTTAAAAATCGCAGCAGAACGCGAAAAAAGCAGCAAAATATCTCATAAAAAATTCATGAAAAATTTAAAAATCGCAGAGGACAAATTTTACAATAATGGGTTAAAAGGTTGAAACCAGATTCGCATTACAAGTGTTAAAAAAATTGCCACAAAACGCGGAAAAACACTAAAAATCACATAAAAAAAATTAAAAAAAAATTTAGAAATCACTGAGGACAAAATTTACTATATCGGGCTGAAAAATTGAAACCTGATGTATTTTACGAATGTTTAAGAAAATCACCGCAAAACGCTTAAAATTGTCTAAAAATTTCGTGAAAAATCTAAAAATCGCAGATCACAAAATTTGCTATATTGGACTAGATTGAAGTTTGATTCAGTTTACTGATGTCAAAAAAAGTCGCCGCGAAACGCGAAAAACCGCTTAATAAATTTTCAAACAATTAAAAAATCGCAGAGTAGAAAATGTACTATATCCGCTGAAAAAATAAAACCAGATTTCTCGTACGAATGTTTAAAAAATTGCTCCAGAAAGATAAAAAACGCTAAAAATCACATAAAAATTTCGCGAAAAATTAAAAAAAGGCAGAGGACAAATTTTAAAATATTGTGTTATAAATTATATAAAATATTGTGTTAAAAATTCATTAAAATATTGTGTTATAGATATTTGTTAATAGATTGAAACTTAATTCCTAACATAAATGTTAAGAAATTGTCGCAAAACACAAAAAAAAAAAAAAAAAAAACGCTAAAAATCACATAAACATTTCGCAAAAATTCAAAAATTACTGTACGACGAATGTTTAAGAAAAATAAACTTTTAGGTCTAGGGGGTTGGAAGATCAAAACTGAATTCCTTTTACCTAATGTGAAAAATTTCTGCGAGGCCGTTTTTAACCAAGATACCACTGTCATATAATATGGGAATGTGTGCGTGCGCGCGTGTGTGTATAATAAACATTTGTCCCCCCCCCCCCCAAAAAAAAAAAAAAAAAAAAAAAAAAAAAACAGTCACGCTACGCCTATGCATACCGACATTTTCTAAAAACAGTCAGATGATGTCCAGGACCTTTTAAAACGTATAAATTCATCGAAAACGAAAATTTTCATGAAACCAATGCTTTTTTCTTGTAAAGATAGAAGATGGTAAAAATGAAACAAATAAAGATTTTATAAAATACTGAGAAAATAAGATAGAATTAACGAGTAAATAATGCAGCAATAAATTTCATTTTATGTAGAAATTGAGAAAAGTTAAGAGGAAAATTCTTAAATAAAAAAAAAAATCTTTTTTATAGATTGTGTGCTTAAATGAAATTTATTGTTGAGAGTATGAAAGAAAATGTAATCAAAATAACTATACAACTCAAAAAAAGTAAACGCATCGTCGCAAGGGAAATCACTTGGCTGGTTTCTCTTCAGTGAATCATGCTAAGCAGAATTTTTTTTCTTTAATTATTTGCATGAACCGTCCATGTGAAGTCCATGTTTGAAAAAAAAAAAATAGTTAAAGCTTAATCTGATTACAAAATAACATAAAATTTATGTTTTTAAAAAAATCATGATAAATACATTTTAATATCAGTATAAATGTGTTACTGGTGATTTATTGGGTCAATGATATTTCAAATGCATTGATTTTGAAAGTGAGACAAGTCCACGATTTTTTTTTTTTTTTTTTTTTTTTTTTTTTTTTTTTTAAGAAAAAAAAAGTTAAAGCTGAATCTTATTACAAATTAAGATAACATTTATGTTTTGAATCAATTCACAATAAATAATTTTAATATCAGAATAAATGTGTTACTAGTGACTTATTGGGTCAACGATATTTCAAATGAGTTGATTTTAAAAGTGGGGCATGTCCATTTTGAAACAAATAAAAATTTAAATTAAAGCTGAATCTTATTACAAATTAACATAACATTTAGGTTTTTAATCAACTCACAATAAATACATTTTAATATCAGTATAAATGTGTTACTAGTGATTTATTGGGTCATCGATATTTCAAATGCGTTGATTTTGAAAGTGAGGTGTTTGAAGAAAAAAAATAGTTAAAGCCTAATCTTATTACAAATTAACATAACATTTATGTTTTTAATCAATCCACAATAAATACATTTTATGTCAGTATAAATGTATTAGTACTAGTGATGTATTGGGTCAACGATATTTCAAATGCGTTGATTTTGAAAGTCGGGCAAGTCCATGTTTGAATAAAATAGTTAAAGCTGAATCTTATAACAAATTAACATAACACTTATATTTTTAATAAATCCACAATAAATACATTTTAATATCAGTATAATTTTGTGACTAATCATTTATTGGATAAACGATATTTCAAATGATTTGATTTTGAAGTGGGACAAGTCCTCTTTCAATGGAATTATTTTTTACGTTGCATAATGTTAGCTAGCACAATCAGAATTTAGCAGTTCTAACTACAACTGTGTGGTGAATTGACAACATTGGCACAATATTGTTTTACCAGTGGACCCGAGCGAAGATTTCGCACTAATATTTTTTAACAATATATAATATTTTAGATGCAGGTTTAAACATCTAAAGAAATATTAAGGATAAGCCAGAATATCATCTCATCTATTCCATCAAAGTTACAGTAAAAACTGATCGAAGATAGAAAAAGGAACGCGCGAGAAAAAAAAATAACAATCGTATTTTAACTGCATTAGAAGATCACGTCATCCGCTTCGGGGAAAACACGGGACAAAGAAAAATAAATCGAATACATATAAAATATAATTTAATCTATTATAACAAAACATATCTTTTAGGATTCGCGTGAAATATCACTGCTTCGATTGATCGATGGTGTCTTTTTCTTCTGAACATTTCAATTTCAATTTTGCTTTTTAATGATAAATATAAATTAAACCCGTGTGGATAGATCACATTTTATCTTTTTGTATTATATATTTATTTTTTTATAATAATTTCTGAGCATGATATAATATGGTATTTTACTTTTGTGGCAACATTGATTTGAGGAAAACCTTTCATTTCATTTATGAAAGCAATGCTGATTTAATTTTTAATTAACTACAATTTTTAATCAAAAAACATGTTTTAATGAAATGTGAGCGTACTATGTCGGTTTCAAATCATTTCGAAAGGTACCTCATTCATTGTTGTGGGTTTTGTAAATGCATAGAAAAAAGGGGTGTTGACAACACAAATAACATATATTATCATAATTTATCATAAGAGACGGTAGTTTCTTGAGTGACGCAGCGAAAAACCGAAAACCGTAAGCCCAAAACCGAAGATTCCGTCACTCTCATATATACAGCTAGCAGGACATCAAAGGAAAATCGAAACGCCGACATTTAATATCTCAGTAAATATGAGACATACCGTTTCGATTTTTTCACATTAGTCTTATATCTATGGCCTAACTCTATCCGAGAAATTTATAGATTTCTACATGCAGTAGATTTTGAGATCTGGAAACCAATTTTTAAGCGAAAATGGAAGATGTAATGGTTGTAATGGGCACATACTTGTTATCTCGAAAATGGATCGAACGATTTTTTTAAAATTAATATATTATATTAATCGGTTTTAGATGAAGCGAAAAAGATTTTGAGCTAACGTAGGAAAACTCTTGTTTTTTATATAATCCAGTTTAAAAATCGGACTCTTTTCTTATGCTTTTTTCTGGTAGACTAACATTACAGATCTTCAGCCTTTTCACTGCTTTTTATTACTGCGCAATAAGGAAGCTCTTGCCTATTACGGTTACAGTTAAACGTTAAAGCATAGCCATATCGCTGAAAAACTATTTAGATTCTTTTTTTTTTTTTTTTTTTTTAATACGAAAACAGTTTTTAATGCAATTTTTAATATGTAATATATATGTATTAAATTAAATTATTGTTTGTATATTTTTCTTTTTTGTTATAATAAAGAATTTCTTATTTAAAAATCTTCATTAAGTCGAAAAATATTTAGATTCCTTGATTAAAATATTGAAATATTTTATAATTATATATATACAATTTAATTGTTATTTATATATTTAATTTGTCATTTTTTAAAGGAAAAAAAGATTCAGATTTTTTTTTTATTAGTTAATTTGAAACAGCCTCTAATCAACAAATCAATCATCTGTTTGTTTTCAGCGAGTCTCGAATGTTGTTTTTGTAAGAATAACACTCATTTGAGGTATTTTATTATTTATTTATTGTTTGTTTACTTATTTTGATTAGATTGTCCTTTTAGAAATTGTCTTTTGATTTAGTGGCGTAAATGGTGAGATAATTGTCAATAGTATTACCTGTTTTATCGTTAAAAATAACATAAGGAAGGTACTTGTTAGCTATATTTTCTAACTCTCCAAATCAAACTTTCCCATCATTCACCTCACACAAATTTAATAACTAAAACTTTTTATTTCAGTGTGATTGAAACACGTTTAATTGTGATGAAACTTTGGTATATTATATAGGGAATTTATATAACGTAAGTTTTCAGTTTTATGTATATAAAATTAGATACGATGTTTTCATTATGAAATACAATGTTTCTAATTTATGTTATGGCTTACTTTAACATTTTTGTTATTGACTAAGCCTATCATTAATATAGGGGAGACCAGTACACAGTGAACCTATGGACACAGTGGACCACCCCCTAATATTTTATTTATTTAAATTTTTTTTAAGCTTCTCTTCTATCCTAATAGACAACAGCACTGCAATGATTATTTATAGCCTCCAGAAAGTATGTTTAGCTCAGATTGAACTATTTTATCCTGCTTTGTTGTTTTGAGCTTCTAAAAGTAAAATTTTTCATCATATTTTTATTTTTTTAGTAATTAAAGGTTGTAGATAAATAAAATAAAACAGCTTTTTTGAAAAGCTAAGATACTTGTTTTTATTTTACTTTAAAGTTAATATGTTTAAAAGAAAGCTATAAACAATATTAATATGATTATTTATTGAACTTCAACATGGGGTACAGTGGACCACCCACTCCTGGGGCACAGTGGCCCACAATCCACTCTGCTCCTCTAATGCAGAATGTTCAAAATATGTAATAATTGCTTGTTTTCTATAAAGAAAGATTGTTTTAAAGTAGAATTAACTGTAAAATAAAGTACACAAATAAAAATAACAATTTTTTTTACATAGTAAGAAATATTTTGTTTTGTATTTACTGCCTTTGATAAATATAACTGTAGTCTAATTGTTGATGATTCTATTCAAGTAAGATTCATGAGATGCAAATTGAATGGAAATCAGTTTATTTCTCCCGAAACTGTTGATGAATCTGCTGTTGATGTCAATGATTTCATAATGTTGCTCGCAGACCCAAAATTATTTCTTGAAAATTCCAGGCTCAATCTTACTGATAAGTATTTTGAAATTTCATTTGCAAATTTTAATGCGAGCAAATTTTTTTTGTACTTAAGTAATAACTTCAACTAAATTGCAATTGTTCCTGTATTAATCTGTTATTATTTTCAAAATATAATTAATTTTTTATTTTTGTTTCAAAATTTATATTATGTTATTTTGCGAATGAAGGGGCAACAAAAAAGAATTAGATTAATGAAAAATAGATTTATATTATATTTTAGATAATACCTAATAGTGGTCCACTGTACCCTGGTGGGTGGACCAGTGTATATATATATATATTTTTAATGTATTGAAAACTATGTTGTGAGAAAATTATGATGGATGTAAGAAGGTTTAAGGAATATTCAAAAATATTTTCATACAGATTGGCCAGTCTGTTAAAGAGAAAAAAAATTTTAACTGAAAAAGTGGTCCACTGTGTACCGGTCTCCCCTACCCGATTACATGAGATTTTGTTATTTGTATTGATATGTTTGTGTTTACGTATTTTATCAAGACTATATTTCAGCTATTTTTAAGTAAGTTTTTTAAGATATTATATAGCAATGTTAAAATGTTCGCTATACTTTATTAGCTTATGTTAAAGATTGGTCAGAAAAAAAAGGTTGGCGAGATTAAAAAATTTTGTCGATCAGCTAGTGCTCGACTATAACATAACAACAGGGCCGCTGGGATGGAATTTAATTTTTAAAAAGGCCACATTTTGAACCGGTTTGTTTACAGTCCCATTTTATTAGTAGAATTTTGTGATAATTTCCCGAATGACTGGCGAATTTTGCATTTTTTGTAAAAAAAAAAATCTTTAGATGTAATTTTAAACAAAATCTCTTCATTCATTTCTTTAATCTGCAAATATTTTAAGTTTTCTTATTTAAAATACTGTGATTAAATGTCCAATGTAAGATTTCCCTTAGTTGAAAATTGTTATGACAGAATTTACACAACTGCAAAAATAATTGATTACTACAACAATGCATTTTCAGGGGTTTTTTTCCAATAAAATTAGCTATACAACAGAGGAAAGTTTAGTATAGTATAAAACTTCATACTATATTTACATTGCAGTAATTTGGAGAGTTGCAAAATATAGCTAACAAGTAAAACACAAATCTTCTTTAGTCTGCAGTTTTTAAAATACTTCCTAAATATTCACTCGACACGATGCAATTTCCTTACCTTGTATCATTTTTATCGATAAAACAGGTAATTGACAATCACCTCACCATTTAAGTAACAATCTAAAGTCAATTTCTAAAAGGACAAGAAAATCAAATCAAAATAAGTAAACAAACAATAAATAAATAATAACATACCTAATATGAGTCTTATTCTTGTAAACAAGAATTTGCATTGCAATCACCGCTCATGAATACATGACACAAGCTATAGGTTAATTTATTGTTAATTGATAGTAGAGGTGCCAAATCTTTTTAGGCGAAGGGCCACTTAAAAAATTGTTGGGTTGTCGAGGACGACCATCAGTAGCACAGAGAGAATTTTGTTTCGAGGTTATGTTGGGTAGGGGGGGGGGATAATTAGCATTATCCATACATACAGCACTGTTCGGTTGCAAATTTGGAAGAATGCACCCACTAGATGGATTTGTGATTTTTATGCGGCTACTTGACAAAATTGTGATTTTTATGTGCCTGTTATAAAAAATTCATGATTTTTATGTATAGGTTCAACTTTTATGTATAGGTTTCAACTTTTTTTACTCAGTGGCCACTGGCCAGTACATGGATTTTTTTACTCCTGTTTTTCAGCAATGACCAATAACAAATTTACAAATAACTTGATAAAAAATTTAAGAAATTTGTCAAACGATTGTGGAATAAACGGCGAAATTTGTCAAATAGTGTTGGGAAAGAAATCGCGACATTCGTCAAATGGTCTCGGGAAAGAAATCAGGCATTGCAGGAAAAAAGTTAATTATGTCTAACTGTCGTGAAAAAATTAGAGAAATTCGTCAAATAGGTTCGGGGGAAAAAAATCACAAAATTCATCAAATGATCTCGGGAGAAAAATAGTGAAATTTGTCTAACAATCGCGGAACAAAATTGCAAAATTCGTCGAATAGCAGTGGAAAAAAAGTGCACAATTTGTTCGTTCATGGAAAAAGTGAAATTCATTAATCGATAGTCGATAAATCATGAAATTCATTAATCGATAGCAGAAAAATCTAAAATTCATTGATAGTGGAAAAATCACAAAATTCATCAACTGGTTTCAGGGGAAAATTTTTTCGAATATCGTCGAATGGCTTCGAGAAGAAAAAAAGTCACAATCCGTCGAATAATTTCGGGGAAAAAATCGTGAAATTCGCCAAATGGTTTCGAAATTTGTCGAGCGACAGCGGGGAAAAAATCTTTTTCCATTCAATCATTGCAATTGGGACTATTAAGTTTGACCAGTGGTGGCAGTAAAGTCAGTCGCCAAATTTTCAGTATTACTCGCCGATTGGCGAATGGCAATTTTGTCCTATATTTTTACACGCCTGATCGATGAAATTCAAGATTTTCACGCACCCGATTGATGACTTTCTTGATTTTTATGCATCCATTTGACGAAATTAATGATTTTTATTTGCCCGATAAACAAAATTCATGATTTTTATGCATGCGTTCAATAAAATTTATGATTTTCCTTCTCCCGATCCACAAAATTCATGTTTTTACTGTGCCTGATTGACAAAATTCGTGATTTTCAACTGATATGCTTTCCATTGGCCATTTAATGAAATTCACAATTTTTCTCCTCTAGACAATGGCAAAATTTTCATTTTTTTTTTTTTTTTTTTTTTTTTTTTTTACCGTTTGTTGAAATTTACAATTTTTTCACAAACATTCGATGGAATTCTTGATTTTTCCGCGCCCAATATACGAAATTTGCAATTTTCCATGCTTATCGACAAAATTCATAATTTTGCAGAACCGATAGACAAAATTCATATTGTTTTCCCACAATCTATGGACAATTTGCAAATTTTTTCCGCGACTGTTCGTTGAAATTCGCGATCTTTCCATGCCATTCAATGAAATTCGTTGCTCGATCCCTGAAATTTGCGAATTTAAGTGCCTTATAGACAAAATTTGCAGTTTTTTTCAACTGATTTACAAAATTCAAGATTTTGAGTGATTGACGAAATTTACAACTCCGGAATTACCGATTTTGACATCTCTTTCTCTGGTTTTTGTCGACCGATTATTGAAATTTGCGTTTTTTTTTCTAGCGACAAAATGGCGAAATTTGTAATTTTTCCATGCCCTGCGCCCTTGGCAGTGGAAGGGGAAATTAATGGATTTTGGAACTAACTCGAGTTCTATGAGTCCCATCACAACATGGTTTGATTCATTCAATTTGACATTGACAGGATATATCAATTTTAGTTTCAAGTTTGACCACCAGTTGGTGCATTCCTATCTCAGGTTCTATGGCCCCGATCATGACAAGGTATGGCTCACTCAACTCGAAATCGACAGCCTCAACAATTTCAGCTGTTTGTATAGAACAGAGTGCGCCCCCTGGAGGTGGAAGATGGAACTAACGGATTTTGCAGCTATCTCAAGTCCTATGAGTCCCATCACAATGCAGTTTGATTTATTCAACTGGACATCGACAGGATGTATAGATTTTAGTTACAAGTTTCACCACCAGGTGGTGCTTTCTTATCTCGGGTCCTATGCGCCCCATCACGACGAAGTATGGCTCATTCGACTCGAAATCGACAGCCTCAAAGATTTCAGCTATGTTTGTATGGAACAGAGTCCGCCCCCTGGTGGTGGAAGATGGAACTAACGGATTTTGCAGCTAACTCGAGTTCTATGGGTCCCATCACAATGCAGTTTGATTTATTCAACTGGACATCGACAGGATATATAGATTTTAGTTACAAGTTTCACCACCAGGGGGCGCTTTCCTATCTTGTGTTCTATGGGCCTGATCACGACGAGGTATGGCTCATTCGACTTGAAATCGACAGCCTGAAAGATTTCAGCTATGTTTGTATAGAACAGAGTGCGCCCCCTGGTGGTGGAAGATGAAACTAACGGATTTTGCAGCTAACTCGAGTTCTATGGGTCTCATCACAATGCAGTTTGATTTATTCAACTGGACATCGACAGGATATATATATATTTTAGTTACAAGTTTCACCACCAGGGGGCGCTTTCTTATCTCGGGTCCTATGCGCCCCATCACGACGAAGTATGGCTCATTCGACTCGAAATCGACAGCCTCAAAGATTTCAGCTATGTTTGTATGGAACAGAGTCCGCCCCCTGGTGGTGGAAGATGGAACTAACGGATTTTGCAGCTATCTCAAGTCCTATGAGTCCCATCACAATACAGTTTGATTTATTCAACTGGACATCGACAGGATGTATAGATTTTAGTTACAAGTTTCACCACCAGGGGGCGCTTTCTTATCTCGGGTCCTATGCGCCCCATCACGACGAAGTATGGCTCATTCGACTCGAAATCGACAGCCTCAAAGATTTCAGCTATGTTTGTATGGAACAGAGTCCGCCCCCTGGTGGTGGAAGATGGAACTAACGGATTTTGCAGCTAACTCGAGTTCTATGGGTCCCATCACAATGCAGTTTGATTTATTCAACTGGACATCGACAGGATATATAGATTTTAGTTACAAGTTTCACCACCAGTGGCGCTTTCTTATCTCGGGTCCTATGCGCCCCATCACGACGAAGTATGGCTCATTCGACTCGAAATCGACAGCCTCAAAGATTTCAGCTATGTTTGTATGGAACAGAGTCCGCCCCCTGGTGGTGGAATATGGAACTAATGGATTTTGCAGCTATCTCAAGTCCTATGAGTCCCATCACAATGCAGTTTGATTTATTCAACTGGACATCGACAGGGTGTATAGATTTTAGTTACAAGTTTCACCACCAGGGGGCGCTTTCCTATCTTGTGTTCTATGGGCCTGATCAGGACGAGGTATGGCTCATTCGACTTGAAATCGACAGCCTGAAAGATTTCAGCTATGTTTGTATAGAACAGAGTGCGCCCCCTGGTGGTGGAAGATGGAACAAACGGGTTTTGCCATGCATTTTCATCCTAATTGTGTTACTCTCTCGCTGTATAATTTAAAAGTTGAGTTTTGGATTCCTCTCCCTGGGCCACCACCCTCATATTTTATTGGGGTCCAAGTGGTATTTTTTAGCATTTCTTTAAAATTTTATTCTAATGATTAATTTATACCCTATACTTAATTTCGACTAATTGACATTTTCATCAATAACCTTAAAAAAGTAATGATATCAGTACAAAAACCCTTAACGGGTTAAAAGTTGTGACGCAGCACTTTCTTTTGGCTCTATGAATTTTAAATATGGGTCTTAAAAGCAATGATATCAAATTTAAGTGACGCTATGTTAATAATTTTTTTTAATCATAATTTTCTTTTTAGTTTTATTTATATTCACAGGTGCAATTATTATCTTAATATGAAAAAATATATAAAATTTATTCGCTGATGCTTTTTCATTCACATCTCTCATGAATTCAAAATATGGGTTTTAAAAGAAATGATATCAAAATTTGAGCGACACCTTGACGTTAATTTAATAGGACTCTTTTAAAATTCAATTTAAATTATTTTTAGTTTGTCTTCTAAAGTATATTTACACATACAAACAATACTTGTAATTTTTCAATAAACTTTTAAATATATTACTTTCACTGAGCCTATATTATGTATTGAAATGTATTTATTTCAATAAATTGATTTATCTTCTGTGCCACGCTATCCAAAATGAAAAGTAAAATTTATGTAAATGATTATATTGCGTCATAGTATCCAAACAAAGGGAAATGTATGCAAGTGGATAATATGACGCAAAATAATCATTTACATAAATTTTACTTATCATTTTGGATAGCGTGGCACAGAAGATAAATCAATTTATTGAAATAAATACATTTCAATACATAATATAGGCTCAGTGAAAGTAATATATTTAAAAGTGTATTGAAAAATTAAAAGTATTGTTTGTATGTGTAAATATAATTTAGAAGACAAACTAAAAATAATTTAAATTGAAGTTTAAAAGAGTCCTATTAAATTAACGTCAAGGTGTCACTCAAATTTTGATATCATTTCTAATAAAACCCATATTTTGAATTCATGAGAGATGTGAATGAAAAAGCATCAGCGAATAAATTTTATATATTTTTTCATATTAAGATAATAATTGCACCTGTGAATATAAATAAAACTAAAAAGAAAATTATGATTTAAAAGAAAATTATTAACATAGCGTCACTTAAATTTGATATCATTGCTTTTAAGACCCATATTTAAAATTCATAGAGCCAAAAGAAAGTGCTGCGTCACAACTTTTAACCCGTTAAGGGTTTTTGTACTGATAATTATATACTTACAACTTATTATTATTATTTTGCCAACTTTTTCTATAAAATTAATTTTGTTTTACTGTAATTTATCTACAGAAGAAAGACATATTAAAATAATATATATATAGAAGTAAATATAGCTAAATATTCCTTTTATTATTATTATTATACTTATATTCCATTCAAAGAAAATCACTGTTTTCAACAAAAATTATTGTTTTTCAAAGTGAGGCAAGTCCATTTGTGCATATGAAATCCAGGATTGCTTTCAGCTAACAAGGATAACCATTATTGTAAATTAAATTTACATAAATTAAGATCACAAAAATTATAAAATAAATGTAGTGGATTTTAAAAAAATTATATGTAAATCACTTTACAAATATTTGTATAACCCATTCGATATCGCAACGGAAATTGTACGTTAAACGTGACGTATGAGGAGCGTTCATTTTATAACTAGTTTCACAATGTTAAAAAAACCTCGTTATTATTTCAGTGAAATGAATTATATCGTCTGCTATGAGTGAAATTTGCGTTGCTTTTTTTTTTTCTTATTACGTATGCCACGTTTACAAATGCGATTTTTTTTTCTACACCAAACAGCTCTACAAAATTAACCATGGTGATCTTGCTTTGCGAATGATTACCTCAATGATTTAATATATCATATATTCTAATACGAACAAATCTTGTGTGTAGTTATATATATATATATATATATATATATATATGCAAATTTTATCTTAAAAACGGCTCTAACGATTTTGACGAAATTTCGTATCCTACCGTTTTGGGGCACCAGAAAACCAATGGGCTAGGTCACATGTTCGAGAAAATTTGATTAGTGGGTCATTTTGGGTCATGGTCTAGCTAATTGTATCTAAAAAACGATTCAAACGATTTTGACGAAATTTTGTATCCGACTATTTTCGGGCACGAGAAGACTAATGGGCTGGGTCACATGTTCGAGAACTTTCGACTAGTGGGTCATTTTTCGGTCAACGCGGGTCAAATTAATTTTATCTAGAAAACGGCTCTAACAATTTTGATTAAATTTTGTGTCCTACGAGTTTCGAGCACGATAAAGTAATTGGGCTAGGTCACATGTCTGAGAAAATTCGATTAGTGGGTCATTTCTTGGTCATTGTGGGTCAAGATCTAAAAAGCGGCTCAATTTACCCTAAATTTTGCATCCAATGGTTTTCGGGTACGAGAAGACTGTTGGGCTAGGTCACATGTTCGAGAAAATTCAATTAGTGGGTCATTTTGGGTCATGGTCAATCTAATTGTATCTAAAAAACGATTCAAACGATTTTGACGAAATTTTTTATCCGACTATTTTCGGGCACGAGAAGACTATTGGGCTGGGTCACATGTTCGAGAACTTTCGATTAGTGGGTCATTTTTGGGTCAAATCGGGTCAAATTAAATTTATCTGAAAAACGGCTCTAACGATTTTGATTGAATTTTGTATCCTACGAGTTTCGGGCACGCGAAAATCATTGGGCTAGGTCACATGTCCGAGAAAATTCGATTAGTTGGTCATTTCTGGGTTATTGTGGGTCAAGATCTAAAAAGCGGCTCAATTTACACTAAATTTTGCATCCAATGGCTTTAGAGCACGAGAAGACTGTTGGTCTAGGTCACATGTTCGAGAAAATTCAATTAGTGGGTCATTTTGGTTATGGGTCATTATGGGTCAAGCTATTTTATCTTAAAAACGGTTCAGAGGATTTAAAATAAATTTACCACCCTACCGGTTTAGGGAACAAGAAGACTATTAGGCTAGGTCCCATGTTCGAGAAATTTCGATTAGTGGGTCATTTTGGTCATGGGTCATTATGAGCCAGCCTATTTTATCTTAAAAACGGCTCAGACTATTTACACTAAATTTTGCATCATATGGTTTTCGGGCACGAGAAGACTGTTGGGCTAAGTCACATGTTCGAGAAAATTCAATTAGTGGGTCATTTTGGTCATGGGCCATGATATTTGAACTAAAATTTAATTTTGACTCGAGCATAGCTTGGTTCTTCCTGCTCGTGACTCATAATGGACGAATCTCCCGTGTTTATTTACTCTAATAATGGATTGAGATATTCGGCTGCTAACCTAATTTCCACTGAAGTTATCTCAGAATCTATACATTATTGAATGTAACTCATCCCTCAAGCAAACAATTTTTTTTAAAGATCTTTCTGAAAATGTAACTTTTATGCAATTTTATTCGAAAAAATAATTTTGAATAAAAATGGCCATCTGGCATATGAAAAAAGAAGTGCACGACCTTACTCAACAGCTAGTGGTAGTAGAACTAACGAAAGAAACGGATTGCGGCCTTGTGAATCTCGAATTTATACTGATTCTCCAGAGACAAAAAGGGTTTTCGACATGAGAAAAGTTAAAGAAATGAAACAAGCTGCAGCACAGCAAAGGAATACAGACAAAGAACTGAAAAACGCAAAAATGCTGCTGGTGATAGAAGACACGAAACTTTTGAAGTGACAGACTAAGACAAAGCAGATGAAAGAATTATATTCATCAGATGAATCTGAAACATCCTTAGAACAGTTGTGTGAATGTTTATCAGATTATTTGAATCAAAGTGATCTGCTAGGTGAAGAAGCAGATACTTTGGAAAATGATACAATGGAAAAAACAGGTACTTCTGACCAAAATATTGTTGATGACAACTTTGTTATAGTGCGGTTTGCAAAAAAGAGATCGGTTGTTCACTTTGTAGGACAAGTTAAAGGAAAAACTGATGATGGTGACCATCGTGCCCTGTTTATGAACAGAAAACCTGATAACTTTTTCATTTTTCCAGAAAAGGAAGATATTGGCGGGGTTGAAGTGCGAGATATGACAAAGTTGCCACAGCGAACAACTGGACAAGGAACAGCAAGAACATCAGGTCATTATACATTTTATTTTGATTTTGATAGCTTTAATATTCCTTACAAATAACTTGTGGGTTATTTTAATTTCATTAAATAAATATAAAATGGTTTGCTAACTCATTTTCTATGGAAAATATATGCAGTAGCTGTTATTTTTTCCCCACTTTTCCCAAACGTATCAAAGTGCTCCATGAGGTGCATCAATCTACCCCGGAGATGGGGCACATTGATATGATGACATGACTTTCTTAGGTTTTTTTTTTTTTTATTTTTTTTTACATGCAGAAATACTACATAAAACAACGACCGTGCCTGTTAATAACACACTACACTAGTTTTTCTGACATCACATGGAAAAATAATTTGAAATTTCTGTTTTCTGGGTATTAAAAAAATTCTTAGAAAAAAACCCGCATCAATGTGCCCCAGTTCCCCCTATAAGTAAATATAGCTAAATATTCCTTTTTATTATTATTATTATTATTATACTTATATTCCATTCAAAGAAAATCACTGTTTTCAATAAAAATCATTGTTTTTGAAAGTGAGGCAAGTCCATTGGTGCATACGAAATCCAGGATTGCTTTCAGCTAACAAGGATAACCATTATTGTAAATTAAATTTACATAAATTAAGACCACAAAAATTATAAAATAAATCTAGTGGATTTAAAAAAAAATTATACGTAAATCACTTTACAAATATTTGTACAACCCATTCGATATCGCAACGGATATTGTACGTTAAACGTGACGTATGAGGAGAGTTCGTTTTATAACTAGTTTCACAATGTAAAAAAAAAAAAACCTCGTTATTATTTCGGTGAAATGAATTATATCGTCTGCTGTGAGTGAAATGTGCATGACTTTTTTTTTTCTTATTACGTATGCCACGTTTACAAATGCGATTTTTTTTCTACACCAAACAGCTCTGCAAAATTCACCATGGTGATCTTGCTTTGCGAATGATTACCTCCATGGTTTAATATATGACTCATAATGAACGAATCTCCTGTGTTTATTTACTCTAATGGATTGAGATATTCGGCTGCTAACCTAATTTCCACTGGTTATCTTAGAATCTATACATTATTGAATGCAATTCATCTCTCAACTTTTATGCAATTTCATTTTAAAAAATAATTTTGAATAAAAATGGCCATCTGGCATATGAAAAAAGAAGTGGTTTGCCGGTATTTCATTTTCTCAGTCACATGACTTGCGCTTTTATTATATAGATTATGTACGATAGGATTTAATAGAATAAAGAAAATTTTTATTAATATCTTTAAGTTTTGATTAGAGTTTCATAAAATTTGAAATGACTCGACAAAATTCTGCAGCGATAATATGTATTAAATTTCAAACCTCTTGGTTGGGTAGTTTTTCCGCTGTTATATGCGGACGGACGGACCAGACGACGACTGTAGGTGCTACGTATTTATAGAGTTACGAACGCACCTAAAAAAGGACTTGCCCCATCTTTCAAAATCAACGGCTCATGTTTAAAAATAAATCAAGTTAATTTTTTTAAGGCAGACAAAAAAATTAAATATATCAATATTAGATTCCTTAATCGCATCAGATAATGATTTGACGCGCACCGGACCGGATTGAGTCAAGACAGACTTGAGCTATTTTTTCTTTCGTTGCGGTCGGGGTCGGGCCAATTTGACTCTAATTGTTTTGAAAAACGGAATGTTTTCGGGTTAAAGCTGCGTTTATTTCCATGCAAAGCAAGTGTTACTAAGAGAGTCGTAAATCTTTAGACTGCTTATTCTTCTCTAAAGATTAAGTGGTAATCAAAAAAAGAAAGGAAAGACTCAACAAAAGAAAGAGGTGGTGTCCGACTTGTCAGCGACGTCCCCTTCTGACCTCTGAACTTTAGACATGCTAGATAAGTCATAAAACATGAAAAGAGGCGCCTTACCGCAATAAAAAGGCCGCCGGCGGAAAACGTAGTCTGGACGTTGCTTAGGTTTTGATTTTTGCGGGTCGGGTTCGGGATAACTTGATTTTTCGAAAGAAAGTGCAGACGATACCATAGTTCCTGATAAGAAACTATACAGGGTATCCCAGAAACATTGACCTAGGCTTTTATTCCTTAAATATTGATCATAGACATATATTATAAATTACAAAGTTATGTATAAAAAGGTACAGGATTTTATGAAATCGATTAAATTTTACAGGGGATTAAATTCAAAGGAACACAAAATTTAAATTTTTATACGGCTCCCGTACAAAAAATTTCCAATGACTAAAACGTCACCTATTCACTAATAAAGTTCATGTACAAAATTTCAGTATTTTATCATGAAAAGTCGCAGAAATATGTTTAAAAAAAGTTGATGAGGGGTTAATCGTAAATTAAAACATATATGTTTTCAGCTAGATTGCAGATGACGCGACGCAGAAATGCATCATAAGCAAATAAAATATGACTCTTATATTTAATTTTACTTACAAAACCATGATTCCTGAAAAATACCTTAAAATTTTACATGATGAATTACAGAATAAAATTTGGAAATGGCACAATCAAAGAACATTAAAACAGCTTGCAATCATCGTTTTCTTTCGTAATTTGTGAACGATCCCTGAAATGCGATGCGATCTTTCGGCATGATTATTCCCCTTTGCAAACTCATACACTGTAAAAAAAGGAATATGACTGATTACAACACCACGTGTAGGTAAAAAACCCGCCAACACCTTGTGTTGTAAATTTCAAGTGTGTTGTAAATGAATGTGTGCTTGAATTTTCCAATACAGTGACGCAATTTTACAAAACAATGTGTTGTAATTTTCAAGTATGCTGCAAATGATTATGTGCTTGAATTTTCAAGTACGGGATCTAATTTTACAACACAGTGTGTTGTATTTTTCAAGTATACTGTAAATGAGTATGTGTTTTAATTTTCAAGTATGGGGTGTAATTTTACAACACAATGTGTTGTATTTTTTAAGTATGCTGTAAATGAGTATGTGCTTGAATTTTCAAGTGCGATGATGCAATTTTACAACATAAAGTGTTGCAAATTTCAAACTTTGTTGTAAAAAATATGTGCTTGAATTTTCAAGCACGGTCATGTATTTTTACAACACAATAGAATTCCAGGAAGAAATAAAATGAATTCCAGGCATCGAAAACTTGTTTAAGTCAGCATTTACACTGCAAAAAAAGTGTTGATATGCGCTTTAGCGTGTTACTGCTTATTTTACTGTTTATTACTGTTAATTTTACTGTAAAAGGCTGGCAGCTGGGGTGCCAGTATTATACTGTAAAATCAACGCCCTTTTTTTTTTATGCAGTGTACGTATAATTTATATTTCTGCGACTTTTTATAATAAAATGCAGAAAATTTCTACATAACCTTTTTAGTGTATGGCGTACATTTTACTCATTGTAAAATTTTTTGTACGTGGTCCATACAAAAATTTAAATTTTGTATTTCTTCAGATTTAATCCCCTGAAAATTTTAATAAATTTCATAAACTTCTATATCTTTTTTGGTGCGTTCGTAATTATATAATTACTAAGCACCCATAGTCGTCGTCTGGTCTGTCCGTCTGTCCGCATATAACAGCGCAAAAATTACTCAACCGAATGTTTTGAAATTTAATATATATAATCGTCGGAGAATTTTGTCGGGTCATTTCAAATTTTATGAAAATCGAATCAAAACTTAGAGAGATATTAATAAAGGTTTTTCTTCATTCTATTAAATCCTATCATGCGTAATTAATTCAATGATAGCACATGATAGGTATTGATTATAGGTTGCCATGCTGATTACGCCATTTTTAAGATAGAGTCATATTATTTCCTTATTACTGAATTAAAAAAAATACTAAAATTGTTTAAGTATAGCAATCCTATAATCCACCGACAGATTTTTGGATAGATGTTTCCGGAGAAATATACATTAAATGGAAAAAGAGTCTAAATATGGATTTCTGATTTTGAAATTTTCAAAGCTAGGCTTAAGTTTCCCACTGGGATTTTCAGTATATGTAAACAAAAGATAAAATGTTGCCAATTTAAACTGAAATTAATCATATCATAATATCACGATATAATTCATTTTTTCAGTGAAATAATAACGATGATTTTTTTTTTTTACATTGTCTTGTATTGAATATTTGCGCATAGTATAATTTTAATGCAACAAAATTGTAATTAATTGTTTGTAAAAGTGCATTGAAACTAAATTTCATAAAATAAAACATTAATATCTATAATATGAAAATCTGCACATAAAATAAATTTTGTATTCATGCATTTTTCCATAAGAATGCAACAGCTATTCCACCAAGATCTGAATATTTATAAATTAGTTATAGTACGAACACCTCATTTGTCACGTTTGACGTACAATTTCCAACTTGTTTTACGTAACTTTGTAATTTATAATATGATCAATATTTAAGGAATATAAACCGATCTCACAGTTTTTGGAACAAATTGTATGATTGAAAATGAATGATCCTTTACACGTCCCTTCTTCAACATAGAATGTAAAATTGATATTAGAGATATGATTAGGAGAGATGGGGGATGAATGGGACATTTTAACAAAAATATTTATTTTAAATATATTTTTTAAGTTATTATCAATATTATGTATCACATTTCATACATTAAGTGTTTGACTACATCTTATGCACAATTATCTATTCATGATTATTATTATACAAATATATATTATGAAATTTAAAAAAAGTTCCTCTCTGTCCCAATCATCCCCACAGCAGGGATGAATGGGACACAAATATTTTCCTCCCTGTATTCAATGTTAAGGACTAAAAGCTGAAAAAAATACCTCCTTGGCAAAAGCTAAGAGATTATAAATTGTAATATGATCTCCAGGATTATTTGTCAACCAATCATTTTGGACTCATCTCAACTTTGTCTTAAAAGGCCCATAAACGGAAGCATTCAATGGCTGAAGACGATGGCTACAATGAGGATGAAATGTTGAAAGAATAATTACCATAAATTATTAATTTATCAACCTATATAACAGTATTTAGTTAATAAATATGTTTTTCAGCATCATCTAGGGATGAATGAGACAGTCCCATTCATCCCCATTTGAAATTTCCCAGTCATCCCCATGATGCATATATTCAATTGTCAGCCATTTTGTCTCAAAAATTATTCTGTCACAATGGTTAATATTCATTCATTTTAATTACCAATATTAAGCCTTTAAATAAAAAACTACAACATTTCTTAATTGTTTATATTGCATAAGATATTTAAGTAACTACAAATGTAAAAAAAAAAAAAAAATACTTTTGAGCAGACATTTCAGGAAATGCAAATTTGAGGGAAAATGAAAACAGCCATGTGGTCTTGCTTTTGGTTCTGAAGCACACTATAGTAGTGAAATCTATGAGGATAGGAAGCAACTAAAAAGAAATGTTTATTGCCTGAAATATTGAGAACGTCCCATCCATCCCTTGTCCCAATCATCCCCCATCTCCCCTATACACTATTTTTCAGTAATTGCATTAAATTGTGAACCAATTTTCTTTAATTATGGGTTTAGAGGGTCGTGGACATATTGAGGATCGACGAAAAAGTTTTTATTGCGCTAGGATCGGATTGAGGGTCGATTTTTAACACTTTCCAACATAATTGAAAAGTATTCATAATTCTGTTTGTCTGGCTGTCTGTCCGTGCTCTAACTGTCGTAAATATAGTCAGATTGCCATATGGTTTATATATGTTGTTGAGGTGTACTATGGCATGTACGGTATTAAAAATGAAGGGCGTAGCATTTATATTTCATTCGCAGGGGCACTCAAAAGAAAGCCGTTACATTATGTCTATGGGGAAAAAACGTTTGCAGTGTATCTATCTATATTATAATGGACAAACGTGTCCGTCATTTTGCGAATGGCAACACTTGACGATGAAACTTCGGTTTTGCGATTTTTGCTGTTGCATTTTTTTTATTTTTATTTTTTCCTAAACATCGCATATTTTCAAATTTTACACCGTTATATAGAAAAAAATTCAACTTTCAAATACAATTTGTTTGAAAACTGTATCGTAATTTATTCATTTATTATGGTATTTAAATTAAATTTCAAGCATGTTTTTTTTTTTGTTATTATTATTATTATTATTATTTTTAATCTATCTCTATCGCTTGCAGACGATTACAAAATATTAATCCGTTTGCACTTTTAACAATAATAAAAAGTTCAGCATTTGTTTCCTGCTAATATTCAACAACGAAATTAATGCTTCATTAAGCAATAAATAAAATACTACTATAAATAAAACACACATTTAACAGACATGTACAAATAAGAGCTTAAAACCGCTGAAATTATCATAATTAAAAAAACTGCTGTAGTTAATGAAATTTTTAGCGATTTCTTAACTTCTGGCACGAGGCCAATAAGAAATTGCCGCTTTTAATAAATTTCATAATTTTATTTGAATATATAATTGACATATTTCATATAAAAATGCACTTTGGTGTTGTTAGGGGAGGGGGAGGGGCAATCTAAAAAAATGTTAAAATGTTAAATGTAAAATAATCTATTAGCATTTTCAACAAAAAAAAAAAAAAAAAAAAAAAAAAAAAAAATTGCTGATGAGGGATTTTCATGTAAATCCGAAACGTCCAATTTTAATATGTTTTTAATGTTTTATGTAATTGGAATGCGATGTCTGTAATTTTAATGATTTTAATATAAAAATAAATAAATAAGTGATTTTCACATATATTCCTTCTTTCGGGAATCCCGGGTTGGATATCCTGGTTTTAATAATGTTACACTATTTCAAACGTACTAAAATTTATATACGTCAATGACATGCATTACAAGATGCTTACTATAGAATACGGTATTCGTAACATCCATCATTCATTTACAGAGACAAACAAAAGAATTCAGTTACAGTACTGTATATGAGAAATAATTTCTACAAGTGCGTTTTCGATTGTCATAAGCGTTTTTAAATTGATATGCATGTTTCCTAAGTTTGTGAAACGACTGATTAAACGAGTATTTAATGGGTTTCCAGAACGCTAACGGTGATCCAATTTTGTATGTTTTTACACTCATCTACAGCATGGTTTTCTTGAAGAGGGTGTACATAGAATTTCTAGTTATTTTACAGGGCCGCACAAAATAATGTGAATATATTAAATGAATATCACATGAGTTAAACACGAAATTTTAGAACGCCGACGGTAATGTGATTTTACTATGTTGTTGCAGACACCTATATCATGTTTTTAATTGAAGAGGGTGTTGATAACATTTATAGTTATTGTACATGTCCACACAAAATAAATTAATTACGCTACCGTCTATATGGGCAGTAATTACTCAAATTGTATTTTAGTGTCATTATGTTACTTAAAAACTCTACGAAATTTGTATCTGTTACTGAAGCATACTGCGACATGTTCTCCATTGAAAATATGGGATGTAGCATTTATAATTATTTTACAGGGCAACACAAAACATTCCACAAGGTAAAGCTAGGAGAGTCTGCGCACAATTCAAAAGAATAACAATAAAAAATCTAAATAATAATTTTTTGCTAAACTATCCATGAATAATTTTTACTCCATTTGTTTTTTATGCATTTCCATTGCTATTTTGTTGTTATGTTGTAATTCAATAGAACAGTTGTAATAAAAACAAATAAGTTATTTTGCGCAATCTGTCCTTTCAGGGTTGGTGTGATTGCCCACATGGGTAGGAGAGATTGTTGCCAATAATAACTACAGTTAAATTGTTAACAATAATATTTACACTTAAATGACATTGTTGTAAGGTTTTTGTGAACAAATATTATTGTATTAGGAGTGAATATTTCAACCTAATGATTAAAGCATCAGAAATTTTTTTTAAAAACGATTAAAAATTTTTATTTAAAGGGGGAAAAATTAAAGAATCAGAAAAAGAAAGTCCAAATAAGATTACAAAATAACATTAAGTTACTTGAAAACACGTTTAACTTAAAATTAGTCCATTTTCATTTTTTCCTTTTTTTATGCAAATTTACCAATAAGCTGCGTAATCTCTCCTAGCATAGAAACTAATGGGAACAATGCGCCATCTCTCCTAAGTAGCAGTTGCTCAAACTCTCCAATTTTGGTAAGAGAGATTCCTTGACCTTTTATTTAAACATGGCCGCTACTAAAACGAACCATTGATGTTCACATTGTTAGTCTAGATTAGTAGCTTATGAGAAATCGTTTAAGTTTAAAATATTTTGTACTACTGACATTGTATAGAAATTCTGATGAATAGCTATGAAAATGCAAGCACTTACTTTGGGAAAACAAAACAAAATAGCAATGCCTATCTTAGACGCTCAAAACAATCAACGTGCACTTTCAAGTAGACACTCCACTACTGCTGTTGTACAACTACCTGGAGTCGCTGCGCGCTCACTCTACTCCTACCCCCCCCCCGAACCTCTATGTGCTCAATCTCTCCGACCGTGCCATCTCTCCTGGCTTTACCTTATGCATTACTCTTTATCGCCAACTACTTTTAGAAGAGCTATTTTCTCTGACGTATATTTAACATATAATGCTTCGTGTATCTGTATGTGTATAACTGCAGGGTCGTAATGGCCCACTGGGCAACGAGGCAAATGTCCCGTGCGCCCCTCGTAGATATATTTATGTATTTTTTTAACTTTTAAAGTTAAGTATTCTGAACGGCATAAAAATTCACAGTTTTTTATTTGACAATTTAAAAATGTATTTTGATGGTTTTTATCTTTAAAATTTTAGTATAAGCAAACTTTGTGTGATTAAAGACAGTGTATGTGTATGTTTATAAAGACAGTGTAATGTGTAATGTTTAGTAGTTTAAAAATTGCAATAGCAAAAATTATAAAACAGAAATTTATTTGTCCGGTGTTGCCAACCTCAAAATGACATCAGCGGTACACACGGACACGTTTGCCCTTTATAATATAGATAGGTGTAGATGTGTAGTAGTTATGTGTGTAATATGAAACATTGTTTTTGCATTAGGGACAATAGTAGCGTCTGTGTCTAAGTAAAATAAACAAAGAATTTTTTTTAATATAACTTACTGCTACAAAATGTAATAGTCTAATTTTTTTCTTACATCTCTTTCAGTATTTATATATGTGGAATAAACCTTGCGCGAGCTTTTGAGTCTTCTCCCTAGATGTCAGCACTGCCGTTATTCAGCGAAGCGGGGACACCCTTTTTTACAAGTCATGACAGCTATGTGTAGAGGTGGAAATAGTGCAGAACAGACGAGAAAAAGACGCGATGATGTAATTTTTGGAATTTTTAGTTGGTTTGGTTGATTTATGACGGCCGATTATGCACTCTTGTGATATAGGCCCTAGGGGAAGTACCCTCCGTTGGGTCTTTCTAAGGGATCTTATCCCGTATTTACGGCAAGGTTCGAAGAAAACCACGGAAAACTCCGAACGGTTAGGTCGACGAGCGCGTCAGGGGTATGGACCCAGCATCTCTATCAGCTTTAAGAGCAGAACCTCTCAGCTACTGGTGGGGCAATTTTTGGAATGATAGAATCGGCCGCCGCAGATGATTGTTCTTAAGATGTAGTCTTTCACCATGGACATACATAGATGTCAATATTTTATCTTTTTAATGTAGTATTTAATTAATCCTCTTGAAGCTTCTTACTAGAAAGGTCTTCATAAGCGCACACTCAGAAAAATTTAAACAAATTACAGAATATTTTTCTCGAGAGGATATATATGTACATTAAAAAAAAAATTCTGCGGAACCTGGATATAGCGTCCGTAAAAATAAATAAATAAATAAATAAATAAATAAATAAAATTTCCTTTTTTGGCGATTTATCATCAGTTGACATCACAATGAAAATTTAAAAAATACGCTTTTATGATAAGAACTCTTTAATGAAAATATTTTCTGCTGTACATACTGAACTTGTCTAAGTAAATTTAACTTAAATAAATACACTTTTATAATTAAAGTTTTGTCATATACATTTACATGTATATATTATGAAATTTAAACATCGTATTATACGGTTTGGAACAAAATTTAAATAGATTAAGATTGTTTCAAGCTTAAAATTATAGTTCTGTGCTGAGCATTTTCAATTCGTATTCGATATTGTTAGTGTCGAAGACAAGAGAATAGTTTTGTTACCTTGTTACATTTTGAGACTGTGGTCCTGATTTCCTCCCACTTCTTTAAAAAATCTTTTATAACAGAGGTCGGAATTGGTTATTGTTCATTTTTATCAAAAGGCAACGCAACACGCTGAATTTCTTGATTTTCTTCATTTGAGAGTTCTTGGAGTTCTTCGATCGTTAGCTTACTTTCGTGTTCCATTATGATCTCTTGATTGTCTTTTTCATTCACTTGTAATTCCAGTTCTTTAGCTTTTACGACAATTTCATCCACAATTTCAGGTACATTATCTCTATCTTCTTGGATGCATAATGGATGTAGCTTTCGCCAAGCACAGTTTAACCCTTTCCGGCACAGACAAATTCTGTTCGTAAAATGCGAAATTACTGACTGACACTGGAATTTACAAGGGATTTTTTTAGAAAATAAGAACTCCTTATTTTAACCCTTTAACGGGCGTGGTCCACAAAAAAGGACACCTAATTTTAATTCCAAAACTGACAAACGGCACCAAGAATATTTAATTAAAATTTTCCTTTTATTAAGTACCGGAAAATAAGCAAGTTTCTATTATTGAATGAATTCGTTTGTAAATTCTGGTGTCAGTCTATTATTTCATCATTTTACCAACAGACTAAGTCCGCGCCGGAAAAGGTTAAGCTTTCATTATAGAAGCAAAATTTAATTTAAAATATTCTTATTTTTAAAATATTCTTGGTGCTAAATGCAAGTTTGGAATTAAAATTAGGTGTACCCGGAGTGGGACCACTGTGCCGGAAAGGGTTAACTATTGTTGAGTGACTTCTGACTAATTTCCTTTTGAATGAGCCGCATCGCTTCAGGAATATCAAAATTATCTTTCCAAAACAATTTTAAAGTAATTGTTGATGAGAACCTGCATGATTCAAAGCGCACCGACGAAACAATCCAAGAAAGTACAGTTTTTTGAAACCCGCAATACCCCCCTGATACATGGGTTGAATCAATGAAGTTGCCTTTCGAGGCAGAATAAAAAGTATTCTATAAAAAGCGACACAATGTATAAAAATTACTGTTTATAATCTGTTCATTCTCATTTGGGGGGCCCTAAAATGTAGGGGCCGGATCTCCGTTAGCCCATAAATGAATTAGGCCATAAGTATGCAACTCTAGCCCTGTAAGTCGAGAAAGGATACAATTAAATACAGCTCTGCAAATTTGAAACACGACATTGCTCCTTCTTGGCTTTGTTTTGGAAGGTGTTTGTTAACCCTTTTTATCCTGACAGTACCACTTTAATAAAACACCTATACATTCGTAATATGACCGTTTTTCCTAACGGTATTCACAATATCACAAAGAGTGTATTTCTGACAGCAGGCAGGAGATTGCAAATTCAAGCACATATCCTCTGTCTTTGCATTGTAGGGATTTTACATTTGCCACGCTACATTCGAAATCCATTTTGCAATAGAATTGACATGCATGTTGTTCTTTATTTGAGTAATTTTAGTGGTTTATTACCGGTTATTTAGTACTATTGTTTTCTATTGTTTTCTATACTCTACAGGTGAACATTTCCTATATTTTATTTGAAGTTTACTATTTGAAATTTACTATTTGAAATTTACTATTTGAAATTTACTATTTTATTTTATATCATAGGGTAAAAAAATTATGGGGGTTACAGTTGCATAATTAGCCACTAAAACACTATAAAAATTATTTTCCTCTTTTCTATGTTTATTCTGCCCCAAAACTTATCCAATGATTCAAAAATACAATTAAAAAGTAGCTGGAAAATTAATTCAGGATATAAAGGGTTAACCGAATATGTGTTCGTTATCCGACATAAAAATCTCTCACGAAAACGTTCGTTAAACCGATCTGTTCATAAACTGAACCGTTCGTTAACTGATCACTCACTGTACATTATGAAATTTAAACATGGTATTATACGGTTTAGAACAAAATTTAAATGGATTAAAATTGTGTCAAGCTTAAAATTATGGTTCTGTGCTGAGCATTTTCAATTCGTCTTCGATATTGTTAGTGAAAAAGAGACAAGAGGACAGTATTGTTAACTTGGAAACAACGAGTTATTCATGTCGAAATTTATAATGAGAGCACTCTTAATCAGGCAGTTACTGTTAAAATACACTTAAATTTTATCCAGCCAGTGAAACCGTGTAAAATTTAATAACTGCAACAGCATGCATCTTATATATATTACATAAATTTATAGAAATAATAATAAACTGTTTCGTCGTTTAAGATTGAATTCATTAAAATGCGCATTTAAGCACTCTTTTAACAAGTAATTTCCAAACGCATTAAAATCGTTTGCATTTGGCGTGTAAAAAGTGTTGATCGGCAAATCAGGTCTTTTTGCGCTTAATACTTAAAAGCATTTTTTTTTTTTTTTTTTTTTTTTTTACAGATTTTCTACTGGAATTCTGCATCTAAATTTGACTGATCATCGACGTACATGATTAGTTTCATAAGAACGTTTCTCAAAATTTTCTGAGTATGTGCTTTAAGGAAACTTTCCTTGTTCGTATTTTTTTGTCAAACATTTCCTGCGATATCTATACCTTTACTAATCTTGTGAAATAGGATTTTTGAACAAAACAAATAATTTACACATGTACTATAATTTATTCTTTCGAATATTGAAATTACCTTTCTCAAATATAAATATAGCAGTTACCTAATACAAATTAGGGTAGTAATTAAAAAAATATATACAGATAACTGCATTTATTTTATTAAACTTCGTTTGACTGATTAGATCGACTGAGTAATAAATTAATGCTATTTGAAAAATTTACGAATAACCAAAATAATAATTAAAAATCTGTGACTGGTGTTGTACCGATACAGGTAAGTAATATTTTTCAATAAAATATTAAAATACGGGAAAAGATCATTACTTTTTTAATTCATTCATACCACTATCTTTAAATAATTTTTTATATTAATAAAAAAGACTTGCTGACTAAGTTGTATTTATTTATTTGACTTTTTTATTTACCCATCATACGTAGTATAGGGTAAGTCTTGTAATCGTTTTGAAAATCGAAAAAAAAAATTTGACCGATTTACACGTTTCAGACACTGGAGATTCCAAAAAACATATTTTTAGAAAAATAAAATTGCCGTCCGTCTGTGTGTCTGTAAACGCTCTATCTCCCGAAAAAATTGAGATAGAGACTTGCAATTTGGTATGTACTTAGTATGTAGTAATGGGAAGAAGCCTATTTCATTTCAATAACCTCGATTAACCGGAACAATTTTTTTCGGACTCTCGAAATATTCGTTCTGATAAAAGGTATATAAAAATTTTCGAAATTGTTTATTTTAAGAAATGAACTTAAAAGACAATAAAAAAACAAATTTTGCTTAAAGCATGAAGTCGATCGGATAATTAGCTGCCGAGATATTTGGAATCCTATTTTCCACACTCTTCGATTTTTCATGACCCTGTATTTCATCCAAATTTCACTTCAAAGATATATTTTAATTGGAAATTTGACGCTTAATCAGATGCAATAAACCGCTAGTTAATAGGATTATTTTTTTTGGAGTTATAAGGAAAAACCTCTTTCAAGCAATTCAGTAATCGACCCTTTAAAGTTTATGACGTCATCAATCCACGATTTTATTTGAATTGCAATGCATTTTATAAGTAGTTTACACATTTTTATTTTAATATTTTACATTATGCATATCTATGATGGGTAAGTATTACGGTGGCCCCCAACGACTAGTTTTATCTTGTAAACCTGAATCGGTGTGAGCATTCAGGTAAATTGAGCAAGGAAATGGAAAGATATTTGAACACAAAGACAAAGCACAATATCCAGGTACAAAAATGTAAAGGAGAAAGAAGTCCAGCATTAGCCGAAGGTTAATGTATAAGTATGTAATGTGCTCGGTTCAAAAGCAAACTTTAGAGGCTAAAAATAACGGCTGCTGCTGCTACATGATTAACACATGCAACGTACATACGTTCAATGCAACATCAATGTACAACGTACATGCGTCAAATGTGTTTTCAGCACCCCACAATGTGAATGGAGGAAGTCCGCTCCACCGCGACAGCGGTAATTCAAATTTCGAAGGTGGCATTAGAATTATTGTCGGTAGTAAATAAAAAGAGTAATTATTAAAGAAATATATATTTTTTCGCCATTTCTCTCGTTTGAAAACATGATAACTTCCATCAAGTACACAAGACCATTAACTAACTGGGATTTTTTTTAAGAAATAAAACAGCCTTTGTGTATTAGTATTGTAAACCTCGGAAGAAAACTTGTAAACAAAAGTGGGAAGCAATTGATATTTTTATTCAAGGTTAAGTTTTATGAAAAATTTTCAGTCTTTTCAAAAAACTTTAATTTTTTAGATATTTATGCAGGTCATCCCTAGTTGTAGTTTATAATTTAATTAGTATGCGGTTAGGTTTACATTTTACCTTCATATGCAATTTGTTATTTTGGTTATTCGGTCAAAATCTTTATTTAAATAGTGATTTTGACCTAATATCGAATATTCGGCACACTGGTGAACCAAATACCGAATATTCGACTAGCAGAATAGTAATTATTTGACCGAATACCGAATATTCGGCTAGTCAAATACTCCTATATTTCAGGGTTTAAAGATTTTTAAAAGTTAACATTTAAAAAAATGTTATAACATATTTAACATAGAAACTTCCATTTCGATGAACAAAACATTTTCATAACTAAAAATTACAGTAAAAAAACAACAATGTTTTGATTTATTATTTAAAAAGATGATAGTCTTAAAACTTTTAAATTTATAAAAATTTTAATGTCAAGTCTTCTCGTGTGAATTAACATTAACCTGTAAAATTTTCTTAAAGAAAAAGAAATTAAAATCAAAGAGAAATTTTGAAGGAAAATTTTACATTCATTTCGCGTTTATTTGTCCGGTGAGTAAATATATACAGGGTGCGTCACAAATTCGTTGAAACTTAAAAAATATATATTAAAAGAAGTAATGTTCGGAAAAAATTTCGGTTTGCGCTAATATGATCAAAGGGACATTGGATTTTTCTCCCATGCACAAAAAATATGATTCCAAAAGTAACCGACAGAGAGCGCTCACATGTCATACGTTTTATGCAAATTAGGCTAGCAATGAAACACCAGGCTGGAAATGGAATCGTCATCCGATCTCGGCAGCATGATATCTTTACCGGATCGAGAGTTGGTGGTTAAACTTTTCTACCAGAATGGTGAATTCACAACTATCGCATTGCAAAAATTTTGCACAAAGAAATCACTGAAGGCGCAAAAAGTCCTATTTCATTGAATGGGATACTGAATTTAGTACGACATTTGGAGAAACCGGTGAGTTTGGAGGATCGTCCACGTACTGTTTGCCTGATTTGTATAAAGTGTCTCAGTATGACGTGAGAGCACCCTCTTTCGTTTACTTTTGGAATCCTTTTCTTCACACATGGAAAAAAAATTCAACGTCCATATTCGCACAAACTGAAATTTTTTCCGAGCATTACTTCTTTTATTATGATTTTTTTTAAGTTTGCACGAATTTATGACGCACCCTGTATATACGAGGGCAGTTTTTTTTTTCAACCTCCGATCGAGACGCTAATCAACCACATGAATGATAAGAGGCAAAGATGCGTGGTGAGCAACTGCCCATCTCCCTAACTATAATCTCTGCTACTACCGACGCCAGCTCGTCATTTTAAACTGAGCTGTAGGTACGTAAACATGGCTGGCACGATTGATGCTCCCTACTAAGTGTGATTTGCGTAGTGTTATCCTCTTTTTTCAAGCAGAAGGGTATAGTGCAGTAGAAATTCACCGAAGAATGACCCATGTGTATGGGAAAAACTGTCTAAGTGATGGTGTTGATGGTGAATGGTGTCAGAAATTTAAAGACGGGCAAACCGACATTAATATGGAACGTGTTTAATCATCCGCCGTATAGCTCCAACTTAGCGCTGAGTGATTTTTATCTCTTCCCTGAATTAAAGAAATGGCTAGAAGGCAAAAACTTCCATACGAATGATGAACTTCAAGCCACTGTTCAGACTCATCTCACATCACTGGCGGCAACTTTTTATGAAGAGGTCATTGGAAAGCTTGTCCACAGGTACGAAAAGTGCCTCAATTTACAAGGTGATTATGTTGAAAAGTAACTATAAGTATACATAACATTTAGTAATAAAAACATCTTTCTATCTATACTTGTCTTTTTTTATGACCTATCGGTGGTTGAAAAAAAACGGCCGTCGTATATATATAGTCAAACCCCGATTTAGTGCCATCTCGAAATAGCGCCAATTCCGTTTTATCGCCAATTGCATCTATGAACAAATCTTCCAAATAGGAATTTCAATGTAATGTATCCGTTAAAGCGCCAACTCGATATACCGCCAAAAAAAAATTTCTTGAAATTAATGTATTTTCTTTGCATATCTTTTTTTTTTTTAAATTTTTGTTAGAATTTCAAAGGGCACCTCCTTTTTAGGTGTCTAGATGTTTTCAAGCTCAATTCAAACTTTATTGAATAGCAAAGAATTCGTATTGTTCTCAACACCTGCCAAAACATTCTACCTGTCATTGGGAGAAGAAAAATAATGCGCGCTGAGGTGTCGAGCAAGTGAAAGTTCTGATTCAGACTGGCGAGTCACGTGATCCGATGCGCTTCTGGAGCGGGTAGAAAACAAAGCGTGGCTCGCCATTGGCTGAAAGGGTCTCTCCTATCTCCGGTGAGAACAATGTAAAAAAGAACCTCTCTCTGTACTTTATATCGATTTCTAGAAAGAAAACGGCGGGCAATGCAAAATCTCTCATGACGTTGATTGAAACATCGAAGAAATCACCAGCTAAATCTGTAAAATATCATTATGTCTCTTTATTTTAATTCATTATGGCGAAAAGAGCAGTTTTATCAATTTCGGAAAAGTGGGAAATTTGTGAATATAAAGAAAGAAATGTGAATGTATCGCAGCAACACATCTCCAATCATTTCTCTACACTCTGGAAAAAGCCTGTTAGCAGGCGCTGCATCGGAGACATTTTGATGAATACAGAAAAATGGATTAACACCAACGAACTGCAATCATCTGTAAAAAGACTGAAAACAGCGAAACATGAAGACTTAGAGGATGCCCTTTGCATATGGATACAACAAATGAGTGCTAAAAATGCTACCATAAACGGAGATGTCATCAGAGAGCAGGCTAAAGTCCTTGGCCAGCAAATGAATATTACAGATTTCGAATACAGTAGTGGCTGGTTGAACAGTTTTTTTTTTTTTAGACCGGCGACCAGGCCCCTACCTGCCAGGTTTCCCTAGTTTAGATTTAAAAAGCAACGAGGATTCTCTCAGTACATACGAAGTGGTGAAATTGCAGGTGTTGATGAAGATATTGTGTTAAATGGTCGTAAAAAACTGAGGGCGCTGATTTTAGAATATAAGCCGGAGGACGTTTATTTCAAATATGGATGAAAGTGGCCTTTTTTACCGCTTGCAGCCAGATAAAACAATTTCGAGTAGACCTGCTAAAAAATGAAAAAAAAAAAAAAAAAAAAAAAAAAAAAAAGATCATGTATTTCCTGTGTTCTGTACGAATAGTGATGGATCTGATAAAAGAACTATGACAGTGATTGGAAAATCGGCTAAGCCACGATGTTTTAAAAATTTTAATCCTGCTCTTTATGTAGATTATGAGAATAATAACAAAGCGTGGATGACTTCAGCATTATTTCAAAAATGGTTAGCGAATTTCAACATAGAAATGAAAAGAAGCAAACGCCATATTTTATTGATTTTGGATAATGCCCCCGATGCGGGTATAATAAACTCATTCAAAGCTCATTATCGAAAGCATCACGTCCGCCATAACATTGAAAAAACCAGTAAAGATTATTTTTCTCCAATCCTTTTACATGACGCTATTTGCATGATAAAAAAAGCATGGGATGAAATTTCATCAGAAACTATTGTTAACTGCTGGAAACATACTGGATTGATTAAACCTGAAGGATCTACTACAAAACAAAACAGTACAGCACTTCAGGAACTACAGGACGAAATACACAAATTAACAGATATTGAGCATCCTCTATCGGCAATTGAGTACATTAATAGACAAAAGTGTTTCAACATTTGAAGATTTGACAATCGAAGAAATTGTTGCCAATCAAAATTCAAATTCAAATTCATCTGACAGCGAATCTGAAGAAGCTGAAACGCCGCATATTACATCTGATGAAGTTAAAAATTGCATTTGGAAAATAAGAATTTTCTTAGAAAAACATGCAATTGATAAAAAAATGATGAACAACCTTTTAGTTGTAGAAAAAGATATTGAAAAAATCAATATTGAAAGGCAAACTCAAACTAGTATTTTAAAATATTTTCCTGTAAAAGATAATTAAAGTAAAATAAATTCAGTGTGAGATTTAATGTATGTGTGTGTCTGTTATGTGCATAATTATCTACTTTATCTAAAACTGACTATATAAAGAGGTAAGTGCATGTTAATTTCATACATTAATTGGATACTTTTGAATCATGTAGCATTAATTATATTATGTATATTAATTATATTATATAAATTTATACTATTATAATATACTATATACTGTTGGATAATTTAATAAAAATGCATTATGATATTTATTTTTATAATAATAATAATGATAGTATACTAGTATGAAAATTAATTTTTATTCTATTCTAATTCGGTATACCGCCAAACTCGTTATAGCGCCAAAAATTTCTCGAACGGATAATGGCGGTATAACGAGGTTTGACTGTATATATATATATATGGTGGCAACTTAGCAAGGATGTTTTTAAATGCACCAGAAGTCTAAAGTGAGCGATTATTTACAGAGGTGGAATGAGCAAGGTGTTCCTAAAATTTAGAACAAACTCATACTGAGATAAATGCGTTCAAGGCAAACATTTTCTGCACAGGAACCCAGCGTCGCAATCCACTTATTCAACCGAAAATGTAGGGTATTTCACTACAAGCTCAACCCGAATTTTCGTTCACAACTTTAACAATAATGAAGCTTAAAAATAGCAAATAAAGCCTTTATGCAAGAATATTAAAATGAAGAAAACCTAAGTTAAAGATGCACAAGTAATACACAAAAAAGCAACAAACAGATGTTCGAATCCACAAGCGAGATTCTTCTTTAGTGCGACAAAAAGCAAAGCGCAGCGTTCTAGAAAAAGCAGTCCCAGCCTTGCTTTTTCTAGCAACCTTGCTTTTTCTAGAAAAAGCAAGGCTAGGCCTGCTTTTTGTCGCACTGAAGAAGAATCTCGCTTGTGGATTAGAAACAGCTGTTTTCTGCTTTTTTGTGTATTATAGTTGATTTTATATATATCCATTCGGTATGTACTTGATATGTTTAATTTAACAAATTTATTATACTACAGTTCAATCCTCATTTAAAATGCTGATTAATTCTTTTTAACTCAAAATTATTTTTAAAAACATGGGTTAAATTTAATCCACAGCGAATTGTAAAATATTTTAATAACTTTGAAATGGAAGGTTAAACAATAATAGAATGTCAATCAAATTGGAAATAATATAAACATTATACAAAAAAAAAAAAAAAAAAAAAAAAAGTAAACATATTTAAGTAATTCTTTTCACTCAATTTTCATATATTGCATTGTTAATTAGAATTCAGAAGTGAACAAAAGATGATTTTAAACAAAAGTATGAGAAAAGGGATCATAATTAATAGAGAAAACATGTACAAACAACATATACACTTTGTACTATAGAAATACAATTTAATATTTTTGAAAAATGATTCATTAAAAGATGTAACCCACAATTTTTTTTTTAATTTTTTGTTAGTATTATATAACAGTCAATAAACTTGCTTGATAAAGAATTTACAATATCCAAAAATTCTTCATGCGCATCAACATGCTTTGCACATTCAAATAGTTTTAAAAATTCGGCATAGTCTTTAATTACAGAAAAGTCTGCTATTAAATATGGCGAAGAATCTTACTTTAAAATAGTGGTACCCAGAGTCTCTGGACTCCAACCCCGATCACGCAACACTAATGATAAAGGGAAATGAAGTGGTCACTTATCTCGGGTAACTACGAGGGTAACTAACTAACTTCACAAAAACACTAGACAAGCTCCGCCCCCTTATAAAGATTTTTTTTTTTACCCTGCACATCATTCAGCTCAGTGGAGTGTCACTATAAAAATAAATAATCAACCTTAAATTAAAAACATATAAATAACAATAAGATACATTAAAATTAAAAACAAATTAGACATTTCGTGCTATAGAGAAGTTGCAATCAGCTGATCAACCATTGTACTTTAAATGGAGGTCAGGGTAATTTCAGCAATCAGAACTGCCTATTTGTAGTGTGTGACCTATAGCATGACGTCAATTGCAACTGTTCTTCTCATTAGTAAAAACATCAATATCAAAAATTGGAAAAGAACAAGTCATTCAGAATTAGAGTTGAAGTTACATATCGAGAAAAACTGTATATTTTTGTATATTTTTAACTATATACTCTATGTTATAAATTTAAGTCTGATTTGTACAATGAAATTTAGGAATTGAGACGTAGAATGTTTTTATATTTCAAACAATGGAGTGTGAGACGATCAGAGATGTATACAGATGATCTTGCGAGATTATCAGAGATGAAGTTCTCTAAAGACTTTATGAAATTATCGTAAAAATATTTTCTATTACAAAAACATTTTCCATGTGCGATTTGGTACATTTATTATGATTCGCAAATAGAAAAGTTGATCATGGTAAATCATCCAAAAACAACTTTTAGTTCGATGATTGTGAAGCACTGGCTCAACGAAGGGTCTGGGATGGGGGAGGGGAGTAAAACTCCTCCCATAGTCTTTAAAAACTGGTAAGATGCATGCAAAAGGTTGTGTTAGGATAAAAATATGATGTGTAAATGTGTCTTGATGTTTAAAAAATAAGAAGAGTTGAAGTTCTCAAAAGACTTTATGAAATTATCGTAAGAATATTTTCTATTATTACTTATTATATCGATGGAAAAACATTTTCCATGTACAGTTTGCTAAATTTTTTATTTATTCGTAAATAGAAAAGTTGTGCATGGAATACGTCCAAACACAATTTTAAGTTCGATGATTATAAAAACACTGGCGTAACGATGGGGAACTAAAACCCTCCCAGAGCATTTGAAAGCTGGTAAGATACATACAAAATATTTTGTGTTAAGATAAAAATATGATGGGTAAATGTGTCTTAATGTTTAAAAAATAAGAATGAACTATATTCAGTTAATTTTTTTCTTATTGGAAATAATAAAATAATGTGTTATTAAATTAATTAATGGAATCATTTTTATTTATTTATTCTTAATTACTTGCTTTTATTTTTATAATTCAAAATATTGTTTTTATGTATATTGTTTTTATGTCTATACGACTCGATAAAAATAATATCATTGGCCAATTTAAGTGACACCACCTAGGAAACAACTAACTGAAAACGGAAGACCGCACTCTACATCAATGCCGTTGTTTCTCTGGGCTTTATTAACGCGTTGGTTGAATTGCAACATTCACAAAGTATTTATTAATCGGAAATTCCTAAGGTTTTCCATTGAAAACACTTGCAAAATGGCTTTACTACATTAAACAGTGAAATCTCATCTATTTACTTCCCGTAAATAAAAATAAATAAATAAATAAATCAGATATCAGGCATAGATTACGAAACGCTTTCTAACACTATCAGAATATTGTTAAGGAATTTGACTTTTTATATATATACAATAAAATAAGATATCTAAATAAGTAATTTAGAAAACACATAACGCAATTAAAAGCATATTTTGAGCAATTACTCTACATAATGTAAACGAAAAATAAATGCTACACACTTCCGTTTTAGTAACAATGCATGTGACTTTTGTTGTTTGTTTACAGGGTCGTACAAAAAATCCTGATAGGTTATCGTCTATAAACAATAATTACAAGTAGTGCGTTTTCAATGTGGTTATGCGAATTCAATCTTAATTAAATGTTATTATATTATGGGCTGTGCATATGCAAAATTAAACCTCAATAACAGATATAAATTACATGGCAATCCAAGTATATTTTCGAGAGTTAGAGCATGGACAAACCGAAGTTGTAAACACCTTTCTTTGAAAAGTGTTAAATAGAATAGTTGTATTGTTGGAGTATGAAAACAAACCACATTAAACGGGATATAAAAGCTTGGGCTCGGGGCCGAATTTTGAGCTTTAACACTGAATAGATATTCTACTCACACCAATAAAATTTAATAGGTACTTCTGTAAGAAAAGACATATGTGCGTATCCGGTGACTCTTCTCATACTCACACTTTCAAATAACGAGTGAGCGCCTCTATGGCAATAAGTCCTCCTCGTTGGATTAGAAGGACCCCCCTCTCTTACGGCCTATATCCGAAGAGAAGATAAGATAATCGGCCGTCATAAATCAGGTAACCAACCTCCTCGTTGGAATTCAAAGAAAGTAGTGCCTAGCAAAACGAGTTATTTTCATAATCGCATGATTTACAATCGAATGATCTGAAAATTATTGCAAAATATAGTTCACAATCATTCCTATGATTGATTCTCAATCACCGCTCTCAGATCTGGGAGAAAATACGTAAATTTAGGGGGTTCAGATATTTTTAGGGATTTAGGGAACACTTCTTAAATCTAAGGAATAATTAGAAAAGTTGAATAAATCTCCTAAAATTGTGGAAATAAGGGCATTTTTAAGCAACTTTAAACCATTTCTAGAGTGGTCAAAACATAAAAACAAATGACTCAAAATAACGCATGTGATCCGTATTTATCAATCTTAAAGATTCTCTGTTAGCTTATGCATACATACACTATAGTTCCAATGATGACTGGTCATTTGCGATTTTAGACGTTTTGTTAAATATCTGAAAAGCTACAAGAGGAATTATCCTGAAACTTCAGGAGTGTAAACAACATGATAGACGTCATATATTTCCGCGAAGATTTTTTCCCGAAACCCCATAAGGGGCCGTCAACAAATTGAAGAAAAACGAATATATTTTGGATAACCCTGTGAAAACTAATATTGCAAAAGCATTCAAAATGCAGATTATGATTAAGTGGATTATTGTAATAATTTGGGTTCATTTTTATGAAGATAGCATGTATACTCGAAGAGAAATTCAGGTTTTTATAAAAACAGTCCTAAATTTTACCAAGTTTTTTGCTTATAATTTGCAGAGTTTTTAATATAAAAACAAGTTATTTTTAGAAAATATGACAAATAAAATTGTACACAATACCCTGCAATCAGAATTAAAAAATAATAAAAATTGTATGAAAAAAGAGCAAGTTTACTAAATATTGTTTCATTGCGCATGCACGAATTCAATCAAAATATATAGTGCATAATATATCAGCTAAATGTATAGACCAACTTTTATGAAAGTCTCAAAAACATAGCTTGAAAATTCTGATAGTAATCGTCGATAGAATAAGCTCGAAATTCGCTGTTCCCAAAAGGAAGCAAAAAGATGAGGGGTTGTATCAAATATTGAATGAGAGACACTTCATTCTTATTATGTCAACTTTCATAAGCTAGTATATTTGGATACAACCCTTCATCTTTTTGCTTCCTTTTGGGAACAGCGAAATTCGAGCTTATTCTATCGACGATTACTATCAGAATTTTCAAGCTATGTTTTTGAGACTTTCATAAAAGTTGGTCTATACATTTAGCTAATATATTATGCACAGTATATTTTGATTGAATTCGCGAATGCGCAGTGAAACATTATTTCGTATACCTGCTCATTTTTCATACAATTTTTATTATTTTTTAATTCTGATTGCAGGGTATTGTGTACAATTTTGTCATATTTTCTGAAAATAACTTGTTTTTATATTAAAAACTCTGCAAATTATAAGCAAAAACTTGGTAAAATTTGGGACTGTTTTTATAAAAACCTGAATTTCTCTTCGAGTATACATGCTATCTTCATAAAAATGAACCCAAATTATTACAATAAGCCACTTAATCATAATCTACAGTTTGAATGCTTTTGCAATATTAGTTTCTACAGGGTTATCCAAAAGATATTCGTTTTCCTTCAATTTGTTGACGGCCCCTTATGGGGTTTCGGGAAAAAATCTTCGCGGAAATATATGACGTTTATCATGCTGTTTACACTCCTGAAGTTTCAGGATAACTCCTCATGTATCTTTCCAGATATTTAACAAAACGTCTAAAATCACAAGTGACCGATCATCATTGGAAATATAGTGTATATAAGGTTAAGTTTAGGTTGATAGCATTTTGTTGGATCTAGCCATCTAAAAGGATAAGTATGAGCTAGATGCCGTTAAAGCATTTTTTTTTTTTTTTTTTTTTTTTTTTTTTTTTTTGGTCTTTGATGTAGTTAAAAATAACAGACTTAGCTAAAAATAAATTTCTTCTTAATAACCGTTTGTAAATTGTGCAAGAAAAAAATATTTCTTAAATATTTAAAAAGTATTTTTTTTTTTTTTTTTTCAAAAACGCTTCCATGAACTCACAATTTATTGAACAGCTATAAAATACATAAAATTTCAATTTTTCGCAATTTCCTTAAAATAATAATAATAATAATAACAATAATACTGTAATTTCCGGCGTATAAGCCGCCGCTCAAGGAGTCGTTTTTCGACCCAGAAATATTATTTTATAAAATGTAACTTAAAAGATCGCTGTAAATATTTAACTACAATTATTGAATAAAATTTCTGGGTCGAAAAACGACTCTTTGAGCTGCGGCTTATACGCCGGAAATTACGGTAATAATAATAAAAACGTATTTATACTCTGAGACTATTTTCTGTCAAATATTCAATGTGTCAACATATTTTGAGATGCATATCTCATAATTGTGTTATCTGTATCCACATAAATGTTTAAAAATGTATCTGCTACAATGCATAAAGGAAAAAAATAATAATAAAAGAGAAATTTTGGGCGGAGCCACCCAGCTACGCAAATTCGAAGCTTGAAGAAAACTCCGCTCTAAACATTGCCTTTTCTTCATTTATCGACTATGATTGGAAATAAACCGAACTTCAGTTGTATAGTTTTACTTGTCACAAAAGAACTCCTTGTATATTCTATATGTTTTTCCTATTGAAAAATATTCTAAATTAATTGTTTTCGCAATTTTTTTTTGTATCATTTCGTCATTAGAATGTAAAAACAAAAATAAAATGTAAAGAGAAATGAGTATGGGAATGTATTTAACTAAAAATAGATATTTCACAAGAAGTATTAAACAGATACAACATAACCAACAAATAAATAAATAAAAGTGTAGTTTTTCTTGTTTGAATGCAATTTTTTTTTTTTTTTTTTTTTTTTATGCGCCAAAGTTATTAATAATAATAACTTTAAAAACCCTACAGAGCTAAAAGTTTAAAAAGAGAAGAAAAAAAATTCTTTCTAAGCACTCTTGAGACTCCGAAGATATGCAGATTTTATTTTTATTTAATAAAATTGTCAAAGATTTTATTGTTTAACATTATTTTTATTGCATTATTCAATACCAGTAAACCTATGTGCAAGATTTTCGCACTGTCATCTTTGAGATACATTTATTCATTAATTTTTAATTAATTGCAATTTTAATTCAAACAACGTATTTTAATGTAGTTTGAGTATGCTATTTCAAAAGTTTGATAAAAAAAAAAAAAAAAAAAATATCCCATTCATCGTTGTGCTCGTTGCAAAATGGAACGTTGACATGGAAAATAGTATACATGATGAATCACTACCAGATGATTCAAATATATGGCTGGCTAAATTAAATGTGGATTAAAGAATGTGGTTGTTTCAAACTTGTGAAAAATTTTACTAGGACTTCCCTCAAAGGGATTAGTCTGAGTGATGTTGCTGAGAACATAGGGTTAACAATTGCGATATAAAGAAGATACAATATATGAAAAAGAGCAAATTAAATGATAGAATTACAAAATATCATATATAAATTCATATATACTGTTATGTTTTCATAGATATATTTTTTTTATAACATTTGGCGGGAATTGCTCAAAACTTTAAAAAACAAACAAACAAAAAGAACGCCGGATCTTTTAAAACGCCAAGCTTTTTATAGTCACATAATCGGATTTGCAGCCAACAGCGTAATTTAACGCAAATTTAATTCCATTGTTGCAACATTTTTTTTTTTTTTTTTTTTTTTTTTTTTGTGACAAATATTTACATTTGAATTTAAAAATTTTCCTCCTTGTTTATTTGTATAACTATTTATAGAAACTCGTACACTTCAAACCACATTGATAACATGCTTTGCTACAAACCTGATTACGAAACTGTAGCATAAATTCCTACTCAAGTATATAAAAAATCTTTCGGTGACTTCTGTAAAAATAAATGTTACATTAAATCTCCATACCGGCGAAAGTGAATATATATATATATGTATTTCAAAGGTAATACTTCTTGATTATTTTCTAGGAGGCTCTCCCCCCTACCAGGGTCTGTTTACCGAATAGGCCCGTGAAGCCAGAGCTTACCCACCGAAATACAAAGGGGCCCCCAAATTTACTTTTCAAAACTAATTTTTAGGAAAACAAATTTCAGTCAGGATAAAAAATGTATTTTTTTTTTCTTAATTATGGCTACTAAAGTTTCCTTCAGACTATTACTGACACATTTATACTCTATTTTTTTTTCTGTTGCTATAATAAATGGTATAAAAACAGTGACTAAATGCAACTTATTTTCAGTTTTCTTATGTTTTACAGTTTATTTCAAACATGCTAAAAATAAACAGAAAATTTAATCTGCATAATTATGTTTTGTTTATATTCATAAAGAATGGAAAAATTATATAAAATATGGAGAATGGGTTATTTAAATAAAGGTGAAAGTAATTAGCATTCAGTGATATCAAATTTCTGTTTATAAAATAGAAGCAAAATTGTGTTGTAGCTAAGTATAAATTTACGTCAAATATTTGTTTTCCCGACACTGGTCTTAGCACTAGTAAATCCTGCAATTTGTGAAGCATAAAATATATTTTGAAGTTCAAATATTCATACCTTTTCCATATTTGCAAATTCATTTGCAAAATTAAATTTGTTATGCATAATTATTAATAAAATATAATTATTAATAAAATATTTTTATATGGATATATGTAGTTAATTTTAGTTTAATATTAAAAGTATTGTTTACTCGAAGTTTTGATGGTAAAATTTCAAATTGTTGAAGCATAATTGGTAGAGTAAAAGGGGAGCCCCTGTCTGACGTCGGGCTTCCCCTACTTCTAAGTCTTAAGCGGGCCCTGCCCCCCACGCCTTTACTGCTTCAAATCCCAGATCAGTCTTCTGTTTTTGTGGAAAGGGGTAGGGGGGAGAAGGAAACCCCATTGAAGGGATCACTAATCCGAAAGCGAATCACTAATTCCGCTTAAAGCGAATTCTAATCCATTCTTATCCTTATACAATAATAAAAGTGTATTTTGGACGGTTTTGCAGAGAGTTCAACACAGTTTAATGCAAATTTAGATTACTTATCAATAAAGTGAGCTAATTTTTAAAAAATATAATGGATTTTCAGTTGCATTATATTAAATTTTAGCTATCAGTTTATGAAATATATTTATATACAGGTATCCCTCGCGTAGTGCAGAAAACCTTTTCAACATTTTCCAACAAAGTTCAAAAGTGCTTAGGAATTAGGTTTGTCCGTCTGCCGTCTTTCCGTGCTCTAACTTGCGTAAATATACTTGGATTGTCATGCAATTGTTACAAGATAATGATGTTCACCATGGCTTCGTAGGTATTGAAAATGAAGTATGCAGCATGTATAGTTCATTTACAGGGACGCTCAAAATAATTCAGTTACATTACGGTCTATTGGGAAAAATCCTTTGCGGCAGTAGAAGAGAAATAGGCGTTCTGCGGCATCGGGGGGTTCGGGGTTCAAGATGGCGGCCAAGGTGATGGATAGATGACAGGTGAGTGATGGATAGGTGACAGGGTTAATGAGCAGGTTAATGAGCAGGTTAATGAGCAGGTTAATGAGCAGGTTAATGAGAAGGTTAATGAGTAGGTTAATGAGCAGGTTAATGAGAAGGTTAATGAGATGGTTAATGAGAAAGTAAAGAAGATGAAAGCGGCCAGATCGTCGGAAAAAAGGTATACTTACGGAGAGTGTCGCAGAAACCACCTACTGTCTTCAAATCCAGGGAGCGACTGACGGGGTTTCTGAACTATGCACGGACGATGTCATCATCCTCCTAGAGAGCGCTGCGATCGGCGCTGTGATAGGTCGAGTAGAATGCTGCTTTCTGATTGGCTGTGTCTATTTCACCTGAGGGGAGGGCAGTACCTCCTGAGGGGGTTCGATGACGTCATGTTCGAGAACACTCTGACATTATTATCCTAGGGGGCGCTACGATCGGCGTTCTGATTGGACGAGAGCTTTTCCCCTGAGGGGATGACAGTACCACGTTGCTGCGAGAGGGATGCAGTGATTTAACACGTGTCATCCAGACTTAATGCTGTTCATGAAGAAATTGTAATTTTTAATTAATTAATTAAATAATTAATTGATTTAGTAATTAATTAATTTTTTTAATGATTTTCAAATAACGTGAAATAAATTACTGTAATGGTCCTAATTTAAGTGAAATAAAGTCATGAAAGTGTTAAACAAGTTTTGAAAACAATTCGTTTTTTAATTTTTGTATGCATTAAGTAAAGGTTTATTTTTTAAATGAAATGTTTTGCTGAAAAGAAACAATTAGTTAAAACATTTTTTTTTAATTATCAGTTACAAATAAATTTACAAGACATGTTTTGTACCAACGGGTAAAATAATTATATTTTTTGAAATAACTTAATTTTTTTTATGAAAGTAATAAAAAAGGTTTCACCATTCAAATAAGTTATATGTTAAGTATGTGTTGATACATTTTGTCTAAATATATGTGAACTTGTCGAGATTTCTGTAACAAAGACATCACCAACCCTATATATATGATGAAAGTATGTTCTCATTGTAACCGATACCTCAAGCATTCACCCTTATTTCACTTCCATTGAATGCTATTGTTAGAAAAAACTAAACTAGTTCCAACTTTAAACGAAAATAATATTATATGAATTTTGTAAACGAGTACTTTGAGAAATAACTTCATGGTTTTTAAAAGACACTTTCTTAAAAAACATTACAGAATCAATTTAACTTGTTATTTTAAAATGTTTAGAAACATTTATGTAACTGATTCATAAAAAAGTTTTTAGAACCACAGTTTAAAACCAAAAAATTACTCTTTTTATATGTAACAGATAAAAAAACATTAAGTATCTGTTGTTCAAACATTAAACCTGCATATTGTTTTAAGCATGTAACATAAAAAACTAAAGAAATGTATGCTTAAACATGAATAATATTTTAAGAAAGATTTCTTGTTTGATGAAAATAGTAAATAACATTAACTTTTTAATGTTCTAAATTATATTACACATAGTTACAAAAAACATTTACCTAAAACTTTCTTGAACACATCTATTTATCCTATCATCATTTTTCTTTTTCCTAAACTTTAACATCAAATTGTTGCAACAAACCCTTACTTTGAACTGAGAGAAATACGTAATTTAGATGTAGATGGCGCACTTGTTGTATGATGTCACTTTTTCCTGCCTATAAGAATATGAAAAACCGTTTTGATTGGTTCTTTACTTCGAGGGAAGTGATGTCATGACCAGTTTTGCACACGATACTCTACATGATAAGAACTCCCTATAAAAGCAGCGTACTCAGTATTCAGATCATTATATTCGAGTAAGTTGTCTTGAATGCTGATCCTTGTTGCTGCCTGACCTTGCTGCTTGAACTTGTTGGTTTACCTGTCCGAACCTGTCTAATCTTGTCCAAAGCTGTCTAACATTGCCTGACCTTGCTTGTTTACCTGTCCGAACCTGTCTAACCTTGTACAAAGCTGTCCGAACTTGTCTAATCTTGTACAAAGCTGTCCGAACCTGTCTAATCTTGTTCAAAGCTGTCTAACCTTGACTGACCTTGCTTGTTTACATGTCCGAACCTGCCTAATCTTGTACAAAGCTGTCCGAACCTGTCTAATCTTGTTCAAAGCTGTCTAACCTTGACTGACCTTGCTTGTTTACATGTCCGAACCTGCCTAATCTTGTACAAAGCTGTCTGATTCTGTTTGTTTGAAAAAAAATGACTGTTACCATTTTCAACGAAAATGAATTGGATGTACTTCTGATTTCTGATTTCATTCAAAAAGATCTAGCGGATGATTATTTTAATGAACTGCAAGATTTGCTCTTTTATACATCTACTTTGAATTTTCGAGGAAAAGAAATAAAGCCTAAGAGAAAGGTTTTAGCTTACGGTGATTCTGGACTGTCTTATTCTTTCAGTGGAACCACCATTTCTGCATTAGAATGGACAACGTTTATGTTAGAATTAAAAGACCAAGTGGAAAACCAATCTGGGAGAAAATATAACTTTGTGCTGATGAATCTGTACCAGAATGGAAGAAGTTATTTATCACAACATAATAATAATGACAGCGATATAGATGAGAATGTCCCCATAACTGTACTGAGTTTTGGAGCAAAACAGATTCTAGAGTTTCAAAGACTTAAGTACCAAGAGGTTCGAAAAAGCTTAGAACATGGCTCTTTGTATTACATGTTTAATCCTACTAATGAAGTGTTTACTCATGGAATTTTGCCAGAACCTGATATTAAACAACCATCCATTAGCTTAACCTTCTATTATATTATTTCAAACCCTGTTCCTTTAAAAATACAAAGACTTAGTTTTTTTCCTGTTTCATCAGATGAAGCATCTTCACCAAAAAACGAACATTTACAAACAATGGAAGTGTCTTCTGAGTCCTATGAAAACACTACTGCTATGCAAGAACAAGCTTTTTCAGCTATATATGGTAGTGATATACTTCTTGCAGAATTTTCTATATGTTCAGGTACATTTCTTCAGATTCGATTAAAAAATCATGTTTCCTTAAGAATTCATATCAGAAAATTCAAGGAAACGAAAAATGGAGATAAATGCCTTACAAAACAAGGGATTATTATGACTGCCCCAACATGGGAAAATTTTAGTAAAAAATTATCAGATTTTCATTTTTACTCGAAAGATGATTCTTTTATCGCAAATAATCAACTTATTGTAATGGGTCTTGATGAAGATACTTGTTTTCTTCAACAGCTCATTAATTTGAAAAACTTTAGTTTTTATTTAAAAAATACTGGAATTCGTATAAGTAAGGATCAGATACTTAATTTGATAGAATTAGTTCCACAAATTACTGAAACGGTGATTGACATACTTCTAACTCATATTCTACCGAATTCTGTTTTTAATAAGTTACCTGTATGCTATAATCATATGGATTTCAACACTGCTAAGTCACATTTCTTATTTAGTTTGAAACAAGAGTTCGGATCTACTGCTTGTAAAATGTTTAAATGCGATGGGTGTAAATATAGATCCAACTCACAACTCGATCACGCTTGCATGTTAACTGAGACTCAGGAAAAATTTTATATGTATAAAGATTCAACTTTGCTAAATATGAATACATTTGAGTTATCTGAGAACATTTGCCAAAATTGCACATGTCAATTTACAAATGCATTTTTTAACTGGTTTGATAGTCAATTCTATGAAGAATATTTTGAATGTAATATGTTCAGCTAAAAATTGTGTAAATCTTTGATATTTTATTTCAATAAACATATTTTTTGTTAACTAGAAATGAATCTCTCTTTATTTCTAACTGTAAGCAGAAAAAAAAACTTATGTTTGTCTAAGCTATGAAAGTAACAGCTTTTCCAAAGGAGTTGAAATTATGTTAAAAAAAATAATAATGAAAGATTTTATGCAAACAAAGATAAAAAATATATTGAATACAGTTGTAACAAAAAACTTTAGTTTTTTTTTTTTTTTTTTTTTTTTTTTTTTTGGTAAATTAAAAAAATTCTAGTATAAAAAAAATTCACAAGAAGAACTATCTTATAAACTTTTACGTAAAAATAGTTTAAGTTATTATAAAAATTTTTCTAACAAAGTTAAAAAATATATGTTGAATACAGTTATAACAAAAAAACTTTAGAGTTTGTTTACTAAATTATCATCCAGCTATTTAAATATCATCGAATGATCGATTGCTTTCTTGTTTTATATGTAAAGGTTTTATTGGTTACTGTTGAAGATAAACAAAAAAGCAAGAAAGCAAGAAAGCAACCGCTCAAAATAGCAATGCAACCGGTCACGAGCGGTTGCTTTTTTGAATTGAACGGTTGGTTTGTTGCTTTCTTGTGTTATACGTAAAGATTTTATTGGTTACTGTTGAAGATAAACAAGAAAGCAAGAAAGCAACCGCTTAAAATAACAAAGCAACCACTCAATACAATCTTTATTCATTTCTTTATGTTAAATTGAAAAAAAAAACAGTTTGATATTTTTTCTAAAGACTTGTTAAACTACATATATAACATATGTATAATTTTTAAAAAGTTATCTAGTAATTTTTTTTTATTTTAAACTTATAACATTCGTTCAAAACATTTTTTGAATCTGTTTCTAAACGTTTAGAAATAATTCTGTTGATCTTTTTTTAATGAAAATAAAAAAAGTTTCTACTGATAATTTTTTTGACAAAATATTCTGTTAACACTTGCTAAAAAATCTGTTACATACAAAAGGTTTGTTATTTCTTTATTACATTTTAAAAGAGTTTGATATTTTTTTTCTGTTACATATAACATACGTATAAAACATATGTAATATATGTATGTAACTTATGTAACATATCTAACATATGTATAAAACACATGTAACGTATGTATGTAACCTATCTAACATATGTAACATATGTATAAAAAGTATCTAACATATGTATGTAACCTATCTAACATATGTATAAAACATATGTAACATATGTATGTAACCTATCTAACATATGTAACATATGTATAAAACATATCTAACATATGTATGTAACCTATCTAACATATGTAACATATGTATAAAACATATGTAACATATGTATAAAACATATGTTGGTACCAACAAAGTTGGTACCAACTTTAAAAAAATTGAATTTTGTAAACGAGTACTTTGAGAAATAACTTCATGCAAATTAAATTCACTAGTTTAATTTTTTCTAACAATGACATTAAATGTAAGCGTAAAAAGGGTAAATGCGTAAGGTACCGGTTACAATCAGAAAATACTTTCAACATATATATAGGGTTGGTGATGTCTTTGTCATAAAAATCCCGTGAAGTTCGCATGCATTTAGACAAAATGTATCAACATACATAACTTACATACTTAACATATAACTTATTTGTATTACTTTCATAAAAAATGTTTTGAGCAGTCGATTTGTCGTTATAGACTAAACATACGTATTCTAATAGGTCACAGAATATGTTTATAAGAGTAAATCATCCGCTCAAATGCTATAACGCCTGCTCAAATGCTATAACGCCCGCTCAAATGCTATAACGCCCGCTCAAATGCTTATAACGACCGCTCAAATAGTTATAACGACCGCTCAAATAGTTATAACGACTGCTCAAATAGTTATAAAGACCGCTCAAAACATATTTTGAGCAGTCGATTTGTCGTTATAGACTAAACATTATGTTTTATGCATATGTTAGATATGTTACATATGTTAGATAGGTTACATACATATGTTAGATATGTTTTATACATATGTTAGATAGGTTACATACATATGTTACATATGTTTTATACATATGTTAGATAGGTTACATACATATGTTAGATATGTTTTATACATATGTTACATATGTTAGATAGGTTACATACATATGTTACACGTGTTTTATACATATGTTAGATAGGTTACATACATATGTTACATATGTTAGATAGATTACATACATATGTTACATATGTTTTATACAGATGTTAGATATGACAGAGGTCGCAACCGCCGAAGGCGGCCACGCATCACCGCCGATTCCAGGCTCGAACAGAACCCATACGAGTCACGACCAGGGAAGATCCGGTTTACCCGGGGACTTCCTAGGTGGTGCTCTTCGGCCGGGGGGAGAAACGGGGGTATACGCCCACCTGCACTTCTACGACCCTTTCCCAAGTGAGTTTGATGACATTTAGGTCGAAGCGACATTAGTGGAACCTTCCCTCTAAGGCCCACTAACTTTTCACTTGGGCGGATAGCGAGAGTGAACCCCAGCCTCGTTGCCGAAATCCCATAAGGGAAAACGGGTCCTCAGCCTAATGGTGAACACTCACACTTCCCATTAATTTACCGCCCCTTCCGAATATCAAATCCTAGGGAAGGAGGAAGCGACTAGTTCATTTGGGGCGGCTAGCAGGAGGTGCTTCTCGCCAACTCGGAACTTCGAAGAAACTCGGTCCCTAGCGCATAGACACGCCTGGCTGGGTTGTCTACGCCGAATGGCGAACCATTCAACGGGTCATGCACATATCATATCACTACAAAAGAGCGGGAGGTGCTTCTCGCCAACCCGAGACCTCGAAGAAAACTGGTCTCAACGCATAGACACGTCTGGCTGGGCTGTCCCTCACCAAGGAGCACCCGCGAGGCATCGAGATCCAAGCGACGTGGTACTCCTGGGAGATCACGCACGTATAATGCACTAATAACGGAAGAATGGAAGGACCACTACCGGACTCTGAGGGACGCGGAAAATCCCCTCAAGTGCGCCAAAGAGACGGACCCGGTTGGAGGTTAGTAACGAGAAGGTATTGTTATGAGAGTTCTGCTAGTCCCAACCGTCAGGCACAGAAAGCTCTGACTACGCATAGACGCGCTGGACTGGTTTCGGCCCCAGGTTCGAAAAGAGGTTCGATCGCCGTCAAAAGACGAGCCACCGGCCCGGTTCCTCGCAGTCGAGCAGTTCCGAGAATGGTTCGGACACCTCCCAGAGAAGGCGCTTGGGTCATGTTGGGGCGTGCGCACCAAGCCGCACCTCGACGACCGCCCACGCTCTTGGTACGAACGGATTGAACGTTCTCTTTCCTGCTCGACCCTGAGGGCGGCACACAACTACTCCAGCTACAAGGGGAGACACAGTGGGTGTATGGGGTTCGAAGGGCCTACAGACTCGACTTGCGAGTCTCTTCGAACCCGCCACCTACGTTCCGCCGCCTGCACGGAACCGAGGATTGCTGCATGCCGCCTCGCGCTCCGACAAGCGTCACTACGAAACCACCTGCGTTCCCTTGTCATACAGAGTCCGACCTCCCCTCCATCTTGCCCTAGACCAGTGGTTCCCAACCTTTTTTTAGCCACGCCCCACGAAAACATCTCTAAAATGATGATGCCCCCCCCCTATAACATATAATTCTCATAAAATTTTAAAAGAATTTACTCCTGACAGAGTAAAAAGCATTTAACATTGATCCTGAAACGTGCCGAAGGTAATGGATAAATCAAATATTTTTTTAGAATCATCTGATACCCCTCGTAGTTTACTGGCACATGGTCGCCACGTATGCGTGATGTATAGAGTGCTCAGAATCCTTGATTAGAAAAATCAATAATTTTGAATAAAACATTTTTGTCTTATTTAATCACAGAATTTCTGCGATTAAATTACTAATCAATTTATAATCAGAATAAAACGTGATAAAAGATTCGGTAAAAGAATGTCGTCAAGTAATTGTTAAATATACACTTGAATAGTTTCATGTGTAAAATTGATTTTCATGTGACATATTGCAGTGCGACTCATTCAATAAATAATCGAAAAAGTTGTTTAAAATTCTAAAATACTTATAAATCAGAAAAATTATACAGAATTTTTAAATATATAAAAGTATCTAAATATCTTAAAATGTTTTTCTCTATAATTATTCTGGTAGGATTGTATTTAAAACTTTTGAATGGATACTTTTGAAAAATTGAATAAAAAACTATTTTTTTTAATTTTGTTTTTGAAATTTGAATGTGTAACTTTTATTTTCAGTCTAAAACATTACTATTAGAAAAACAATTAGAAGGTATGGGTTCAGAGAAATTCTGAATTGTCCCCTTGAAAAGTTAAATTGCCCCCCTGAAAAGTCAAATTGCCCCCCTGTGTGGCGTACGCCCTCCGTTGGGAACCACTGCCCTAGACAAAGGTGGTGACTGTCCTATCTCCGTTCGCTAGCCTTTGTTCTCACATCACCATCCAAGTCGGCAACACACAGTCAACCAACTAGGTGCGAGAATTCAGCCTATGTGGTGGTTTTTTAACGCCCGAAGGCCTCAATCCCCTGCAGCCGAGAACCGGCCCAAAGGGGAACAACCCAGGTTCTGTGAGCCGCCAGTCGACTCACCACCCGGCGAAGTTGGCTACTCCGCCACCACCCGCTCACCAACGTTGAGGTGGAGATTCGTCAGTCACCGGCTCCCGTCGTGTCGACGCTACTGCGCGCAATGCCTAGCTCCGGGTCTTCTCCCCTACCAAAAGGGTCGATTCCAGAACACTCGGAGGAGCGAGCGGGACATATGTTAGATAGGTTACTTACATATATTACATATGTTTTATACGTATGTTATATGTAACAGAAAAAAAATATCAAACTCTTTTAAAATGTAATAAAGAAATAACAAACTTTTTGTATGTAACAGATTTTTTAGCAAGTGTTAAAAAAATATTTTGTCAAAAAAATTATCAGTATAAACTTTTTTATTTTCATTTAAAAAAGATCAACAGAATTATTTTTAAACGTTTAGAAACAGATTCAATAAATGTTTTGAACGAATATTATAAATTTAAAATATAAATAAAAATTACTAGATAACTTTTTAAAAATTATACGTATGTTATATATGTATGTTAACAAGTCTTCAGAAAAAATATCAAACTGTTTTTTTCAAATTTAACATAAAGAAATGAATAAAGGTTGTATTGAGTGGGTGCTTTGTTATTTTAAGCGGTTGCTTTCTTGCTTTCTTGTTTATCTTCAACAGTAACCAATAAAATCTTTACATATAACACAAGAAAGCAACAAACCAACCGCTCAATTCAAAAAAGCAACCGCTCGTGACCGGTTGCATTGCTATTTTGAGCGGTTGCTTTCTTGCTTTCTTGCTTTATTTTATCTTCAACAGTAACCAATAAAACCTTTACATATAAAACAAGAAAGCTACCGATCATTCGATGATATTTAAATAACTGGATGATAATTTAGCAAAAAAACTCTAAAGTTTTTTTGTTATAACTGTATTCAACATATATTTTTTAACTTTGTTAGAAATTTTTTTTTATAATAACTTAAACTATTTTTACGTAAAAGTTTAAAAGATAGTTTTTCTTGTGAATTTTTTTAATTTAGCAAAAAAAAAAAAAAGAAACTAAAGTTTTTTGGTACAACTGTATTAAATATATTTTTATCTTTGTTTGCATAAAATCTTTCATTATTAATTTTTTAACATAATTTCAACTACTTTGGAAAAGCTGTTACTTTCATAGCTTAGACAAACATAAGTTTTTTTTCTGCTTACAGTTAGAAATAAAGAGAGATTCATTTCCAGTTAACAAAAAATATGTTTATTGAAATAACATATCAAAGATTTACACAATTTTTAGCTGAACATATTACATTCAGAATATTCTTCATAGAATTGACTATCAAAACATTTAAAAAATGTATTTGTAAATTGACATGTGCAATTTTGGCAAATGTTCTTAGATAACTAAAATGTATTCATATTTAGCAAAGTTGAATCTTTATACATATAAAATTTTTCCTGAGTCTCTGTTAACACGCAAGCGTGATCGAGTTGTGAGTTAGATCGATGTTTACACCTATCGCATTTAAACATTTTACAAGCAGTAGATCCGAATTCTTGTTTCAAACAAAATAAAAAATGTGAATTAGCAGTGTTGAAATCCATATGATTATAGCATACAGGTAACTTATTAAAAACAGAATTCGGTAGAATATGAGTTAGAAGTATGTCAATCACCGTTTCAGTAGTTTGTGGAACTAATTCTATCAAATTAAGTATCTGATCCTTACTCATACGAATTCCAGTATTTTTTAAATAAAAACCAAAGTTTTTCAAATTAAAGAGCTGTTGAAGAAAACAAGTATCTTCATCAAGACCCATTACAATAATTAGATTATTTGCGATAAAAGAATCATCTTTCGAGTAAAAATGAAAATCTGATAATTTTTTACTAAAATTTTCCCATGTTGGGGTAGTCATAATAATCCCTTGTTTTGTAGGATATTTATCTCTATTTTTCATTTCCTTGAAATTTCTGATATGAATTCTTAAGGAAACATGATTTTTTAATCAAATCTGAAGAAATGTACCTGAACATATAGAAAATTCTGCAAGAAGTATATCACTACCATATATAGCTGAAAAATCTTGTCCTTGCATAGGAGTAATGTTTTCATAGGACTCAGAAGACACTTCCATTATTTGTAAATGTTCGTTTTTAGGTGAAGATGCTTCATCTGATGAAACAGGAAGAAAACTAAGTCTTCGTATTTTTAAAGGAACAGGGTTTGAAATAATATAATAGAAGGTTAAGCTAATGGATGGTTGTTTAATATCAGGTTCTGGCAAAATTCCATGAGTAAACAGTTCATTAGTAGGATTAAACATGTAATAGAAAGAGCCATGTTCTAAGCTTATTCGAACCTCTTGGCACTTAAGTCTTTGAAACTCTAGAATCCGTTTTGCTCCAAAACTCAGTACAGTTATGGGGACATTCTCATCTATATCGCTCTCATTATCCTTACGTTGTGATAAATAACTTCTTCCATGCGGGTGCAGATTCATCAGCACAAAGTTATATTTTCTCCCAGATTGGTTTTCCACTTTGTCTTTTAATTGTAACATAAACGGTGTCCATTCTAATGTAGAAATGGTGGTTCCACTGAAAGAATAAGACAGTCCAGAATCACCGTAAGCTAAAACCTTTGTCTTAGGCTTTATTTATTTTCCTCGAAAATTCAAAGTAGGTGTATAAAAGGGCAAATCTTGCAGTTCATTATAATAATCATCCGCTAGATCTTTTTGAATGAAATCAGAAATCAGAAGTACATCCAATTCATTTTCGTTGAAAATGGTAACAGTCCTTTTTTTTCAGACAAACAGAATCAGACAGCTTTGTACAAGATTAGGCAGGTTCGGACAGGTAAACAAGCAAGGTCAGGCAAGGTTAGACAGCTTTGGACAAGGTTAGACAGCTTTGGACAAGATTAGACAGGTTCGGACAGCTTTGTACAAGATTAGACAAGTTCGGACAGCTTTGTACAAGGTTACACAGGTTCAGACAGGTAAACAAGCAAGGTCAGGCAAGGTTAGACAGCTTTGGACAAGATTAGACAGGTTCGGACAGGTAAACCAACAAGTTCAAGCAGCAAGTTCAGGCAGCAACAAGGATCAGCATTCAAGACAACTTACTCGAATATAATGATCTGAATACTGAGTACGCTGCTTTTATAGGGAGTTCTTATCATGTAGAGTATCGTGTGCAAAACTGGTCATGACATCACTTCCCTCGAAGTAAAGAACCAATCAAAACGGTTTTCCATATTCTTATTGGCAGGAAAAAGTGACATCTTACAACAAGTGCGCCATCTACATCTAAATTACTTATTTCTCTCAGTTCAAAGTAAGGGTTTGTTGCAACAAGTTGATGTTAAAGTTTAGGAAAAAGAAAAATGATGATAGGTTAAATAGATGTGTTCAAGAAAGTTTAAGGTAAGTGTTTTTTGTAACTATGTGTAATATAATTTAGAACATTAAAAAGTTAATGTTATTTACTATTTTCATCAAACAAGAAACCTTTCTTAGAATATTATTCATGTTTAAGCATACATTTAGTTTTTTATGTTACATGCTTAAAACAATATGCAGGTTTAATGTTTGAACAAGAGATACTTAATGTTTTTTTATCTGTTACATATAAAAAGAGTAATTTTTTGGTTTTAAACTGTGGTTCTAAAAACTTTTTTATGAATCAGTTACATAAATGTTTCTACACATTTTAAAATAACAAGTTAAATTGATTCTGTAATGTTTTTTAAGAAAGTGTCTTTTAAAAACCATGAAGTTATTTCTCAAAGTACTCGTTTACAAAATTCATATAATATTATTTTCGTTTAAAGTTGGAACTAGTTTAGTTTTTTCTAACAATAGCATTCAATGGAAGTGAAATAAGGGTGAATGCTTGAGGTATCGGTTACAATGAGAACATACTTTCATCATATATATAGGGTTGGTGATGTCTTTGTTACAGAAATCTCGACAAGTTCACATATACAGTGGAACTTCCCTTTAACGAAGTCCCTACTTAACGAAATTTTCTACTTAACGAAATTTTCTGCAGACCTTTGACTTTGAACACAATTAATATGTAAATTAATCTCCATAGTACGAAAAATATATTCTATATAACGAAGTTTATTTCACTTTTGTACGTGTACAGAATTTAAACGAAGAGGTTGCTGCTGCGATGGATATGCGAATTTATTTCAGCGGATTGTATGAAAATGAACACATTTAAATAATTACCATTCTGCTTGGTTCTAAAGAAAACGATTTTTTTTTCGCACTAAGAAAAACACTTGCTATCACCACTCTCCCACACCGAGACTCCAGCGCTGACAGTTGGGGGAAGTCAAAATCCCCTTTTTACATTCAATGATTTAGAGGATGCAGTGACGCAATGGCGCCAGATGCATTGGACCGAAAATATCAATTAGAGACATATTTATCATTCTGACCTTCCACTGCTGATAGACAATTGCTTTGTACATCCACAAGAAGGTGCTTCAAAATTCAAATCAAAGAACATAAAAGTTATTTTTGTTCCTGCTAATAAAACTTCTAAACTTCAGCCATTAGTCTAAGGAATAATACAAAATCTTGAAATACATTATGGAAAAAAGACAATGTAGTAAAAACATTAGTTTGAGAATCTGTGTATCAGAGCTGATAAAAGCTTTGGAATATGACGTGATTTCATCGACCGTACACAACTTTTTTGTAAAAGATTGCTTCAAAATTGAAACGGAATCAAATACTTTTGAATCCATTACCTTTTTGTCATATCTGAAGGAAAAATTTCCTGAATTTAAGTTGATTTCTATCTAACGAATTTTCTTCATAACGAAGTTTTTAAGTGTAACGATGAGACTTCGTTAAATGGAAGTTTCACTGTATTTAGACAAAATGTATCAACACATACTTAACATATAACTTATTTGAATGGTGAAATCTTTTGTATTACTTTTATTTAAAAAAAATTAAGTTATTTCAAAAAATATAATTATTTTATCCGTTGGTACAAAACATGTCTTGTAAATTTATTTGTAACTGATAATTAAAAAAAAAATGTTTTAACTAATTGTTTCTTTTCAGCAAAACATTTCATTTAAAAAATAAACCTTTACTTAATGCATACAAAAATTAAAAAAACGAATTGTTTTCAAAATTTGTTTAACACTTTCATGACTTTATTTCACTTAAATTAGGACCATTACAGTAATTTATTTCACGTTATTTGAAAATCATTAAAAAAAAAAATTAATTAATTAATTAATTAATTAATTAAAAATTAATTACAATTTCTTCATGAACAGCATTAAGTCTGGATGACACGTGCTAAATCATTGCATCCCTCTCGCAGCAACGTGGTACTGTCATCCCCTCAGGGGAAAAGCTCTCGTCCAATCAGAACGCCGATCGTAGCGCCCCCTAGGATAATAATGTCAGAGTGTTCTAGAACATGACGTCATCGAACCCCCCTCAGGAGGTACTGCCCTCCCCTTCGGTGAAATAGACACAGCCAATCAGAAAGCAGTATTCGTCTCGACCTATCACAGCGCTGATCGCAGCGCCTTCTAGGAGGATAATGACATCGTCCGTGCATAGTTCGGAAACCCCGTCAGTTGCTCCCTGGATTTCAAGACAGTAGGTGGTTTCTGCGACACTCTCCGTAAGTATACCTTTTTTCCAACGATTTAGCTGCTTGCATCTTCTTCACGAAGATGAGACCAGTGGCTTGTCCTTCCATACATTTCACGATCGGACTCCGCGGGAAAGCAAGGGCCGTAGGGATGCCGGACATCAGGTGGATGACCCGACTCCCTTATGGGTGTTCGGCGATGAAGCCGTCCGACAGTCTCTACGGTTCATCAGGTGTCACGTAGGGAAGTCTCCTCTGATGGTGGGAACTTCCGCCGAATCGCAACGACCTCTGTCGTCGACACTGGGGCAAGATGAGGAGGCGTCGCTGGAACGCGAACCCCCTGATTCGGTCGTAGCGACTTGGCGAGACAAAGCCATGGTCTGCATTAAAAGTCCCTCAGGACTTGGGGACGATGAGGAGATGGGCTCGCTCGGCGCCGTGCGGGCGCCGACGGCGCACATTAGTTTTCTCATTAACCTTCCCATTAACCTTCTCATTAACTTACTCATTAACCTTCTCATTAACTTTCTCATTAACCTTGTCACCTATCCATCACTCACCTGTCACCAATCCATCACCTTTCGACCACGCTCTCCGCCTCCGCCTCCCGATGTCACAGAACCCCTATTTCTCTTCTACTTGCGGCTTACATTAATTATGTTAGACTGTCTCAAATGCATTGAAAGTTATATGTTTCAATGAGGCCAGTGTTGAATTCAGGGGGTGGCCCGGAGGGACATTCCCCCCTCCTCCCGGAGCATTGAAATGTCCCCCCCGGAAGATTTGAGATTTTATGCTTTTAACGATTAAAAAGTGCAATCCCCCGCCCCCGGAACTCTACAAGTCCCCCCTCCATGAGCCACAGAAATCCCTCTCAGAGAAAAGTGTCTGAATTCAACACTAAATGAGGCGCACTACAAGGTCTTTAGAATATAATATAGTGCGCATAGCATTCATCATACATTTACAGGAACACTCAAAGGAATGCCGTTACGTTAGGGTCTATGAGAAAAAGACATTTGCGGTGTCCTTTAATAATGTTATACTATTTCAAGCATATTGAAACTGATATATCACTAAGATACACTACAAGATAATTACTGTAGAATAAGGTGTGCATAGCATTCATCGTTCATTTACAGGGACACACCAAAGAATTCAATTACAGTACTGTATATTAACAATAATTACTGGAAGTGCGTTTTCAGTTGTGGTAAGCGTTTTTAAATAGAACTTTTTTTTTTCATATTACTGGGTGTGTATAAATTGTAAAGACCTTATACAGGGCTGATAATTTCCAAATGAGAAAACAAAATGTATCCATCCTATAAACTATAATTGCTCATTAATAAACCATTAAAATTGTTGTATTATTATTTTTTAAATGCATGAATCATGTTATCCTTTTGAGATAATTAAATTGGCAGCTCGTATAACAGTACACAAATTCTACTAACAGTTTTATTGGACGATAGTTTTTTTCCATTATTATTTAAATTGCATAATTCTTACTCGCATCGTTTATTTACAGCATTTGTAAACATTTCTGCAGTTAAATAACGCGAACACGTCTAATCAAATTTGTTATAAACTATTACGTACCCTGCTTTAAACTTAATATTTAAACTTTAACTTTCATTGTTTGTTTTAAATCGACTACAGCGAGAAATTGTATAAGTAAAAGATTCGCGACATGAAAACAAAAAAATTTCACAAAACACTTTTTAGGTGTGTTCGTAATTATATAAATACGTAGCACCTATAGTCGTCGTCTACTCCGTCCGTCTGTCCGCCCGCATATAACACCGCAAAAACTATCCAACCGAATGGTTTGAAATTTAATATAAGGTAAAGCCAGGAGAGATTGCGCACATAGAGGTTCGGGGGTAAGGAGTAGAGTGAGCGATCAGCGACTCCAGGTAGTTGTACAACAACAGTAGTGGAGTGTCTACTTGAAAGTGCACGTTGATTTCTTTGAGTGTTTAAGATAAAGTATTGCTATTTTGTTTTGTTTTCCCAAAGTAAGTGCTTGAATTTTCATAGCTATTCATCAGAATTTCTATACAATGTCAATAGTACAAAATATTTTAAACTTAAACGATTTCTCATAAGCTACCAATCTAGACTAACAATGTGAACATCAACGGTTCGTTTTAGAAGAGGTCATGTTTAAATAAAAGGCAGCGCAATCTCTCCTACCGAAATTGGAGAGTTTGCGCATCTGCTACTTAGGAGAGATGGCGCAGTGTTCCTAGTAGTTTCCATGCTAGGAGAGATTACGGAGCTTATTGGTAAATTTGCATAAAAAAAGAAAAATGAAAATGGACTAATTTTAAGTTAAACGTAATATTAAGTAACATAATTTTATTTTGCAATCTTATTTAGACTTGCTTTTTCGGATTCTTTATTTTTTTCCCTTTAATTAAAATTTTTTAATCGTTTTTAAAATTATTTCCTTTTTCTGATTCTTTAATCATTAGGTTGAAATATTCACTCCTAATACAATAATATTTGTTCACAAAAACCTTACAGCAATGTCATTTAAGTGTAATTATTATTGTTAACAATTTAATTGTATTTATTATTAGTAACAATCTCTCCTACCCATGTGCGCAATCACACCAACCCTGTAAGGACAGATTGCTCAAAATGACTTTCTTGGTTTTATTACATCTGTTCTATTAATTTGCAACATAACAACAAAATAGCAATGGAAATGCATAAAAAACAAATGAAGTAAAAATTATTCATGAATAGTTTAGCAAAAAATTAATATTTAGATTTTTTATTGCTATTCTTTTGAATTGTGCGCAGACTATCCTAGCTTTACCTTCTGTAATCGTTGTAGAATTTTGTCGAGTCATTTTAAATTTTATGAAAATCGAATCAAAACATAAAAAGCTATTGATAAAAGTTTTCTTCATTCTATTAAATCTTATCATACGTAATTAACTCAATGATATCCCATGATAGGTAACGATTCTAAGTTGCCATGGTGATTACGTCCTATTTAAGATGGAGTCATGTTATTACTGAATATATTATTGTATATTACTGAATTAAAAAACCGAATTTGTATACTAAAATTGTTTAATTAGAGCAATCATATAATCCACCGACAGTTATTTTGGATAAATGTTTTCATAAGAACAGATATTAAATGGGAAAAAGTCTAAATATGGATTTTAAGAACTGAATTTTTCAAAGCTAGGCTTAAGTTTCCCATTGGGATTTTCAGTAAATGTCAACAAAAGATAAAATGTTGCTAACTTAAAATGTACTTATTTTATTACGGAAATTAATCATATCATAATAACAGACGACATAATTCATTTCACTGCAATAATAACTATGATTTTTTAGGGTTTCGTTCATCTCACGAAACCCTATTACTCCCGCTCCGTTGTCTGTCCGTCACAGAGGTGTCCTCAGAAACTATATAACTTACAGGCGTGAAAATTTGTGTACATATCGTTAAATACCTACTATGAAACTCAAAATATTAAAATTTGAAAAAATCGTATTATTTTAATATAAGGAGATAAACCAACCAAAACCTAACAGCCGTTTCCTATTAAATTTAAGCATTTTTCGTTATAGCAGTTGCCAACATTTAAAAATCCACAATAAACTTCTTTCTACAATAAATAATTTTCTATTGCAAGATTTGCACGTGAAAAATGAAAATGAAATAAAGAGTTTCACCAACTGAAAAAAAATTAATAGGACGTGCTATCTATACTGTTATATAAAGAGGAAACGGTGAGTGAGTGAGTGACTGACTCATCAACGCCCAGCCAAAACTACTAAAGTCAGGGTCATGCAATTTGGACTGTAGATTGCTGTTATGGCCTAGGCAAGCAATAAGAAGGGATTTTTGAAAATTCCCCCCCCCCCCCCGAAGGTGGTTAAAGGGGGGTTCGAATGTTTTAGGTCATTTCGCCATATTTCAGCAGCAGTTATAGGTAGGAGCTTGAAATTACAGAAAACAAATCTACTAAAAAAATGATTAAACACCTATTTCAGCGATTTTGGAATTCCCCCCAGAAGGGGTTAAAGGGGGGTGGTCGAATGTTTTAGGTCATTTCGCCATATCTCAGCTGCAGTTATAGGTAGGGGCGCGAAAATCAGGAAAATAAATCTACTAAAAAAATGCTTAAACACCTATTTCAGTGATTTTAGAAATTCCCCCCAGAAGGGGGTTAAAGGGAGGGGGGGGTCGAATGTTTTAGGTCATTTTGCCATATCTCAGCAGTAGTTATAGGTAGGAGCTTGAAATTCCAGAAATCAAATCTACTAAAAAAAATGATTAAACACCTATTTCAGTGATTTTAGAAATTCCCCCCAGAAGGGGGTTAAAGGGGGGTGGTCGAATGTTTTAGGTCATTTCGCCATATCTCAGCTGCAGTTATAAGTAGGAGCGCGAAAATCAGGAAAATAAATCTACTAAAAAATGATTAAACACCTATTTCAGCGATTTCAGAAATTCCCCCCAGAAGGGGGTTAAATGGGGGTGGTCGAATGTTTTAGGTCATTTCGCCATATCTCAGCAGCAGTTATAGGTAGGAGCTTGAAATTCCAGAAATCAAATCTACTAAAAAAAATGATTAAACACCTATTTCAGTAATTTTAGAAATTCCCCCCAGAAGGGGGTTAAAGGGGGGTGGTCGAATGTTTTAGGTCATTTCGCCATATCTCAGCTGCAGTTATAAGTAGGAGCGCGAAAATCAGGAAAATAAATCTACTAAAAAATGATTAAACACCTATTTCAGCGATTTCAGAAATTCCCCCAGAAGGGGGTTAAATGGGGGTGGTCGAATGTTTTAGGTCATTTCGCCATATCTCAGCAGCAGTTATAGGTAGGAGCTTGAAATTACAGAAAACAAATCTACTAAAAAAATGATTAAACACATATTTCAGTGATTTTAGAAATTCTCCCCAGAAGGGGGTTAAAGGGGGGTGGTCGAATGTTTTAGGTCATTTCGCCATATCTCAGCAGCAGTTATAGGTAGGAACGCGAAAATCAGGAAAACAAATCTACTAAAAAAATGATTAAACACCTATTTCAGCGATTTTAGAAATTCCCCCCAGAAGGGGGTGGTCGAATGTTTTAGGTCATTTTGCCATATCTCAGCTGCAGTTATAGGTAGGAGCGCGAAAATCAGGAAAATAAATCTACTAAAAAAATGATTAAACATGTATTTCAGTAATATTAGAAATTCCCCTCCCGGAGGGGGTTAAAAGGGGGGGGGTCGAATGTTTTAGGTCATTTTGCCGTATCTCAGCAGCAATTTTATTTAAGAGCGCAAAATCAGGAAAACAAATCTACTAAAAACATGATTAAACATGTATTTTTGGGATTTTAGAATTTCCCCTCCCGGAGGGGGTTAAAGGGTGGTGGTCGAATGTTTTACGTCATTTCACCATATCTCAGCAGCAGTTATAGGTAGGAGCACGAAAATCAGGAAATTAAATCTACTAAAAATGATTAACACGTATTTCAACGATTTTAGAAATTCCCCCCTGAAGGTGGTTAAAGGGGGTGGTCAAATGTTTTAGGTCATTTCGCCATATCTCAGCAGCAGTTTTATATAGGAGCACGAAATTAAGGAAAACAAATCAACTAAAAAATTGGTTAAACACGTATTTCAGTGAATTTAGAAATTTCCTCCCAAAGGGGGTTAAAAGGGGGGTCGAATGTTTTAGATCATTTCGTCATATCTCTGCAGCAGTTTTAGATAGGAGCGCGAAAATCAGGAAAACAAATCTACTAAAAAATGAATAAAACACATATTTCAGCAATTTTGGAAATTCCCCCCAGAAGGTAGTTAAATGGGGGGGGTGTCGAATTTTTTAGGTCATTTCGCCATATCTCAGCTTTTATGTAGGAGGGCGAAATTAATTAAAACAAATCTACTAAAAAATTGGTTAAACATGTATTTCGGCGATTTTGGAAACTCCCCCCAGAAGGTGGCTAAAGCGGTATTCAAAAGTTCCAGGTCATTTGGCCATATCTCAGCAGCGGATTTAGGAAGGAGCGTGAAATTCAGGAGAACACATTTACTAAAAAATGGATAAACACGCATTTCAGTGATTTTAGAAATTCCCCCCGAAGGGTTTTAAAGGGGATGGTTTCGAAAATTTTAGGACATTTCGCCATATCTCAATAGCTGTTTTATATAGGTGCACGAAATTCAGGAAAACAAATCTACTAAACAAATGATTAAACACGTATTTCAGTGGATTTAGAAATCCCCCCCCCCCCCCGTCGAAGGTGGTTAAAGGGGGATTCGAAAGTTTTAGGTCATTTCGCCATATCTCAGCATCAGTTTTAGGTTGGAACGCGAAATTCATTACATTGTCTACCCGTGCAAAGCCGGGACGGGCCGCTAGTATTTAATAAAACAGAATTAATACACTGAAGTAATTGTCGTACAACACTCTACACTAGTAAATTAAAAAAATTCCATATACCTCATAAATTGCAATAGAAATAGCTTGCATAAAAAAAAAATTAACTATCTAACCAGTTGAACAAGTACACTGATATATCTAACAAATCAAAATTGTAATATAACGTTTTATTTAACAATATATTTCGTTTTCAACAAAAAGTTTTTTTTTTTTTTTTTTTTTTTTTTTTTTTTAAACATTCGGTGAATATACCATGATTTTGGTTTAACTGTCAATTAGTCGACCTGTAATAGACAAAAGAAAGAAAAAAACAACTGAAAAAAAACATTCAAAATTCATATAAAACTGTAAGCGTACGATTGGCGCACTATTTGTTAATCATTAAATGGTGAAAATCAATTTCTTCAAGGACAATGTTATTTTGTTAGGCCTACTTACGTATATGTATAATGTAACATTTTAGCCTGATTTGTTCTTATATAATAACCCTATTACAGTATTGTAATAATCATAACGAAAAGAATAAAAACTGATTTTAATAATTTTATCCCGGATAGTTTATTTTTTCAACAAGTTTACATACTGACTGCAATTACCGCAAGCTAGTGGTAATGCCGGTCAAAGGTAATTTTGTAAAACGACATTTTAATAATAACAGGAAAAGATTTAAAAAATTAACAATATTACTCTCAAGTTTTTTTTTTTTTTTTTTTTTTTTTTTTTTTAAGCTTTCATGTGATTTGAACACAATATATTTTAATTGAGGCTAACACGGTTGAAATTTCCTTAGTTGATATACATTTGCCTGTTTTCCCTTATGTTTATTCAAACGCTGGAATAAACCTCCACGAATTTCTAGTTGGTAATAAAACGGAAATTTTCAAACATTTCTCAATAATACTAGGAGTATGAGTATGTGTAAACCCAGAAAACTACTAAATATGACGTCATTAGAGAATTAAAAAGAAAATTATTCTGACGTCGTAACGGATTTTTCAAATGTTTCAGAATAATACAAAGAGGGTATCAATATGAGTAATAGAGAATAGTAAATATATAAGTTTGAGGAACGTATTAAATCATGATAAAAACCCGATTATCGAAATATTGTCATATTTTAACATTTTGAAGGTATCTATGAACTATGATTTTTTCTATACAACATGTTTAATTTTGAATCTATACAACATGTTTAATTTTGAAATTGATTTTTTTTTAATATCGCATTTAGTCCACATGACGGATATTATTATAACAGAGTACAATAGCTGGCTTCGCCCGCTATCGGGCCTGTTCAGACATGCGAAAAAACGAGAAAAATAGACTGGTAAATTTTTACTTTATAAAAAACATGACTTTTTTTTAATTTATTTATTTATTTATTTATTTATTTATTTATTTATTTTTGGAAAATGAAATTTATTTGGATTTATTAAAAAAAGGATAAAGTGTTTTGAAAGGAATGATAAACGAAACCCTTTGTGCGATCTTCGATCACACTTACCTATTTGTTTATTGTCTTGTATTGGATATTTGCGCATAGTATGATTTTAATGTAACATAATTGTAATTAATTGTTTGTAAAAGTGTATTGAAAATTAATTTCATAAAATAAAATTAATATCTATAATATGAAAATCTGCACATAAAATATATTTTGTATTCATGCATTTTGTATAAAAGTGCAACAGTTATTGCACCAAGATCTGAATATTTATAAAACTAGTTATAGTACAAACGCACCTCATTTGTCACATTTAACGTACAATTTCCAACTTGTGTTACGTAACTTTGTAATTTATAACATGATCAATATTTAAAGAATATAAGCCGATGTCAATGTTTTTAGGACAAACTCTATATTTGAAAATGAATGATTCTTTACACATTCCTTTTTCAACAAAAAATGTAAAATTGATATTAGAGATATGATTATACACTATTTTTCTATAATTGAATTAAATTGTGAACCAATTTTTTTTAATTCAGGGTTTTGGGGGTTGAGGGACATGTGGAGTTTTTGTTGGGTTAGGAACAGAATGATGGTTGATTTTTAACTCTTTCCAACATAATTCGAAAGTTTTTATAATTCGTTTGTCTGTGCTTTAACTCCTGTAAATATAGTCAGATTGCCATATATTTATATATGTTATTGAGGTTTACCATGGCATGTTCGGTATTGAAAATGAAGGGCGTAGCATTTATATTTCATTTACAGGAGCGCTCAAAAGAAGTCCCTTACATGGTGTCGCGTCAATTCGTCGCGCACAATTCTTCACGGAACAATTCATCACGCACAGTTCATCGCAGCGTCAATTCGTCGCGGCGAGAACTCATCGCAGCATCAATTCGTTGCAGCGTCAATTCGTCGTTTGGTCAATTCGTCGGAACGAAAATGTTTTTGAAGGCTATGATGATAAAATAAAGATAATTTAGTAGAATTATTTAATGATAATTTGTTTTTAAATTTTTATCGCATGTAAATTGTTAGTTATAATTCTCTATATCTAAAAAACTAATTATCATGAAACATTTTTACTAAATTGTCTTTATTTTATCATCATAACCTTCAAAAACATTTTCGTTGCGACGAATTGACGTCGTGACGAATTGACACCACGACAAGTTGACGCTGCGATGAATTGTGCGCGATGAATTGTTCGCAACGAATTGACACAGAACCCGTTACATTATGGTCTATGGAGAAAAATCGTTTGCAGCGTATTTTAACCCTTTCGGGCTCAGTGGTCTCACTCCGGGCACACCTAATTTTAATTCCAAACTTGCATACGGCACCAAGAATATTTTAATAAAATTTTGTTTCTATAATGAATGCTTAAAATAAGGAGTTCTTAATTTTCTAAAAAAGTCGTTTGTAAATTCCGGTGTCAGTCAGTAATTTCTCATTTTACGAACAGAATTTGTCTGTGCCGCAAAGAGTTTATAACGTTGCACTATTTCAAACTTAATGGTAATTTAATAAATCAATGAGACGCACTACAAGAGGCTTACTCTAGAATACGGTGTTCATAGCGGTTTATTTACAGGGACAAACAAAAGTAATCTGTTACAGTACTGTTTATGAGAAATAATTGCTACAAGGGCGTTTTCGATTGTGTTACGCGTTTTTAAATTGAACTAAGATTTTGCTAAGTTTGTGAAACGACTGATTAAACGAGTATATCTTAAATAGGATTTTTAGAACGCTGACGGTAATTTAATTTTACTATGCTGTTACAGTCACATATGTCATGTTTTTAATTGAAGAGGGTAAATATAACATTTATAGTTATTGTACATGACCACACAAAATAAATTAGTTACACTACCATCTATATGGGCAGTAATTACTCAAATTGTATTTTAGTGTCATTATGTTATTTAAAAACGCTAGGAAATTTGTATGTGTTACTAAGGCTTACTGCGACATGTTCTTCATTGAGAATATGGAATGTAACATTTATAATTCTTTTAAAGGGCAACACAAAACATTCCATATACGTTACACTTTTTTGTCTAAGAGCTATTCTCTCTGACCTATATTTAACTTATAATGCTTCTGCTTCATGTATCTGTATGTGTATAACTGCAGACACACCGAACAACGAGGCAAATGCCCGGTGCGTCCCTCGTATATATATATATATATATATATATATATATTTTCTTTAAAATTTGAGTATAAGCCAACTTTGTGTGGTTAAAGACAATGAGATAATGTCCGATGTTTAGAAGTTTAAGAATTGCAGTAACAAAAATTTTAAAACCGAAAGTTTATTGTCAGGTGGTGCCAAACTCAAAATGACATCAGCGTTACGCACGGACACGTTCGCCCTTTATAATATAGATAGGGTAGATGTGTAATAGTTATGTGACTAATATGAAAACATTTTTTTGCCTTAGGGATCATAGTAGCGTTCGTGTCTATGTAAAATAGTTTAAAAATGTTTTTAATAAGACTAACCGTACAAAATGCAATAGTCTAATTTTTGTTTAAGTAGTCCTTGGTCCTATTTAAATACTGCCAGGGTCATCTGATATTAGATCTTAATGCGATATTTTTTCATCATAATCTCATTCGCTAATTATCTACCTGGAGGAAATCTTCCGCAGAGTTTTCGAGTCCTCTTCGTAGATGTCAGCACTGCCGTTTTCTAGCAGGGCCTCTTTTTTGATAAGTCATGGAAACTACGTATAGAAGTGAAGTAGTAGTTCGGAACAGAGGAGGGAGAGACGCGACGATGAAAAAAACGCCAAAGATACGACTTTTGGAATGATAAAATTGGTCGCCGCTGATGACTGTTCTTAAGACGTAACCTTTTACCGTGTACATAAACCTACTTGTAAATATTTTAACTTTTTAATATAGTTTTTAATTAACTTTCTTGAAGCTTCTTAGTATTTCTTGTCGGGTATTTCCTTCGATATCTTTGCTTGTAAAATTGAATTATTCAAGAAAACAAATAATTTAGAAGCTTATACAAACTTATTCTTGCGAATACTGAAATTATCTATCTTAAATATAAATATAGTAATTGTCTAATAGAAATCAGGGTAGCAATTAGCAAATATATACAGATTTAACTGCAATTTTTTTTATTAATCTTCTGATTAGATTGACTGTATTATAAATTAATTTAAAAAAATTACGAATAACTAAAATAATTATTAAAAATCTGTGACTAGTCTTGTACTGATACAGATAAGTGATATTTTTCAACAAATATTGAAATACGACAAATGATCATTTAAAAAATTTTATGTTTTTAATTTACTCGCACCACTATTTTTATCTTTGAATAGATTTTATAATTTAAAAATAAAGATTGCTTTCTTAAGATAGACATGAATATGCACCAATTCTTGTTAACCTGAATGCCTGCGAGCATTCAGGTAAAATGAGCAAAAAAGAGAAACATATCTGAATTTTGAATGCACAATGTCAAATGTAAAGGAAAATGAAGTCCAGCTTCAGCCAAAGGTTAATGTATAAATTTGTATGGTTAACATCTGCTTGGTACAAAAGCAAACTTTAGGGGCTGAAAATAACCGCGGCTTCATGATTCTTCAGCTGCAGCTGTAAATGTGTTTTTAAGCACAATGTGAGTGGACAAAATCAACTCCACTGCGACAGCGGTTGTTTTCAAATTTAAATGGTGGCATTAGTACATTTTCGGCAGCGAAAGACAGAGTGGATTAAACAGATATATATTTTTTATAAAATGCTATCGTTTGAAAACATGTTTACTGCCATTAAGTGCACAAAACCATTAGTTAACTGGGATATATTTTTTAAGAAATGAAAGAACCTTTGTGTATTGTAAATCTCACGATAAAACTTGTAAACAAAAGGGAAGCCACTGATATTTTTATCCAAGTGTTATTTTATGGACACTTTTCAGTGTTTCGTATAAAACATTAATTTTTTTTAGATATTTATGTAGGTTTTAGATATTGGGATATAAAGGATTAATAAACATAATTAATGTCTGATTTTAATTGCAGTGACTTTAAATTATTATACATCTCTCGAAATTTTAGTTCTATCAGTCATAAAAATGTTTTTTTTTATTTAATTTAATGTTTATTTTTTATCACTATAACTTGTACAGAGATCTGCAAAATGATTTGTAGATATAAATGTTTTCATTTAACCTTTTGTGCTTCTTGTCTACCATATAGTCAATCGAACCTCTTCCAGCAATTTTCATCTCTTTCTCTGGTTTTAGAGAACAGTGTTCTGTTCGATCTTTACGTAAGGTGCAGGTTGCAAATAGACCAATATTTTTCAAAAATATTACGAGTTTCGGTGAAGCAAATAAATTATCGAAAAAATATACAAGTTCCAGTTGGTACTGCTCGTGTAAGACGAGCCACTATTTGGCCTGATTCCCCAATTTCAGGAGGCATATTAGATACCACAGACTTCTGGTTGTCACCATAAAATTAAAATTCATGAACAAATCCAGATTGTCCACATTTTGTATACTCTTACCCACAATTGCTCTTACCCACATTTTGTATAGACGCTTTCAGTGTGACGTCAGTCATGACGTTTTGGTTGGATACTGACTCCAAACAAACGGTTGCTATGTTTCATTTCTTATTAGATATAAATCGTAGAAAATGTCACCACTACATATAATGTATTAAAACACTTTCCCACGAGATATAGCTATAAGATTTAGCTATAATTTACAAACCTAATAGAAAATACAACACAGCAACAGTTTGTTTGGTATCAGTTTCCAAGCAAAACGTCATTACTGACGTCATGATTGAAAGCGTCTATTCCCACTTGCATGATTTTTCTTACCATACAAAATTTTAGAGAATGTTTACCTTTGAAAGGTATCATTTGTTCATCCACTGATTGACAGAAATCGTGTTCGGCTAAATCATTGAAATTTTGGTTCAAATGAACTATGGCAGGTCGAATCTTTTGCGCTAACGGTCATAGTCAACATCTTTTGGGGATTTCTCTAAAAAAGAGTCATTTAAATGAAGAACAGATAATATCTCTTCCCAACGATTTACAGGCATGGCATCTGCTACTAAATATTGACGAGTTTCTGGAGACCAATGCCAATGTCTAAAGGGTAAATCCACAGCAGACATGAAAAGACTAATGCCTAAAAATACTTCCATTTCATTAACTGTAATTTGTTTCAGTTTTATGCGATTTGATAATCTATATCTATTAGACTCAAATGTCAATAATTCACAAAGTTCGTTATAAAACACTGTCTTGAACATCTGAAGTGGTGTTTTAGCAAGTAAAGCCTAATTTTTCGGCTTCAGTATATTTGATGAATGAACGTATGGAGGAAGTGTTTTCTTTGCCCATTCCCATTTCTGTGGCTTTTTCTTCAGTGTACGTTTCTTTTTTGGTGCTGCCAAATCATTCTCAGGTTCACCTTCATCTGTTGAGTTCGCTCGAATGTTTTCATCATCGCTAATTTCATTCTCACTCCCGTGGTTGGATTTTGGAAGGTAATCTTCATCATCAACATCAGAGTCCAGTAATTAATCTTCACTACCTCATGGGAAACTTTCATTCAAAAGTCTTTCTATTTGCTCTTGGGTCAAGTATTCCCTTTTCTTTCGCTTTTCCCTGTAATGTAAACAACCCATAAATAAAAAGTTTTCATATAAACAACAACAAAATTTCTTCCATAGATATCAATTTTAAAATTGTTTATTGTTATTCTATTGTTTTTCAATATTGTCATACAGATCTATTTCAAACAGAACACATATGCGGTTTTTTTTAAACTAATAAATTGCATAAATAAATGAAATCAGGCAATTATAGATTTTAAAAATGTGAAAGAGGTGAAAATTTATATAAAATATTTCTCCATAACATTAAAATCACATAAACACGTAAAAATTATATTTTAAAATTTTCACTGTTCACACTCATGACGTCCACTTCAGTTAATAGAGTAAAATGTCGTACTGTCATTGCTGAGCATTGCGTCCACGATAGTGGACATCATTTAAAACCTTCCATAAAATAAAGAAAAAGTATTTTTAAACTTGTTTTTCAATTGTCTATTAGGCCAAGATATCTAAAAACAATAATTAATAAACAAAGTATCATTTAACTAATATTATTATAGGTCTAGAAACATTTTAGTTCAGGCTGAACAACTTACCGGCATTCTGATTAGACATCCATGTTAACCCTTCTTTGCATGAGTTTTTCTTTTACAAATATGTTTTTTTATACATATATTAAATATTAGACACCAGAAATTTTAAGATAGATTTTTAACTTTGTTCAGCAACGTAGTTCACGGGAAATTTGCTGTCCTAATATTTCTATATAAATATAGTGGTGGCGAAGAAGTTGATTTATTTATTAAAAGTTAAATAAATAGTGATGGAAATTTACATCACTATGCAATTAAGGGTTAATTCTATCTCAAGAAGTGAGTTAGCCGTCTTGTGGGGCCATCTCAATTTTTTCCCTGAAAGCATGATTGCCAAAAACCAGCTTAATATTTAAATAGTAACTGTGTAATAAATTATAACACCTTGTAATAATATATTTATTTTAAATGCTAAAAGGTGTAAATGAACAACATAATACAAATTAAAATAACTTTTACTATGCATGACTTTGCATGACCAGCAGAAAATTCAATTACAGAAAAAAGAGCATATAGCTGATATTAAGTATAATAGAAAACCTACAGCCCTGGCAAGATTATATCAAGAAGAAACCATCCAAATAAATTTCAATGGAAGTAAAATAATATTTCCCTCCAGTCTATACTATCCATCCATAATACGAGAAACTAACTAACGAGATACTAACGCGCAAAAATACAATATGTAACGCGATGCGGCATCTTTTAATTTACAGAAACTGTGGCTCGAGTTACTCCATGGTCATAGATATGAAAATAAACAACCAAGTAAAAATAGAAGATAACGTGCGTAATTTTAAGAAAAGTACATAAAAATAATAAAATTCAAAGCCCGTGCAATTCTAGAATATTCTCATTTGTTTTTGAAAATGACTCGGAGTGCGTCGAAACATCTAAAACAACCTAATAAAAGTTATTTTAATTTGTATTATGTTGCTAATTTACACCTTTTAGCATTTAAAAGAAATATAGTAACTGTGAATAAAATAGATTGGATAAGAAAAAATTGGCAATTTTGTCCATTGTAGTGGGCAGTATGCAACAAAGGGTTAAAATTTTGAATTAATAATTAATAGTCCAACAGCATGTTTGACACTTAAAATAATAATAAGTACTGTATATTATTATTAGTATTATTATTTCAAATAAACATAATCCAGAACAATTTAAATGATTATTTTATTTTAATTGTATGAAAGTAACTTACACAAAAATACTCCCACATATATACATATATATATATATTATTAATCTAGCACAACTTACCGCTATAAATGTTATCACTCTGGCGTCTTTGAAGCAATTATCATTAAATACAGTATACTAGTTTGTATTTGAATACATTTATATAAAAAAAAAAGACAAATTTTGTGAATTCAACTATTGTTTGAATGATAACGTTATAACAGAAATTATGTTAAGTATCAGTAATTCTTGTATCAGCTACATTGATACAACTAAAATAAAATGTTCAACTGAAATGTTTTCCATTATCTTTGTTTGAAATATAATTATAGTACTAATACACAACATTTATTATTATTTTAAGTGACTAACATTGTGTTTAATTATTATTACTTTAAAATTTTAACTAGGGAATGTAATTGTGTTTCTGTAATATTCAATTCACACCACAAGTTTCCAAAAAAAATATTTGAAAATAAGGAAATGGTATAAGTTTATTTTCATCATCTATAAAATAATAATTTCATTCAAAAATTCTGGTACAAATCTTGATTAAAATTAAGTGGAATAAAATATACCTTACCGCCCTTCAAGAGTTTAAAAAATACATTTACGTCTATGGACTATTTTATTGGTTTTTGTCTCAGTTAAATTGGTGAAAATAAATATTAGATTATGTATCATCATATTATTTTGACTTAAAGTATAATAATAAAATTAAGAATATTTTTAAAGATAAAAAAATAATCATATTTCTACGACTTATCGAACTAAAATTTTGAGATACATATATTTATTTAAATTCACCATAATTTAAAACAAGCTTTCACTATCTATATTTGATTGTTCTTGTATTACAATCATTAAAAACTACATAAATATAAAATAAAAAAATAAAATGTTTACGAAACACTGAAACGCGTTCACACAACTTGATAGAAAAACTAAACAAGAACAATATAAGTGATGTATGCAGATAATAATTTGGGATATGAAGGTAAAATGCAAACCTAACTGCATGCTAATTCAATTATAAACTACAACTGGGTATAACCAAATGGGGATTTCAACCGAATAATCGATACACGGATGAACCGAATGCAGAATATTTGGCCAATCGAATAGTAACTATTTTGCCTGTTACTAAATATTTGGATAGCTGAATATTCCCATATTTCAGAGTTTAAAGGTTTTAAAAAGTTGAATTTTAAAACAACGTTACATCATATTTGACACAGATACTTTCATTGTGATGAATAAAATGTTTACATAAGTAAACATTACACTAAAAAAATAATCTATGCTTTGAATTCTTATTTAAGAAGAAGATAATCTTAAAACTTTTTAAATAAATAAAAATTTTAACTTCATATCATTTCGTGTGATTTAAAATAAAATAATAAAATACTTGCAATTTAATACTTGCAATATGATAAACAAAATGTTCTCGTAAGCAAACATTACAATAAAAAAAAGATGTATGCTTTGAATTTAATTATTATTTAAGAAGAGGATAATCTTAAAACTTTTTTAATTAATAAAAATTTTTACTTAATATCTTCTCGTGTGATTTAAAATAAAATAATAAAATACTTGCAATATGATGAACAAAATGTTTTCATAAGTAAACATTACAATAAAAAAAATGTATGCTTTGAATTTAATTATTGTTTAAGAAGAAGATAATCTTAAAACTTTTTAAATAAATAAAGATTTTAACTTCATATCTTTTCGTGTGATTTAAAATAAAATAATAAAATACTTGCAATTTAATACTTGCAATATGATGAACAAAATGTTCTCGTAAGCAAACATTACAATAAAAAAAGATGTATGCTTTGAATTTAATTATTATTTAAGAAGAGGATAATCTTAAAACTTTTTTAATTAATAAAAATTTTAACTTAATATCTTCTCGTGTGATTTATAATAAAATAATAAAATACTTGCAATATGATGAACAAAATGTTTTCATAAGTAAACATTACAATAAAAAAAATGTATGCTTTGAATTTAATTATTATTTAAGAAGAAGATAATCTTAAAACTTTTTTAATTGCCGAAACGTCAGTTGAGGCTCACTGTGAAGACCCGATAAGTTTTTGGTTTCCGTCTGTTTGTTTGTCTGTCTGTCTGTTCCGCAATAACTGCCGCAAAAATTATCCGATTAGGTTGATTTTTGGTAGGTATATTGGCGAAGAACCCGGAATTAGCTGTATAGTTTTTAGTTACATTTGGGTCATTCGTTCGAAAAATATAGAACATTCCTTTTTAGGTCATAATGCTTTTCAATTGGAAGTCAGACGATTTTTTCTTTTTTTTTTAACATTCACCGAAAAGAAAATGTCGCATTGGGATATTTGTAAATGCTAAATTTACGAAATGGAGATTTTAATTTAATCCAATCGCTTTGAAAATTTGCCAATATATTTATTAGAATTTTGAAATTAATTGTATAAATTATTGCGAAATTTTATGCATTAATTTGAATGATATGAAACAGTTTAATTTCTAATTTTTTACAAAAATTTCCTATGCATTTTTTTTTCTTTCGTTCATTAAATGGTTGCTAAGCAACTATAGTTAAAAGAATATCAACAAAGAAAAAATCAAGTGAATCGCATTATTTTGACGTGCAATTGTATTACCAAAAAAGTCCTTCCGGCCTGTACCGGGAGGAAAAGGTAGCTTTCCTATATCTTCGTTTTAAAATTTTAGCTAATGTTACACGAAAACAGCAAGTTAAAATTCAAAGAAACGTTTACAAAAGATTCGTTAATACTGAATTTGAATAAGAAATTCGCCACATTATTGAGCAATAGCCAAATTGGCTTCATTTATGAAGACTTATTTTGGTCGCCAAATTTGGCGATATTTCGCCAAATGTCACCAATTTTGCCAATTTTGTCGCCAATGTCGCCAATTTTGGCGCTAACGGATATGAATATATAGTTTTATGCGTATGATTGGGAAAATTATTACAACAATGAAAGAAAATAATTTGCGAGTAATCGCGTTAATGTGCTGTTTTGTTTCAAAATGTCAGCCACCCTAGAATTTCAAACTGTTCTATCTCAGCCATTTTTTAAGATAGAGGTAAACCAAAAAATACTCTGGAATCCTCGTATCAAGGCCTAAAACGTAATTAAAAAATAAATTTGAATTTTTAATTTTTTTGTATATTTATTTTAGTTTTAAATTTTTAAATGGCCGCCATCTTGAAACAAAATGGCAGACCAAGCTGGCCAACGAACTCGGTCGAGACATTGGTTAGCTTAATACACACTATTTGTTTCATCAAAATTGATTTATAAATACGAGCGTTATCGTATGACATAGGTCAGATATATATATACAGGGTGAATCTAAACTCTTGGACAAAACTTTAAGGGGTGATAGTACACATCAAGACAAACAATATTAAATAGGAAACTAAGGGTCCCAAACGTCTTCCGAAGGAGATAGGCGCCATTAAAGTTTAGGGTCCAAAATTTCAAATGATTATAAAAAACGGAAAAAATGGTCGATTCGTTAGCGGTTTTCACTAAAACTATTCTTTATGTCAGTATCTTCTTAAAAATAAATTTTAAAGATAAAGTTAAAAAAATGCCGATAGAGGGCGCTTTAGACTTTGGAGTAACGAAAAACTATTTTTTACCGTTATTTTTTGTATCTCATTAAGTGCTTTCAAAAGCTTAGACTTAAACTTAAATTTTAACCAAAAAATCTGAATCGTTGAGAGTGGTTAAGTAGCACAAACTGAACTGCGCTCAGGAGTTGAAATTTGAAACACCCCTCCCCCCCCTCCCACTCCTGAACACACTTCAGTTATTCCCGATCTTGGTGTCGTATACCAGGCAGAAACAATATGAATTGAAATTTTCCAACTGGAGGAAAAATGTCCGGGCCAGGACTCGAACCTGGGATATCTTGGCTGAAGCTGCCATGCTCTATCAACTAAGCTATCCCGGTTGAATCTGGAGGGCATAATTCATCCAGTTCATGCCCTCCATATTAAACCAGGATAGATCAGTTGGTAGAGCAGGGCAGCTTCAGCCAAAAGATACCAGGTTCGAATCCTGTCCTGGACAATTTTCGTCCAGTTGGAAAATTACAACTCATGATTGCTTTACCAATTTGAATAATTGTGTTAAAATTAATCCAGGCAGAAACTACTACCCCCTACACGTAAAAAAAACGAAAGAGTAATGACAAAATTAAATAGAAAATCTATTCATAACAGACTAGAGCAATTTCTAGGCGCAAAATAAAAATAAACAATTTGATGTATGTATGTAATGCGCAATTTGAATGAAGGTTGACACGTAGAAAATGGTACACGCATGCTGTTTGTGAGGAATCAAAAAACTGCTCGAAAGAGTGGCCACCAGCAACGATGCAGGCCTCACACCACCGGCGCGGCGGAGGGAGTTGCGAACATTAGAGAATACCCCGGGCATCTCCCGGATATCACCTGCTACGACGGCAATCCTCCCAACCAGGTCCTCGTTGGCGTCGACAGTAAAAAATAGTTGTTCATTACTCTAAAGTCTAAAGCGCCCTCTATCGGTATTTTTGAACTTTATCTTTAAAATTTATTTTTAAAATAAATTTTTTATTTAATTTTATCATCCTTCTATCGTTTATTTTACGTGTAGGGGGTAGTAGTTTCTACCTGGTCTACGACACCAAGATCGGGAATAACTGAACTGTGTTCAGGGGGGTTCAAATTTCAACTCCTGAACACAGTTCAGTTTGAGCTGCTTAACTACTCCCAACAATTCAGATTTTGAGCTCAAAATTTAAGTTTAAGTCTAAGCTTTTGAAAGCATTTCACGAGATACAAAAAATAGCGGTAAAAAATAGTTTTTCGTTACTCCAAAGTCTAAAGCGCCCTCTATCAGCATTTTTTTAACTTTATCTTTAAAAATTATTTTTAATAAAATACTGACATAAAGAATAGTTTTAGAGAAAACCGCAAACGAATCGACCAATTTTTCCTTATTTTTATAATCATTTGAAATTTTGGACCCTAAACTTTAATGGCGGCTATCTCCTTCGGAAGACGTTTGGGACCCTTAGTTTCCTATTTAATATTGTTTGTCTTTATGTGTACTATCACGCCTTAAAGTTTTGCCCAAGAGTTTAGATTCACCCTGTATATATATATATATATGGATATAATATATATATATATAAATCAACATTTGAACGGAGGGTGTTTTTGTGGTCTAGGGGTCATGATCGGTGAAAATATATCGAAATTTTCCGGAACTGCTTTCCTCCGAACGGCTGCAATAAGGTAGCTTTATACTTTTTTATATTGAAAGCTACCTAATAGCTAATTTTCGGGTGATTTCAGTTTTTAATGTGCTTTTTTTTAATGAAATAGATGAGAATTTATTTTAACTACTAAAGAAAGATTACTAAATTGGTTTTCCAAATGAAAATAATAACAAGAAAGAAAAATCATGCGTCAAGCATAGATTATGTAACACTTTCCAACGCTTCCAAAATAATCTTACAAATCATACCGTTTAATAAGCTAAAAGATAACATCTAATTAAACAATTTGGAAAACGCATAAAATATTTAAAAACATAAGTTTAGGAATTTCCAACATCTACAATATTCGGAAAAATATCCAAATACTTTTATTCAGCCCTGTATATGATCTATAGATTTGTATATATACTACATAGAATGCTAAATTTTTGTTCAGTTAGGAAACGCGTAGCGCAGTTTAAAATTCTCCGTCAGGAGTTTCTGTCAATAAACGGAAATGAACTTTTGTGCTTCCCTGTATAGGATCTACAGAATTTATACACACCACGTAATAGAAAAAAACGAGTTAAAATTAAAAATGCGTTCAGTAGCTTAAAACGCACTTCCAGGAATTATTGTTAACAGACAGTAGATAATTATTTTGTGTGTCCCTGTAAATGAACGATGACTGCTCTACACACAATATTCTGTAGTAAGCCTCTTGTAATGAACCTTAGTGATATATATAAATTTCAAAGCGTTTAAAATAGTGAAACATTATTTAAATAAACCGCAGACGATTTTTCTCCATAGACGTAATGTAACGGAATTCTTTTGACTGTCTCTGTAAAGTAACTATAAGTGCTATCCACACCCTATTCCATATTAAGCTTCTTCTAATGCACCTTAGTGATATATATAAATTTCAATGTGTTTAAAATAGTGAAACATTATTTAAATAATCCGCAAATGATTTTTCCCCATAGACCGCAATGTAACGGAATTCTTTTGAATGTCCCTGTAAAAAAACTATAAGTGCTACACACTTCCGTTGAAATAGGGAACATGCTATAGATAACGACAATAACATATAAAAATTGCAGAGCAATCCGAGCATATTTACGGGAGTTAGAGCACGGGCAGACGGCCAGGCGGCAGACGGCCATCCGGCCAGACAAACCGAAGTCATAAACACTTTTCAACTAGGTTGGAAAGTGTTAAAAACGTTAAATGTGTAAATTGAATATAGGTCACATAAGAGGAATTTACATTTGTATAAGTATATTTTATACATGAAATTTAATTCAATTTAAGCAACATATGATGTTTAGTGGTTGAAATATAAGTATTCTCTTAAGGATAGGATAAAATCTCTTGTACAAAGAGATGGTTATTCTAATGAAATTAAAATAGTAAATACATTCAGCATATAATCAAGAAACGAAATAGCACAATTGCTGGAAATTGAGAGTATAAAATTAAAGAGACAAAGGAGGGGTTCAAGGGGTCGGAACCCCCCCTAAAGTAATGTATTGTTATTCTGAAAAAATACAGTAATAAGTAGTTTATCTTATCATTGTATAACATTGTATTTAGCGCGATACTTCTAAAATTTCCGGAATTTACAATAAATTAAAAAAAAATTATAAATGTATAAATAACTTGAAAAAATTGAATTTTAGGATATCAAATATTATGCAAGTAATGTTAAAAATTAGTGGAGTTAATGAACTATGGTTTTTAGAGCTGACGTTGAGGTCTCTGATCTGTAGATTTACTAGTTAATAAAAATTTTAACTTCATATCTTTTCTTGTGATTTAAAAGAAAATAATAAAACACTCGCAATATGTGAACAAAATATTTTCATAAGTAAACATTACATTAAAAAAAAAGATCTATGCTTTGAATTATTGGGTTGTTCGGAAAGTTCCTTCCGTTTGGTTTTGGTTGAAGGTATATCGTGAGTATTTGTGCGGATAAAGTCATGAAGGGTATAAAATCACAATAATAAAGGCAGGTAAGGTAAATTCACTTACCTTCATTTTCAGCAGACAATCTAGAGCTTGAAGTAATCCAATTTTATATAGATATTTTGAACACTGGTTTATCCGTTTAATTAATGGTTGAATCCACAAGTGTCAGTAACATCACATTTATATCACATTGTAGAAGATGGATTTTTACTACTTAAATATATAAATAATGTATGAATTATATCTTAAATAATTAATCGTGGATTGTTTCATTTTAACTGAATTATTTAATGAAACTTTAATATTAAAAGAGGTTACATTTTAAATGACATAATATTACTTAAATTTAACATAGAAAGAAAGAGGAAAGCATTTTGCGACAGTAACATAAAGCCGAATGCATAATAAAATCGATAGTTTTTTATGAGTTATTGGTGATGCCATAACTTAAATAGTTTATGATTGGAGAAAACTTACATCATGGAAAATACAGTTTTTACGTCACTTCTATGATGTGGGAGAAAATTTCTTTTTGATTGCATGCGTTTCACTGCTGGAAGGAAATCAAGGAAGTTTTCATTCAGAAACTCATTAAAAGTTCAAGATTATCTTTCTTTCACTGCATGAAATCAACTGAAGAGATTATATTTGGGTTATTTCCAACAGGGAAAACCAATTTGTACCGGAAAATTCTGCCCGTTAATTATTCGATTGTTTCGAGGGGATTCCCAATTGTTAAACAACTCCATTCCCTGTATATGAGTATTTGTGTATTACATTTTAAAGGAGCCATGAAAAAAAGAGCATAAATGTAGCAAAAATGCACTGTAAAATGAAAGAAAAGCAGAGGATTTCACCGTCAACATCAACAGCCAATCCGAAATATGTAAGATAGGCAATCAAGGTTACCTTACGTAAAACAGCCAATCCGAATTAATTTGCAATTTAGGAGTGGAAGAGAAGAGAAAAAATAGAGAAATGAGTAGAAGTTAACAATACTCGTCTATCCATCCTCACTTGTTTAATCACTGCCTCCTTAATACTAAATGCCGGCCGTAATCGCGTTTTCCCCATACAGAAATTGGAAGTCAATTTTTTCCCACAGTACAGTGCCATCTATCGGCGACAACCGACATATTTCAATACGTATCAGTATGCTACCTCTGTAATACATTAACGTATATATTACGGCGGTAGTGATCAGTAAATAACGTAAACAAAGGTTGTATTGAGAATATTTATATGGAAAGTTACAAAATATAGCTTAAAAAATTAACTTTGTAATTAATTTCTAGAATTTCACAAACGTATTTATTATCTTTTATTTTATAAATAACCATTTAAATTGCTGTAATAACTGATATTTTTAATTTAAAATATTTGTTTTTAATGTAAAAGTTATTTTTTTAATTAATTATAATATATAAATTAATAACACTGATCTTTATTTATAAATAGATTTCTATAAAAAATAAAACAAACAATGTTTGTGGAGTTAAAATATTTATTAACACTATAAAATTTAATTAATAGTTCAAAAACTATGGACAAGTTTTAAAAAGATTAATGCAAAATACCAAGTAGTGGATTAAATTAAAATTACTTGTAGCAATTGATAATACAAATGTGAAAGAAATGAAACAGTGGCTTGAATATTTTAAATAGTAAATTAAAAGGATTTTAAAATGAAATTGCAGAAGTTTGAGGTTTCCGACCTGAAGACTTGCTAGTTTCATTATTACAATAAATGAAATTAATATTTATAGTATTTATAGCTTAAAATCTTTAACAATGATAAAGAGTATGAGACGGATCATTATTAGCTTTTCTATTGTTTAAGAGGCTACTGCATTCACGGGAAAACACCCACTCGCTAATGTTAATATCATAGGACAATTATTTTACAATATTTCGTTTGTATTTCAATATTTTGAAATGATTTTCTTTTTTTTTTTTTTTTTTTTTTCACCGGATAGCTGAGGTGGATTTCTACAGAGGCAGTTTTTTACTGTTTCGATTTCGGTTGCGTGTTTTTTCATGAGGGTACTGATACTTTCGAAAACGTTTAAAAAAGTGAAATTATCCTAATTAAAAACTGTAAACAAAATCGAAAAAGCAAAAAATAGCCTGCATAGACCTCAACTATCACGTGCAAAAAAAATCTATTAAAAATATTGAAATACAAACGAGATATTCTAAAATTACTGTCCCATAGGATTAACTTTAGAGAGCGGATGTGTTCCCGTGAGTAAAGTAGCCTCTTAACACACATTTAAAATCTGCAAAATAATATACTATTTTAAAGCTTTAAAATTTTTCTAGATTTGGTCTTTCCTTTACAATTATTTTTATCACATTACATTAACTATATTTATATTGTTAGGTTTTTAAATGTGTTATTTGCAAACAAAACAAGTTCACCAGAAAGTAAAACTTCACCAGGACTTAAAGAAATGATTAATTAGTAAATGTTTGGTTCGAATTTGAATAACTGGAATTTAGATTATAAATTTCACAAAAATAATGGTTGCTTTTCACAAAATGCCCCCCCCCCCCAAAAAAAAAAAAAAAAACCCTGCGACGAGCTCTGAAGTACTTGATGAAATTTAATTAATGGGAAATACGATTCTATGCACAGATGTTTCAAGACATTTTTCCCTATTTTTTTACTGCTCCCCCCTCCCCCCACTGTCTCAATTATTTGATAACTGTATTTCTCTTAAATTCCGTATTTAAAATCTTCTATTTAGAATAACATATTATTGATCTTGTGATAATGACAATAATTAATTTGGACATTTAATTATTCTTATAAACTTTTACTAATTGATACCCTAATTGTTTAATTTATCTGAAAATGACTATTTGCTTCATTAGTATTCTTTAATTAAGATCCGATTTTAAATGCAATCATAAAAACAATTATCTATTGCACTTTGTAAGGTGTCCAGTACAGGAATTTGGGGTGCTTTGATTTATTTCTGTTATTACAATTACATATTGATTCACATTGGGAAATGTAATTATGAGATTGGTGAAGTATTATTGATAGATTAAATAATGTTTAAAAGAAACTGGAATATAATAATTATAACTATATTATATTCATCTCTTATAAGGCTAATTTTTTTAAAAAAGGGTTATTTTGCAAGTGCAATAGAAGACATTTAAATATATTTAATATATTTAAAATATATTTAATATATTTAAAAAGAAAACATCTATTTTCGTTTGCATGTGAACTTTCAATTAAAAAAAATCAAGTATCACTGTAAAAAATAATAAAATTGTAGATTTTAAAGACACTTCTATGAAGCTATCAATGTAAATGTTAGAACGGAGGTCCCATAGGTAGCGCCATCTATGAGGGTTAGCCGGCTTCCATTTTTGAATCAAAAACGTAAGGCATTTAGTATTAAGGAGGCAGTGGTTTAATCGAACTCAGGAGGGCGAACGTTGTTAAGTTCTGGAAAGTGGATTGTCATAGTTTGGACAAATACTGTGCATACGCATTGTGCGTCTTTCGACATTGTTATGTATAAAGGCATTCTACGTATTCCATAACCTTCTACAAGCAGCGCTATCTATGGGAATTTTTTGGAACTAATTTTTGTATTTGCTTAAACAAAATTTCATATCATAAAGGAGCATTTTCCCCAACCGCACTCTCGTACGACAATTGCTTGATCTTTTATTGAATTTTAAAATGTGTCAAGAACTTATGGGGCACCCTGTATAACGTTCAAATTGTTCTGTTAAGAGAAAATGACCAAAATGTTAGATATGAATTCTAATTACGGAAACTCTTTGCACAAAAGTGCAATTAAATAAAATATGTGACACAAAAAATGTTGCACATAAGTTAATTGAAGGTACAGTCTTTACAAATCTGATGGTTTAGAGGAAACAATCACATTAGTTTTGTTTGTAGTTTTCTATAGAAAACGCGAATCTTTAATAACATGAAACTTGCATTTTGTTTTAACAGATTTTACAAGCGATCTTTAAATTTTTAAAGGTGAACGTTAAAAAGTGATGCTTAGAAATGTCACTTCCTTGCATACGTTATTATTAGACTAAAAATCATGATTAAGTGTCGAATAGCAGCTTATATATAGGTTCAGATGGAGCTTTCCATTGCCTCTGCGTAAAGGCACTCGTTTGCTAAGATGTCGGAGCCGGTTTCGACTTCCAGTGACCACACTCTGCGGAGTTACAGGCTGTAATTCTTCAATGATGACGATTTCCTTGTATCTATCCCTTATCTTATCGCAGGCTTATAACTAGCAAAGAACTGGCACGTTAACAAGCTTGATGCATGTTCTCAATTAATAAATAAATAAATATAGGTGCAGATGACACTTCCAGAGAGTATTTGCAAAAATTTTGCAAAAAAAGCACCAGTTGTGGCCATTTATATCAGAAAAAAAAGCCTCCTTCCTTATGAAAAAAAAGGGTCTTTGCTGTTGGCTGATAAATTGGTGAGAGAATTCTGAGCAAAGGAAAAATATGATATTTCATTTGAAACCAAAAATAAACTATTTATAAAACATTTCAAAAATATTCTATTTATAAAGCAGGCCAACTGTTAAAGCACTTACCATAGATTGGTTTACAAACCTATGTGTTAATACGTGTGGATTTGTCACGGAAAACGACGAAAATGTGGAAAACAACTAACAAAATAATAATAATAATAAAATGAAATGAAATTCAATAAAGTAAGTGAGAATTAGTGCTGTAGTCGTAAAAAGCAAAGTAACAAACACAGGGTAAAGGCAAAAGAGTGTGCACTATAGCTGTTCCGGAGAAATTAAGGGTATACGAACTTCTTTTTAAAAATCCAGCCTTAAAAAGAAATAACAGTAACAGAAGTGCAATTACTATTTTGTGAAAAGAAAACAAACTCACACCATAATAATTTCTAAAGACAGCTTAACATAAATTCTACACCTTTAAAGTAGTTTGACCTTTGAATGTAATATTTCTATAATCAAGTAAGAGTTGTTCTCTGAACAGCTTGATAGGAAAGGAAGTAAATTAAATGCACCTATAGTGGGCGAAAAGCAAAACACTTGCGTGTTAGGAAATGCCGTGAACTGGCCTACTGAGCCCGTCAATTAAACGAATTTTCGATTATATGCTTCAAAATTCTGAGCATGTAATGTAATTTTTTAGACATTGCAAATTGGATTTTAATAATACAAGGGAATCGAACTCGGGTTACAGAAAATAGGCGAAAATCATTTTTTTATATATCTAATAGATTTTTCATATTTAATAACAACGTAAAAAAGAATTTTTATAAGAAAAATACCAATAATACATTCAAATAAAATTTCGATATTTAATAAAGCGATACTTTTGTATTAACCGCATGCCAGGAATTAACGGCCAAAGTAATCGTCCAAGATTTCGCTGTTACTGCATGTTTTTTATTCTGAAAGTTTCAACTGGTTAAGCGCGTAGTTCGAGAAGATGTCTGTTAAATTTGCATTTTATTTATATTATATTATTTTTGATAGTTATATTTTGATGAAGCTTTAATTTCGTTCTGTAATATTAGCCGGGAATAAATGCAGATCTACTTATATTGTTTTAAATGCAAACGGATTAGTTTTCCACAATCGGACTGCACGTGATAGAGATAGATATAAAATTAATTCAAGCTTGGAAAGGATTCCATACATCATAAAAAATCAGTAAATTCAAATAAAGTTTTCAAAGAAATTGCATTTTTTTTTCGATTGGACGGTGTAGAAATTGAAATTGTGCGATGTTTAGAAGTTTAAAAAGGTGCAGTGAAAGCGAAATTTATTAGTCAGTTCGTTGCTACCATAAAAATGACTTCAGCAATAATCAGACATGTGTTGGTTTATAATATAGATTTTTATTATTATTAAACCATATTATTGACAACATCATTTATGTGTAACTCTCCCTTGACATGGACCCGATTACATAAGATTAGCATCAAAATTTAATAAAAGGATTTTATTCTATATGTTTGAATCAAGGCAAACTTTGTCTAAAGTGGCCAGCAAATACAACTACTATTCCAACAAATAGCGAATCATTGTTTTTTATGTCTTTAACCATACGGTCTACACATTCAAATACTAATTACTCATTAAAGAGGCTTCATCCCAGACTATTAACTTCGTTTCCTTCATTAATTCAGTAAGGTCAGATTGTTCACTAATGGCACACATAGATGTTTTGTTCAAATTCAGCGGTATTTTGAATTTTGAAGGTTCTATTCTACCTTGATCTAATAACAAACATGCGACCCCAGAATATACAACAGCTAACGCAACCATATTATGTGATCTCATCATTTAAAAAACTCATTAAGTAAAAATGAGTGCGCTGATAAAATAAACCTTAGAATTTTCATTTAAAACAGCAAGCGAAACTTCACCATAAATTGATTTTTGAACGTGATAATCCTGTCACAAACGATAAATAGCCAAATATTGTTTTGAGTTACAATTTTTACATTGAAAAATACTTTTATGTATCACAAACATTCCTTTGGTTTTTAAATTAAATTATTTTGATTTATAAAATTATCCCTCATCGAAACGTTTATTATTATTATTATTATTATTATTATTATTTTGCATTTTATATAAAATCAGTAAAAGTTTTTTTCTTTTTACTTTTCAACGAGTCTATATTAAATTTCTAACTAATAATACTAATTTCAATTCTTGGTACTTTTCGGTTAGCCGGGCGCCAGTGATACACACACACACACACACACACACACACACACACACACACACACACACACACACACACACACACACACACACACACACACGTATCTACACACATATATATATATACACATGTATGTGTACATATGTATGAATTTATATATATATATATATGTATATACATATATATATATATGTATATACATATATATTTATATATGTACATGTATCACTGGCGCTCGGCTAACCGAAAAGTACCCAATTCTTTAATCAACGATAATATGCGATTGCCAAGAGGGGAAAAAAATTACCAATGGCAACCATTAAACACGAAAAAAGTGAAAAATACCATTTTTTTAAGCGATAATAAATCAGCTAATTGTCTGAGTGCAACGAAGACTCATACACAGCGCAGTATTACTTTGCCCCATATATAGCTACGATGGATATTAAAACCTTTCGTCAAGCATAAATCAAAAAATATTTAACGGATTTCGTTCAAATTTTTACAGCAGGTACCTATAAAGGTGACAACGACGTCTATTTATTACCAAGAATAAATGCTAAACCGTTTGGAAATTATATTAAAAAAATAGATAAAAAAGCACAATTAAAGTACATACGTCACTAAATTTTGTGGTACGTCATTTTCACCGGCGCGAGATTTTCGTAGACAATCGGAATTGAAAAGTTCATGGAGTACAAGGAGCAAAAAAAATATGCACGCACTAATATTAAGCACAATCTATATATATATTTGTCTTACGTGGCGCGAAAATAGGGCTGAATGTGTAACTTATGGTTTGGCAACAACCGTAGTTTCCAGAGCTCAGACCAATGAACAGACTAGATTGTGTTAGATTAGCTCCACCTCCAATATGGCCGTCAGTGTGAGAGCATTGAAACAATAGAATGAAGCTCAAACTAGCAATTATTAAAAATAAAATAACATGTACGTAATCCAAAGCGTCTGAGATGATTCCTCATTTTAATTATGACCAATATCGTTAATTTCAAATGAATTCTCAACTCTTATTCAGAATTCATTTACGAATTTCACTCACTCAAAAGTCGGAGAAGAAAAAAAATCAACTTTGTAGATTGCACCTGGCGCCATCTGTTGATATATTGAGGAAGTAAAAAATAATTTCTACGTAGTTTTTTTTTTTTTTTTTTTTAATGAATTTAAGTCGTGCTGTACAAAAGATCCCTTTTTCATAGTATTTAAAAGATTTATATGCTTATTGGTAGCGCCAACTAAATACATTTTCAGTTGTGTTTTCAACGGAGAATTACTTTTTTACATTTAAAAAAAATTGTCAATTTCATATGTTCAAATGTTTTATGGTAGAACTCATTCCGGCTAGAATTGCTGAAAAAAAGGGGCGAGCGAGCGAAGCGAGCTGTGACCGCGTAGCGGTCTCAATGTGAATTGCTTCGCAATTCACGGGGGGGTTGGCGAGCGTTAGCGAGTAGGGGGCTGAGCCCCCTAGTAAAATATATTTCAATTGAGTAGAAATCGAAAATTAATCTGGATTTTTTTTCTCTTTGAAAGAAAAACCCCGCAATAACTTAGTAGACTTGGTATTAGAGATTTGGCGCAAATCTCAGCAATAGCAGCTTTTTTTATTTCTCATGTGTAAATAATAAAAAAAATTCTTTGGTGTTTAAATAAAAGGTTTCGATTTATGGCATTATTATTTTTTTTTTTCTCTTTTTAGCATTTTAAATGGGATTAATGAAAGGCACGTATTTTAAATTAAATGAGTGAAAGGTTTATATTTAAATGAAATGAATTCAATATGAAAATGTTATAGGAACAATATTTGGCGATTTATCAACTGCGCCAGGATAACATAAAAGTACCAATATATCAAACGGTATGTAGTATGTGAAATGAAACAGTTATAATCACCCATCGTACAAGAAAAAAACTAATATTCTGCATTCAGAGGGAAAAATCCATCTCCTGTGCCGTAAGATTTGGCGAGTTCTTTTTTGGTGATAAGTTTTTCGATGTGATTGTTGGGATCTGCAGGATTTGGCTTATTTTTTTGCAGATGTAGTATTATGTAAATATATTTTTTAGCAGATATTTTTCTATTTTGTATATTTTCTATTTGGCATTTGGAAAGAGATTTTTACCTTTTTATCTGTGCATTCGGAAATATTAAAAAATAAAAAAAGATTTACATATATCAAGCGCTTAATTTTTATACGGACCACTTCTCCATTTTTAGATTTGGTACTTTTCGGTTAGCCGGGCGCCAGTGAAATTTATATATCTATGTATACATATATATACATATATCTATACATACACACATTTATATATGCATGTAAGTATATATACATATATATATACACATACATATATGTGTGTATGTATACATATATATATATGTATATATAGATATATACATTTCACTGGCGCTCGGCTAACCGAAAAGTACCTTAGACTTTAAATGCTATTTATTATTTACTAGCCGTTTATTAATTGTTTACAATTTAACCCCCTGACAATAACAATTATTTATCACAAAAATGCCTCTTAGGTTTGTTATATAAGTTTGTTTATGTGTTTTCATTACTTATTAAAATATCGAATATGGCGATAAAATTTCATTTTAGCATCGTGCTTAAATTTTTAAGATGGCGCAAAAACATGCTTTAATAAACTTATGTTTGTAAATATTTGAAAAACATGTTTTACCGCTCTCTTGAAAAAATTTGTAAGTTGCTAAAACTACCTTTTGGCACCATTTAAATTTTTTTTCGCCAACCGACATAGGATACGAAACTTTTTCCCATTCAGATACACATGCAAGGTTGGTCTCAAACAAGAGTAAAGCTAGCAACAATTGTTTTAACTCTATAAGAGTTACAATAATGATATTAAATACTCCGATTGGCTTTGGGCCCAATTACGAAAGTTTCTCCTACAAAAAAAACTGTAGAAGAAGTCTTTTACATTTGTTTCAAATGAAGCTCGGTCTACAAGGTATTAGTTAATAATACAAACAACACTAATGGCATGGAGGCAAAAGTTTTAATTTAAATGTATATATTTGAAACACTTCCCCCCTACCCCCCCCCCCCCCCAAAAAAAAAAAAAAGAAAAAGAAAAGAAAAGAAAGTTACAGTAATGAATTTAAAATAGCGTTAAGCCACGCTTTCTGACATAAGCAACTGGCTGCAAACACGATAACGAAACTTAATAACATGTAGCTAATATAGCCCTCAGGGTACTTTGCAGTTATACAGACCTTGTGGTTTTTTTAAAAAGCTTGAGACAATTCAGAAGAGAAATTTAAGAAGTTGAGATTTACTGTCAAATGATATAAACAACTATGAACACAAAACTGATGAATTATTATTCAGGTTTATGTATGTATTTTTAAAAAATGCATCTGATTACACTTATTAGATAAATTACTTCTGTTTGCATTTAATAACTGATAAACGGCTTCTGTATAATAAATGAACTGTTTAAATATTGGGAAGAGGTGGCGAGAGGTAGAAAGACGAGTAAACAAACGGGTAGACAGACGGGTAGTGAGATGGGTAGAGAGACGAGTAGCGACATAGGTAGACTGACGGGTAGTGAAACGAATAGACAGACGGCTAGAGAGAAAAGTAAAAAGAGGGTTGACAGAGGGGTAGCGAGATGGGTCTCGAGACGGGTAGCGACACCGGTAGACTGGAATGTAGCGATAAAGGCTGTGAGACGCGTAGCGTGGTAGATAAAGAGACGAGTAGAGAGATGAGTACAGAGACGAGTTGACTGACGGGTAATGAGATTGATAGCGAGACGGGTGAAGAGTCGGGTACAAAAACAGACGGATAGTGAGACGGGTATACAGACGAGTAGAGAGACAGTAGATGGGTACGGAGATGGGTAAGAAGATGGGTAGAGAGGCGTATAGCCAGACGGGTAGAGAGACAGATAGACAAATGGATAGCGAAGTGGATAGAGACACGGCTAGACATACAAGTAGTTAGACGGATAGACAGACGGTTAGAGAAATAGATTGGCGGGTAGCGAGACTGGTAGAGGAATATAGAGACGGGTAGCGAGACCGGTAGAGAAATATAGAGACAGGTAGCGAGACGTGTAGAGAGATAGACAATCAGTTAGAGAGACGGGCAGAAAAACGGATAGGGAAACATACAGATTGTGGAGAGACAGACAGACAGGTAAAAGAAAAGTCTGCGGATTGGCGCTGTAAAGGCGCATTAAAGGCGCAGGGGGCAGAGCCTCCTATAGAATAATCAAGAAGTATCTGTTAAGCTTAACTTTGTAATATATATAATTTTCAATTTTGCCGATATGGAGATTTAATGTAAAAGTTATTTTACAGAAGTCATCGAAAGATTTTTTCTATACTTTAATAGTAATTTAGACTATAGTTTTGCAATCTGGTTTGTAGCAAAACATGCTATCAATGTGGTTTGAAGTGTAAGAGTTTTTATAAACAGTTATACAAATAAGAGATATATAATCAAGGAAGAAAAATTTTAAATTCACACACAAAAAAGGTGCAACAATGAAATTAAATTTGCGTTAAGCCACGCTTGATAGAATAATCTATTGGCTGCAAATCCAATTGCGTAACTTTAAAAAGCTTGGCGTTTTAATAGATCCGGCGTTTTTTTTTTCAAGTTTTGCGCAATACGCGCTTAAGAAAATGAGATCCTTTGCCACATGTTAAAAAAAAATATGACAACACATCTGATGAACGGTACTTCTTTTCTATATTTTTAACAGTGTATATGAATTTATATATGATATTTTGTAATTCTATCATTTAATTTGCTCTTTTTCTTTATATTGTAATTGTTAACCCTATGTTCTCAGCAATATCACTCAGACTAATCCCTTTGAGGGAAGTCCTAGTTAAGATACAGTTTTCAAACAAATTGCATTTTAAATTAGATTTTTCCCCTATATAACGGTGTAAAAATTAAAAATGTGAGATGTTTAGAAATTAAAAAAATTACAATAGAAAAATCGCAAAACCAAATTTTATCGTCAACTGTTGCCATTCGCAAAATGGCGTCAGCGTCAGGGGTGCCCAGAGAGAGGTTTGGTGACGCAAAGTGCATCATACAATTTTTTTTTTTTTTTTTGGGAGGAGGGATTTAGAGAAATAGTACATTTTAGGGGGGATATTTAAATTCTTAATATTTCCCCTTTTTTCCCCCCACTATTAAAATTTTTTTTGCTTTTTTTTTAATATCACTTTTAACTTTTTTCAACATTCAATTTCCAGAAATGTTCCTGTTATTTTTCATTCTTTAAATTTTAGATAAGGGCAATAAGAATTCATTCTGCATCTTGCTATCTTTGAAAGTGTGGTGATAAAAAAAAAAATACTTGGAATGCAGGTGAGAAAACACATGCTGAAAGGCAATTAGGACCACAAGATGTGATAAAAGAAGATGAAGAAACATCAGCAATGAAGGTTAAAGACATGTGGATTACAAAGAGATTTTTAAAACCCTATCGTTGTTTGAACAATTTCTCTGAATTCAATAATTTGAATGTATTTTACAGAATCCTGCTATCCCTCGCAGTTACAAGCAGCTCTGCGTAAAGAGCTATGAGTCGTGTAAAAAGTGTAAAAAATGGGCTACGATCTTGCATGGGGGTTGTTTGGCTTTCTAATTTGGTGCTTCTTTCTACTGAAAGCGATGTTTTTTCCAAAATTTGTAATGAGGAAATCATAAATTCTTTTGCCACAACTACAACAGTCAGAAAAAAAAACAATTGACAAAAATTTAAAAACTTAGTCTAAATGAAAATTTAAAATCTTGATTTTTTACTTCCACTCATAGCAGTTTCCAAAACATATTATCTCAGATACTTAAGCTCTGTTTGTTGATAATTTGAATTCTAATGTATCATTATTTTTTAATTTCTGGTTATATTAACAATATTTTTTGACGTTTTTACATCTTTTGGCTTGTTTATATTTGATCGAGATGAAACAAACATCAATCAGATTTTTTTTCTTAATTCTAGAATTTATTAAAATTTATTTCAAATTAAAATTTAGATTTTTTTTAAATTTCCTGTTTTATGCGATTTTTTTTTCTTTTTTCAGGCGATGGTTGAGACAAGGTCTTTTCTTTAAAAAAGTCTTCTTAGAATCTCTAAAAAATTTCCATATTTAAAAATTTATAAAGCATAATTCATACTTAGGCAAAATATTATACAGATTTGTGCAGCCAAATGTGTGAAAAAAAAATGCTTTAAATTTTGTCAGATAATTCTAAAGACATCTAGTCTTCTCTCTCAAAGAGAGGGAAAAAGGTTTAATCAAGAGTTTAATAATTTTTCTTAATGTATGACAAGTGGCTTAAAAAATTGCATTTTTAAAACTTGTAGCTCGCATTTCTGAAAATACTTTTTCCAACATAATAATGTATTTCAGATTGGTGTATTCTTTTACGCAAAGTAATGAAAAAATTATGGTTTTCATATGTTAAACCGCATAGTCTGCGGAAAGAAAAAATGAAGTTTATTATTACAGTCGAACCCGGTCAAGTCGCTCACGGTTAATATGCGATCCCGCTTAATACGCGGAATTTTCAAGATCCCTTGATTGTCTTCCATAGGACTAATGCAAAAATATCACGTTTAATACGCGAACGGTTGTTACGCGATCCCGCTCAATACGCGATAAATTTTCGGTTTTTTGAGGAAAAAATCACGCTTAAGACGCGAATTCATTGATCAAGATGCAAATTCCTTCTCTCTTCTCAATAATTTAGCAGATTTTTTTTCTTATACAGATAAAAACACTGTTTCTGAATAGTATTATTTACTTTATTTAATAACAGATTAATTAAGGCGAAAATTACTAATCGGAGACTGTGGTAGAAATATGAATAAAACAAAACCCCGCGATATTAGCAAAACTTCAATTCATCTTTGAGCAAGAGCCGTCGTGGTAGCTCGACATATGGCCTAGTGACCGTCTCCACCTATGGGGGTCTCGCAAACGAAGTCGTCGGGGGTTCCTCGGCGGTTCATCAAGGTTCCGTCCCCGCTAAAGGTTCCTCCGAGATGTGGGGTTACTGTCGTGGCGACCTATGTCATCGACCTTGGCAAATTGGCTTGGGGGTCCGCAGTTGGGGAGCGGCCCCAGGCCGATCGCAGCGCCGAGGCGAGACAAAGCCTCTGGTGCGTTATAAGTCCCTTAGAGACTTGGGCGCGATGGTCGGAACGCGAGCCGGCGACCCCCGTGGGCGACTGGCGGCGCGAGCTCATTTCATCCCGCCTCCTAACATTTTTTGTCTCTCGCTTCGTATATGTTGTTACTGTAATACAGAAATATAGACGAATTCAGGTTACTCAAATACGCCATAAAAATTATTATTAGAAATTCTCATACATAGCGTTAGTGAGGTTTTAGATGTACATTATATCTATACTATGTTTTATAATGCGTATTAAGCACTGTAAAAAAGGACAAATGTTTCTTAAACAATAAAAATTTACCATAATCACGAACGAAAGCATTCGACAACCGCTTCCAAGTCACCCAATATTCCGAAAACTCTTCCTTTATCTTTAGAAACACCCAAAAACAATTTATTTTCCAAACTTGAAGAATAATTTATAAAAATAAATTTTTGTTATCTGCCCGTAATTTTCGGAAACGTTTTTGAGTAGCTTTTACAATGCTTTCATCAGTCCTCTCTATCCGGAAAATCCGTTTTTCGGATGCTGTCAGACCTCAACTGAATATTTTCAGCTGCATTACAGAAATTGTGCATGCAGTTGTAACAGAAAAATGCTAATCTTAATGTTAATGCTGTTAATCCTATATGTTTTTCAGTTAAACATGTTTGCTGAACAAGAAAATATTTACTTGAGATCTCATAACATCCGAAAAACCGGTTTTCTGGGTAGAGGCAAATGGTTAATGTACTGTAAAAGCTACCCGAAAACGTTTTCGAAAACCATGAGCATCTAATAAAAATTTATTTTTATAAATTCTTCTTTAAATTTCTAAGATAAATTCTTTTGTGAGATTTCTAAAGATAAAAGAACGTTTTTCGGAATCTTGTGTGATTCGGTAAAGGATTTTGTATATTGCCGTTCCTGACTATAGTACATTTTCATAAATTAAAAAACATTTTTTTTTCAGTTTGGGCAAGAAAAGATAAAACGCATAAAGATTAAACAAATATGTATGCGGTTAGATAATTCATTTATGTCTGCTATGTTTTCTTTACTTTTTACTATACTAACACTATTTTTTGCACAAAGATTAATAAGAGTTTTTCTTATGTTAAAAAAAGGACAAATTATAATGGCACTTATTATTATAAGTGCTAAATATGATTTTAAAAACGGGATTGTACTTGAGAAATTTAACTTTTTTTTTCTGTTAAAAAAATTAATCTAGCAGAAAAATTATTTTTGTTGTTTTATTTTTGGTTGCAACGTATTAATCGACAATAAAGTCGACCATAAATCCATCCATATTTTTTCAGTTATTATTCTACTCGGTCCTACAAAAAGAAACAATGAGTTTACGTGGAATACAATTAAAAATTATTCTAAATGTTCATAAAAGACACAATTTTCAACCGTAAACATAAAAATAAAAGCTCTGCAGCTCATTTAGACGATTAAAAGTTCAAATAAGCCCAGTTTCTGCAACATTATACAAATCACGCCGTTTAATACGCGATCCCGCTTAATACGCGATTTTTGTCCATTCCCTTGAAACGCGTCTTAACCGGGTTCCACTGTATTTTAATTTACTTCTACTTGTTTTCAAACGTTTATCAAATTTGTTTTATAGAATTGTTCTCCTTTCCATTTTTTCCAGAATATGTTTTCTATATTTGTTAACATAGAGTGTGTTTTTTCCAAACTTCGACCAATGAATAATTTCTGAATCGTTAGTCTTATATTAGGCATATAGTTCCAATTGCAAAAGTATTTAAAATCGGCTAAATAATTATGTTGGACACAGTTTGGATTAAATAATGCAATTCTGATGAATAAGTTATAAAAATTAACTTTTTATACAGCCTACGGGTCCTATAAATTATATTTGGTAAAACAAACCTGAAGCTCTGATATATCAAATGAAAAAAAAAATCGTTTTTGTACGACCAAAACTCACCATGTTATGCGAGTTTAAAATTTGAAAATTTTTCGCTTTTAACATGGTGCCCGAAGTGATGTGCGGTTAGATCAAAATCGTACATTATTTCAAGCACTGTGTTAGGTGCCAAATTTTTCCAAATTTGAAACTCGATAACTTTTGGTCATACTAAAATTATTTTTACCCCGCATGTCAGAGCATGAGGACTGTTTTACTAAATATAACTTATAGGACCCAGGGACGTATAAAAAGTTAATTTTGTAACGTCTTCAAAAATGCATTTTTTGACCCAAACGGCGTATAACATAATCCTTCAGCTAAATATTTTTGAAATTGAAACTGTTTATCAAAGACTAACGCTTCAGAAATCATCTATTAGTCAGTGCTTAGAAAGGACATATTTTATATTTTTTATAATATGTGTAGATTAAAATTTTTTTGATAAAAAAAATTTCTTTAACTTTATATTGTATTTATTTGTTATTAAATTATTTAAAAATGAACCATTAAGTGTAATATTTCACGCTATCATACTGATCTAGAGAAACAAGTACTGCCTTGCAAGAGTGATCCTCATGTCCTGCGGAAAGCAAGGCACAAGCATTGATGTTGGGACGAATTTAAATTTTCAAATCCTCCGGCTAACGAGCAAATGGGTAAAATTGTAATGTTGTACTTTATCTTAAATGCTAAAAAGAATTGATTTTTCTAACAATAAAACAATATTATTACGTATATGAATGTCATTAATATTGCATTATATCTTTAGAATTATATTAATTGAAATAATGCTTGTATTGCAGTGAAAACTGAAGCTTAGTGAACGTATTAACACGGACTTGTCAGTCAGGACTTATAAATGTGGAAACAATTAGATTGCTAATAATAAAATATATATCTTCATTATTTATTACGCTGTTAAAACTTTTATTTCATGTTTGTGCGATAATATGTAAGAAAACTATAATTAAATTATGAATAGAATATATTTTACAATTGATGGTCTGTTTAGGGGAGGGGGGGAATGTTAATGTATAAAGATTTTTTTTTTGGGGGGGGGGATTTGCGTCATTGGGTTTGGGGGGTATGGTCACCACTGGTCAGCGTTACGCACGGACACGTTTGTCCTGTATAATATAGATAGATACTGCAACGAATATGTCAGAGGTTTCACAGACCGAACCCCGAGTTACATAGGGTAACGCGTGGGTAACCCGAAGCGTTCAGAGATCGATAGCACGTGACTTTTTGCGGGTTGCCCGTAGCATTCAGAGCCGGAAATTACCCAGACTTCGAGTAACCCACATTACCTGGAGAATTTTGTTGGGTAAAGTGATCACGTGGTTGGGAAATCTGATTTGTTTGTTTGCTTTATAGCTAACTGCAACTTTCAACTGTTGTTCTTTATGACTCCTACTGTACACTTGAGTCCTAACCATTTCATTGGTCTACCTTTAACAGGACTATGATATAACTGGCCAACGTCGGCTAAGATACTTCCTGCAATGTTCGTACGATCAAAATGTAATAGTAGATTAGTTGACGGAAGTGTTTGATTGTAAATATGTCCATAACTTTACCCAAAAGCGTTCACAGCCGTTTTAACTCAACTTTACCCTGAGAAAATCAGATAACATCATTCCCCAATTATACGAGTAGCACGCGTTTCGGTCTCTGAACGCGCTCTTTATTTGAATATTAAAGAATAAAGATTTACCCATTTTTCTACATCTATATATTTAAAACGCTAAGCACTTTTTTCGACAGTCCGTGAGAGCAAACTATTGCACAAATTACACCATTCTTTTTTTAAATGAAAGCTATTTGGACACAGATTTGTTATCGTACATTCGTTTGTTCAAAAATGTTATTAATTAGCCGCAATTTTAAATTAAACTTTTACTTTTCCGAGGCTAACGAAAAAGAAAGGCTACCGCGGTGCTTTACGCGTATCTTTTTTTACAGACTGCGGGAGTCACGTGATGCTCGAATCCACCAATGCAGGTGTACGAAAAGAGTATCACGTCACTCTAGCGGTCTGCGAGGCTAACGAAAGAGACAGGCTACCGCGGTACATTCCAGTTATCTTTTTTTACAGACCGCTAGAGTGACGTGATGCTCTTTTCGAGCACCTTCATTGGCGCATTCGAGCATCACGTGAATCCCGCGGTCTGTAAAAAACGATATGCGTAAAGCACCGCGGTAGCCTTTCTTTTTCGTTAGCCTCGAGCGGTCTGTAAAAAAAGATAAGGAGAATGCACCGCGGTAGCCTGTCTTTTTCGTTAGCCTCGACTTTTCCGTATGACGTCATAAAGTCAATCGCCAGAGGACGCTGCAACTCTGTCCAAAATTGAACTCTGACTCTAACTGTAACTTCAAGATATCTGGGCAAGGTAGAATTGTAAACAAAGATAGATTACGTTATAAAAATATCAATATCACTAATTTATTTACTTTTAACATTTGCTGAAACAATAAAACTAATACAAAAATATTAAAATAGATTACATTACTCATAAATTTGTTTTTAAACATTAACAAATTTTATATATTAAGTAAAAAAATACCCTTGTATGGCAGAGATGCCGCAGGCGCACCGGGTTTTGCGCGATTTATTTTTGCGGGCGAGAAAACCTAATTTTCACACATTATTTTTATTTAACACTCGAATTTAATTGTATGTATTAATTATTTTTATATTATTTCATTTTATTTATTTACACACGTATTCAATTTTATTGTAAAACACCAGGTTGTCATACAAAGCAAAAATCACCATTTTGGCGCAAAAAGAAACCACCGTACGTCTGCGACATCTGTACCGATTTAATCAAAATTGCTTGGGTGCACCGAATATTACTAAATTAATAAAATCCATGATTATTGTTTCTTTCGGAGATTAAAAAATAACAAAATTTAACGCTTAACGAAATACAATTATCGGAATTTTTTTGTTAGTTCGGGCTTCGTTAATATTCTGGTATTTTTCCATTATCCAGTCGACAACTTTCCATAAAAAAAGGTATCGCCAAATTATTCGACAAACTGTAGCGCCCAATAAACAAATGGAGGAATGTTGCCATTAGAATCTCAGTAAAAAAAAAAGAAAAGAAAAAAATTTAGGAAAAGCCCCATTCACTAAAGTATCATCTCATCAAAAACGTCACCTGTAAAAAACGGAGCCAAGTCTCGTGACTCTTTTTCCGTAAAAAGTTCTGAGATCGTGTAAAGCCAAGTTTAGCTATCTTATTAACTCTGAAATTTTCATTCACAAATCACTCCTAGTCTCTACATCTTTAGTTAAATATTATTTTGTGATTTGTCAATTACGCAGCACAGGGAAGTTATTACACCTTACTATGTTATGGGATGGGATGAGATATGATTAAGGTTAATTATATACGCACAGGGAAGTTATTACACCTTAATATGCTATGGGATGGCATGGTATTATTTGATTAAGACTAATTATGTACATCACATTCTCGTGCTACGTAATTGCCAAGTCACAAAATAATATTTAACTAAAGATGTAGAGACTAGGAGTGATTTGTGAGTGAAAATTTCAGAGTTAATAAGATATCAAAACTTGGCTTTACACGATCTCAGAACTTTTTACGGAAAAAGAGTCACGAGACTTGGCTGCATTTTTTACAGGTGACGTTTTTGATGAGATTTCACTTCTTTTTGTAAGTAATCCTCCTTTTCTTGATTTTGGGTTCTTTTTGGAGATCATCCACTGATTTTCGCTAAGCCCACACTCTGTACCTATTATTTACAGGTATAAAAAATCGGAAGCTTTAGTTTCGTTTGCAAAGTACAGTACATAAAAAGATATTTCGGGTTCCTAGGCAAGCACTAAGTTATGGGAGGGGGAGTGTCAAAAGTACTCTCAATTGCTTCAAGGATAGGTGCTATCCATCTGAGATATTACTCGCAGCCCTAGATACTTCATATTTAGCATAAAAGAACTTTTTAGTATAAAAAGAAAGCCAAAATTAGAATTTCTGGAAATTTCCAATAAATCAAACTATATTCAGTTTTTCGATGTTTTTTTTTTCATTTACGGATTTTTTAATTTTTCCTTACTTTGTATGCTAAACCCTATCTTTCTGACAAATGTCAAGCTTCTAAGACTACAAAATCGAATTATTTTCAAATTTTCGATTTTTTATAAATTTATTGATTTTTCGATTTTAATTCTAAGTTACCTGATTGTCATGCCAATATAGTAATTCTTTGATCCGTCTTCTCAGGATCATTTAGGTTCAATTTAGAGATAAATCAAGTGAATTTTAGAATCACCATGATTTTATTTAGAAAGGACTATCAAGCCATAACCAGCCAGTAATTTCGGGAGGGTAAGGGGAGCTGTGAAAATTTTTGTGGGGATAACATCATTTAACAATCTATATTTCATATGCGAAGTAAATAGAGTATAACCTGTGACAGAAAACAAACCTGACTATAAAGAAATCGCCTATAACGTAGCCAGTCTATAGCGGAACTTTTCTATAACGAAATTCGTAAACGAAAGAAAAGAAAACCATAATCTGGAGGAAATAACATAAAACAATTAGGGGCGTTGTACTAGCTACTAGGACAATTATCTTAAAACTAATGTTTCTAGCAGTATAAAATCAAATTGTTTTCGAATTTTCGATTTTTTAAAGATATTTCAATTTTTCGATTTTATTTTCGGATTTAACGAATTTTTTAATTGTTCCTTTTATTGAATAGTAAATACTACCTTTACACCAAGTTTTAAGTTTCTAAGACTACAAGATAAAATTATTTTCAATTTTTGATTTTTTCGAATTTTTTTTATAATTTTCTTAATTTTTTAATTTTTTCTTATTTTGTATCCTTTATTACAAATTTCAAGTTTCTAGCGCTACAAAACCGAATTATTTTGAAATTTCCGATCTTTTTCGAGTTTTTTATTCTATTTTCGAATTTATTGTGTTTTAATTTTTTCTTTTTCTGTATCCTAACCAATAAGTTATCGCCGAATTTTAAGTTCTAAAGCTACAAAATCGAATTTTTTCAACTTTTCAAATTTTAGAATTTTACAGATTTTTTCTTTTTTCTTTTTTTTTTTTTCTTATCCTAAATAATACCTTTATTCCGAATTTTAAGTTTCTAGCTCTACAAAATCGAATTATTTTCAAATTTTCGATTTTTTTTATTTTATTTTCGATTTTTTTTTGTGTTTTTCATTTTTTCTTTTTCTGAATCCTAAACACTACCTTTACACCAAATTTTCAGTTTCTAAGACTACGAGATCATATTATTTTTAATTTCTCACTTTTTCTTTTTCTTTTTTCTTTCTTTCTTTTTTTTTTAATTTTTAATTTTTGAAATTTTCGATTTTTTTTTCGAATTATCCATATTTTTTAATGTTTCCTTATTTAGTATCTTAAATATTACCTTTATTCCAAATTTCAAGTTTCTAGCTCTATGAAATCGTATTATTTTCAAATTTCCCTATTTTTCTATTTTTCCGATTGTTTTCGATTTTTTGATTTTATTTTCGAAATTTATTGCGTTTTTATTTTAATTTATTTTGAATCCTAAACACTATCTTTACCACGAATTTTAAGTTTCTAAGGCTAAAAAATCAAATTATTTTAATTTTTTCAAATTTTTCGAATTTTTGAATTTGTTTTTTCGAATTTTCCGGATTTTTTAATTTTTTCTTATTTTGCATCCTAAATACTACCTTTATTCCGAATTCCAAGTTTCTAGCGTAACAAAATCGGATTATTTGAAATTTTTCGATTTTTTTTTCGATTTTTTCGATTTTTCTATTATATTTTCGATTTTTTTGGTGTTTTTGATATTTTCTGTTTCTGAATTGTAAACACTACCTTCACACCAAATTTTAAGTTTTTAAGAATACAAGATAGTGTTATATTTTCAATTTTCAATTTTGAATTTTGTTCAAATTTGTTGAATTTTCGAATGTTTTTTTCTGGAATTTTCCGGATTTTATAATTTTTCCTTTCTTTGTATCCGAAACACTAGCTTTATTCCAAATTTTTAGTTTCTATGGCTGCGGGATCTGCCCAATCTTTTTGATGACGCGAGAGTGAGTGAGTGTGTGAGTGACAAAAAATCGAAAGTTTGAGTTTATATATCGTCTGCACTAATTTATGGGTATTTTTCGAATTATCCATATTTTTTAATTTTTTCTTATTTAGTATCTTAATTATTACCTTTATTCCAAATTTCAAGTTTCTAGCGCTATGAAATCGAATTATTTTCAAATTTTCCTTATTTTTCGATTTTTTTATTTTGTTTTCGAATTTTATTGCGTTTTTTATTTTAACTTATTCTGAATCCTAAACACTATTTTTACCGCGAATTTTAAGCTTCTAAGGATAAAAGATCAAATTATTTTAATTTTCTCAATTTTTTTCGAATTTTTCGAACTTTTGATGTTTTTTTTTTGAATTTTCCGGATTTTTGAATTTTTCCTTATTTTGCATCCTAAATACTACCTTTATTCCGAATTCAAAGTTTCTAGCGCAACAAAATCGGATTATTTGAAATTTTTCGTTTTTTTTTTTCGATTTTTCGATTTTATTTTCGATTTTTTTGGTGTTTTTGATGTTTTCTTTTTCTGAAATCTAAACACTACCTTCACACCAAATTTTAAGTTTTTAAGACTACAAGATCGTGTTATTTTCAATTTTCAATTTTGTTCGAATTTGTTGAATTTTCGATTTTTTTTTTTTTTTAATTTTCCGGATTTTATAATTTTCCTTTCTTTGTATCCAAAACACTAGCTTTATTCCAAAGTTTAAGTTTCTATGGCTGCGGGATCTACCCAATATTTTTGATGACGCGAGAGTGAGTGAGTGTGTGAGTGACAAAAAATCGAAACTTTGAGTTCATATATCGTCTGCACTAATTTATTGGTATTTTTCGAATTATCCATATTTTTGAATTTTTCCTTATTTAGTATCTTAAATATTACCTTTATTTCAAATTTCAATTTTTTATCGCTATGAAATCGAATTATTTTCAAATTTTCCTTATTTTTCGATTTTTCCGATTTTGTTCGATTTTTTTTATTTTATTTTCGAATTTTATTGCGTTGTTTATTTTAACTTATTCTGAATCCTAAACACTATCTTTACCGCGAATTTTAAGTTTCTAAGGCTAAAAGATCAAATTATTTTAATTTTCTCAATTTTTTTCGAATTTTTAAAATTTTTGAATTTTTTTTTTTTCGAATTTTCCAGATTTTTTAATTTTTCCTTATTTTGCATCCTAAATACTACCTTTATTCCGAATTCCAAGTTTATAGCGGATTATTTGAAATTTTTGGATTTTTTCGATTTTTTCTAGTTTGCTTTCGATTTTTTTGGTGTTTTTGATGTTTTCTTTTTCTGGATGCTAAACACTACCTTCACACCAAATCTTAATTTTCTAAGACTACAAGATCGTATTATTTTCAATCTTCAATTTTGATGGAATTTGTTGAATTTTCGAATGTTTTTTTTTTTTCGAATTTTCCGGATTTTATAATTTTTCGTTTCTTTGTATCCTAAACACTACCTTTTCTCCAAATGTCAAGTTTCTAGGGCTACGGGATCTACCTAATCTTTTTGATGACGCGTGAACGAGTGAGTGAGTGAGTGACAAAAAATCGAATGTTTGAGTTCATATATCGTCTGAACTAGAAAAGACAGAAAGTTGTAATTTTAAATTTTGGTCCTGTGTGCCAAATACTCTAGAAAAACGAAGTTTCAAATTTTTGGGATACTCCAGCGCAGAGATATGTGGGGGTCGAAAGTGCCCTGAGTTGCTTCCAGAAAAGTATGCTTACGGCTGTGCTTTCTCGACTTGGCGGAGGCACTGCCGTGCCTCCAGATTTATCAGTAACTTTAAACAATAAAATTTATAATATATTAATGAAAACAGAAACAAAAATAACCTTGGATATTTATTTATTTACAGTAATTTTTCCTAATTATCCCTCTCGACCAGGGCTTTACAAATTTGATAAATATCTGGTAGCCAGCAAAAAATCCTAGTCGCCAATAAAAAACACTACCCTCCCCCCCCCCCTTTCCCTTGACACTGATTTTCAAAAAGAATAAAAGTACATGAATTAATTGAGAAAAAATAATTATAAGCATAATTTAGGATTATTAGTTATATAGTTTGGAATTGTTACATATTTAGAAAGACAATATAAACCCAGTTTTCTAATGAAATTTATCAAAATTACTTATCTATGAAAAATCGAGATTAAGAATGCTGATTGACGAATGTCCGGATAGGATTGATACAAAATCTATATCTGATGAGGAGGGCATCGATGAAACAGTGACACAAAAAATTGCCTATTTTCCTGTCTTTACCAGTCGAATAATTCTGTTTTTATTATTTTAAATTTTGCATTTGCTGAACTTTTTTTTACCAAATTAAAAATGGCAAAAAAAAAGAAAAAAAAATGCCGTTTCCGCTCATTTCTTAGCTCACTTTTTCTAGAAAAAAAATATGATAATAATAATAAAAACGCTAGATTAAATAACTTAGTGGCCAGATAAAAAAAACTTGGTCGCCAGTGGCGACCTGGCGACCGCATTTGTCAAGCCCTGCTCTCGACTGTTGGATAAATGTCTGTGATGTCAGTTGTAATGGATCTATTGTACGTAACTACAGTGCCTAGAATACATAGTGTGGAAACCGGCTATCCTTGTAATGCTTTAACCCGTTCAGGACTAGAATCTTTTGCACGAATTTTATTCTTTTGGCACCATTTTTTGTTAATTACTTGACTTAACTTTATAAACCACGACATGTCGTCATTAAATAAAATCAATTTTACTTTCTTTTTTACTGGTATCAAACTCAAGCGCTGTAAGCACTTTTTAAGGGTGCATATATGCACCAATGGTCCGAATGGGTTAAAAAGTGCTAAAAAGCTGTAGCCTATAAATGTGCAACGCTGCTCCTACGATAATAAGGCGATCATTCCAGCCGAAACATTCACAATGTTTCCGTTCACATACAATGTTTACGTTGAGAAGAGCTAGCAGAAGGCGCTGCGATCCCATCGTTATCTTTTCAACAACGTTGTGCTTTTATTGGATTCAATTTTTTAATACTATTTTGTAGCAGATTTCCACACTATGTATTCTAGGCGCTGTAACGTAACTAAGCATCGCATCATTTTTTCAATGCTTGTTAGAGTTTCGTTCATCTCACGAAACCCTATTACTCCCGCTGCGTTGTCTGTCTCTCACAGAGCCATTCTAAAAAACTATGTAACTTACAGAGTTGAAACTTTGTGTATAAATCTGAATACTAGCTATAAAGAGCTCAAAATATTAAAATTTGAAAAATTCGTATTATTTTATTAAATAGAGATAAACAAACCAAAATTCTAACAGCCTTTTCCTATTAAATTTAAACATTTTTCGTTATAGCAGATGCCAAAAATTAAAAATCCACGATGAAATTCTTCCTACAATAATTATTTTTCTATCAGACGATTTCCACGTGAAAAATGAAAATGAAATAAAAAGTTTCACCAATTGAAAAAAAGGTTAATATGAAATAAAATTCATTGACGTCATAGTGGTAATAAAACGGAAAGATTTCTCAATAATATAAGTAGTATGAGTATGTGTATGTACACAAAGCAGATTAATATCACGTCATTAGAGAAATAAAAAGAAAATCGGATGTCATATCGGAAGTTTAACGGATTTTTCAAATGTTTCATAATAATACAAAGCGAGTATCAATATGTGTAATAGAGGATAGTAAATATATGATATAAATGCTGGACGATTACACCATGAAACATTACTACATTAAAGAAGTGAGTCACAAATTTACTGAATGGTGTATACAAAACGTTTGTATACACCATTCAGTAAATTTGTGATGTTTTCACTGTATAAGACGGAAAAAATCCCGACTGTAGCTAAGAGATAATAATGCAGCATGATTATTGATAAGCATGATTATTGAAAAGGACCGAAAAAACCCTACAAATAAATTATACTTGAAAACATTAAAAATCTGCCTCATCTGCAGATTGCATATTGTTATTGTAAAAAGTTTGTCCATCTTTACATAAAAATTGATTAGCTTAAAACAATAAATGCGTTTTAGAAAATAAGGATTTGAAACGAACAATGATTAAAGAGAACATTTAAAAAAAATTATTTAAACATTTTAAAACTTTTTTAACGTCAAATTTCGACGGTGCTGTTGGACAGATGCAATGCACATGCGCATCGGAGCTCACTTGGTAGCATTATCACAGGGAGAGAGATGTGTACTTTATTTACTATGTTCTTTTATTTACTGAATATGATACGGACGTAAGAATATACTATTTGCATGATATTTCATAGGTCCATGAATTTTTTTTTCTTGAAGTGGTGAATATGGTGGTAATGTTGAAATGATTTGCATTATATAGTTGTTTACGGATTGTTTGTTTGGAGTTTGCATCGAAAGTAGTATACTGTATTTCACTGGGGGGGGGGGACTTTTAAAATAAAATTTTTGAAACATTGTTTCATACTCTTCCCCTATTAAATAATAAAGAAGCTTACTATTTTACTGATATTGCTATAGCAATTTTTTCCGCCAAGTTTTGACGGGATCCATCTAGTAAAATATAAACTTTGTATTATAAATATAATTGTACATTACTTTTCATAATAGCATTAAAACATGATTATTTGCCCCTTCATTGCGGGAAAAAATGCCATTTCTTATGTCAATTTTTTACAGAAATCACCCCGAAAGATTGAATAACTTGGTCGCCAGATCAAAAAACTTGGTAGCCAGTGGCGACCTGGTGACCGCATTTGTCAAGCCCTGGTTACAACGGATAATAAAGTATTGTTCAATATTTTTTTGTGGTTCCCATTTTGAAGCTTGTTGAAATGCAACAACAACAACAAACACAGATGTAATAGGCTGTGCTTTTTACTCTATCTATATTTTTTAGAATTCAAATGTGAGTGCTCTGATGATGATGTATTGCTTCGGTTTTTTATGAATTTTTATGCATGAATTAATGATTTATCTTATTTTGTTTTTGTTTTATGCTCATTTGAATGCCAATGCTACCACATGTGGAAGGTTGGCGGTTCAAAGTACAAATTTATCTTATCTATACAGTATTTAAAGCGAAACACGCATTCTGTCAAATTCACACTCTCTTTTCCATACGAAAATCGTCTCTTTGCACATTCTTCAACTTTTTTTTTTTAAGTTTTCTATCCTCAGAAACGGGAAACGTGTTTAGCTCTCACCTGTTTAGCCTAGGGGGATTGAAAAGGGTTGATTGAAAACGGATGGCGTAATATGGCTATTGGGTTGAAAGCTGTTTTTTTTTTAAGAACTCATGTTTTCACTACTAAATACGCATATTTTTTTGTAAAATTTTAAAGAGAGCTTGGATACAGTTATATTTATAACTGATTGAAATGTCAGAGAGTTCGGAAAATGATAACTATTTTTTATTTCTATGTTAAAGGATCCGACGCGAAAACAAACAAACAAACAAAAAAGCGAGAAGAAAACATTTCTTTTACAACTAGATAACAGTATGTTTTCGCGAAATTTTTTGTACGGGCTGTAAAACCGTTTTATTCGTTTTATTTATAACCATTAAAGATTTCAAAGAGTTCGGATAAAAAGAACAAAAAAAAATGAGAGCTTTTATCACTAAACATCAATAATTTTTCTCGAATTTTTCACTTAAAAATATAATTTTATACAAAATCGGGTTAAAGATATAAAATAATAAAAAACTTGATTTAAAAATATATATATTATCACGGGTCCGGGCAACGCCGGCCGGGTCAAGTAGTTATTATTACCAGCATTTTGATCATTTTTATGCAGTTTGAAGAGTCTAAAGTTTTCGAGTTCTTTGGTAGCCTTGGATGACGTCATGGGGGTAAAACACATAAAGTTCTTGATCATCTTCCTTTCATGTGGGCGGTTGTTCCCAAGTACGTCATTATGATGAAATAGTTTCTGAATGGGTTTTTCGACGAGATAATTATAGTCATTTTGTTGCAATCTTAAAGTACTTTATTTTTCGCTGATTGATGAGTGTTGATTCCAAATAGAAGATTATCTTAGAATTGGGATTTCCGTCACCCGGGACTACCAGGAAACTCGGTTCCTACACATAGACGTGACTTGGCTAGGTTGTCCCCTTCTAAATGGCTTTCCCTCCAGTGAGCTTCCGCAGCGAAATACGGAGAGGTCTCCGGTCGACTCCATTTATCAGGATCATCCACATAAATATAAAAACACAAAACAAAGAACAAAAACACAACAAATCACAAAAATGTTAAGAACAACGGAAAGTTAGTTGAAGAGCCATTCCCGGTCTCTGGAGGACATGGAAAATCCCTCCAAACACGCACAAAAGGCGGGCCAAGTCGAGGTTAGTGGTGGATGAAATCTAGGGAAAGACTCATCCACCCGCCAGACGTAGAAAGTCCTGGGTACTCATAGACGCGCTGGAATGGGTTTCGGCCCAGAGGTCGATTTCAAGTTCGAACGCCTCCATTTTACTAATGAGCCTCCGGCCCAGTTTCTCATGGCTGATCAGTTAGAGAAGAGAATCGATCCGGTTGTCCGGGACCTTCCAGTACGGGATATGGGCTGAGGCCCCTCCGTATCATGGTGCGTCCCCGGAACGGGTACTTCTCTTATCGATCAGCTTGAGGGCGACTCACAACCACTCGCAACGCAAAGAAGGAAATGCAAGGAACGAAATCGTCAACGTTCTACCGCTTACAAGACACCGAGGGTTGCGGCATGCCGCCTCGCCAGCCGACAAGCGTTACAGTAGAACCCTTGCCCTCCTTGTTCTACAGAGCACGCCCGAACCATCGTCTAAACCTAAACAAGTTTTGCAGCCGTCCGACCCACGTTTGCTAGCTTTTGGCCTCGCGTCACCACACGGCACGAGGGTACCGTGCATGAGGGATCGGCCCTACGCGAATGTCTTTTTGCTGCCTGGTCATCCCGAGTTCACGAGGAACACAAGCCCGTACCCACGTCAGTAAAGAACCAACCACGGCACTAACTCAAGGCTCTTAGTGAGGGACGACGAACCTTATCCTCTTGCAGCCGAGAACCAGCCCAAAAGAGGGGAAGACCCAGTAGAATCGGCTACTCAGACATCGCTTTAGCACCCGTTACCACGATGAGGTGTGGGATCGTCGATTGCTGCCCCCCCTCGTGTCAACGAAACATCTAGCGTGGAGAGCCCCGTCTTCTTCCCTACTAAAAGGGCCGATTCGGAGCAACCCGACCGCAAGGCCTGGCTCCCGGTCATCTTCCCAACTTAATGGGCCGATTCAGAATCACCAATAAGAGGGTTTTAAATTAGTCTAAATAGTCTAAATAGAGTGTAGCTGGTCCAGACAGGTCCAATTTAGAATAATTGTGCAATAATTGGAGTAAATAGGGTTTTACTATGGTAACTAGCTAAGTAGGCTAGTGCTATGCTAGATAAGATAAAACTAGAATAAATAGGCTAAATAGGGTGCAGTTAATATAGAAAGACCCAAATTAGAACAATTGGGCCATAATTTGGTAATTTGGCCATAATTGCGGTAAATAAAGCTTTATTATGGTAGACCCAAATTAGAACAATTAGGCCATAATTGGGGTAAGTGGGGGTTTACTATGATAACTAGCTAAATAAGTTGGTACTATGCTTGATAGAATAAGACTAGTCTAAACAGGTTAAATAGGGTGAAACTAGTCTAAATAGACCACGTTACCTTGTTTTATGTTTTGTTTTGATATGCGTGTTATTATTTGGAAATAAAAATTCGCCTTAATTTTACAATTGTTATTCGTGCCACCAACGTTCCACAAGTGGAACATACCTCTAACACCACTTCTATTTTACATAATATTCCAAAATTTGGCACACAACCTTAGAATTAATCTATATCAAAAATAAAATTTCAAATGAATCTGACAAGCAGTTCATGGTACGGCGGCGTGTAAAAGGTTAATAGACACTTGCAAGCAATAAACATTTCCCACTTCTCTCAAAATATAAAAAATAATCAACAGTCCAAAAAATTCTATAAAAACATCAATTAATATCCCTAACGAAATTATTGCTGAATTACAAGACTACGAGGTATACGAACCTTTCAACAGAAAATGCTCTAGATATGCATCGATTGTTGGGAATGAAACCTGATATATTTTTCCCTCTTTCTAGTTAAACTATCTCCTGCGTCCTATTTAATAACTAAATTAGATATATGTATATATATTTGATAGTCTGTTGCTTTTGTAACTTTTTTATGCATCTTTAATTTAAATGTATGGTCAGTAAAAAGTTTCTTTTTTTTTTCTTTTTTGTGAGATTTTAGAACTTGTCTTCGTTTGCATTTTCACCAGCTTAGGAACTAATGGAATCTTTTTTTTTTTTCATTTTTAATAGTTTTCCTTTTATATTTTACTTTATTTAATTCATTTATTTTATTTTATTATAAATTTAAAATTCTTTTAAATTTCTCAATATATACTTTCATTCATGTAGTTTTTTACTACTGTTAAACATCTTTAATGTTTCCCTTAAGTATCTGAAAGTCGCTTAAATGTCGCTTGGGTGTAAAGTTACTCAGCTAATAGGATGTCCAAAAACAGCGTTTCCTTGTTTTATTGTTCCAATAAACATTTCATAAAATATTTTTTTCTGTTTTGAATTATTTTTATTTTACTTGAAAAAACAAAAGCAATACATACCATCATTCGGGGGAAATAATCGACTGACTGAGTAATTGTTTCGAATTATGTTTCTATAATCAAGATATTCGAATGATTAGTAATAATTAAATTGTTCGAGTACTGGTACAACGCTAGAAAATATTAAAACATTTATTGTGTCATTTAAATTTTCCCAGTAAATAGAAGTTATTTTCACAATGGCAATATTGTTACGATGGTTGTTGTTGGATCCGATTATGGGACTATTTGTTAAGCAGTAAAACCTGATATTGTTTATCTTACCTAAGGATGCTCTTATTTCTAAACTTTCTACTATGTGAATCTGCATAGTTTACTATACATTTGCATTTAAACCACTCAAATTCAAATCTTTAACTATTACTAAATAAATCACGAATATTAAAGAATTATATATTATATGCAATAATCAAGGAAGTTACGCGTTTTCAGATACTTAAAGAAGCTTTAGACAAAAATTAAATATCAGCTTTGAATCTCATATATAATTAGCTTAAGGAAATGTCATAAAACAAAATTAAAATTTTTCCCCAGCAGAAACGAAAACAATCGTACGATCTCGTTATTAAGATTTTTGCACGATATCATCAACAAAAATGCTTCTTTTAACATTCAAAGTAATTTAAAATTTACTTTGAAGTGTGCCATTTAATACTGTATTTGTTATTTGCGTGTTTTTCCTGAATATATATATGTGTGTGTGTATAATGAATATCAGATATTTATTGATGTCTTGAGGCATGCATTTATATTTACTAATAAGTTCAGAAATATCAATATACTATTCGAGTTTAATTACTGTCAACATTTTAAAATAAATATAGACATAAAAAAAACTATTTTATCATGTTCTAAAAGGTCCAAACTTCTCAGTCAGATTTTTTTTTCAATACATGTTTAATTTGATATTTTCATAAATTTTATAAATACAAAATGTTTATTTTGACTGGCTTATTAATGTTCAATAAAGGCAATAGTAATAAAATATTCACATTAAGTTTTATACTTGGATTGCTTCAATGATGTCTCTCTCTCTTTCTGTGCGTCTATTAAAATTCTTTTTTAAGAACAACTTTGTTGAATATTTTACACTCTACTTTGGTTAGCGAAAGCATATGTTCATTATTTGGTTATATGATTGAATAATCATTTTACGACAAACAGCTCTTTCGAAAGATTTTCATCATTAATTCACCTTAACTTTCTTATGCAGACAACTATTATATTCATATTGACTAAAACTGTTCAGTATTAGTAGACAACTAAATAACACTGATAAGTGAGTGACACGAAAAGATGAGTAAGAATAATAAACCAAACATTATTTCTATAGCATCGGTAATTGCGCCTCCATTAGACGTATATTCTATACTGAAAGATGGCAAAATCGTTCACGTTTATGATGCTAACTTCATACGTCTTTTATCTCAAATCTTTCGTGTCCCGTATAACGTAACCATAACCTCTGATGGTGAATTTGGTGTCAAGTCATCTAATGGGAGGTGGAGCGGAATGTTGGGGATGGTGATACGTTCAGAAGCCGATTTGACAGCGGGTAGTGTACTACAAGAAGCATATGATGCCGTCAATTTTAGCTATCCTTATCTCTTTACTGAAACCACATTTATGACGGATAAGCTTAAACCAGTCTCCAAGAATATGGCCCTGTTTCAACCGTTTTCATTAAAATTGTGAATTGTACTTCCGGAAATAACTTTCTTTTTTTCATTTATCTTATTCCTTCAAACAAAAAGAAAGCAAACATATCAGTCTGTCTTATTCATGTTATTTGGAAATCTTTTGGAAATATCTATCCAAATTAAATTGCGAAAAAAAATTTACAGGGTGATTTTAAGCATATGGTTAATATTCACCTTCGTCATAACCAACAGTTACAAGGCTCTTTTGCTATCGTTCCTCACATTACCATCATTTACTGGAATTCGAAATATTCCTGATTTAGCCAAAACGGCAGACGAAAATTCAATAACTTGTTACACATACAAAGGTATCCCACTGCCACAAATATTAATCGAATCAGATTTTGGCTCCTGGAAATCTATTGGAAAATGCTTGCAACGGAATGAGATTACTTCGAAAGACGCAGCAGAAGAAACATTTGTTAAAGCACCGCCCGGAAAAGCGTTCATTGGCGGAAGAATTTATTTGGAGCCCTATAAGAAAGAATATTTCATTTCAGAAGAACCGTTGTTTAATCTTATGTTTGCTTTTCCAATTTCAAGAAATTTCTGTTGCAAGAATTACTTAAATAAAATGATCCACCGCCTGTTTGCAGCAGGTGTGTTCCAGAAGCTTAACAGAGATGAAGTGATGCAGCTGGAAATTAAGTTGAGATCTTCTCAGGTAAATGCGTCTAATGATCAAAAGATATTGCAACTCCACAATCTTAAAGGAGCTTTTATCATGTTGAATTCTGGATATATTTTATCATTCATCACACTTTTTATTGAAATAATCATAAACCGTTATCATCTCCCATGAAATATTACACTTTTTAAACAGTGGGTGTTGCTGTTTTTGTTTTTTAAAATTTTGCTCACAAAATTTCTCACACTGAACACAAATCTACAAAATAAAAGGATGGTATACTATATTTGTTTCGCATAGAAAAAATTGTTCTTTAGAAGATTGTTAAACTAAAAGGTAAAAATCACCTTAATATAAAGAATTTTAATAAATTAGAAATAATTAGAAAACATTACAAAATAACTAGAACTATGCTTGTTCACCGCACACAATACTGATAATGGCGACTATTTTTACCTTCTATAAGAAAGAATATTTTATTTAAGAACAATCATTCTTTAACACTGTGTTTGGTTTTCCAATTTCAAGATATTTCTGTTGCAAGAGTTACTTAAATAAAATGATCCCCCTCCTGTTTGCAGCAGGTGTGTTCCAGAAGTTTAACATAGACGAACAGATGCAGCTGGAAATCAAGTTGAGATCTTCTCAGGCAAATGCGTCTGATGATCATTCATATTGCAACTTCACGATCTTAAAAGATCTTTTATCATATTGATTTCTGGATATATTTTATCGTTCATCACACTTTTTATTGAAATAATCATAAACCGTTATCATCTCCCATGAAATATTACACTTTTTAAAAAGTGGATGTTGTTGGTTTTGTTTTTCAAAATTTTACTCACAAAATTTCTCACACCGAACACAAATCTACTTTTCAATGAAATAAACGTATGGTATACTATATTTGTTTCTCATTGGAAAAAATTACTTTAAAAGATTGTTAAACTAAAAGGTAAAAATTACCTTAATATAAAGAATTTTAATAAATAATAAATAACTAGATAAAAAACTACAAAATAACTAAAATTATGATTGTTGTTTGCACGATTGAATGATGCCTTCTGCTTTTCTATTGGCTGTTTTATGTTACTTGTTCTTTTCCCTTGCATTTCCTTTCAGTATTGCTCCTGTCCTCTAAGTGGAAGCACGTCCTCTTTGCTCCTGAAGAAGAAACAAAGCTTTTTCGAAAGACCTTCTTAAGTTTATGGTGTTATTAAGAAATGTTTGGCTTTTATTGTATCACACCAGTTGTTCGACAATTTAATGTGCACAAGATCCCGTCCGAATTTTCTTATTCTTTTTTTTTCTAACGACAGAGTACTAAAATCTAAAATTCACACTCACAAAATATAAACTACACGCGCTGCCACAAAAACTAGAAATCTAAATCATTATAAATTGAATGTTGAATGATATCAGACTAGATGTTGAACATCTGAAATCTTATTGTTGAATGACTTGAGAAGAAGAAAAAAAACACCTGTATATTAAAAGATACTTTTTTTCGTAACATGTATTGATTTCGCACTTTACTGCTAAAATCAAAGTTGGTAACTGAAAAACAGATTTTGAGTTTTAGTTCTCTCACCTTAAATCAGCATAATACCATTTTGAGTTGAGATATTTTATTTTTATTGTTATTTACCTATTTACCTATTTTGCTATTTATCTATTGTTATATTTACCTATGTATTTTACCTATTGTTGAAAATTTTAAAACAGCGTAAATAATAATATTTCCCTTCAAATAAAAACTATATTTTTAGTGTTTCATTCATATCACGAAACCTTATTCGTTTCACTTCTCTGTCTGTCTGTCTGGCAGGCCGTCAAAGAGTCTCGAAAACTGTATAAGTTATAAACTTGAAATTTTGTGTACTTACTGATTAATACGTATACTGTCATACTGGAAATTATTTTGACAATGTCTTCGTTAATGCAAGATATTAATTTAAAACCCGCTCATTGATGAAAAATATTGAACTAAAGCGCAGAATTGAATCAAACCACAAAGAAAATTCATTCTGAAACTCCAGAAGAAGGGGAAGGTTTGTCATAGTCACAGCATTGCAATGGCGATAACAGACTGGACGTTTTCAAAGACAGTCAATCGTCAATCTCATAAACTATTTCACCTAGGAACGTAAAATTTCGGACACACACGCAAAAGAAAATTTGCTTTCAGAATTTCTAAAAAAATTTAATTAGTCCCACTAGAAGTGTAAATATCAATTAAAAATCGATTAAAAAAAAATTCGTTTAATTTCCTTTCATTAGAAAAACACAGACTGGCACCACAGTCTGGCACCTGTTCTCACAGCCCAAAGATGGCGGACTAGGCATTTTTCAGGCTCTATAGATTTTTTTAAATGATTATTGCATTTATCGATTTGAAATTAATACGTCTATGCGTTTTTTTACGGTGAACCCAGAATTATAATTTTTATAAAGATTGCGTAATTAGAACCAAAATAACGAATTATTTTTGTGTTAATGATTTTTTTTTTTTTTTTTTTTTTTTTTTTTTTTTTTTTTGTTTATTATATGATGATTGCAGCTGGTGTGTGAAATCAGAGGCTCTCAGCGAGACATCCCAGCTTTTTGGAAGGGAAGAAGATAAAGAAACCGCAGATTTGATGGGGTAGAATCCAGATTGAGCTAAAATCTCCCGCTGTGACCCCTACTAACCAACGGTAGATAATCAATGTGACAAGGTTGACAAGTATGGTGAAAGCTAAACATTGATCCCAAAAACTGATCTCCAAAATTACGCCATTTCTGATCTGTTTATATATAAAAAAAAGATTCTCCCTCAAAAACGATTTAGTGACCGTTAATTACATTTAACGATGTCCGATTGACATTTCTAAAACCATTAACTGATAAAAGAGAAACAGTTTCTTATCAGTTATTTATGGCTCCCAATCTGTTATTATTTCCGGAAATTGTACTTTTTAACAAAAAAGTGTTACATTCCTTTTAAAATATAAGATACTTTAGCAAAACATAGGTGAAATTTTCCCACAAAATTTCATATGTATGTGTGGATGATTGCGTGTATATTAAAATTTTCTCGCTTTTTCTGGTTCCCAAAGCTCTCACCTTTGTAAAATTAGGAATTTTTTTTATTTATTTATTGTTATATTACTATTTATTTGAACTCACAGTATTCTGTAAAATATTCGAAAAGTCAAGTGGAACCACTCCGGATATTTTTAAGTATCTGTATTGAAGTATTGATTGTATTATGCATCTCTCAAAATTTCGCTTAGAAATTTATAATAGGTGTATAAGCTAACATTTTGGAGACAAACACAAATTTTTTTTTTGCATGTTATATTTCTTAAAACTTTAATTGACCCGTTTATATCGCACTTATTTAATTGTACCGGGCAGACGCGATATAACGAGGAGTCACTGTATTATTTAATCCGTGTCTTTAATTTCGAGTATAAATTGAATATTTTGGCAAAATCTGAAAGTAACGAAGTAGTGACTACTTTTGAAAAGTAGTTTGCAGTCGCTACTTTTTAAATAAAGTAGTTGTAGTTGCAGTTAGCTACATTTCCGATAAAGTAGTTTTCATGACTGCAATTCATGATTTTCCAAAAAAAAAAAAAAAAGAAAGCCTTTATAATACGTTACTTTGCCCTGAGCACCGAACCCGATTATAGAAAACTCACAGCTTTTTTAAGCATGGCAGAAAGTGCGATCTAGCGAATTTATTAAAAAAAAATTATAATTTTTTTCTTTTTCTTTTTTTTAAGATATAGCAGCAGGAATAGAGAAAAAAAGTTATTTAAACTACCTTCAAGTTCAAGCAAGTACAAGAAAAAAAAAGGAAAGAAAAGAAAAGAAAAAGAAAGAAAGAAAAACTGAATCTGGAAATTGTTCTAAACAAACAATTTTTAAAGGGGAAAAAAACATTCGAAAGGGCATTCTTTACATTCATTTCAGTTAATCTCTGTCTATTATCAGTCCGTTCTCTAATATTCGTAAATATACTTTATTTGTATTTTCATGTAATTGGTATATGATATTGAGGTCTAATATGGGACATTCTCAATTGAAAATGCAGCTTGTAGCATTTACAGATCGTAAACAGGGACACGCAAACGAATTCCGTAACATAATGGAATGTTTGTAGTATAACTTAATGATATTACACTACGTCAAACATAATAAATTTGATTTGCGTACTACAACATGCTTAAAGAACATGGTCTGTATAAGATTTATCGGTCATTTAAAAGGACACAAAATAATTCGATTACAGTACTGTACTATCCAAGAGCGGTGATTGCTGGAAATAGGTTTTCAGCTGTGTGATGCTTTTTTAAGCTTAACTAAATTATAGTATATTACGTAGTTAAAAAAAAAAAAAAAAAAAAAAAAAATCTGCAGCTTACAGGATATAGGCTGTACAAAAAAATTTGTAGATATTGTCGTTTGTGGACGTGCGTTGCTTAAATGGTATTTTGAACTGTGTTATTTACTTTTCAGCTAAACTATATTAGATTGTTCTAAGAAATGTTTGTAAAATCTAAATAAACTCATATATATATTATGCTTGCTCCAAATAAATTGGACATATGGATGGTGATTGTCGGAAGTACGTTTTTAGCTATGCTATACGTCTTATAGCTGAAATAAATTTTAGCATATTGTCTAGTATATATAAATATTTATAGATCATACACAGGGCTGCAGAAAACAATACGAATGTATTACAGTCGATAGACGGAAATTGCTGAAACTTAATTTTAAACAGTGTTATGCATTTTCTCGGAATTAAATTCTAGCATTGTGGTCCTGTTTAAAAATATAAGGGTTGCACAAATAAATTTGAATACAAAACTGCATATGGGTGGTAAAACTTAAAATTGCTTTTTCAACTGTATTATGAGTTTTCTTCTTTCATCGTATCAAAAGATGAAATTGCGTTTAAATATTCTGGAAGTTTTGGAAATAGTTTCATCTATGCGTGAAGCATGAATTTTTTTTCTTGTTCTTTAGTTACAACATTTTGCAGTTGTCTGATCTTAATGTTCATTCTTTTACGAAATATATTTATTCATATATACAATAGATTTATTGTTTATTAATAACTGTTTCTGTGAAAAGGAATTTTTTTAAAAATATTTTAGTTAAAAGCAAAAATAGCATGAAGATTTTCATTGTATTCTGCCTTTTAGGTAGATTTCGTAAGAAATACTACCTATTACATTCTCGTTGGAATTTTTGAAAAAATTTTGCAGATCTACGCCGATCATGACTCCCAGAAACCAACCCCCCCCCCCCCCCCCCAGTTCAAAACTTTATCTATCTATCTATGTCACTTTTTTATGCACAAGATAATGTCAATAATTCTGCACAAATCTCTTCCAAACGGATACATAAAATTAAGGGGCATAAAATCTCGGTCAAGTTCATTAATGGGCAAAATCAAACCAGGGGGGGGGGATGGGGGCTTTTTGTAAAAACAGAAAAAACCATGCTTTCTTAATTATGATACGTATCGAATCCGTTTAAAGTTATTATTACTTCTAGGAAAAGGGCCGAAAATTTATATATGACAGATTTTTTATATCATCAAAAATGGTCCCAAGGGGCGGGGGGGGGAGGGGTTTTTAGAAGAAAAAAATTCATAACTTCGTCAATTTACAAGATATCAAATCCGCTTAAATTTAGTATAAATCCTCTTAATATTATCTAAAACTTTTATACTGACAAGTTTTTTTTATAGAAAATAAATAAATAAATAAATCCCTGTCGGCTCCGCCTGCAAAAAAGTTAGGTTTCGAAGTGGGCGGTTCCAACTACCGCATCATGACAAAAAGGTCATTTCTTCCGCAATTCCCAAGAAACAGGCGCCCCACGGTCTGCGTCTTCGAAATCTACCTGTGCCTGCAGGCCGAGCCGTCATGGATTTTTTTTTAAGTATAAGTGTTTGTTTTTAACAGCTATTTCTATAGGCGGCATATACTGTATAGTCATTTTAAAAGCATCAGAATTTACATATTTATTATTTTTCTCCTCTCAGAGTATTTAGAATTTTTCTGTAAACATGTTTTCGCTATAATCACAAATGGTTAACAGGTGCATATGGCATTTCTGAAACCATTTAATTGATCAAAGAAGGAGCTTTTTTTTTGTCATTAATTATACTTAATGCTCGCGAACTGATAAAAATCGTTGAAATGTCCTCTGTACAGTATAAAGCATGCCGTCCAGTTAGTTATTGTACTGGAACCCTCAAGTGAAATACGTGTTTCTTAGTTCAAGAATGGCCGAAATTAGTTATATTAAAAGTGAGCATGGAGATTTGCTTCTAAATTACGAAAATGACCTATTCCAATTTAATAGAAAGTATCAAAATACAGAATACTGGAGATGTGTGACAGACAAATGCAGAACGAGAGTTAATATAGAAAACAACAATATTAAAAGTAAAATCAAATGTAAAATCATTCCAGAAAATCTATATAAAAAGTTTTCTTTTGAAATTTTCGATTTAATCGGAAAATAACACAATTTCTAATTTACAGCATTGACAGAAAAATGATATATTGCAGACACTAAGGATTTCAAGAAAAATGTTTTGAATAGCTGTGGGAAAATAAATCATATTAATGAAATTCATTTTGAACCGAATATCGGCACGTGACAGCGCAGGAATGAAAAATAAATCTACCGTCCTAAGACAATAATAGCTTATAACTCAAGATGTAATTCATTTATCGTAAAATAAAAAAAAACTGTTTGATTACAAACCTTATTAATAATCATACTTGCAAATATCATTATGCAAGTATGTAAAATAAGTCATTAGGTGTGTCAGAAGTTTCTCGTTGTTGAGCGGGGAAAATATTTTCTGGAGAACCGCCTTATAATAATTATTATAATAATAATAATTATTATTTAGAAATTTTATGGAAAATTTGTAAAAAAATAATTTATTATTATTACTATAATTTTTTTACTATTATGTTTTTGGAAACCAAATTAAGCTGTTTTATGAAAAATTAACTTATCTTGTTAATAAAACTCATAATATTATGTTTCAAGAACCAATAGGTAATGTTTAATAATATAAAGTTTTAAAAAGAAATATAATCCATATAGTTTTTAACATTTTCCAACATAGCTTAAAAGTATTTGTGCCTCCTCTTTGTCCCTCCGTCTTTTTGACAGTTTGTCCCCGCTCTAACTTTCGTAAATATACTTGAATTTCCACGATTTAGATATACGTTATCGAGGCTATATATTCCCTATTGATATTCAAAATGAAGTAGATAATTATAGCTCGTTTACAGGGATAGACAAAAGTTTTCGTTTACATTATGGTCAGTGGGGAAAAATCATTTGCAGTACATTTTAGTGATGTTATGAAACAGCAAATATGATGGAACTGGTATGTGTCCCTGAGGTGGGCTACAGTATACTTTCTATAGAGTATGAAGTAAGTAGCACATATGTAGTTCGTTTATAAAACTATGAACACTAATTGCTGGAAGTGCGTTTTCAGTTGTAGTACGTGTTTTTAAATGTAACTAAATTTTAACGCATTACGTGATAAATATAGGAATTCTATAGATCATATACAGAGCTTTACGAAAGAAATCATAAGCATTTCACTTTATGGGCAGAGCCCCATTAAGATTGTCCATGGCCCAAGGCCTAGCAGATTTTCAGGGTCCCCCTCTAACCAAAATAGTAGCTAGAAATGTTTTTTTGGAGTGTATTCTGCAATTTTTCTGCATTTTATGAAAATGGCCATGAAACTCGGGTTAATATAATTTTTTTTTTGCTGCTTGATACTATAATATTTTAAATATTTCTTTAAAAAAGTTCCCCATAAAAATATTTGCCAACAGCATTTCTATTTAAACTGTTTGTAGAGAACAGAAAAGTACAGGCAAGGCATTTGTATCTATTTAGACGTATATCTGTTTCTGAGATATCGAAAATTGAAATAAAATTTCTTCTAGGAGAATTTTTTTCCTAAATAATTTTACTCATTTTGGAGCATCCGTCTCCAATGGGCCCAAGGCCGTGGCCTATACTTGGCCTGTGCGGTAATAAGGACCTGTTTATGGGAGTGAATTCCTAAAGCGTGTTTTTAACTGTGTTAGGCATTTCCAGCTAAAATATATTTTATTATTCTAAGAGATTCTTGTAGAATAGAAATAAATTCATATGGCTGCGTAAAAGAAATTTAGATATATTGCCACCTATGGATGGTAAGTGCTGTAAGTGCATTTTTAGTTTTGAGTTTTCAAGCTGAATTTAATGTTAGTATACTACGTGATGTGTATAAAGCGTATGAGATATAGGTTTACTCCATCAACGCCTCCCCCCCCCCAAATAATAATAATAATAATAATAATAATAATAATAATAATAATAATAATAATAATAATAATAATAAATCATATTAACATCTATGGAAGGGTTTCCTGAAAATGCACTTTTAACCGGTTTGCACGTTGTTTAGCTCAACCAAATTTTGCTGCATTATTCATATACATTGTTGCTCTAAAGGATACTGATACATGAATGTAGTGTCATCATGTAGTATAAGTAGCATTTCCCTAGAAAAAACTTTTTTAGTTGTTTTAAACTTTTTCCAGCTCATTGAAATTTTAGTTTCATTATGTAGTATGTTTAAAGCTCTATAGATTATATACTGGGTTGCAGCAACTGATTCTCATACATTATCTGCTATGGATAACAATTCTTAACAAGTTGGAAATTGTACGTCAAACGTGACAAATGAGGTGCGTTCGTACTATAAGCTAGTTACATAAATATTCAGATCTTTTCTGATTTTTAATTCTGTGAAATGAATTATATCGTCTGCAGATAAATTTCTGTCATAAAATAAGTATCTCGGTCGCTTGACGATTAAACTTCGGAAGCTCCTATAACAAAAAAGCACCGATTTAAAAAAAAAAAAAAATTCAAATTTCTTAATAAATATTTTTATTAATATCTCCTGAAGTTTTGATTCGATTTTAATAAAATTTGAAATGTCTCGACAAAATTCTGCAAAGATCATATATTTTAAATTGCAAACCATTCGGTTGGGTAGTTTTTGCGTTGTTATATGCGGACGGACGGACAGACGGACAGACAGACAGACGGACGGACAGATGGACGGACCAAACGACGACAATAGGTGCTACGTATTTATATAATTACGAACGCACCTAAAAATGGATTTTTAACTGCGTTCTGTCGTTCTGTGTTTTAAATTGTTTATTTAGATGTCTCATTGCATTGTATGAAAGAAGGAAATTTCTTAACAGTATTCAAATAATGTTGGAAAATGTTTCATAATCTATAACCGATGTACGAGTTTTCGTTCCAGTTTTTCTTCCCTTGAAATCGTGTAAAGAGGTACAGTTCAAATTTTTTGAAATTAAAGGACAATATAAATTTTTAAATTCTGAAGCTAAAATTATACTTTGTATCCTAAAATGCATCACAGCAAAATTTCTGAGACATTTCCAATCAGCACCCTAGCTAGAGTTTTTTATTTTTCACAAACTTCCATCATTTGTTGCCATCCTGACTGAATGGCTTGAATGAAGGCTTTGAACATATTTATCTCAACCACTTCCCCACCATTTTAAAAATTCCTCGAAAGCCTAGGACTTTGACAAATTTTTATTTAAGGAGAGGGCTATAATTTTTTACAAAAATGGTCTCGAGTCTCCCCCCCACCCCAAGTTTTAAAACCCAGTTATATTATGCCAATACAGTTTTTTCTTTTTTATATAAAGACAAATTTCCTTTAGCTACAAATTTAGCTTTGTTAAGAGGGAAAAATATTTGTAATAAATAAAACGTTATTTTATTTTATGTAATTGACAATATTTATGTTAAAAATTCTTAACTGCATTTTACTTCAAAAACAAAACAAACCAGTTTCAGCCTTTTTTTTTATTCTTTATATAAATAGTTAGAGAAATTCGAAGTCCTTTTTACAGAAAAAAAAAAAAAAAAAAAAAAAAAAAAAAAGGAGAAAAGATCTATTTAATGGCTGTTCATTTCCTGTTTGCATTCACTAATCGGTTATGATTACGGGGGGTCGGTTTCAAGTAGTAAAGATTCTAAGCATCAAAATGGTGGTTTGGTTTTTTAAAACTAAAATAAATAGAAGGAAAATACTTCCTTAGAGATAGATTAAGTACTTGATTGATAATGATGGAGAGATTTACGCCACGGGAGATTTTAGCTCAATCGGGGTAGAATCGATGGTAGTAAGTCATTAAACGCTTTATTATTATTATTATTATTATTATTATTATTATTATTATTATTATTATTATTATTCCATTTACCGATTTGAAAACCATGCAGTTATGCATATTTTTCTACGGTGACCCCACAAATCTAATTTTTATAAAGATCGCATTATTATAACCTAAGTTGTATTTTATCACAAAATGCTTATTTTTGTACAGAAAAAAGGTAATAAAACGTTAATAGACGATGATGTAATTAATAATACGAATATGGATTATTAATATAGAATCGGAGAGGGGGGGGATACTTTTCTATTATATATCGCATATAGTCCACATGACAGATATTATTATGACTGAGCAGAATAGTGGGCTTCACCCGCTATCTAATCAGATATTCAAATAAACGAAAAAATAGACCAGTAAATTTTTATTCTATCAAAAACCTTTAATTTTTTTTAATGAAATTTATTTGGATTTATTAATTAAAAGATAAAGTGTTTTGATAGGAATATTAACCGAAGCCCTACGTCAAGTCTTCGATCACACTTATCCACTTGTTACGTTTAAAATATGAAGAAAACTTCGGTGAAAGTTACGTCATATTCGAAACGATACGTTTAAACCGTCTTACTGAAAACGATTTTCGGTACTTCTCCATTATCCCGTTGATCTCTTTCCAGTAAAGAAAAAAGAACTATCGCTAAACTTTAACGCCCAAAAAACCAATGAAGAAATTTTGCCATTGAATCTAAAAAAAAAAAAATTACAAAAAATTAGAAAGCCCAACTCACTAAAGTGTCAACTATAGGTAAGTTTAAACAATAAAATTTATAATTCATTATTGAAAAGATAACAAGTGGGTTGGTGTGATCGGAGGTCGCACAAAGGGATTCGTTTAATATTCCTTTCAAAACACTTTATGCTTTAATAAATAAATTCAAATGAAAAATATTTAATTATAATTATCAATACACTATCTCAATAAGAACATAGATGGCAGCCAAACAAACAAAAAAAGTTATTTTAACCAGGACTTCTCTCAAAGAGTTAGTCTGAGTGATATTGCTGAGAACATAGGATTAACAATTACGATATAATGAAAAAGAGCAAATTAAATGATAGATTTACTAATGTAAATTCACATACACTGCTAAAAACATAGAAAATAAGTACTGTTCATCAGTTTGTTTTCATATATATATTTTTCTTTTTATAACATGCGGCAAAGAATCTCATTTTCTTATGCCGGAATTGCGCAAAACTAAAAAAAAAAAAAAAAAAAAAAAAAAAAAAACGGATATTTTAAAACGCCAACCTTTTTAAAGTTATGTAATCGGATTTGCAGCCAATAGCGTATTTTAGCAAGCAAAAATCGGGTTAAAGTTATAAAATAATAAAAACTTGATTTTTAAAAAAAATTATTATAACGGGCCCGGGCAACGCCGGGCGGGTCAGCTAGTTTATTATTATTATCAGCATTTTGATCATTTTATGCAGTTTGGTATAATGTTAGATATGTTAAAATTAGTCTAAATAGGCTAAATAGAGTGCAGCTGGTCCAGATAGGCCAAAATTAGAATAATTGTGCAATAATTGGGGTGAATAGGGTTTAACTATGGTAACTAGCTAAATAGGCTAGTGCTATGCTAGATAAGATAAAACTAGTCTAAATAGGCTAAATAGGGTGCAGCTAGTCTAGATAGACCTAAATTAGAACAATTGGGCCGTAATTTGGTAATTAGGCCATAATTGCGGTAAATAAGGTTTTATTATGGTAGATCCAAATAAGAACAATTGGGCCATAATTGGAGTATGTGGGGGTTTACTATTGTAACTAGCTAAATAAATTGGTACTATGCTTGATAGGGTAAGACTAGTCTAAACATGCTAAATAAGGTGCAACTAGTTTAAATAGGCCCACTTTACCTTGTTTTTTGTTTTGTTTTGATACGCGTGTTATTGTTTGGAAATAAAAATTTGCATTAATTTTACAATTGTTATTATTATAATTATCAAAAATAAAATTTCAAATGAATCTGACAAGTAGTTCATGTTGCGGCGGGTAAAACGTTAATAGACACATGCAAGCAAAAACATTTCCCATTTCTCACAAAATATAAAATGAATCAACTGTCCAAAAAATTCTATAAAAACATCAATAATATCCCTAACGAAATTATAGCTGAATTACAAGACTAGGAGGTTTCCGACCCTGTCAAAAGTAAATGCCCCAGATATGCATCGATAGTTGGGGATGAAACCTGAGTTATATTACCGTCTTTCTAGTTAAACTTTCTCCTGCGTCTTGTTTAATTACTAAATTAAATATATGTATATATATTTGATAATCTGTTGCTTTTGTAATTTTTTATATAGCTTGAATTTAGATGTATGGTCACTAAAAAGTATACCTTTTCCTCTTTTTGTGACATGTTAGGGCTTGTCTTCACTTGAATTTTCGTCAACTTAGGAACTAATGGAATCTTTTTTTTTTTTCAATCTTGATAGTTTTCCTTTTATATTTTACATTATTTAATTCATTTATATTATTTTATTATAAATTTAAATTTCTTTTAAATTTCCCTATTTATACTTTCATTCATGTAGTTTTTTACTACAGTTAAACTTCTCTCATGGCTACCTTATGTATCTGCAAGTCGCTTACATGTCGCCTGGGTATAAAGTTGCTCAGCTTCTAGGATGTCCAGAAACAGCCTTTCCTTGTTTTATTGTTCCAATAAACATTTCATAAAATATTTTTTTCTGTTTTGAATTGTTTTTATTTTACTTGAAAAAACCAAAGGAATACATGCCATCATTCGGGGGAAATAATCGACTGAGTAATTGTTTCGAGTTATGTTTCTATAATCGAGACATTCGAATGATTAGTAATAATTAAATTGTTCGAGTGATAGCATAACGCTAGAAAATATTAAAACATTTATTGTGTCATTTAAATTTTCCCGGTAAATAGAGAATATTTTCACAATGGCAATATTGTTACGATGGTTGTTGTTGGATCCGATTATGTGACTATCTGTTAAGCAGTAAAACGTGATATTATTTATCTTCCCTCAGGATAATCTTATTTCTAAACTTTCTATGTGAATCCGCATAGTTTACTATACATTTGGATTTAAACCACTCAAATTGGAATCGTTAACTATTACTAAATAAATCATAAATATTAAAGAATTATATATTCTATGAAATAATCAAGGAAGTTTCGCCTTTTCAGATACTAAAAAAACTTTAGCCAAAAGTTGAATACTAACTTTGAATCTCACATATAATTAGCTTAAGGAAATGTCATAAAAGAGAATTAAAATTTTTCCCCAGCAGAAACGAAAACAATCCTGCGATCTCGTTATTAAGATTGTTGCACGAAATCATGCACAAAAATGCTTCTCTTAACATTAGAAGTAATTTAAATTTTACTGTGTGCCATTTAATACTGTATTTGTTATTTGCATGTTTTCCCTGAATATATATATATGCGTGTGTATAATGACTACCAGATATTTATTGATGTTTTGAGGCATGCATTTATATTTACTAATAAGTTCAGAAATATCAATATCCTATTCCAGTTTAATTATTGTCAACATTTTAAAATAAATATAGACATAAACAAAACTACTTTATCATGTATTAAAATGTTCGAACTTCTCAGTCACTTTTTTTTTTTTATATATACATGTTTAATTTGACATTTTCATAAATTTTATAAATACAAAATGTTTATTTTGACTGAATTATTAATGTTTAATAAAGGCAATAAATAGTAATAAAATATTCACATTAAGTTTTATACTTTGATTTTGAAGAACTACCTTGTTGAATATTTTATACTCTAATTTGGTTAGCGAAAGCATAAGTTCATTATTTGGTCAGATGATTGTATTATAATTTCATGACAAACAGCTCTTTCGAAAGATTTTCTTTTTTAATACGCTTTAATTTTTTTATGCAGACAAATATTATATTCATTTTGACTAAAACTGTTCAGTGTTAGTAGACAACTAAACAACACTATTCAGTGAGTTACACGAAAATATGAGTAAGAATAAGAAACCAAATATTATTTCAATAGCATCGGTAATTGCGCCTCCGTTAGACGTATATTCTATACTGAAAGATGGCAAAATCGTTCATGTTTACGATGCTAACTTCATACGTCTTTTATCTCAAATATTTCGTGTCCCGTATAACGTAACCATATCCTCTGATGGTGAATTTGGTGTCAAGTCATCCAATGGAAGCTGGAGTGGAATGTTGGGGATGGTGATACGTTCAGAAGCCGATCTAGCAGTGGGTGGTGTACTACTAGAGCAAGAAACATATGATGCAGTCAATTTTAGCTATCCTTATCTCTTCACTGAAGCCACATTTATGACGGATAGGCTTAAACCAGTCTCAAAGAATATGGCCCTATTTCGTCCGTTTTCATTAAAACTGTGGATTGTACTCACGGCAATTATTTTCTTTTTTTCATTTCTCTTATTCCTTCAAACAAAAAGAAAGCAAACATATCAGTCTGTCTTATTCATGATATTTGGAAATCTTTTGAAAAAATCTATCCAAATTAAATTGCGAAAAAAATTTTACAGGGTGGTTTTAAGCATATGGTTAATATTCACCTTCGTCATAACCAACAGTTACAAGGCTCTTTTGCTATCGTTCCTCACATTACCATCATTTACTGGAATTCGAAATATTCCTGATTTAGCCAAAACTGCAGAAGAAAATTCAATAACTTGTTACACATACAAAGGTACCCAACTGCCACAAACATTAAGCGAATCAGATTTTGACTCCTGGAAATCTATTGGTAAATGTTTGCAACGGAATGAGATTATTTCGGAAGACGCAGAAGAAGCATTTGTTAAAGCACCGCCCGGAAAAGCGTTCATTGGCGAAAGAATTTATTTGGAGCCCTTTAAGGAAAAATATTTCATTTCAGAAGAATCATTCTTTAATATTATGGTTGCTTTTCCAATAGCAAGAAATTTCTGTTGCAAGAATTACTTAAATAAAATGATCCACCGCCTGTTTGCAGCAGGTGTGTTCCAGAAGATTAACAGAGATGAAAACAGGCAGGTGGAAATTAAGTTGAGATCTTCTTATGTTAATTCGTCTGATGACCATAAGATATTGCAACTTCACGATCTTAAAGGAGCTTTCATCATATTGATTTCTGGATATATTCTATCATTCATCACACTTTCTATTGAAATAATCATAAACCGTTATCATCTCCCATAAAATATTGCACTTTTTAAAGAGTGGATGTTCTTGGTTTTGTTTTTCAAAATTTTACTCACATTTCTCACACCGAACACAAATGTACCTTTCAATGAAATAAACGGAGGGTATACTATATTTGTTTCCCATAGAAAAAATTGTTGTTTAGAAGATTTTTAAACTAAAAGGTAAAAACTACCTTAATATAAAGGATTTTAATAAATTAGAAATAATTAGGAAACGTGTCCAAAATAACTAGAATTATGTTTGTTCATCGCACGCAAGATTGGCAATGGCGACTATTTTTACCTTCTATAAGAAATAATACATTATTTCAAAAGAATCATTTTTTAACACTTTATTTCCTTTTCCAATTTCAAGAAATTTCTGTTGCAAGAGTTACTTAAATAGAATTAATTATCCATGTTCTGTTTGCAGCAGGTGTGTTCTAGAAATTAACAGAGATTAACAGATTCAGCTGGAAATCAAAAGTTGAGATCTTCTCAGGTAAATGCGTCTGGTGATCATAAGATATTGCAAATCACCCTCTTAAAAGATCTTTTATCATATTGATTTCTGCATATATTTTATCATTAATTACACTTTCTATTGAAATAATCACAAACAGTTATCATATCCCATGAAATAATGCAGATTTTAAACAGTGGATTTTTTTTTTTTTTTTTTTTTTACAAAATTTGTCAACAAAGACAAACCTGCCTTTCCTTGCTTTATGAAATAAATGGATGGTATACCATATTTGTTTCTCATTGGAAAATAATTACTTAAGAAGATTGTTAAACTAAAAGGTAAAAATTAACTTAATATAAAGAATTTTAATAAATTATAAATAACTAGTAAAAAAATTACAAAATAACTAGAATTACGATTGTTATTCGCACGATTGGATGATGCCTTCTGTTTTTCTGTTGTTTGTTTTCTTTTACTTGTTCTTTTTCCTACCAGTTCCTTTCAGTCTTGCTCCTGTCTTCAAAGTAGTAGCACTCCTCTTTGTGCCTGAAGAAGAGACATAATGTTCTTTCGAAAGGCCTTGCTAATTTCTTAAGTTTATGGTGTTATTAAGAAATGTTTGGCTTTTATTGTATCACACCAGTTATTCAACATTTTAATGTGCAAAAGATCCCGCCTGAATTTTTTTATTCTTTATTTTTTTATTCTAATGACAGAGTACTAAAATCTAAAATTCACGCTCTCAAAATATAAACTACACGCGCTGCCACAAAAACTAGAAATCTAAATCATTCTAAATTGAATGTTGAATGATATCAGACTAGATGTTGAACATCTGAAATCTTATTGTTGAATGACTTGAGAAGAAGAAAAAAAACACCTGTATATTAAAAGCTACTTTTTTTCGTAACATGTATTGATTTCGCACTTTACAGCTAAAATGAAAGCTGTTAACGGAAAAACAGATTTTGAATCAAAGTTTTAGTTACCTCACCTTAAATCAGCATAATACCATTTTGAGTTGATATATTTTATTTTTATTTGTATTTACCTATTTTGTTATTTATCTATTGTTATTTACCTATGTATTTAACCTATTGTTGAAAATTTTAAAACAGCGTAAATAATGATATTTCCCTTCAAATAAAAACTATATTTTTAGTGTTTCATTCATCTCACGAAACCTTATTCGTTTCACTTCTGTCTGTCTGTCTGTCTATCTGGCTGGCTGGCTGTCTGGATAGCCTGTTTCCACAGCCCAAAGATGGCGGACTAGGCATTTTTCAGGATCTATAGATTTTTTTTAATGATTATTGCATTTATCGATTTGAAATTAATATGTCTATGCGTTTTTTTTTTACGGTGAACCCAGAATTATAATTTTTATAAAGAAGCGTAATTAGAACCAAAATAACATTAGCATTTTCATTCCAAAATAGCATTTTCTATAAATATTTCTTATAGAATTCTATAAGAAATTTTTGTAAGGAATGGCTTAAGAAGAAGAAGAAAAACACCTGTATATTAAAAGCTACTTTTTTTTCGTAACCTGTATTGATATCGCACATTAACGCTAAAATGAAAGCTGTTAACGGAAAAACAGATTTTGAATCAAAGTTTTAGTTACCTCACCTTAAATCAGCATAATACCATTTTGAGTTGATATATTTTATTTGTATTTGTATTTACCTATTTTGTTATTTATCTATTGTTATTTACCTATGTAATTTAGCTGTTAATGAAAATTTTAGAAAAACAGCGTAAATAATAATATTTCCTTTCAAATAAAAACAATATTTTTATGGTTTCATTCATCTCATGAAAAACTATTCGTTTCACTTCTCGGTCTGTCTGTCTGGCTGGCTGACTGGCTGGCTGGCCGTCACAGAGACCGATCTCGGAAACTGTATAAGTTAGAAACTTGAAATATCGTGTACTTACTGATGAATACCTACTGTCACACTGGAAATCATTTTGACAATGTCTTCATTAATACAAGATATTAATTTAAAACCCTGTCATTAATGAAAAATATTCAACTAAAGCGTAGAATTTAATCAAACCACAAAGAAAATTCATTCTGAAACTCCAGAAGAGTGGGAAGGGTTACCATAGTCACAGCATTGCAATGTCTATAACAGACTGGACGTTTTCAAAGACACCCTATCTCATAAACTATTTCATCTAGGAACGTGAAATTTCGGACACCCACGCAAAAGAAAATTTACTTTCAGAATTTCTATTTTTTTTTATTACTCCCACTAGAAGTGTAAAAATCAATTAAAAATCGATTTGAATAAATTCGTTTAATTTCCTTTCATTGGAAAATCACACTCTGTCACATGTTCCCACAGCCCAAAGGTGGCGGATTAGGCATTTTTCCGGCTCTATAGAATTTTTTTATTATTGCATTTATCCATTTGAAATTAAAGTATCTACGCGTATTTTCTTACGGCGAACCCAGAAATCTAATTTTTATAATGATTGCGTTATTAGGACAAAAATTTCAAATTATTTTTGCGTTAATGAAATTTCTTTTTTTATTATATGATGAGTGCAGCTGGAGTGTGAAATCAGAGACTCTCAGACAGACATCCCGGCTTTTTCGAAGGGAGGAAGATAAGTAAACCACAGATTTGATGGTTGTAAGCAATTAAAAGCTTTATTATTATTATTATTATTATTTAATATTCCATTTACCGATTTGAAAACTACGGATCTATATGCATATTTTTTTACGGTGAACCCAGAAATCCAATTTTTATAAAGATCGCATTATTATAACCTAAGATGTATTTTATCACAAAATGCTTATTTTTGTACAGAAAAAAGAAATAAAACGCTAATAGACAATGATGTAATTAATAATACGAATATGGATTATTAATAAAGAATCGGAGAGGGGGAAAATACTTTTTATTAAATATCGCATATAGTCCACATGACAGATATTATTATGACAGAGCAGAATAGCGGGCTCAGCCGCTATCAGGCCGGTTCAGATATTCGATAAAACGAAAAAAATAGACCGGTAAATTTTAATTTCATAAAACCCATGACTTTTTTTTAAAAATGAAATTTATTTGGATTTATTAATTACAGGATAAAGTGTTTTGATAGGAATATTAACCGAAACCCTTCTTGAGATTTTCGATCACATTTACCCAATTGTTACGTTTAAAATATGAAGAAAACTTTGGTGAAAATTACGTCATATTCGAAACGATACCTTTAAACCGTCTTAATGAAAACGAGTTTCGGTACTTCTCCATTATCGCATTGATTTCTTTCCATTTAAAAAAAAAAAAAACTATCGCCAAACTTTAACGCACAAAAAACCAATGGAGAAATTTTGCCATTGAATCTAAAAAAAAAAAAAAAAAAAAAAAAATACAAGATATTAGAAAGCCCCACTCACTAAAGTGTCAACTATAGGTAAGTTTAAACAATAAAATTTATAATTCATTAATGAAAAGAAATCAAGGGGGTAAGTGTGATCAAAGATCGCACAAAGGGTTTCGTTTAATATTCCTTTCAAAACACTTAATAAATAAATATATCCCTTAATAAATAAATCCAAATGAAAAAATTTAATTATAATTATCAATACACTATCTCAATAAGAACATAGATGACTGCCAAACAAACGAAAAAAGTTACTTTAACCAGGACTTCTCACAAAGGGATTAGTTTGAGTGATATTGCTGAGAACATAGGATTAACAATTATGATATAATGAAAAAGAGCAAATTAAATGATAGATTTACAAAATATCATATATAAATTCACATACACTGTTAAAAAAATAGAAAAAAAGTACTGTTCATCAGTTTGTTTTCATTTTTGTTTCTTTTTGTAACATTCCGCAAAGAATCTCATTTTCTTATGCCGGAATTGCGCAAAACTTTAAAAAAAAATGCCGGATACTTTAAAACGCCAAGCTTTTGAAAGTTACGTAATCGGATTTGCAGCCAATAGCGTATTTTAGCAAGCAAAAATCGGGATAAAGATATAAAATAATAAAAACTTGATTATTTTTAATATTTAATATCACGGGTCAGGACTACGCCGGGCGGGTCAGCTTGTTTATTATTATTATCAGCATTTTGATCATTTTTATGCAGCTTGGTATAATTTGATATATGTTAAAATTAGTCTAAATAGGCGAAATAGAGTGCAGCTGGTCCAGATAGGCCCAAATTAGAATAATTGTGCAATAATTTGGGTGAATAGGGTTTAACTATGGTAATTAGCTAAATAGGCTAGTGCTATGCTAGATAAGATAAAACTAGTCTAAGTAGGCTAAATAGGGTGCAGCTAGTCTAGATAGACCTAACTTAGAACAATTGGGCCATAATTTGGTAATTAGGCCAGAATTGCGCTAAATAAGGTTTTATTATGGTAGACCCAAATTAGAACAAATGGGCCATAATTGGGGTAAGTGGGGTTTACTATGATAACTAGCTAAATCAGTTGGTACTATGCTTGATAGGGTTAGACTAGTCTAAACAGGCTAAATAGGGTGCAACTAGTCTAAATAGACCCACTTTACCTTGTTTTTTGTTTTGTTTTCATATGCATGTAATGCTATTATTATTTGGAAATAAAAATTCGCCTTAAATTTACAATTGTTATTCGTACCTCCGACGTTCCACAAGTGGAACATACCTCTAACACCACTTCTATTTTACATAACATCCCAAATTTTTGCACACAACCTTAGAATTAATCTAAAATATCAAAAATAAAATTTCAAATGAATTTGATAAGTAGTTCACGGTGCGGCGGGGAAAAGGTTAATAGACATATGCAAACAATAAACATTTCCCACTTTTCTCAAAACATAATAAAAAATCAACCATCCAAAAAATTCCAGAAAAACATCAATAATATCCGTATCGAAATTATTGTTGAATTACAAGACTACAAGGTCTCCGACCCTGTCAACAGAAAATGCCCTAGATATGCGTCGATCGTTGGGGATGAGACATGAGTTATTTTACCCTCTTTCCATTTAAACTTTCTCCTGCGTCCTGTTTAATTACTAAATTAAATATATGTATATATATTTGATAGTCTGTTGCATTTGTAATTTTTTTATATAGCTTGAATTTAGATGTATGGTCACTGAAAAGTGTCTCTTTTCCTCTTTTTGTGAGATGTAAGGGCTTGTCTTCACCTGAATGTTCGACAACTTGGGAACTAATGGAATCTTTTCTTTTTTCCATTTTTGATAGTTTTCCTTTTATATTTTTCTTTATTTAATTCATTTATTTTATTTTATTATAAATTTATAATTCTTTTAAATTTCTCTATTTATAGTTTCATTCATGTAGTTTTTTACTACAGCTAAACGTCTTTAATGGCTCCCTTATGTATCTGCTAGTCGCTTACATGTCACCTGGGTATAAAGTTGCTCAGCTACTAGGATGTCCAAAAACCACTTTTCCTTGTTCAATTGTTCCAATAAACATTTCATAAAATAGTTTTTTTCTGTTTTGAATTATTTTTATTTTACTTGAATAAACTAATGGAATACATGTCTTTTACTTTACTTGAAAAAACAAAAGGAATACATACCATCATTCGGGGGAAATAATCGACTGGGTAATTGTTTAGAGTTATGTTTCTGTAATCGGGATATTCGAATGATTAGTAATAACGAGCAGGGAAGACCGAGCTATGCTCGTTGAAAATTAACTTTGAGTTCAAATATCATGACCCATGACCAAAATGACCCACCAATAAAATTTTCTGAGCCATTTTTTAGATACAATTAGCTTGTCCCTGACCCATGATGACACAAAATGACGCACTAATCGGGTTTTCTCGAGCATATGACATAGCCCAATGATTTTTTCGTGCCCAAAAAACGTAGAATATAAAATTTAGTGCAAATCGTCTGAGCCGTTTCTAAGATAAAAATAACTTGACCCATAATGACCTATGACCAAAATGACCCACTTATCGAAATTTCTCGAACATGTGACCTAGCCCAATAGTGTTCTCTTCCCTAAAACTGTAGGATACATAAATTTAGTTCAAATCCCCTGAGCCGTTTTTAAGATAAAAATAGTTTGACCCATAATGACCCATGACCAAAATGACCCACTAATCGAATTTTCTCGAACATGTGACCTAGCCCATCAGTCTTATTTTGCCCAAAAACCATGGGATGCAAAATTTAGTCTAAATAATCTGAGGCGTTTTTTAGATAAAATTAGCTTGACCAATAATGACCCATGACCAAAATGGCCCACTAATTGAATTTTCTTGAACATGTGACCTAGTCCAACAGTCTTCTCATGCCCGAAAACCATAGGATGAAAATTTAGTCTAAATAGTCTGAGCCGTTTTTTAGATAAAATTAGCTAGACCAACAGTGACCCAAAAATGACCCACTAATTGAATTTTCTCGGACATGTTACCTATCCCAATGATTTTTTCGTGCCCGAAACTCGTAGGATACAAAATTCAATCAAAATCGTTAGAGCCATTTTTTAGATAAAATTAACTTGACCCGCGTTTACCCAAAAATGATCTACTAATCGAAAGTTCTTGAACATGTGACTCAGCCCAATAGTCTTTTCGTGTCCAAAAATGGTAGGATACAAAAATTAGTCAAAATCGTTTGAATCGTTTTTTAGATACAATTAGCTGGACCCTGACCTATGGTGACTCAAAATGACCCACTAATCGAATTTTCTCGAACATGTGACCTGGCCCAATGGTTTGTTGGTGCCCCAAAACGGTAGGATACAAAATTTCGTCAAAATCGTTACAGCCGTTGTTAAGATAAAATTTGCATATATAACCACACACACATAAACACACACACAAACACACACAAGATTTTCTCGTATTAGAATATGTGATGATTCAATTGTTCGAGTGATGGTAGAACGCTAGAAAATATTGAAACATGTAATGTGTCATTTAAATTTTTCCGGTAACAAGAAAATATTTTCACAATGGCATTATTGTTACGATCGTTGTTTTTGGATCTGATTACGTGACTATTTGTTAAGTAGTAAAACCTGATATTGTTTATCTTACCTCAGGATGCTCTTATTTCTAAACTTTCTATGTGAACCGGCATAGTTTATTATACATTTGGACCTAAACCACTCAAATTTAAATCGTTAACTACTACTAAATTAAACACGAATATCGGATATTTATTTATGTTGGTGACCGTCTGTGTGTGTGTCTGTGCATATCCTTTCTGTACACGCAAAGGCTTCGGGACTAGGCGACGCACAGAAGGCGCTCGAGCACCGAAAAATTCGGAAAAAAGGCGCGAAGCTCAAGTTTGGCCGTGTCGGGAGTCCGACCCGGACCCGGGGAGTTATTAATTAACAAAACTGTTTTAATTACTGACCGTAACCGAACTTGCAAAAGAATTCAAAACCGCAAAAATTTCGCCTCCGAAAAGGGTTGCCGGTGGAGACGAATCTCGTAAAAGGAAGCGGGTTCCCAGGGAGTAATTTAAGCAATAAACTGCAGTGCAGGCTTTTAAACCGACCCGGATCTCCGGAAGTCGGGGGCCCAGAAATTCGGAAGCGGTACGGACGGAAGCGGGCCTTCCTTTTTCATAAATTCGAAAAATCATTTCGACAGTTAGAACCGAAAAATTTCTCTAAAAATCGATCGATAAAAAATAATTTTTTAATTCTTTGCAGACACATCTGCGAAATCATTTCCTCTCCGTGCCAGACCACAGACGGACGGGGGGCGACAAATATTTGGAAGGAAGAAAGCGCAAATTCACGTGACAGGTTTCATGTAAATGCTCCAGTACGTTTTCGAAAAACAATGAAGGAATTACTCTCTGGACACCCAAATCGGCCATAAAAAAATCCTGATTTCAACAAAAAAAAGATCGTACGATTCGACCAGTAAAATCGGAAGATATCAATTAAAAACCGGTTAATGAAGCAATTTATTTCTAATCATTTGTAACCTATGCAGAAAAACGGCACGTGACCGGATATTTTCAGACAAGGAAATATTTCAAAACGAAAACCTACTCTTTCTTTTGAGCCGGGTATAAAAAATTTTTAAATATTGCTTTTACCGATTTGAAAATCATGCATCCTAGAGTTTTTTTGCGTGAGGATCAAGAATATGTTTTTTTTAAAGCTAGGATGATTAGTTTACGAGAAACGATTTTTAATTTTTAATTAATTCCATTGCTTTCCTACAGTCTTTTAAACAAGTATTTTTAATGCCAGACATAAAGGCAACACTATTCCCAGATTTTCAGCTAAGATGTCTAAGCGGCATTACGCGTAATTAGTTTTTTCTATTGGAGTGCCGACCAGGTAAAAAATTTTCGATTTCGGACAATAAGTTTTGACGAGGCTAACGAAAAAGAGAGGCTACCGCGGTGCTTTATGCGTATATTTTTTTACAGACCGTGGGAGTCAAGTGATGCTCGAATCCACCAATGCAGGTGTACGAAAAGAGCATCACGTCACTCTAGCGGTCTGTAAAAAAAAGATAAGTGGAATGCAGCGCGGTAGCCTGTCTTTTTCGTTAGCCTCGAGTTTTGATTTTAGCAAAATCCCGATTTTTGTATAGGAAAAAAAAGCTAAGGAATTATCTATTTCTTTTCAAAATATCTCCTGTCGTATGGGTCCCATCGCGACTCGGTTTGGCTCATTCGACTCGACATCGATAGAGCTTACCGATTTTAGTTCATTTTTTAACCACCAGGGGCACGGTTTTTTTCTCTTAACTATGGTCCGTTTCTATAACTCAGAAAGTATGTTTCGGATTTCCAACAAACTGATTCCAAACATTATAATTAAAGTAATAAGGACCCTCTATAACATTTTTTATAGTTTCTGAGTTTATACCACTCTTTTCGAATAATAATATCAGATTTTATATTTTGATTTCACAGTATCTCGAGTTCTACGAGTCCAATCGCAACGCGGTTTGACTCATTCGACTCCATATCGATAGCGCTTACATATTTTAGTTCCAAGTTTCACCATCAGGGGGCGCATCCGGAAATCGGGTTCTATGGGCCCGATTACGACGGGGTTTGGCTCTTTCGACTGGACATTGATAGCTTTACAGATTTCGGTCATGTTCGTATAGAACACATTGCGCCCCCTGGTGGTGGAAGGTGTAATTAAAGGATTTTTCAGCCAACTCGGGCTCTATGGGTCGCATCACGACGCGGTTTGGCTCAATCGACTCGACATCGATAGAGGATACTAGAGCTTATCGGTTTTAGTTCGTTTTTCACCACCAGGAGGCGTTTTATTATCTCTGTTTCTATGGCCCGGATTACGACGGGGTATGGCTCATTCGACTCGACATCGAAAGCCTTAACGATTTCAGTTATGATCGTATAAACAGTTTGTGCCACCTGGTGGTGGAAGGTAGAACTAACGTATACTGCAGCCACGACTGCTATACGGTGCCGCAGGCAGCGGGGACCCGAGCCAGAGGTTCGTTCAGTTAGAGGTTTATACTATTCGATGTGCAATTTAAGGGATTATCCGGTGCCGAAGGCAGCGGGGAACAGGGTCCGAGGTTCGTTCGGTTACAGGTTTATACTACTCAATGTGCAAACTAAGGGATTATCCGGTGCGTGCGTAGCACGACCGGCATACGGTGCCGAAGGCAGCGGGACCCGGGTCGGAGGTTCGATGATCGTATAAACAGATTGCGCCACCTGGTGGTGGAAGGTGGAACTAACGTATACTACAGTGCGTGCGCAGCACGACTGCTATACGGTGCCGCAGGCAGCGGGGACCGAAATCACCCACTCGTGAACAGCCACCCGTGAGGTATAGGAACAATAAGTCCACGAGGGGGAAAATAAACGCTACCCGACACCGATAGCACCCATCCGTTCCAACCCCCACCGCAGGAGGCGCCTGTTTATTAGATTTGAAACAATGAATATAATTACATAACAATAATAAAATATAAAAGGTACAAAATAACAATTTTTTTGCAAATTGAAAGTTAAATATAAAATATTTTCGAAGTACTATAAGTTCATGATGTCCTAAATTTATGGTATTTTAGTTCAGAAAGTCAATGGTCAGTTCAGTCAATTTTTTTTTAAATTCTTTCGTAATGAAAGAGAAATTTTTATTGAGAATATTATAATTCTCTTTTAACTTTTGAGAGTTTGAAGGATTGAAAATGATATTACGAAGGTTATATCTGAGAGTTTCGTTCTTATCAAAAGGGAAGTGATGGATCATAAGAGGGCAGCATCCGAATATGTAGTGAACTGCATCTCCTTCTGCTTTATCGCATGGACATCTAGGTGAGGCTCTTTTTCTTATTTTATGTAAGTATTGTGGGAAACTGCCATGGTTACTCAGATAATACGGCAGTGTTGGCTGTTTGTAGAGATAATTTGGATCGACTTTATTTATAATTTTATAGGTATCTCTGCCCTTATTACATGAGTCCCAAATGGCTTGCCAGTCAGAGATGGTTTTCTTTTTAAAATACAATTTTGCTATTGAAATGGGGAACAACAGATCTTTTCTTGATTGATATTGGTCTTGTAAGATGGCTTGCTTTGCTAGGAGATCAGCTCTTTCGTTGCCAGTATCACCCACATGAGATTTAGTCCATGTTATTATAATGGATTTATCAGGAATTTGAAGTAATTGATTGTAAATGTTTTTGATAATGTAGTTTCTAGGAAAAGCAACTTTTAATACTTCCATAGAAGAGTAACTATCTGTAATAATTAGTAGTTTATTGTAGTCGGAGGTAGAGAACCATTTTATTGCTTTATAAATTGCCATTAATTCTGCTTGATATATGTTATTCAGTGGATGATGTCGTATTGCTTCATCATGTATATTTTTTCCATCTTTATATATGGTGAAAGCACTGGCTACACCCCCTGGCATGACAGAACCATCTGTGTAGGCTTCCACATCGTATTCTTTTGGATGGATGGATTTTCTATCTTCTATAATTCTGATATTTTGGACTCTGTAGTAATTGAGGAATCGATACGATTTTTCTTTCTGCATTATATTGTTAATGTTTAGCTGTGTGTTATTGATTAACAAATTTCTATTTCCTATTTTCAGTTGGTAGTACTGAAATTCATTCTGTATTTTTATTAGGATTGGTGGAGTTCCTGTAAGAAGATACAGAGCTTCGTGAGGAGAGATAGTCCTATAGGTCCGTATTAAGTTTAATAATGCCAAACGCTGAGTTGAACGTAGTAATTTGCGGCCATCAGTATTCAAGTTTGGATACCAAATTTCGTAAGCATATAGTATTTGGCGTTCTATGACTGTTTGATACCATATTTTCAGGATGTCTGGTTTGATACCTTTATTAAAGAATCGAAATCCTCTAAATCCGTTTACAAAGTTTGCAATCTTTGTTCGAAGGTCTTTCATGTGATCTGTAAAATTGAATAGGTAGCGGGGACCCGAGCCGGAGGTTCGTTCAGTTAGAGGTTTATACTATTGAATGTGCAATTTAAGGGATTATCCGGTGCATGCGTAGCACGACCAGTATACGGTGCCGAAGGCAGCAGGGACCAGGGTCGGAGGTTCGTTCGGTTAGAGGTTTGTACTATTCAATGTGCAAAATAAGGGATTAACCGGTGCGTGCGTAGCACGACCGGTATACGGTGCCGAAGGCAGTGGGGACCCGGGTCGGATGTTCGTTCGGTAAGAGGTTTATCTCACGACCGGTATACGGTGCCGAAGGCAGCGGGGACCCGGGTCGGAGGTTCGCTCAGTTCGAGGTTTATCTTATTCGAGGTTTTACAAGATTCGAGGCCCCGATGTAAATTAGGGGCCCGCTAGTGGGCGAAGTCAGCTAGTTAAACAATTATATATTCTATGAAACAATCAAGGAAGTGTCGCCTTTTCAGATACTAAAAGAAACTTCAGTCAAAAGTTGAATACTAACTTTGGTTATTATATATATACATATATATATATTATATCATGAGAGACGGTATTTTCTCGAGTGACGCAGCAAAAAACCGAAAACCGAAGATTTCCGTCACTCTATATATACAGCTAGTTTGAATTCAAAGGAAAAGCGAAAAGCCGACATTTAATATCTCAGCAAATATGAGGCACATCGTTTTGATTTTTTGACAGCTGTCTTATATCTCCGGTCTAACTCTATCCTGAAATTTATAGATTTCTACATGCAGTAGATTTTAAGATCTGGAAACCCATTTTTAAGTAAAATGGGAAGTTTTTCTCTCTGCATGTAATGGTGTCATGGTGTAAAACGCTATCCTCGAAATCCGCCCGGAGGATTTTTTAAAAATTAATATATGATACTAATTGGTTTCAGATGAAGCGAATCCGCCTATCCGCTTAAATAGGAAAACTCTAGTTTTTTATATAATCCGGTTTAAAAATGGGACTATTTTCTTAAGCCTATTGCTGTACAAATGCATAGGAGTGTTTACTCCCTTCTTCCGCGGCGCATTACAGTTGAAAATGGATGTACGGTTCGCCGTTAAAGCTTCTGATATCAATAAAGCTTCTGACCGGGCTAATTATTTAATTTTTTTTAATGCAAAAACAATGAATTATATACTCTAAACATGTAAAACATATGAATAAAATTCAATTGTGGTTTATATGTTTTCTCTTTTAGTTACAAAGAAATAATTTCAGATTTTAAACATGCATTTGGTCGAAAAATTATTCCGATTCTTTTTTCAAAATGAGGAAATATTTTTTATGTATTCAATTTTACTGCTAAATATAATAAATCTTTCATTTTCTAATGATAAAATATTTTTCATTTCTTTGTTTCTTTCGCAACGAAGACAACCAACCAGCTATTATCGTATCAATGCACGAAGCACAAATTAGCGAGTGTTTGAAGTACAACAGCTTTGTTTTTTACCAGTTGAACAATTCGGAAAAGATAAACACAGGAATAATTCAAAGATGTTGTACTTACTATTAGGTATTTTGTTTATTTATTCATTGTTTTTTTTTATTTTATTTTCCTTGTTGGTTCTTATAAAAATTTTTGTTTTGGAGTGATGCTTTGTTGGCCTACTCCCAGTTACATGTTTTTATGGCTTTAAAATATTACTTTTATGTTATTTTGTAAAAGTAAATGCAGAAAGTTAGTTCTGAATTAAGTGTTTTATGTTATACAATGGATAAATATGCTCTTACTTACTTTAAATCCAGAGTTTAAAAAGTAAACAAATAGCTTTTTTTCCCCTCTCATTGCATTACCAGTTTGTGTGACAGAAACTTCTATCTTCATGAATGTTTTGCTTTTACTTTATATTAATTTTTCACATTCATTTTTTAATAAGCTTGTTAAATAGTTTTCGAGCACTATATTGTTTTAATGTCAAATGTTACATTAAAAATTATTAAAAAATACAGTAAAAAAATTGCTATTTGCTTGCGAAGCTTAAGAATATAATAATTTTAACCCACGTAGGTTTTTCTAGCTCTAAAATATTACTTTTATGTTATTTTGTAAAAGGAAATGCAGAAAAATAGTTCTAAATAAGTGTTTTATGCTATACAATGGATAAATAAGTTCTTATTTACTTTAAATTCAGAGTTTGATAAGTAAACAAATAGCTATTTTATTTCCAATTTTTCTATCATTTACCTGTGACTTTAAAAATCATTTAAAATTATTAATTTAGAGGTATGAAATACCTTATACGTGCTTAAATCATAGAAAAAATACAACTTTAGTAAGTATATTACAGGGCTCTGTTTAAGAAGAATTAAGAAGACCTTTAAAGGATCCTTCACAATTTTTTTTTATCTTAAAACAGTATCCTTCACAATTTTTTTCATTTTAAAACAGGTTATTTCACATTTCTTTTCCTACCAAAAATTAACTCTTCACAAATTTAATCATCTTAAACTTTTCCCAATTTTTGTATAAAATACTGTTTAAAGTTGACTGTAATAAGCGTTTGTTCTTCAAAGTAAATTTTGAAAATTTATTAAATTTCAACTGTTGCTAATACATTTAATTTTTTTATTACAACTTACATAAATATCAATATTTTACATAGGGATTGTTTTTATACAATTTTGACACAATTGAAATTTTACTGCAGCCAAGCATGGTTTCTTGTACAGCGGTGTATTTTGAAAACATATAGAAGAAAGAAAAAAAATTTTTTAGAGAAAACCACTGTTAATTATTTCGCAATGTTTTTTAATAGTCGGATCTTATAAATTAAGTGTTGGTGAATGCAAAGTTTGAAATTGTCTGAATATGTTGAAAACAACATAGGGCTCTAAAACTATTTACTTGCATAAGTTTATTAAAAAGGAATTTGAAAAATTAATATACAGTAACAGCAAAACATGCATGAAGCTTCACAATATATACTATGTAGGGTAAATGTACCAATAGTCGGCCACTTAACTGTTTTTTTGTATATAAACCATAACGTAGAATTTTTAAAAAACGACACAACATTTTTAACAGTGATATATGTTAAAACATACGTTTCTTATTATGTTTCAGCAATTATTTTTAAAAAACACGGTAATAGTTTTTTTTTAGACAAAGTTAAGTTCAAAAAGGGCAAGTTCTCCAATAGTCGGCCACTTTAAAGCTAATGTTCGGCCATCACTGCACCAATAGTCGGCGACTTCAGAATTTTGTCACTTTCTTCTATCTTTACAAGAAGAAAGTATTGGATTCATGAAAATTTTCGACTTCTGGTTTTCGACGGATTTATACGTTTTAGAAGGTCCTGAACACGATTTGACTGTTTTTAGAAAATGTCTGTCTGTGACTGTCTGTCTGTCTGTCTGTATGTGACAACAATTTTGTGGGCGCTCTATCTCAAGAACTAATGCTCGGAATTTAATAAAACTTGAGATTCAGTTAGTCCATGATATAAATTGGTATTGATTAGTTTTTGGTAAAAATAGCCCGGCAGGTGGCGCTGCTATGCGGCATTTTTCGCGATTTCCGCAATAGCTCTATCTTAAGAACTAATGCTCGGAATTTAATAAAACTTTAGATTCAGTTAGTCTCTGATATAAATTGATGATGATTAGTTTTTGGTAAAAATCGCCTGGCAGGTGGCGCTGCTATGCAGCATTTTTCGCGATTACCGCAATAGCTCTATCTCAAGATCTAATTCTTGGAATTTAATAAAACTTTATATTCAGTGAGTCCCTGATATAAATGGGTGCTGATTAGTTTTTGGTAAATATCGCCCGGCAGGTGGCGCTGCTATGCGGCATTTTTCGCGATTTCCGTAATAACTCTATCTCAAGATCTAATTCTCGGAATTTAATAAAACTTTATATTCAGTTATTCCGTGATATAAGTTGGTGCTGATTAGTTTTTGGTAAAAATCGCCCAGCAGGTGGCGCTGCTATGCGGCATTTTTCGCGATTTCCGCAATAGCTCTATCTCAAGAACTAATGCTCGGAATTTAATAAAACTTTATATTCAGTTATTCCGTGATATAAGTTGGTGCTGATTAGTTTTTGGTAAAAATCGCCCAGCAGGTGGCGCTGCTATGCGGCATTTTTCGCGATTTCCGCAATAGCTCTATCTTAAGAACTAATGCTCGGAATTTAATAAAACTTTAGATTCAGTTAGTCCCTGATATAAATTGATGCTGATTAGTTTTTGGTAAAAATCGCCCGGCAGGTGGCGCTGCTATGCAGCATTTTTCACGATTTCCGCAATAGCTCTATCTCAAGAACTAATGCTCGGAATTTAATAAAACTTTATATTCAGTTATTCCGTGATATAAGTTGGTGCTGATTAGTTTTTGGTAAAAATCGCCCAGCAGGTGGCGCTGCTATGCGGCATTTTTCGCGATTTCCGCAATAGCTCTATCTTAAGAACTAATGCTCGGAATTTAATAAAACTTTAGATTCAGTTAGTCCCTGATATAAATTGATGCTGATTAGTTTTTGGTAAAAATCGCCCGGCAGGTGGCGCTGCTATGCAGCATTTTTCACGATTTCTGCAATATCTCTATCTCAAGATCTAATCCTCGGAATTTAATAAAACTTTATATTCAGTTAGTCCGTGATATAAGTTGGTGCTGATTAGTTTTTGGTAAAAATCGCCCAGCAGGTGGCGCTGTTATGCAGCATTTTTCGAGATTTCCGCAATAGCTCTATCTCACGAACTAATACTCGGAATTTAGTAAAACCTTATATTCAGTTAGTCTCTGATGTAAATTGGTGCTGATTAGTTTTTGGTACAAATCGACCAGCAGGTGGCGCTGCTATGGAGCATTTTGCAGGATTTACACGATTTTAGCGATAGTCATATATCAAGAAATAATGCACAGAATTTAATAAAACTTGAGCTTCAGTTAGACCTTGATATAAATTGGTGCTGATTCATTTTAGTGTATGCGAAACCTGTGTGAGATAGAAGAAAGTTTTGTGATTGACACATCCAACTAGTTTTACCTGGAAAACGACGCTAACAAATTTGACTGAGTTTTGCATTCTACCATTTTCGGTTATAAGAAGGTGATTGAGCTATCTCACATGTTCGAGAAAATTAAATTAGTGTGTCATTTAGGGGCACTGCGGATAAAGCTAATTTTATTTTATCTGCTAAATGGCTTTAACGATTTTGACTAAGTTTTGTAGCCTACATTTTTGGGATACAATAAGACCATTGGACTGGGTCGCATGTTCGAGAAAATTTCATTAGTAGGTCATATGATATGGGGGTCACTATGGGTTAAATAAATTTTATCTAAAAAACGGCTCTAACGATTTTGACTAAATTTTGCATCCTACCGTTTTGGGGTACGAAAAGACCATTGGTTGGGTCACATGTTTGAGAAAATTCGATTTAGTGGGTCATTTTAGGGTCACTACGGGTAAAACTAATTTTATCTAAAAACGACAAACGATTTTGACTAAATTTTGTATCCTACCGATTTGGTGTACGAAAAGACTAATGGGCTGGGTCACAAGTTAAGTGTCACATGTTAAGGTCCAAGGTAATTTTATCTTATCTAATAAATGTCTTTAACGATTTTGACTACGTTTTGTGTCCTAACTTTTTGGGATACAAGAAAACCATTTGGCTGGGTCACATGTTCGAGAAAATTCGATTAGTGGGTCATTTGGCGGTCACTATGGGTCAAACAAATTGCATTTAAAAACGGTTTAAGCAATTTTGACTAAATTTTGTATGCTACAGTCGACTGCAAAAAAAAAAATAATAATAATAATAAATATAAATAAATAAACGCTGGTACCCCTTCTGGTCGCGCTCAAATTGAAGTTAGATTAAAGTGGGTTTTGAATCGAATTATGCATTTTGAATCCCGCAGTGGAAAAGCGAAGGGAGGGGCAGTCCCAACTGCCGCAATCCAATCTAGTTGTTTTAACACTTTTCAACAGAATTGAAAAGCAAATAATGGGGGTACCAACTGCCGCATCTAATCTAGTTGCCTTTAACACTTTTCAACATAGTTGAAAAGCAAATATGCATACATTCGTGCATCAGCGAAGGAGCGATCCCAATTGCCGCATCACGGCATTCCGATCTAGTTGTTTTAACACTTTTAAGCATTTTAAGCTACTGTGTACGAGCATTTGCGACTTTAAAGTAACCCCGATATCGAATATCAGTTTTCTATCCCTATTAATTCTAAATAAATCATAATTTAGAATGATAAACAACAATTACTGATAAACAACAATTACTGATAATTTCAATTTTTTAAATTTCGAATTTTATAGAAACCATTCTTTGCGAGAGCTTACATCTTAAAAGAAACCCCCATGCAAAATTTGAAGTTTCAAAGCCACAGAAATTGCAATTTAAAAAAATTTTTAGTTGCTTTTAAATTTCTAATTTTTTAGAAACTGTTCGGCTAACGGTCAGACCACTTACGTATGGAAAAGGTTATCCATGTCTAATTTCAAGTTTCTACTCTAAACTTTATTAAAAAAAACATAATTCAGAACATTTTCCTCTCATTTCAGCATTCTAAATTTCCAAATTTTTAGAAGCCTTTCTGAGCCGGTTGTTTATGTCTTAAAATTGACCACCATGCCAAATTTTAAGTTTCCAGCAACAAACCTATCACAAATTTTGAAACTTTAGAACGTTTATTTGGTTCTGTACCCTTTGAAATTCCGTTTTTTTAAGAAACTATTTCGTACCAGCGTTTACATATTAAAAATGACAGAATTAGGAAATTTTAAATTTCTCTCCCTAGTAATTCCATATAAATCGTAATTTAGAATGTTTTTAGAATATTCACTGTTTTTTTCATTTTCTAAAATTCCCCTTTTTTTTAATTGCCTTGATCCAGAATTTACCTCTTAAAAGTAACAGACATATTAAATTTCAAGTTTATATTCCTAACAATTCTACATGAATTGTAATTTAGAACTTTTTCCACTCATTTCACACTTTTAAATTTCGAAATTTTTAGAAAACAAAAACCATGCCAACTTTCAAGAGGGCAAAAAGGGCACGTTTGGAATGTTTTTTGATCATCCATCTACTTACGAAAAGTGGCCCTGACGTAAAATATAGTCTATGTCGGAGCAGAGACTGCCACCTTTACTTTTGAAATTATTTCGGTAGTTCTAGTAGTTTCCCGTACAAACAAACAAACAAGCACGTAAAAAAAGATTTTTTTTATATAAAATTATTTTAGATGTAGAGATAAAGTTATACCTATCAAACAACAAAAAAAAAAGTGGCACTCCGGGAGTGCCGACAGAAGTGAAAACTTGAACAATTACGTGTGTATTTTTTGAATCGTCAGGAAATGTTTTATTGTGCAGGAAATACTGTTAAATCAAGTGTTTTTTTATTCATTATTATAAACTACTACTACAAAAATTATATTACATTTTTCATTTAATGCGCTATTGTACATGAAAAATCATGCATATTATTTTACATACAAAAATTTCGGGAACCAGACTTCAGTCGCACTATACCGCTCACATTTTTCTGCGTTATTATACCGCTTACTATACCGCTTATTATACCGCTTCTATACCACTTACTATACAGCTTACTATACCGCTTACTATAACGCTTACTATACCGCTTACATTTTTCTGCGCTTACTATACCGCTTACTATACTGCTTACATTTTTCTGCGCTTCCTATACCTTACTATACCTCTTACATTTTTCTACGTTTACTATACCGCTAACTATACCACTTACATTTTTCTGCGTTTACTATACCGCTTACTATACCACTTACATTTTTTTCTGTGTTACTATACCGCTTACTATACAGCTTACTATACCGCTTACTATACAGCTTACTATACCGCTTACTATACAGCTTACTATACCGCTTACTATGCCGCTTACATTTTTCTGCGTTACTATACCGCGTACTATACCGCTTACATTTTTCTGCGCTTACTATACCGCTTACTATACAACTTCCATTTTTCTGCGTTTACTATACCGCTTACATTTTTTCTGTTTTACTATACCGCTTACATTTTTCTGCGCTTACTATACCGCTTCTACAGCATTTACTATACAGCTTACTATACCGCTTACTATAACGCTTACTATAACGCTTACTATACCGCTTACATTTTTCTGCGTTACTACACCGCGTACTATACCGCTTACAATTTTCTGCGCTTACTATACCGCTTCTATACCACTTACTATACAGCTTACTATACAGCTTACTATACCGCTTACTATAACGCTTACTATACCGCTTACATTTTTCTGCGATTACTATACCGCTTACTATACTGCTTACATTTTTCTGCGCTTCCTATACCTTACTATACCTCTTACATTTTTCTACGTTTACTATACCGCTAACTATACCACTTACATTTTTCTGCGTTTACTATACCGCTTACTATACCACTTACATTTTTTCTGTGTTACTATACTGCTTTCTATACAGCTTACTATACCGCTTACTATGCCGCTTACATTTTTCTGCGTTACTATACCGCGTACTATACCGCTTATATTTTTCTGCGCTTACTATATCGCTTACTATACCACTTCCATTTTTCTGCGTTTACTATACCGCTTACATTTTTTCTGTTTTACTATACCGCTTACATTTTTCTGCGCTTACTATACCGCTTCTACAGCATTTACTATACAGCTTACTATACCGCTTACATTTTTCTGCGTTACTATACCGCGTACTATACCGCTTACAATTTTCTGCGCTTACTATACCGCTTACTATACTGCTTACATTTTTTCCTGTACCACTGTGGTTCCTGCTTTTTTTTCTGCGCTTCCTCTACCTTACTATACCGCTTACATTTTCTACGTTATTATACCACTTACATATTTCTGCTTTACTATACCGCTTACTATGTCGCGTACTATACCGCTTACATTTTTCTGCGTTACTATACCGCGTACTATACCGCTTACATTTTTCTGCGTTACTATAACGCGTACTATACCGCTTACATTTTTCTGCGCTTAATATACCGCTTACTATGCCGCTTACATTTTTCTGCGCTTACTATACCGCTTACATTTTTCTGCGTTTACTATACCGCTTCCTATACCACTTGCATTTTTTTTTGCGTTTACTATACCGCTTACATTTTTCTGCGCTTACTATAACACTTACTATACCGCGGTGCAATAGCGCACAGGCAAGCTTGCGCCGCGCCCGTCCCGCCCTAGATCATACCTAACTATACACAATACATGCACATACTTATATACAGAGGTGTCGGTTACAGTAACAGTGTCGCGAGTTCAATGGTTTTTTCCCATCTCAAAAAATGTCCAACGCGCCTAAAGAAGTTTTCACTTCAATAAACTCAAACAAGAACGAAAAATCATGCGTCAAGCATAGATTATGTAACACTTTCCAACACTTCCAAAATAATTTTACGAATCATACTCTTTAATAAGCTAAAAGATAACATCTAAGTAATCCGAATACTTTTATTGCCCTGTATAGGATCTATAGATTTGTATATATACTACATAGCATGCTAAATTTTAGTTCAGTTAGGAAACACGTAGCACAGTTTAAAATTCTCCGTCTGGAGTTAAATAATACGGAACTTTTGTGCTTCCCTGTATAGGATCTACAGAATTTATACACACCACGTAATATACAAAAAGCGATTTAAAATTAAAATCGCATTCAGTAACTTAAAACGCACTTCCAGGAATTATTGTTAACATACAGTAGAGAATTCTTTTGTGTGTCCCTGTAAATGAACGATGACTGCTATACACACAATATTCTGTAGTAAGTCTCTTGTAATGAACCTTATACAAATTTCAATGCATTTAAAATAGTGAAACATTATTTAAATAAACCGCAGACGATTTTTCTCCATAGACGTAATGTAACGGAATTCTTTTGACTGTCCCTGTAAAGTAAGTATAAGTGCTATGCACACCCTATTCCATATTAAGCTTCTTCTAATGCACCTTAGTGATATATATAAATTTCAATGCGTTTAAAATAGTGAAACATTATTTAAATAAACCGCAAATGATTTTTCCCCATAGACCGCAATGTAACGGAATTCTTTTGAGTGTCCCTGTAAAAAAACTATAAGTGCTACACACTTCCGTTGAAATAGGGAACATGCTATAGATAACGAATATAACATATAAAAATTGCAGGGCAATCCGAGCATATTTACGGGAGTTAGAGCACGGACAGACGGCAGACGGCCAGACAAACCGAAGTCATAAACACTTTTCAACTAGGTTGGAAATTGTTAAAAAGTACAATAAGTTATGTATTCATTATTCAGCTCCTGGTGGCCGACTTTTGGATATGTAAGTAAAATTAATACCCAATGATCGGCCACATTAAAATTAATTAAAAGCAACAAATTTATTTACTTTTTATAATCAAAAAACATTAGTTTATTTACCCTGCTAATATTCTAGCCTTATAATTTTAGAAAAAAATAAAAAATAAATTAATACTTGCCTTTTAAAATAATTGCCATCTGTTAACAAAAAAATAGGGAAAATGGCGATTTGACCTCAATCTTGAAAAAAATGGCTGATTACAAATTCAATAAAAGTACCCATAATTCTTTGGTGATGGTTTATGACTTATGAAAGATGGTTGCATGTACCAAATTGTAATATTTCATTTAGAACCAAAAATAAGCTATGCGTGAGGCCGACTATTGGTACATTTACCCTATATTGTGTACACAATACACAATATATAGTAGTAGTATACACAATATACACTGCTCAAAACAATTAAAGGATATTTGAAGTTTTATATAAAATAAAGATATAAACGAAATTTTTTTTTTCGAAAATAGAAGAAGAGAATCACAAATGCAAATTTTTCTGGTTTTCAAACTGTGGAGTATGCAAATTTTGAGTTCGACGTCAAAAACGTCGCTTCAGCGGCAGCGAATGAAATTTGACTTTCAACTGGATAAAAGAGAATGAAGACAAGGATGATCGGCATTCAGTGATTGCTTTGTTTCGATGAGTACGATGTCTCAGCGAAGTCATTTGACATATTCAGAAGCTTGGAGAATTGTTGGTAGGTTAGAAGGGGGCCAAACTCAAGCCGAAGTAGCGCAAGCCATTGGAGTGTCACAAAGTGTCATTTCCAGGATCTGGAACCGTTTTTTGGAGAGTGGATGTGCAGGCCGAAGACCAGGGCAAGGTCGTAGACGGGCAACAACGCCCAATGAAGATCGGTATTTAGCGTTAACAGCTCGGATACACCGAAACATGAACGCTACTCTTCTCCAACAACACCTTCGCTCGGCTACAGGCACCACGATTTCAACTCAGACTGTCCGAAACCGGCTCCATGCTGTAGGTCTGTATGCTCGCCGACCGATGGTATGAGTTAGATTAACATCAAGGCATCGTCGCGACCGCAGGGAGTGGGCAACCGAGCATGTCAACTGGAGGAGAAATGAATGGAGCAATATTCTGTTTTCTGACGAGTCCCGTTTTTCTGTGCATCCGGATAATAGGCGTATTTTCATCTGGAGGGACCGTGGCAGTAGGAATAATCCTGCGTTCGTGCACGAAAGTGTCAGATTTGGCGGTGGAGGAGTGTTGGTGTATGGTGGCATCTCCATTGACGGGCGCACTGACCTCTACATCATTCGAGATGGAGCTCTGACTGGTCGCCGATATAGGGATGAGATCCTCAGACCTATTGTAGTCCCTTACGCTGCAGCAATCGGAGATAACTTCATTTTAATGGACGATAACTGCAGGCCACATCGTGCAAACCTGGTGGAGGATTTCCTTTTCGAGGAAGGAATCGTTCGAATGGAATGGCCAGCGTGTTCTCCAGACATGAATCCAATCGAGCACGTTTGGGACGCTCTAGGAAGACGAGTTTCTGGCCGCCAACAACCCCCACAAACTCTCCAAGAACTGGAAAGAGCTCTTCTGGAAGAGTGGGGCAGAATACCCCAACTCGTCATTAATAGCCTCATTGAGTCCATGCCTCAAAGGTGTTCAACGTTGCTGGCCGCCCGTGGAAACCATACCCCCTACTGAAAATGATTTTCTTTGAAGAAAACACCTTTTCTTATTCTTTTTTCTCATATGCACAAATTGTGTTTTTTTCCTTTTGTACACAAATGCGCAATAAAATGCATTTTTTTCTGCCAAACATGTGTAATTTATTCTCATATAACCTACTATGTCTGTCGACCAGGTATCAATCAGCTAAAAAGTTTCCCAGATACAAAATCCACCTAAAACTGCAATATCCTTTAATTGTTTTGAGCAGTGTACTATAGACCATCAAAGTATCAAATTAAATGAAAATTTTGAAATGGAGAACCATCAATTCAAAATAAATAAAAAACAATAAATAAATAAACAAAATACCTGGGGGAGGGAGTATTTTATCTATTATAAATTGTAGCTTGTATTTTCAAACAATTTGGAAGGGCTGATAAAATTTTATCATTTAAAATATTTAAAAAAAAAATACCTTCTAAACTAGAATTTTACTATCAATTTTATAGACGATTACTCTCTATGGGAGAAAAGTTCTACTTTTCGCATTTGTTCGCCACAGTATATTTTGTTGTTTTTCAGCCAGTCTCTCATAACTTTTATTATAGAATTCTTTGCAGGAGTGCGGTTTTCAACAGGCATGTGATGTGGAGCATTGTCTATATATAGGGAACTATTCGGTTGCAAATTTGGAAGAAGTTTTTCCAACACCCATTTTTGGAAGTTTTCGTAGTTCATTTGCACGGGATTGTCATCCCTTTTTGTCGACGCTTTATACAGTAGTTGAGCATCCGTAAGGTAACACGTTTCCTCATTTTTACGCTCCAGTTAAGACCTTGCCGTTAAAGTTTTTTTTCCCGTAAATATTTAATAACTTGCCCCTATTAATTCGATGTTATTCGTTTTTGGGTAAAGGTGAAAATAGGCACTCGGCGATAAAACTTGAAAAACTGGCGATTAAAAATACGGAGAAAACCGGGCAAATGCAGGATTTTCTTTTTTCCCATGTCCGTTTGACAAAATTCATGATTTTTCCTCGCCAGATCGACGAAACTACTGATTTTTCTGAACCTGATCGATGAAATTAATGATTTTACTGCACTAGATGGGCGAAATTTATGATTTTTATGCGCCGATTAAAGAAATTCGTGATTTTTATGTGCCCGTCCAACAAAATTTCTGATTTTTACATGCCGATCAACGAATTTCTTGATCTTTATGTGCCCTGTTGACAAAATTTGTGATTTTTTCATGCCTGATCGACTAAATTCATGATTTTTACATGCCCGATGGATGAAATTAATGATTTTTACATGCCAATCAACAAATTTCTTGATCTTTATGTGCCTGTTTGACAAAATTCATGAATTTTATGCACCGATAAACGAAATTCATGATTTTTACATCTGTCTTCGACAAAATTTATGATCTCCCCCTCCCTGATCCACAAAATTCATGTTTTTGCAATGCCTGATTAATCAAACTCATCATTTTTACACACCCGATCAACAAAATTCATGATTTTTACACACCGGTCAACAAAGTTCATGATTTTTACGCACTTGATCACCGAAATTCATGATTTTTTCGTACTCGATCGACGAATTTCATTTTTCTGAACCCGATCGACAAAAATTATTGATTATTATGCAAACGTTTGAAGAAATTTGTGATTTTTATGCACCTACTTGATGAACTTGTAATTTTTAACCACCCACTTGATGAATTCGTGATTTCTATGCGACTACTCTACGAATTGGTAATTTTTATGCGTCCGTTCTACAAAATTCATGATTTTTTTGTGCGTAATCGACGAAATTCATAATTTTTACGCACCGATTGAGGAATTTTATGTGCCCGATTCACGAATTTCTTGATTTTTATGCATCCGTTTGACGAAATTAATGATTTTTATGTGCCGATCAAAGAATTTCTTGGTTTTTATGTATACATTTGATGAAATTCGTGATTTTTATGCGATCGATAAACAAAATTCATGATATTTACATGCCCTTTGACAAAATATATGATCCCACCTTCCCCGATCGACAAAAGTCATGTTTTTTTCTGTGCCCGATTGATGAAATTCACAGATTTTTACACACCCGATCAACGAAATTCATGATTTTTAAACACACGATCAACGAAATTCATGATTTTTTCATGCCTGATTGACGAAATTAATGATAATGTCCATCCCCCGCTTTGCCCCACCCCCCTTTTAAGGGGGATACTTTCCTAAATTTTGCTGATACCCCTCATGTCATATATTGTTGGAAAGTTCTGTGACCGTTTAATCCTATTACACATCTCCGGTCACTTTGACCCCCCAAGGGGGTACTTTCTAAATTTTGCTAATACTCCTCATGTGATATATTGTTGGAAAGGTCTGTGACCGCTTAGTCATATTATGCATCTCTGGTGTCATTCCGCCCACTTTGCACCCCCCCCAAGGGGTACTTTTTAAAATTTTGCACACACCCTTTATGTTATATATTGTTGGAAAGGTCTGTGACTGTTTAATCATATTATGCATCTCCTGTGTCCATACCCCCTCTTTCCCCCCCCCCCCAAGGGGGTACTTTTTGAAATTTTGCACAATTCCTCATGTGATATATCGTTGGAAAGGTCTGTGACCACTTAATTAGATTATGCACCTCCGGTGTCCATCCCCCCACTTTGCCCCCCTCAAGGGGGGCACTTTTTAAATTTTGCTGATACTGCTCCTGTGATATATTGTTGGAAAGGTCTGTGACTGCTTAGTCATTATGCATCTCTGGTGTCCATCCCTCCACTTTGCCCCCCTCCTATGCGGGTACTTTTTAAAATTTTGCACACACACCCCTCATATGATATATCGTTAGAAAGGTCTGTGACCACTTAATCATATTATGCATCTCCGGTGTCCATCCCCTCACTTTGCTCCCCCAAGGGGGGTACTTTCTAAATTTTGCTGATACTCGTGTGATATATTGTTGGAAAGGTCTGTGACTGTTTAATCATATTATGCATCTCTGGTGTCCATCCCCCCACTTTGCCCCCCCCAAGGCGTGTACTTTTTAAAATTTTGCACACACCCTTCATGTGATATATTGTTGGAAAGGTCTGTGACTGTTTAATCATATTATGCATCTCCTGTGTCCATACCCCCACTTTGCCCCCCAAGGGGGTACTTTTTGAAATTTTGCACAACCCCTCATGTGATATATCGTTGGAAAGGTCTGTGACCACTTAATTAGATTATGCACCTCCGGTGTCCATCCCCCCACTTTGCCCCTCCCACAAGGGGGGTACTTTTTAAAATTTTGCATACACCCCTCATGTGATATATTGTTCAAAAGGTCTGTGACCACTTTATCGTATTAATCGTATTATGCAGCACGGCAGCTATACGGTGCCGCAGGCAGCGGGGACCCGAGCGGGAGGTTCGTTCGGTTAGAGGTTTATACTATTCGATGTGCAAATTAAGGTATTATCCGGTGCATGCATAGCACGAGCGGTATACGGTGCCGGAGGCGGCGGGGACCCGGGTTGGTGGTTCGTTCGGTTATAGGTTTATACTATTCCATGTGGAAATTAAGGGATTATCATACAAATGGAGAATTCAGTTAGATTCGAGGCCCTGATGTAAATTAAAGGCCCACTAGCGGGCGAAGCCACTAAGTTTTATTCTTATAAATTTATACCTTAATGCTTAATTTCGACTGAATGAAATTTTCATCAATAACCGCTTAAAAGTAATGATATCAGTGCAAAAACCCTTAACGGATTAAAAGTTGTGACGCAGCACTTTCTTTTGGCTCAAAGAATTTCAAATATGGGTCTTAAAAGTAATGATATCAAATTTGAGTGACGCTATGTTAATTTTTTTTTTAATCATCATTTTCTTTTTAGTTTTATTTATATTCACAGGTGCAATTATTATCTTAACATGAAAATACATATAAAATTTATTCACTAAAGCTTTTTCATTCAGATCTCTCAGGAATTCAAAATATGGGTTTTAAAAGAAATGATATCAAAATTTGAGTGACACCTTGACGTGAATTTAATAGAATTGTTTTAAATTTCAATTTAAATTATTTTTCGTTTGTCTTCTAAAGTATATTTACACATACAAACAATACTTTTAATTTTTCAATACACTGTTAAATATATTACTTTCACTGACCCTATATTATGTATTGAAATGTATTTATTTCAATAGACTGATTCATGTTTTGTGCCACGGTATCCAAAATCATAAGTAAAATTTATGTAAATGATTATTTTGCGTCATAGTATCCACTTGCATACATTTTCCTTTGTTTGGATACTATGACGCAAAATAATCATTTACACGCCCCAAATAATTGGCTGTTTCCGTCACGGAGTAATTAGTGCACCACATTCCAACAATCATTCCTTTTTCAAACACTGACTGGTCAGTCGTAATTGAGTTTTCCAGAGCGTATGGTAAGCGCATACAACACCTACGACTGATGTTGAGCGACAAATACCTTACCTTTCATCAGCGCTAGGTGGCAGAATTAAATGCAAAGCAACATGCGTGTTCTGCTTCTTTGAAATGGACCAAGCCTTTTTCATGAGTGTTCATATTATTTTGTAACCCATCTGTATATGTGTGTGTGTGTGTAATGACTACCAGATATTTATTGATGTTTTGAAGCATGCATTTATATTTACTAATAAGTTAAAAAATATCAATATCCTATTCGAGTTTAATTATTGTCAACACTTAATAAATATTAAACTAATAATATTAACTTAATAAATATTAACTTAAAACAAATATAGACATACACAAAACTGTTTTATCATGTATTAAAAGGTTCAAACTTTTCAGTCAGTTATGCTTGTTTAATTTGACATTTTCATAAATTTTATAAATACAAAATGTTTATTTTCACTGGATTATTAATCTATACTAATATTACAAAGTAGTAAAGATTGTTTTTTTGTTTTTTTGTTTGTTTGTTTGTAAGGGGTAATATCTGGAACTACTGAAGCGATTTCAAAAGTGATAGTGGCAAATTGATGGTGACAATCCCTGCTCCAACATAGGCTATATTTTACGTTGGTGCCACTACCACCAGGGGGGTGCAGAAGCGAAAAATGTTCTAAAATTTCGATTTTTTCATACTGAAGGAGCTAGAAACATGAAATTTGGCATGGTAGTTCCTTATAAGATGTAAATGCTCTCTAAGAACAAATTCTAAAAAAATTCGAAATTTAAAAGGATGAGATGAGCGAAAAGCGTTCTAAAACATTCTAAATTACAATTTCTATGGAATATCTGGAACTACAGAACCGTTTTCAAACGTGATAGTGGCAAATTAATGGTGAAAGTCCCTGCTCCAACATAGGCTATATTTTATGGCGGTGCCACTACCCCCAGGGGTGTGCAGGAGCGAAAAACGTTCTAAAATTTCGATTTTTTTTACACTGAAGGTGTTAGAAACATAAAATTTAGCATGGTAGTTACTTATAAGATGAACAAATTCTAAAAAAATTCGAAATTTAAAAGGGTGAGATGAGCGAAAAGCGTTCTAAAAACATTCTAAATTACAATTTCTATGGAATCTCTGGAACTACAGAACCATTTTCAAAAGTGATGGTGGCGAATTGATGGTAACAGTCCCTGCTGTAACATAGGCTATGTTTTATATCAGTGCCACTACCACAGAGGGGAGGGGTGCAAGAGCGAAAAACGTTCTAAAATTTCGATTTTTTTGTACTGAAGGAGCTAGAAACTTGAAATTTGGCATGGTAGTTACTTATAAGATATAAATGCTCTCTAAGAACAAATTCTACAAAAATTCGAAATTTACAACTGTGAGATGAGCGAAAACCGTTCTAAAAACATTCTAAGTTACAATTTCTATGCAATCTCTGGAACTACCGAATCCTTTTCAAAAGTGATGGTGGCAAATTTTTGATGACAATCCCTCCTCCAACATAGGCTAGATTTTACGTCGGTGCCACTAATCCCAGGATGGTGCAGGAGCAAAAAACGTTCTAAACTTGCAATTTTTTTTATACTGAAGGAGCTAGAAATTTGAAATTTGGCATTGTAGTTACTTATAAGGTGTAAATGCTCTCTAAGAACAAAATTTAAAAAAATCGAAATTTAAAAGGGTGAAATGAGCGAAAAGCGTTCTAAAAACATTCTAAATTACAATTTCTATGGAATCTCTGGAACCACAGAACCGATTTCAAAAGTAATGGTGGCAAATTGATGGCGACAATCCCTACTTCAACATAGGCTGTATATTTTCTGTCGGTGCCACTAACCCCAATGGGGTGCAGGAGTGAAAAATGTTCGAAAATTGCGACTTTTTTTTATACTGAAGGAGCTAGAAATTTGAAATTTGGCATTGTAGTTACTTATAAGATGTAAATGCTCTCTAAGAATAAATTTAAAAAAATTAGAAATTTAAAAGGGTGAAATGAGCGAAAAGCGTTCAAAAATCATTCTAAATTACAATTTCTATGGAATCTCTGGAACTACAGAACCAATTTCAAAAGTGATGGTGACAATCCCTGCTCCAACATCCTCTTAAATTTAAAGCTATGCGTTGCTGACTACTGAGTTTTTTGCCAATCTTTGCCACAGATTAATCTCGGAAAATGAAACATTTGAAGTTATTGAAAAAAATAACAGCTCGAAAAGTATTTGTCAGAAAATTGTTAGACAAACTGCGTTTGAAAGGTAAAAAAAATTATATTTCTTGATATAAATTTCAAATCTAATGATTATGCCACTTTTCAAATATTGAATTTCAAAAATTACCAAATTTCACAATGAAGTACCATAGCGAAACCTTCACGCGTAAAAAGATAATGATAAGGGCGACGTGTCCTAACGTGTATATTGGCTATAGCACGAGTCACAAATTATAGTAGCCTTATTATTCTGTTAAACTATAAAAGTGAATTATGAAATGTCAATATTTTGTTTGATTAAAGGTTCGTTAAGAGAAATTGACCAGCGTATCGGGCATAGCTTGCTAGTGTTTAATAAAGGCAATAAGAAGTAATAAAATATTCACATTAAGTTTTATTCTTTGATTGCCTCAATGATCTCTCAGTCTCTCTCTCTCTATGTGTCTTTTAAAATGCTTTATTAAGAACTATTCTGTTGAATATCTTAGACTCTACTTTGGTTAGCAAAAGCAAATGTTCATTATTTGGTCAGATGATTGTATTATAATTTCATGACAAACAACTCTTTCGGAAGATGTTCGTTATTATTTCGCGTTAATTTTCTTGTGCAGACAAATATTATATTCATTTTGACTAAAACTATTCAGTGTCAGTAGACACTGTTTTTCCCACGATTGGATGATGCCTTCTGCTTTTCTAATGGTTGTATTACTTGTCTCTTTCCTTTTCATTTCCTTTCACTCTTTCTCCTGCCTTTAAAGCGGTAACATGTTCTCTTTGTGCCTGGAGAAGAAACGTAAAGTTCTTTCGAAAGGCCTTGCGAATTTCTTAAGTTTAAAGTGTTATTAAGAAGTTTTTCACTTTTATTGTATCATACCAGTTTTTCAAAATTTTAATGTTCATAAGATCAAATTTGAATGTTCTTATTCTTTATTTCTTTATTCTAAGGACAGAGTACTAAAATCTAAAACCCACACTCTTAAAATATAAACTACACGCGCTGCCACAAAAAGTAATAAAACTAAATCATTCTAAACTGAATGTTGAATGATATCATACTAAATGTTCAGCACCCGAATTCTTATTGTTGAATGACTTGAGAAGAATAAAAAATTATATATTAAAGATACTTTTTTTTTTTTTTTTTTTTTTTTTGTAATTTGTAGTAGTTTTGCATTTTGCTACTAAATTGAAATCTGTCAACGAAAAAACATATTTTAAATCAGAATTTTAGTTCTGTCACCCCAATCAGCATAATGCCATTTTGAGTTCATATCAGGTATGAGATTTCTCCGTTTTTTTTGCATACTAGTATAATCTTACAGAAAATGTTTATTTATTTAATCGGAACATTCTGCGATTTAACAGAACAACGTTTTCTCTAAGATTATACTGGTATAGGAAAAAGCGGAGAAATCTCATCCCTGGTTCATATATTTTATTTTTATTTAAATTTTTAAATTTTTATATATTTTTATTTTAATTTAGGCCATATCAAAAAGAAATCCTATAACTTAAATGACAGATATATTAACACCCAGCTTTAAACCAGTGTTCTTAAAATAATTACAATTTATGCATTACAATATATGGAATTAAATTTCTAATGCAATTCTGCTAATACTAATAATATATTCCTACTTAAAATATTTATAATCATGGTTATAGCAAATCTCAAAATAGGCCATTATTAGGATCTGGATAGCAATTTATTTGAAATATACAGTAGAAAAATAATCATATTTATCTTACAAAAATTCAAAACTTCTTGAATAATAGTAATTTAAAAGCTAAAGATATTTACTTTTTGTAGATTAGTCACTCTGGTGCATAGTAAAATCTACCAACAAAGTAGTTTTCGAATTTTTTTTTTTTCATTTTTTAATATTTTTAAGTTTTGTAGTAAAGGTGAAAGTAAGCACTCGCCATTCGCCACTCGTCGATTAAACTTGAAAAACTGGCGATTAAAAATATGGAAAGAACCGGCCAAATACCGGATTTTCCGATTTCCTTTTTTCCCTAAAATTCGCCATTTTCCCGCACCCGATCGCCGAAATTCGTGATTTTTTCGTTCCCGTTCGACGAAATGTATGATATTTCCGCGCCCTATCGCCGAAATTCTTCGTTTTTTCGCGTCCGATCACCGAAATTAATGATTTTTCCGCACCCGATCGCCGAAATTCACGATTTTTCAACACCCGATTGCCGAAATGTGTTTTTTTTTTTCAGCGCCCGATCGATGAATTTCCGGATTTTTTTCGCGTCCGATCGACGAAATTTAGGCTTTTTCCGCACCCGATCGCCGGAATTTATGATTTTCCGCGTCCGATCGCCAAAATTCATTATTTTTCCGCACCTGATCGCCGAAATACATGATTTTTCCGCACCCGATCGCCGAAATACGTGATTTTTCCGCACCCGATCGCCAAAATTTCATTTTTCCGTATACAATAGGCGAAATTCATGATTTTTCCGCATCCGATTGCCAAAATTTATGATTTTCAGCGTGCGATCGATCAAATTCAGGATTTTCCCGCGTTCTATCGACGAAATTGTGTATTTTTCCGCACCTGATCGCCGAAATTTATGATTTTTTCCCCATCCGATCGACGAAATTAATGATTTTCCGCTCCCGATCGCCGAAATGTATGATTTTTCAGCGCCCGATCGACGAAATTTAGGATTTTTCCGCGTCCGACTGACGAAATTCAGGATTTTTTCGCACCCGATCGACGAAATTCAGGATTTTTCAGCACCCGATCGACGAAATTGGATTTTGCCGCACCCGATCTCCGAAATTTGTGATTTTTCCGCAACCGATCGCCGAAATTTATATTTCCGCGTTCGATCGCCGAAATTTATGATATTTCGGCGTCCGATAGACGAAATTCCTCTTTTTTCCACACCCGATCGCCGAAATTTATATTTCCGTGTCCAATCGCCGAAATTTATGATATTTCTGCGTCCGATCGACGAAATTCCTCATTTTTCCGCACCCGATCGCCAAAATTTGATTTATCCGCTTCCGATCGCCAAAATTTATCATTTTTCCGCGTCCGATCGACGAAATTCAGGATTTTCCGCGGACAATCACTGAAATTTATCATTTTCCGCGTCCAATCAACGAAATTTGTGATTTTTCCGCGCCCGATCAACAAAATGTGTGATTTTTACGCGTCCTATCGTTAAAATTCATGATTTTTACGCGCCTGATCGACGAAATTCGTGATCTTCCGCACGCGATCGACGAAATTCATGATTTTTACGCTTCTGATAATGACGGAAATTCATGATTTTTACGCTCCCAAATTACGCAAATTGCAATTTTTTCCGGGCTAATTGACGAAATACACATTTTCTTAATTTCTAAAGATATTCGCCACTTTTGGTCCGCAGACCACAGGTTGTGCATGTGTGATGTATATCATGTTGTGGGTTATTATTTAGTGTATAAACATACCTATTTTATTATTCTCAGATCTTAATTCTAGACAAATATTTTTTTTTTTAAAAAAAGGTACTTATGTAGTTAGCTACAAAAGCACCTAAGCTTAGCGAGACTTAGCTACATAAGTGTGTTGTGTATAACTTTGCTGTTAATTTATTTTAAAATTTAAAATAGATTGGAAATCAGAATCTCAAGTTTATTCAAAGCAATATAAATTAAAATATTTTTATTTCGTGCATAAATTATTTTACTGTAAACTCATTATATATATTTTTTAATTAAATATTCAGTGACATAAATGTACTTACTGACTACTAAAGAAATTATTCTCACTCGCCACTGACTGGCTACTAAAAAAATCAATCTACTGGCCAGTGGCTACTAAGCAAAATTCCCTATTTTCACCTTTATTTCGTAGGCTATTATTTTTTCAGTACTCAGTATAAATTCACGGCTTTTAATAAATATATATATATATTTTAATTTTTACACTCTGTTTTTTTATTAATATTTTCTACTTTGTAGCGTTTAAAATATTTCGTTGTTGCATGTTTCACAACCAGTTGGGATATTTTGGCGAGAATGGTTTGGAACACAATTACCTTCATTGTTTTTGTAACTCGTAAATCATAAAGATTATTATTATTATTATATATATATATTATTTCTTTACTTTGAGCAATGATTTTACTTCACGGGTAAAAATAAACAAAATTATCTCTCCAGAAGATTTTGCTCAGTATTTAACAAAATCGAGTTTATCAAAATAATATTAGTTTATCTTCTTTTATTACCTTTCAATTTTCTGGAGTTATTGTACTTATTCATTTATTTATCACAACCATTATACTTCAAATATAGTAACTTAATCTTAATGGTATTAGGTAGATTGGGAAAATATTAATTCAATGAAAATACTCTTAAAGAAACAGATCTGTAAATGTTTGCGATGACAAAAAATAATATTAGGAAAATTTATGATTAGTTAAAAAGAATTATATTACTTTTACACTCGATTTTATTTAACTCAACCTGAATTTTAACACTTTCCAACATAGTTCAAAAGTGTTTATGAATTCAACTTGTCTGTCCATCTGTCTGTCATGTGTCCGTGCTTTAACTCGAGTAAATATACTCGGATTGTCTTGAAAATGAAATATGTTTTTGTGGTTTACTAGGACATTTTTGTTATTGAAAATGAAGTGTGTAGCATTTGTGGTTCTTTTACAGGGACACTCAAAATAATCCCGTTACAGTACGGTCTATGGATAAAACGAGTTTGTGACGAATTTTAACGATCTTACTCTATTTTAAACTTATTCAAATTTTATATATTGAAGCATAAAAACTACGTCTGATTACTTAATTTTATAATATAAAAACAGACATTTTAACAGACCTGTTGTCTGTTAAAATGTGTGTTCTTATATTATATTCAAATTGATACGTATCACTGCACACTGCACTACAAGGCGCTTATTGTAATGTTGTGCATAGAATGTATCGTTCATTTACAGGGACACTCGAAAAAATTTTGTTACTTTACTGTGTATGAGCAATAATTGCTGGTACGCGTTGTGGTACGCATTTTTAACTGTATTTTTTTTTTTGCATATTAATTGGTGCATATAAATTCCATAGATTATAGGCAGGGCTGCTCAAAATATCTCACGTACATTTCTGTTTATTGACGGAAATTGCTGATGAGGAATTTTCAATTGCGCTATGTATTTTCTAACTGAAAAAAATGTTAGCAGAGGATTTGTATGATTGTTATACATATAAATCTATAGACCATATACAGGGCTGCACAAAAGAATTCGAATATTTTGTTTGACTATTGGTGCAAAATTCTGAAGTTAGGCTTTCAATAAATGAGTCATGCGTTTTCTAAATTGTATACTTAGTAAACTGTGAAGCTTTGATACAGTATTCTGTATGTGTTGGAAAATGTTTCATAATCTATACTTGACGCATGATTTTTTTCGTTCTTGTTGTATGTAACGTTCCTGTTGTAATGTAGATATGGAAATTTGTAATCTACGTTTAACTCAATTCCTGATAGGCTAGAATTATAAAATTTACGTTCACAGGTGCGTTCCCAATGATAATACAACATTATAATATTTTTAGAACTTAATTCTAAATTAATACATTGATTTTAAGACATTTTCCCGATAGCCCGCTACAGATGATGAATCGCTAAATATTCTCTGTAACACGTTCAATTGTATACGAGTAGAAACAACAATGGGTTTAATGGTGTGTCAATAAACGCTCGCTAAAATACACTGCAAAAAAAAAAAAAATGTTTTTACAGTATAATACTAACACCTCAGCTTCCAGTATTATACCGTAAAATTAACTGTAATAAACAGTAAAATAAGCAATAATACACTGCCACGCGTGCGCGGCAGTGTATTACTGCATATTTTACTGTTTATTACTTTGCACACATTACTTTGTGTGTGTAAATGCTATAGATCATATACAGGGCAGCACAAAAGATATTAAATACATTTTGGTTTATTGACGGTAATAGCTGAAAAGGAATGTTTAACTGTGCTATACGTTTCCTAACTGAATTAACTGTTAGCATACTATGTAGTATTTATACAAATCTATAGATCATATACAGGGCTGCACAAAAGAATTTGGATATTTTTTCGACTGTAGGTGGTAATTGCAGAAGTTGGATTGACAAATTTTTTATGCGTTTCCAAATTGTTTACTTAGACTTCATCTGTCACCTTTTTTAATCGGTGAAGTTTTGTTACAGTATTTTCAAAGTGTTGGTAAGTGTTTCATAATCTATGATTGGCGCATGATTTTTCGTTCTTGTTTTTTTACAATGAATGAGTCGGGAAATGTATCAGAACGTAGTCAGTTTGGATTTGAGAACAGCCTTAAAATATCGGGGAAAGAATTAGTTAATTTCTTAATGTCCATTAAAGAAAAGATCTTAATCCCTGATTTCCCCTGCGGTTGTGCTTTTAATATTTGTCCCATCTCTCTCTCTCTCTTTTATTATTCTTTTTCACTCTTGCCAACGAATTTCCTTTTAAGTATAAAAATAAACAAAATTACCTTCCCATAAGATTGTATTCAGTCTTTTAATAAAATTGAACATCTGACAATAATATTCTTTTATTTACTTTTATTATGTTTCCACTTTCTGAAATAACTGTATTATTTACTTTTTATTTATCATAACATCGTCCTCCAACTATAGTATCAAAATCTTAATGCTATTACGTAAAAAGAAAAATGTATTAATTTAATTTGCAAGAAACATTAATGGATATTTAGTTATGTTAGCGATCGAAAAGTTATTAGATTTATTTGTTTTCAGAATGAAAACATTAATGGATTTATTTATACCGGGTGTACCAAAAAAGAATAAAACGTGTTTTAATTGTTACGAAAAACTGTTGGCGATAAATAGGCAATGCAAATTGCAAAAGAGATCAAAGCAAGGTAGGAAATAAAATTATGTTAATCATACAGGGCTGCAGAAAATAATTACACTACTTTTTTACTTTCTTCCATCTTTAGAAGAAAAAGGTATCGGATTCATAAAAATTTTCGACTCCCGGTTTTTGACAGATTTACACGTTTTAAAAGGCACTGCACTCGATTTGACTGCGCTTAGAAAATGTCTGTCTGTCTGTGTGTGTGTGTGTGTCTGTATGCGACAAAACTTTTGTGGGCTCTATCTCAAGGACTAATGCACAAACTGTAATAAAACTTTTGATTCAGTTAGACTTTGATATGAATATGTGCTGATTAGTTTTTGGTGTAAATCGCCCTACAAGTGGCGCTGCTATACTACATTTTATGTCTCTTTATGTCATTGTCTAACAGAATATGAAGTTTGATGAAATTCTGTGAATTAGTTCTTAAGATATAAATATCGTGAAAATCATAAAAAATGCTCGTAGCAGTGCCACCTGTCGGGTGATTTACACCAAAAACTAATCAGTACAAATTTAAATCAATGTCTAGCAGAATATGAAGTTTTATTAAATTCCGTGCATTAGTTCTTTAGATAGAGTGCCCAAAACATTTTTGTCACATAGAGACACACAGACAGACATTTTTCTAAAAACAGTTAAATCGTGTTCAGGACCTTCTGAAACGTATAAATCCGTCGTAAACCGGAAATCGAAATATTTCTTAAACTCAATACTATTCTTCTTGCAAAGATAGAAGAAAGTAAAAATGTTAATAATAATAATAATAAACTAAAACGTATTTTGCTGAATTTGCATCGTTCGTATCTGAGATACTTGTGACTTATCAGATTTATAAACACCAAAAAGGCGGGATTGTCAAGATAATATTATTTGTTATTCCCATAATTCGGAATTTAAATCTGTTGCAATTTCAAGGAATGCATAAATTTTCTCGAGAGTATTATTACTAATTATTCATGCGAATTATTCGAATAATTATGAATGCAAGGCGTGAGAAATTTTCTCTGGAAAAATTTCCAAGTATTAAAAATATAAATGCATTATTACTTTCTTCTATCTTTACAAGAAGAAAGTATTGGATTCATGAAAATTTTCGACTTACGGTTTTCGACGGATTTATACGTTTTAGAAGGTCCTGAACACGATTTGACGGTTTTTAGAAAATGTCTGTCTGTAACTCTGTCTGTCTGTCTGTCTGTCTGCATGTGACAAAAATTTTGTGGGCGCTCTATCTCAAGAACTAATGCTCGGAATTAAAAAAAAAAACTTTAGATTCAGTTAGTCTCTGATATAAATTGGTGCTGAATAGTTTTTGGTAAAAATCGCCCGGCAGGTGGCGCTGCTATGCAGCATTTTTCTCGATTTCCGCAATACCTCTATCTCAAGAACTAATTCTCGGAATTTAATAAAACTTTAGATTCAGTTAGTCTCTGATATAAATTGGTGCTGATTAGTTTTTGGTAAAAATCGCCCAGCAGGTGCCGCTGCTATGCAGTATTTTACTGGATTTACACGATTTTAGCGATAGTCATATCTCAAGAAATAATGCACGGAATTTAATAAAACTTGAGTTTCAGTTAGACCTTGATATAAATTGGTGCTGATCTTTTTAGTGTATGCGAAACCTGTGTGACATAGAAGAAAGTTTTGGGATTGACACATACGACTAGTTTTTCTAGTAGGACGTCCAACGCAGCGGTGGCATGATTAATGGCTTGAAATGAGTCAGAAATTTAAGACTGGTCATTGAATAATTGATTTCTTAATATTCTATTAGGCTAGGGAATGCAAAAGGTTAGTTCACACAAAAATGAAATCTGACAACATGGGAGGAGGCAGGGGGGGGGGGTGCAGTTGGGGGCAGTTCTGCCTCCCGTGATTTTGAAATGTAATTAACTAAATTATATTTTTCTCTAATGTTTAACAGCAATATTTATTCTTCCCAATTGACTTTTTTTATATTCTTGTTCTTAAAAAAATTATTTTGAACGAGGGAGGGGTTCAGGGAGTCTAAACCTTCCCTGACGAAAAATGATATTACTGTTCCAATTCTCTATTTCGTAATATGCTAGTAAGAACTTATTTTTGAATATTTCAATGTTGCCAACACCCTACAGATGATTTTCCCCTAAACACCAACACAACTGTATCTAGATTTATCTCCACCCTGCACAAAAAAAAAAAAAAAAAAAAAAAAAAAAAAAAAAAAAAACAGTAGCGCCACCTACATTAACGATATGATATATTGGGGAGGAGGAGGACGCTGGCATGACCGTATTGTACATAAAGAATCAGCTGTATTGGATATGTTCTCGTGCGTAACATAAATAAAATATTAAAATATTTTGCCTAGCACACAATTTTCTTATATAAAATGCAATTTTAAAAATAACATTTTTTTTTTCTGCTTAAGTACAAAATTTACTAAAAGGTGTATCTTTCTCGAGTTATTCCACCATTACCAGAGTTTTCGGATCCTGTATATTATTTCTTTTCATGCGAGAAAAATAAAATGTAGTAATTAAATTTTAAAATCCAGGGAGTGACACCCTTCTCCTCTCCACCTTTCTTATCCATGATGAAATTTCAGATTTATAAACACCAAAAAGGTGGCTTTGTGATGCTGATATTCTTGTTATTTATTAGCCGGATTCGAAATTTAAATCTCTTGCAATGTGAAAGAATGCATAAGTTTTCCAAAGTGATTTTTTTTTTTTTTAAGAACGTCCAACGCATGGATTGTGTGATTACTGATTTTTGAATGCATTCGAAATTTAAAATTGGCAATTTAAAGCTTTCTTGAATATTTTATTAGGAATACAAAAGTTTACTAAAAACAGTTAAACTATAAGAAACGAGAACAAAAAATCAGGGATTATGAAAATTTCCAACACTATATTTATATTTAAAACACTAAGCTTTTTCTTTCCACAATTCGTGAGAAAAAACTACTGCATCAAATTACATCAGTATTTTTTTTTTTTTTAATGAAAGATATTTGGACGTAGGTTTGTTATCGTACATTCGTTTGTTCGAAAATTTAATTAGTTAGCCGTAATTTTAAATTAAACTTTTACTTCTACGTATGACGTCATAAGGTGGGCAATCGGATAACTTGCACTGTTGCGAGGATAAAAGAGAAATAATAAATATTAAAAACACATGGCATCTTAGGCCGAATTTTTTAATTTGCAAGTTAAATTTCGGTAAAAATATTTACCGGCGTGCATTTGATTTTTATAAGCGAATAAAAATTTTATTTTATTTTATTATGTTAAATTATTATATTAATATATAAAATTTTATTTTATTATAAATTTAAAATTCTTTTAAAATTCTCTCTTTATACTTTCATTCATGTAGTTTCTTACTACAGTTAAACTTCTTTAATGGCTCCGTTATGTCTCTGCAAGTCGCTTACATGTCGCCTGGGTGTAAAGTTGCTCAGCTACTAGGATGAGCAAAACAACTGTCATTGTTTCATTCTTCCAATAAACATTTCTTAAAACACTTTTTTTCTGTTTTGAGTCAAATTCATCTTACATCAAAAAACAAAAGGAATACATTCCATCATTCCGTGGAAAAATTCGACGGAGAAATTGTTTCGAGTTATGTTTCTACAATACAGACATTCGAATGATTAGTAATAATTCGTTCGAGTAATGGCACAACGCTAGAAAATATTATATATATAAAACATTTATTGTGGCATTTAATTTTTTCCGGTAACACAGAATATTTTCACAATGGTATTATTGTTACAATCGTTGTTGTTGGATCCGATTATGTGACTACTTGTTAAATAGTAAAAAAAGATGTTGTTTATCTTACCTCAGGATGCTATTATTTCTAAATTTTCTACTATGTGAACCTGCATAGTTTACTATACATTTGGATTCATTGGTTAACTATTACTAAATTAAACACAAACAGTAGAATTACATATTATATGAAATAATCAAGGAAGTTTCGTTTTTTTCAAATACTAAAAGAAACTTTAGACTAAAGGTGAATACTAAATTTGAATTTTATATATAGCTTAAGGAAATGTCATAAAACAGAATTAAAAACTTTTTCCCCAGCTGAAACGAAAACAATCCTGCGATACCGTTATTAAGATTTTTGCACGAAATGATACAAAAAAATGCTTCTTTTAACATAAAAATAATTTAAAATTTACTATGAAGTGCGTCATTTAATACTGTATTTGTTATTTGCGTGTTTTTCCTGAATATATACATGTTTATGTGTATATTGACTACCAGATTTTCTTCATGTTTTGACGCATGCATTTATATTTACTAATAAGTTCAGAAATATCAATATCCTATTCGAGTTCAATTATTGTCAACATTTTAAAATAAATATAGACATAAACAAAACTACTTTATTATGCATTAAAAAGTTGAAACTTCTCAGTCCATACATGTTTAATTTGACATTTTCATAAATTTTTTAAATAAAAATTGTTTATTCTGATTGGATTATTAATGTTTATATGTTTATTAAAGGCAATAAATAGGAAATAAAATATTCATATTAAATTTTATACTTTGATTGCCTCAATGACCTCTCTCTCTCTCTCTCTCTCTGTGTGTGTGTGTGTGTGTGTGTGTGTGTTAATTTTTTTTTAAGAACAACTTTGTTGAATATTTTACACTTTACTGTGGTTAGCGAAAGCATATGTTCATTATTTGGTTAAATGATTGTATTATCATTTCATGACAAACAACTCTTTTGGAAGATTTTCATTATTAATTCCCCTTAACTTTCTTACGCAGACAAGTATTATTTTCATTTAAACTAAAACTGTTCAGTGTCAGTAGACAACTAAACAACACAATTCAGTGAGTGACACGAAAATATGAGTAAGAATAAGAAACCAAATATTATTTCTATAGCATCGCTAATTGCGCCTCCGTTAGACGTATATTCTATACTGAAAGATGGCAAAATCGTTCACGTTGATGACGCAAACCTCATACGTCTTTTATCTCAAATATTTCGTGTCCCGTATAACGTAGCCATATCCTCTGATGGTGAATTTGGTGTCAAGTTATCTAATGGAAGATGTGGTGATATGTTCAGAAGCCGATCTAGCAGTGGGTGGTGTACGACTAGAGCAAGAAACACATGATGCCGTCAATTTTAGCTATCCTTATCTCTTCACTGAAGCCAAATTTATGACGAATAACCTTAAACCAGTCTCCAAGAATATGGCCCTATTTCGTCCGTTTTCTTTTAAATTGTGGATTTTACTCACGACAATTATTTTATTTTTTTTCATTTCTCTTATTCCTTCAAACAAAAAGAAAGCAAACATATCGGTCTGTCTTATTCATGGTATTTAGAAATCTTTTGGAAAAATCTATCCAAATTAAATGGCGAAAATTAATTTACAGGGTGATTTTAACGTATGGTTAATATTCACCTTCATCATAACCAATAGTTACAAGGCTCTTTTGCTATCGTTCCTCACATTACTATCATTTACTGGAATTCGAAATATTCCAGATTTAGCCAAAACTGCAGAATTGTTACACATACAAAGGTATCCCACTGCCACAAACATTAATCGAATCAGATTTTGACTCCCCGAAATCTATTGGAAAATGTTTGCAACGGAATGAGATAACATCGGAAGACGAAGAAGAAGCATTTGTTAAAGCACCGCCCGGAAAAGCATTCATTGGCGGAAAAATTTATTTGTAGCCCTATAAGAAAGAATATTTCATTTCAGAAGAATCATTCTTTAATATTATGTTTGCTTTTCCAATTTCAAGAAATTTCTGTTGCAAGAATTATTTAAATAAAATGATCCACCGCCTGTTTGCAGCAGGTGTGTTCCAGAAGCTTAACAGAGATGAAGAGATGCAGGTGGAAATTAAGTTGAGATCTTCTCAGGTTAATTCGTCTGATGACCACATAAGATATTGCAACTTCACGATATTAAAGGAGCTTTCATCATATTGATTTCTGGATATATTTTATCATTCTTCACACTTTCTATTGAAATAATCATAAACCGTTATCCTCTCCCATGAAATATTGCATTTTTGAAAGAGTGGATGTTGTTGGGTTTGTTTTAAAATTTTACTCACATTTCTCACACCGAACAGAAATGTGCCTTTCAATGAAATAAACGAATGGTATACTATATTTTTTTCGCATAGAAAAAATTGTTCTTTAGAAGATTGTTAAACTAAAAGGTAAAAATTACTTTAATATAAAGGATTTTAATAAATTAGAAATAATTAGAAAACTTGTACAAAATAGCTAGAACTATGCTTGTTCATCGCACGCAAGACTGAAAATGGCGACTATTTTTACTATAAGAAATAATATTTTATTTCAAAAGAATCATTCTTTAACACTTTATTTCCTTTTCCAATTTCAAGAAATTTCTGTTGCAAGAGTTACTTAAATAGAATGATCCATCTTCTGTTTGCAGCAGGTGTGTTCTAGAAGTTAACAGAGATGAAGAGATTCAGCTGAAAATCAAGTTCAGATCTTTTCAGGTAAATGCGTCTAATGATCATAAGCTATTGCAACTCCACGATCTTAAAAGATCTTTTAACATATTGATTTCTAGATATATTTTATCATCCATCACACTTTTTATTGAAATAATAATAAACCGTTATCAGCTCCCATTAAATAATGCAGCTTTTAAACACTGTTTTTCTTTCTTTCTTATTTTTTTTTTTTTTTTTAGTTTCTACTCACAAAATTTGTCAACCAATACAAATCTACCTTTCCTTGCTTATGAAATAAACATATGTTATACCACATTTGTTTCTCATTGGAAAAAAATATTTCAGAATAATGTTAAACTAAAAGGTAAAAATTATCTGAATAAAAAGAATTTTAATAAATTATAAATAACTAGAAAAAAATTACAAAATAACTAGTTATGATTGTTGTTGGCACGATTGAATGATGCCTTCTGCTTTTCTATTGGCTGTTTTCTTTTACTTGTTCTTTTCCCTTGAATTTCCATTCAGTATTGCTCCTGTCTTCAAAGTGGTAGCCCGTCCTCTTTGCGCCTGAAGAAGAAACATAAAGTTCTTTCGAAATGCCTTGCTAATTTCTTAAGCTTGTGGTGTTATTAAGAAATGTGGGGCTTTTATTGTACCACACCAGTTATTCAACATTTTAATGTGCAAAAGATCCCGTCGGAATTTTCTTATTATTATTTTTTTTTTCTAACGACAGAGTTCTAAAATCTAAAATTCACACTCTCAAAATATAAACTACACGCGCTGCCACAAAAACTAGAAATTTAAATAATTTTAAATTGAATGTTGAATGATATCAGACTAGATGTTGAACATCTGAAATCTTATTGTTGAATGGCTTGAGAAGAAGAAGAAAAAAACACCTGTATATTAAACGCTACTTTTTTTCGTAACATGTATTGATTTCCCACGTTACCGCTAAAAAGAAAGCTGTTAACGGAAAAAGATATTTTGAATCAAAGTTTTAGTTCTCTCACCTTAAATCAGCATAATACCACTATGAGTTGATATATTACTTTTTTATTGTTATTTACCTATGTATTTTAGTAAGAGATTAAAAGTTTTATTATTATTATTATTATTATTATTATTATTTAATATTCTATTTACCGATTTGAAAAGGACTACGAGAGGGAACCGTGACTACCTCTGTATGTTTTCACAACCCTCGAGTTGTGGTAGAGCGAGTACGGGTTGGAACATCCCGACTTTAGGCCTAGGGTCTGGTTCACGTTTGGGTTTCCAGCTCCGAAGCTGTTGGGGGACGCCGGCCCGTCTCCAAGTGTCTCGCAGTGACTCCCCATGGTTTCATCGCGTATCGCAACGGCCTACGTTGTCAACACGTGGGTTTAAGGTTAGAGGGTCCGTATTGGATCGGTTCTCTGACCGGCCGAAGTGCCGTAGCGAGCCAAAGCTACTGGTGCGATAAGTCTTTCAGGACTTGGGTTCGATGGTCGTCTACGCGTGGTGCGCTCCCTCATGGGCGTCTGCGGCGCAGCTTACTTTTACCGATTTGAAAACTATGCATCTATGCATATTTTTTTACGGTGAACCCAGAAATCTATTTTTTATAAAGATCACATTATTATAAGCAATGTTGTATTTTATCACAAAATGCTTATTTTTGAACAGAAAAGAGAAATAAAACGCTAATAGGCAATGATGTAATTAATAATACGAATATGGATTATTAATAAACAGTCGGAGAGGAGGGTGGGAGTGCTTTTTATTAAATATTGCATTTAGTGCACATGGCAGATATTATTATGACAGAGCAGAATAGCGGGCTTTATCCGCTATAGGGCCGGTTCAGATATTCGAAAAAACGAAAAAATAGACCGGTAAATTTTTATTTTATAAAAAACATGACTTTTTTTTTTTTTTTTTTTTTTTTTTTTGAAAATGAAATTTATTTGGATTTATTAATTAAAGGATAAAGTGTTTTGATAGGAATATTAACCGAAGCCCTTCGTGAGATCTTCGACCACACTTACCCACTTGATACGTTTAAAATATGAAGAAAACTTTGGAGAAAATTGCGTCATATTCGAAACGATACCTTTAAATAGTCCTACTGAAAACGGTTTTCGGTACTGCTCCAGTATCCCGTTAACTCTATCGATTAAAAACAAAATTATCGCCCAAAAAGCCAATGGAGGAATTTTGCCATTGAATTTAAAAAAGGAAAATACAAGAAATTAAAAACCCCCATTTACTAAAGTGTCAACTACCGGTAAGTTTAAACAATAAAATTTGTAATTCATTTATGAAAAGAAAACAAGTGGGTAAGTGTGATCGCGGATAGCACAAAAGGTTTCGTTTAATATTCCTTTCAAAACACTTTATCGACTTTAATAAATAAATCCAAATGAAATTTTTTTAATTATAACTATCAATACACTATCTCAATAAGAACATAGATGGCAGCCAAACAAACAAAAAAAAGTTATTTTAACTAGGACTTCCCTCAAAGGGATTAGTCCGAGTGATATTGCTGAGAACATAGGGTTAAGAATTGCGATATAATGAAAAACAGCAAATTAAATGATAGAATTTCAAAATATCATATATAAATTCACATACCCTGTTAAAAGAATAGAAAAGAAGTACTGTTCATCAGGTTTGTTTTCATATATATATATTTTATAACATTTTGCAAATAATCTCAATTTCTTAAGCCGGAATTGCGCAAAACTTTAAAAAAAAAAAACGTCGGATATTTTAAAACGCCAAGCTTTCTAAAGTTAAGTAATCGGATTTGCAGCCAATAGCAATTTTAGCAAGTAAACATTGGGTTAAAGATATAAAATAATAAAAACTTGATTTATTACTATTATTATTATTATTACGTTCCCGGGCAACGCCAGGCGGGTCAGCTAGTTACTGTTATTATCAGCATTTTGATCATTTTTATACAGTTTGGTATAATGTTAGATATGTCAAAATTAGTCTAAATACGCTAAATAGAGTGCAGCTGGTCCAGATAGGCCAAATTAGAATAATTGTGCAATAATTGGGGTAAATAGGGTTTTACTATGGTAACTAGCTAAATAGGCTAGTGCTATGCTAGATAAGATAAAACTAGGCTAAATAGGGGGCAGCTAATCTAGATAGACCCAAATTAGAACATTTGGGCCATAATTTGGTAATTAGGCCATAATTGCGGTAAATAGATTTTTATTATGGTAGACCCAAATTAGAACATTTGGGCCATAGTTGGGGTAAGTGGGGGTTTACTATGGTAACTAGCTAAATAAGTTGGCACTATGCTTGATAGGGTAAGACTAATCTAAACAAACTAAATAGGTTGCAACTAGTCTAAATAGGCCCACTTTACCTTGGGTTTTTTTGTTTTGTTTTGATATGCGTGTTATTGTTTGAAAAAAAAAATCGCCTTAACCCTCTCATTCCCCTATCCCTCATACGAGGATCCTATTTTAAACTCCGATCAAAGAAATTTAAAATGCTAAAATAAAAAACAGAAACATTCTTTTTAGTGGTAATACTCATTTAAATCTCATAAGAGGCTTTAGATTGTTCTAGATTTTGCTGTGATATGGAAGCACTTCAGTTTATGAGTGCTTTAAAGTTATTTTTGTTTCATGCTGAGTAGATCTTTTAGAATCGCCCACTTCTAAAAAAATCCTTGTTTAGCAAAGGCATGAAAAATATTTCTAAGATGTGTATTTATTGTAATAATGTGTTTAATATGTTTATAAATAAAAAATAGCTGTTATAAACGGCAAAGAACATGGAGCCTCATATCAGGCTTAGTGCTCCTAATGCGAACACGTGATAATGGAACACATTCTGTTCAATAAAGGTATAAATTTCACTGCAAATAATTTCACTGCAAAAAGTAATTTTTTGTTATTGTTTAAATTTAATATGAAAATTGAAATGCATTAAAAAGTAATAAATTAACAATAGAAAATTAGTTTAAAATATAATTTGTAATGCTAGTAAATGTTGTAGTTTTAAATGTACTGTTCTCTAAAGTTATAGTTTTACTAAATGGTGATTGCCTTCAATGGACGATCGAAAATAAAGTTATACTGGTATTAAAAAATGTTCTGGCAAGCGCCAAAAATGGTTAATATGTTTTTAAGTCTGAAAAATTTGCGTCAAGTGCTTCTAATTGAGCATGAGAAAGGACAAAGGGTCCCTTCTGCAGCTCACTGTCAATTCTAAATTTGAAAAAATCATATTCGCGCTTTTTCCATATAAAAGGAATCAATCACAGTTACGATAAAAGTGTGTAGTGTAAAGACGTAGCCAGTAAAGACGCAACTTGATTAAACATGAAAAAATCATATTCGCGCTTTTTCCATATAAAAGGAATCAATCACAGTTACGATAAAAGTGTGTAGTGTAAAGACGTAGCCAGTAAAGACGCAACTTGATTAAACATGAATGTAAGGCGACATAGTACCAAAAACCTTACTTCCTGCAGCGTATCAAGGTGCGTTTTCACTGGTCGACCCAACGATCTAAAAATCCCAGCGACCCAAGTCCTTAACCTAAGAGCGTTTTCACTGGTTACTGAGAAGCCCTAACGCCAACCAATCATAGACAAGGTTTTACTGCGCAAGCATAGTAATTACGGATCGATATCAGCTGTCAATGATTATAATTATAAACATAAACAAATAATTATTTGTTACCCTTGTCATGTTAATAACAAATATTTTGTATAGAAATAATCGAAAGTTTTGACTAGTTTTCGCTGTTAGAGGGTCTTAAATATCCACAAAAATATTAATCTCCTGTTAATAAATCAATGATAACTATTAATTTTTTTTTGTGGTTTCAAAAAATAAAACACTGTATTTTTTGAATAATGACGATCATAAGATTTCGAAGTCACTCAGAATTAAGTGTAAGCTCATTTTATCTGAGAGTATTTTTTGTGCCATATGACTTGTATATAAAAATTATATTTCTGCTTTACACAAGTTAAATTAAAAATCTAAATATATGGTTTTTATATTTACTTCAGTGCTCTACACATTTTATTTGTACATGTGTATAAAATTTTGTACCAGTACAGTTATACTTTTGAAATAAATAAAAATAATTATCATTTATTTAAAATCACAGAAGTAATTTTCCCTTCTAAGAAACAGTGATAAGTGAAACCCTTTCACTCACTCCAGGGCCCTTCCAGGATTGTCATTACACATGAGGCTTCTCCAAAGTACATGCTATTTAAGCATGTATCTGTTGATCACACTGGCAGCTTGTTTTATCATATAATCCCTACAATGTAGAATTATCGAATGTTTTTTTTTAGTTGCATCTACTTTTTGTGATTCCACTCCCCCCCCCCCCCAAAAAAAAAAAAAAAAAAAAGTCTTCACAGTAAAATGCAGAATAAATGTACAAAAAATTGTAAATTTTTTCTATATGATTGATTCCACATCAAAGTTTGATGCAGGTTTTTTTTTTCTTTCTTTCTCATGGGTACTTTTTTTTTAAATTATAGTTTTGAGAAAAATAAAATGATGTACCAAAAACTCAAGTTGCTTTTAAATTCAAACTATGCTATATATATATATATATATATATGTTTTCCTGCTAAAGTTTTCCTTTTTGGTGAGCTTATTTTGTTTGCAAATTACAAATTTTAAATCCCAACAATAAAAAAAAAATGTAAAGTGTTCGCTTTTATAAAAAATATAATTTTGTGAAGGGGCTTCTTTTATTAAGAATAATTTTGTGATGTGGTCCCAATTTTTGCCAGGGGCAATCCCTGATTTTGCAAATAGATCACAAAAAAGGGTACTTTTATGTTAGCCGGGCACAAATCTTGTCAATAGCTTTTTTCCCCCCTTCAGCCATAGCACCTTTTATTTTTCATTTACTTAAATTAGAAACAATGCCTTGATGTTGAAATAAAATATTTTTTTTTGTATTATTCCATTTATTATTATTATTATTTTAAATAAATGAGTGAAAGGCATGTACTTTAAATATATATTTTTTAAATGAAAAATTCATATTTTAAATAAAAGGAATGATAAGTCCATATTTCAAAAGAAATGAATAAAATACGAATAATGGTGATAACAACAATATTTAGCAATTTATCTCATGTGTTAGGCTGACATAAAGTACCCAAAAGTGTTGTGAATTTAAACAACTGGTTCAAACAGTACAAGGCTTACACTATTCAGTGTCTCTTCATCCGTAACATGCAAATAAAGTACACTGAGTTGCCCTCAGCTAGTTTAAAAATCAAAATAGGAGAAAAGTGGGAGAGTTGTTACTGAATTAGTATAAAAGTAAAAAGTTTTAAAAACCATTCTTTTAAAAGCATTTAATGCTTATAATTAAAATCACGCTTAATTTCAGGATTCTGTTTATTTTGTTTCAAAAAACTTATTTTACAATGCATTAATTTGGCATGGCTCCAACAATGGAAAATTCACCGCTTTGATTTACACTTGATAAAAAGTGTGAGTTACTGAATTTATTGAAAAAGCATTTTTGCTTTCTTTTTAAGAAAACAGAAAAGGCGATAAAAGCATTTTTTAAAACTGTGCATCCAGGATTTCTAAATTGTTTTCTCAATAAAAAATTATTACTTTCTTTATTTTTTATTTATATTTTATTTTCTATATTTTAGTGTTTAAAATATTTTTATGCTGCAGTTTCACAGCTAGTTAGCATATTTTAGTGAGTGTGGTTTGGTTCATAATAAACTTTGTTGTTGTTGTAACCATAAAGAATATTTGGTGATTTATCTACTGTGGATAATAGAAAAATACCTTAAAATTCATTTATTATTTTATAATTAAGGTGAACAATATATATATATCAGGTTTGAAAAGTTTGGTACTATTATATTTTTTATAAACAAATATTTTCTTGTCAGAGCGGCTCTGCCCACTCTATGCTAATACACGTGTCTTAATTTAAAAGAAAAAAGTACCAGGGCCCTAAAATTCTGCTGCACTAACAACGTAGCATAACACTCCGTCCATCCACATATTTGCATTTCATACATTCTTTGCAAAATTTAAAGCATATTTTTTCTTCAGCAAAAAAAATCTTTTTAAAAATATATCTATGTATATAAATAGCTGTCAACTATTCCACTTTTTTGTTACCGCTACTTCCGAAATCCACTTTGATTACCTTCGCCCTTCGCTTAATCTTGACATGGCTTAGTCGCAGAATTTTGCTATTAAATAAGGTCAATATTACTATCCGGATTTAGTGGTAACACAAATAAGGATTAGTTGGTAACTATGCATATATATATATATACATACAGTAAAATCGAATGAATGAACAAATAGCAAAAACATTTATAAAAAAAATTTCAGAAAATCTTTCTCGCTAAGCATTTTTTTTAACAACCAACAATATACAACATACACGAATATTCTGGTGCACAATATTTATAAGCTCTGGCTAATATTTAAGTGTTCACTGAAAATAAAGAAGTACCAGAGCTGAACTCCATCATGAATTAAGCACTGCTAATACGTTAATTATAAAAGTAACATATCTTTACATACTCTCAAATAACTTTTAAAAGACAGTTTGGAAGGAAAAGAAAGTTTTGATTGCTAGATATCTGGTATTCACTTATAAAATTGATGTAAAATAAATATCCCAGTAATATTGAACATCTGGTGCAATTCAAATCCATCAAAGCAAAATAATCTGATGATTTCAAATTATAAACAAGTGTCTTTGAATGTTCAAGTGTACAATTCTTAAAATAAAAAATAATGCTAAGGTGCCATTCAAGTATTATGTAAGCAGTAAGGAGGGGTTCAAGGTTTGATTATTTTTGCTGACAGGTGGGAGTGGGGTCACGACAATTCTTATGAAAGCATTACACAACGAAGCAACTAAATCGCAGCAACGACAAGAAAAGAAGCATGATGGGAAATGAGCATTCTGCAGTCCGCTCGGAACTTCAAACACACAACATTTCTATGATTCCTGTTAAAAATTTTAGTTATTATGCCTAATTAAGTTAGGGCCTATTGTTAAGTTTTATTGTTCAATGCGATAAATAACAATATATTAAAACCATTTTGCATTCTTTAGATACCACAGCTGCTATATATGCCTATTTATATAAATTTGTAAGATTAATAGTGTAAATTAATGGTAACTGTTTTTTCTTGGCAAACAGTGTTGACGTACAAACCCAGGTAGCACAGCAATATCGGCCAATATCGGTAAACACCGGACTGGCCGATATTGCATGGCTAGCTTTTTTTCCAATATCGGCCTATATCGGGACCCAATATTGAACGATATCGGTGAACGCCAGACCGGCCGATATCGGTGAACCCCGGACCGACCGATATCGGTGAATGCCGGACGGGCTGATATCGGTGAACGTCAGACCAACCGATATTGGCCAAAACTGGATTCAACACTATAAAATGGCAAATCTTTTTTTCTCATCTAGGGAGATATTGATTACCTGTCTTAGCAAAATATTAGAAATCAATAATTCTTTACATTAGGAAAAAAAAATTACCATTTTATATTGGTGAGTCCAGCTTTGAATTAGCTAATCCATGTATATATATAAGCATCTGAAATGCCACATGGATTAACTGTTTTCTTAAAGGCCTCAGTTTTTATTATTATATCCATTAGATATAATTGTAATATTAAAGATTATGAATGAAATAATACTAAAAAAGCATTTTATTAAATTTAATATTAATAAAATAATTTATTCAAAATTTTATAATAGCTACATTTTGATGTTTTTTAATTTTCTTCAGTTTCAGTGTTCTATGTGAAAACATTAAAATGTAAAAAAGAATTAAATGTTACTTTTCTCATTAAAAATAAAAAATCATATTATATCCATAATAATAATTTGAATTTGTGGAAGTGGTAAGATTGAAAATTGTAACATACAGCATTTTGTTTTAGGTAGCTTTCAATACAAAAAAGTATAAAGCTACCTATTGCAGCCGTTCGGAGGAAAGCAGTTCCGGAAAATTTCGATATATTTTCACCGATCATGACCCCCAGACCCAAAACCACCCTCCGTTCAAATGTTGATTTATATATATATATATATATATATATATATATATATATATATCTGACCTATGTCATACGATAACGCTCGTATTTATAAATCAATTTTGATGAAACTAATTGTGTGTATTAAGCTCACCAATGTCTCGACCGAGTTCGTTGGCCAGCTTGGTCCGCCATTTTGTTTCAAGATGGCGGCCAATTAAAAATTTAAAACTAAAATAAATGTACAAAAAAGTTAAAAATTCAAATTTATTTTTTAATTCAGTGTTAGGCCTTGAAACGAGGATTCCAGAGCATTTTTTGTTTTACCTCTATCTTAAAAAACGGCTGAGATAGAGCAGTTTGAAATTCTAGGGTGGCTGACATTTTGAAACAAGACAGCACATTACAAAAATTTTCATTGTTGTAATAATTTTCCCAATCAAACGCATAAAACTATATATTCATATCCGTTAGCGCCAAATTCTCGCCAAATTTGGCGACATTTGGCGAAATATCGCCAAATTTGGCGACCAAAATAAGTCTTCATAAATGAAGCCAATTTGGCTATTGCTCAATAATTTGGCGAATTTCTTATTCAAATTCAGTATTAACGAATCTTTTGTAAACGTTTTATTTGCATTTTAAGTTGCTGTTTTCGTGTAACATTAGCTAAAATTTTAAAACGAAGATATAGGAAAGCTACCTTTTCCTCCCGGTACAGGCCGGAAGGACTTTTTGTCATATTACCAATTTTTTATATATTTTTTTTTTCACATAATCAATAGAAATATTTAACCATTATTAAAAATTTAAGAAAAATAGCATGTAGCTGTAGGAATTTATTCTTTTCTGCTCTTACCATAAATATAGATCTTTAGATTTATTAATTTAATTGTATTTATATAAACTTTGAAAAAAAAAAGTAATCTTCTGGCAAAATTTAATTGAAAACAATTCGTTAAAATTACTTATGTAAAAATCCACCTGTTGTATAACTTTTAAAATTGAATTACTTTATATTAAAAATTATCAAAAATCAATACAAAAATTTATTAGTTTCAAATTTTTTCTTTGAAAAAAAATTATCTTTATAGGGCTCTCTTCATTCTGAATCAGAGACTCGTGTATACAACAAGGGGATAAACACTTGGTTGGAATTCTATATTATTCAGTGAATATCATATTTTTCATTAAATTTTAATAAGTTTTAATTAAAATTACTTTTTAATGGCAATTTAAAATAGAAAGTGCAACTGAAATGACCATTTAAACAGTCAATAATATTTTACAAAGGCATTAAACAAAGTCAGGAAAGCTATTCTTTTCTCGAAATTATGTACAATTAATGCATTTGAAATAGAAATTTTAAAAGAGCTTAGCTTTCAAATATCACAATAATTTATATATGTTTTACTAAAATTCCAATTTTAATTGGATTTTATGAATTGTTTCACAAAGCCTTTAAAATTAATTTTTAATGATTTTAAAGATTTGTAAATTTATTTTATAAATAGTATTCTATTAAAATATCTCAAACATGGAACACTAGTTTTAAAAGTGCTAAAACAAAACTCAATTATTATAAATAAATAAAACTTCCTAAAAATTGAGTCATTTGAGTCAGGTGGCAAAGCAAGACACTTTGCCCTTACCTTATATGGCAACTTTCCCTTTGCAATTCTTTTCTGGAGAATGATTGGCGTTAGGCTTAAGGGGACGACGCTTCACTGACACGAAAACACATGCTTGCTAATGTTAAACCTATGGACAGGTTCTTTTCTAATTTCTCGTTTAAATTTGAATATTTTTAAACATTTTTTTTTTTTTTTTTTTTTTTTTTTTTTTTTTTTTTTTGCATAAGATAGCTGAGGTCAATCTCAACTATCCAATGAAAAAAAGAATCACTTAAAAATATTCAAATTTAAACAGGAAATTAGAAAAGAACCTGCCCACAGCTTTAACAAGCTAGCAGGTGTTTTCGAATCATTGAACAGTCCCTGTTAATGTCTTCTGATCGCTAAAGTGAATAAGATAAATAAAACATGGCAAAAAATTACAGACCATTGCGGGGGTACAGCTGCTGCATTTATTTGAAATCGCAACATATCAAATTAAACTTTTTTTTATTCACAAACTATCACTATTTATATTATCATATTACAAGCAAATTTTCTCCAAGTCATCTATTTCTCGTTCCTACAGTGGTGGAAAAAATTATAAAGCCGCTTGAAAATATGATATAATTAAAAAACAAAATATAGAACATTTATAAAATTTCATACATATATATTATATGCTATAAGGAAGTAAAGAAAAAAATAAATTCATTGATAGCTACATTAATAAAAGATTAATAGACTTAAGAAAATTTTCTGTACAAAGAAAGTTGGAAATAATTATAAAGTCGATACATGTATTTCATCAATAATCGATGTGAGACCCATTTTTTTCGATGACTTTGACTAGTCTTTTGTTCATTGAATCTATCAGACCACACAAAGTACTTGCATCAGTATTATTCCAGCAATTTTTAAAAGCATTCATCAAATCTAACTTTAAATTGAATTTTCGTCCATTTTTGTAAACATTTCGAGCTAAAATTCCCCAATGATTTTCTATTACATTCAGATCGGGTCTATGAGCTGGCCATTGAAGGCATTTCACCTGATTAGTTTCCAGCTAAGATTTAGTTGACTTCGAAACATGAACGGAAGCGTTGTCTTGCTGAAATGTCCAGTCTCCTGAAGTTATAAGAGGAGCAAATGGGTAATAAATTCTCTCCTAACATTTCTTGATACATAACCCAATTCTTTTTGTTATGCATGAAAACAATTGGAGTGGTTCCACAGGCAACTAATGCAGCCCAAACCATTACCGAGCCACCTCCAAATTGACGCTTTGAAAAAATATCAGGCTCCTGTCGTAAATCATGCCAAAAATATTTATAGCCGTCGGGTCCATAGAAATTAAATTTCTTTTCATCGGAAAAGACAACATCTCTCCAATTTGTGCCTTCGGTTACATGTTTTCGTGCAAAGTCTAAGCGAGCATTTTTGTGGTACTTAGAAAGAGGTGGTTTTCCTTTAATTTTTTTTAATTGAACAATGGGATTGTTACTTAAAACATTTCTTACCGTTCGGCTTGTATATGGTAATTGTAACTGTTCTTGAATTTGGGCATACGACATTATTTGTCCGCAAACTAGCTTCCGGATTTGTCTTGATTGCCTTACAGTTAAGGATTTCGGTCTTCCTGTATGCTTTCTTACTGCCGTAATCTTCGGGATTTCTGAGAAAACTGCTTACTGCAGCCTTGGACCTTCCTATTTTTCTTGCAATATTAGAACCAGACATTCCAACTTCATTTAAAGTTAATATTTTAATTTGTTGACCATCGGATAACTTTTTTCCTCTTGGCGTTGTATTAAACAAACCAAATACAAAATGAATGCACGTAACGCGTTTACATTTACCTAAACTTTCATGGCGACCTATTTTCTTAAGTCTGGCATTATGCCAAATGAGGCTAGAACCATCGGCTTTATACTTTTTTCCAAGTTGTTTTTCATTGGTTGTAAGAAATTAGCATAATTTATGTTCCCCCTTCCGTTTTACCAAATAAAGTTTATGTGTATTATTGCAATGTTGATCATGCAAATGAAAATAGAATTTGCGTTATCAACAATTCCATTACTTTTTGAATTTTGTAAATTTTTCTATCGGCTTTATAATTTTTTCCAGCACTGTATGTTCTCCTTCTTTTCCTTTGAAAACAGTTTCCATCCTAATTGGCAGATCTCACAGGACTTTTTCAATGTGGCTGGAGTTAACAGTTGTTTTTGCTTTATCAAACTTCATTTTCACACTCACTAGAAAAGTAGAATGAGCAAAAATCAAAATTTGTCCAAGTGAATTTTCATCATGAAAATTAATAACTTATTACTACTTATACTATGCTTACTTATTTTCCTTTTTATTTACAAACTATGTAATGTAAATGCTAGATTTGAATTTAATAGTAAAAAATTATAGCTTGAAAATTATTTTTTTTCAATCGAAATATTTAACCAAACTTGTGTTAATATATTTTATCTTTTTGACTGTCTTCACTCTGAATCAGAGTCTGAACTTATTACTGATTCTAGTTTTTTCTGCATAATATGAAGCCAATCTTCTGAACATACAATAATTATTTATAGAGATATAAAGAAATTATAGTGAATAAGAACAACAAAGTACCTTAAAATTACTTAATTTGCAGCAAGACTTTTATAAAAATGAAATGGTTACCAATGAAACACAGGATAGTTCAGAATGCAATTATCAAAATTTGGTTTTCACCATGAAAACCAGAGTTAGAAACGTAATTTCTTTAATTTTAATGTATGAATGATAATCAAAATAGTTTTGTTTAGCTTTAGTATGTTTATAGTATAAATGACACTTATTAAGTATGTGGGATAGGGGCACTACAACAACAAAGTACCTAAAATTAATTAATTTGCAGAAGTATTTTTAAAAAAGGAAATGTTTACCGATGAGCCACAGGATAATTCAGAATGCAACTATCAAAATTTGATTTTTACTATCTTAAAACCGCAGACTAATCGAAACTAACATGCTATTTTTAGGAAAACGTAATTAGCTAAATAATTTAGTATATATATATATATATATATATATATATATATATATATGTGACGATTTAACTGGAGTCACCATACTTTTGTAGACTCCTATTCAAGGCAAGGGAGGTTTCTCCGAGGAGATTTGCAGTCGAGCACCGAGACTTACTTCATTGTGTACGTATAAGCTACAGAGAAGAGGCAGTTCGTTCCAGTTCACACTTTATTCGAAAAATTTAAAGATTAATTGATTAAGCTTTACTCTATTGAAAACTCACTCCATGCACTGCTAAATTTAGGGTCGTGGCGAAACTTGATGATTTAAATTTAAATATAAGAAGACATCTTAGTTAGTACAGGCAGGTATTCTTTTAAAAATCAATCGGCGGCCAAGGAGAACCTTCGAAGATTAGGGAAGTACATGACTAGCTGCATCCACCACCGAAATCCCGGAACATTCTGCTCTAAACGCGGGAAAAATCCGTATATCATTTTCCGAGCGCGCCAGAATACATTCTATCTAAAAAGCCTCTAGGCCAATCAACGCTCACGGTTTAACTTCTTCGGCGAATTAATATCGAAGTGAACTTACCGAAGCTGGCAAAAGCGCGCCAAAAAATGTTCTAGAACAATCTCGTGACTTCTACTTCCTTCGAATAAATAAAAGCAGAGAGAAAAGGAGTACATATGTTTTATCAAGTATGGCAATATGCCAAAATAATTTTTACATTGAGATTAAAATCTTTCAGAATTTGAAAAGTAATATTTTGTCAGGAATCGTAGGGAAATAAAAAATAAAGAAAAGAAATTCATAGGTTGTTATTTCAAAAGAGTAAAATATTTTTAGCTGGGAAATGGGTATTTTTTGAATTATTAGATTCTAGGATGCTTTTTATTTAAAGAAAATAAAAGTGCGTAAATTTAATAGAGCATTCTATCAGTGCCATTTTTTAAGAGAATGAATTTGGAATAAACTATATAATTCGCTAGATGTAATTTTGACAATCGAATACTGGAGCGAGAAAATAAATTAGAATAACGGGATTTACACAGAATTATAGTCTTAATGAAGTCAACGGCGAAAAATTTTTTTTTTTTTTTTTTTTTAATTTGTTTCAATATCCCCCCCCCCCAAAAAAAAAACAAGCTTATCTGAATAGCAGTTCCCTAACAGCAGTTCAGATAAGAAAAAAAATAGAGAATTTTCCTAAAATATAAAATTCTAAAAATTTTAAATCATCAAGAATCACAAACAAAGTAATTGTCTTAAATTTTGGAAGAATGGAAATTAAAATATTTTTAGAGTAAAGCATAACCTCAAATACATAAGTTTACAGCAACACTTACTTTTTGCAAGTGTAAATAAATGGGATACATCAAGATAAACTAAGAAATAACTAACATAATAAATAATATTACCAACATAATATAATAATAATAAATAATAAATCAATATAATAAATAATATAATAAATAATAAAGTTGGAAATTAGTTACATTGAAAACTGAAGAATATTACCAATTGAAAAAACTGTATTCTTCAGAATACTATTGAAAAACTTAATTACACTAATACTGAATAACTGAATACCGAAGTTTCAATAGTCTTAAACAGTCACTGTTTGAACAACAACAGCAGTCAACAACAGTCTCAAAACAGTTCTGACTAAATTTCAGTCTTTCTCCATTGTGGTTTTGGGATTACCCCCACTCTAATCTGTGGTGCCACTCTTTTTGTGGTCACACTGAAGACCAGAGCTAATTCATTTCATTCGATAGCTATCCTTTTTGTCGCAATCAGTAAAATTTTTGAATTAATAAATGTCCATATTGCACAACATGGTATACATACTACTTTGAAATATCACAACCTTGGTACAAAAATTCTAATTCATCATATATTTTATAACTACATTTCATTGTAAGCAGTTTACTCAATTTGTAAATAAAACTCTAATACTCTAATAACTCTAATATTAACTCTAAATCTCTCTCAACATTTTTTCTAATATTTTCTCTTAATAAATAATAACATTAATAAATCTTTTCAAAAATAAATAATATCAACAGACTTCAATAACTACTCTAACAATATAATATATCACAGTAAATATTACATTCAATATAAAATTCTTGGTTGAGAAAAAAAAAAAAATACATAGCAAAATATGTTTGTTTCCTTACTTGAAAGGATAAGGAAATAATTTTTTGCTAGCCGAAATCTATATAAATAAATTAACTCTACATTATTTTCCAATACTAAATAATTTAGATGCCCAAATATTTAGATAGGATTCACTCAACCAACAATTGTGAACAATAATATCCCTTTCTGATACTCTTCTTTTGACTACTAAAAAATCTATGACATAATCGGGTATAGCTAATTACCAAAATTTAAGTGTAGAATCCTCTACTTCTTTTTACACTTTTTAAGTAATAAGCAAAAATAATAATAATAATAATAATTGTTAGATAGATAGGTGACAGAGAATTGAAATATAAAACTATTATTTATACTATTGCAATCCTTAAATTTCAACTAATCTCTCTTAACATTTTACTACAACATCACAATATCAACTCTGACTAATACAGAATATCAGCATTCAAGAATAATTCAAGACCTTTATTGTATTAAACAAAATAAATATAGCTTCTGTGAATCCATTAAATAATATAACTAATATTTACTAAAAACTGTAATTATATAAAAATTTTAATTTCATTTTTCAACATCAATTTGAAAATTCCTAAAATCATAATACACATCTTATGCCTGCATAAGGTGTCTACCTAACCTCAAAAACTTTCAAAAACAAGTAATATTCCTGTGTCGACCCAAGAACATACCTGATAATGTTGAAATTATGGTAATAAGCGATATTTAAAAGAATTTGAGTTTAATCTATTGTTTTTACTTTAGTTTGATTTTGTGAACCTGTATGTGAAGTTTTTTGTGAACCTGTATGTGAAGTTGTTTGTGCTGGTTTTTGTGTATCTTCATGAAATAATTTGAAGTCATCTGGAAAATAATATTGTCGCGAATTGTTCCATGTTTCTAAATTGCGACCGTATTCCTTCTGCCACTAAAATTATCACTTGAACAAATATAATTTAAAGTGAAAACCCTTTTTTTTTTTTTTTTTCAAAGTTATCCAATCACCATTAATTTATTAGTAAACATCATATTTCAACCCCAAAATACTGATAGACATTTCTGATAAGCTTCCCTACTGAATTCTATTAATTATAGGAATTTGCAACAGAAAACATTCTACACAGTAAATGTGTCAGTACAAATATAATATTCACATAAAAATTTTGAGTTTAATCCAATTTAATTTTACTTTTAGGGTACATAAAGAATTCGTGGCAATAGTTACACATTATTTTTTGCTCCACAAATTTCACTAAGCATTTACAACACTTGTCAATTTTTCTATTGTCTACACTTTTGTCATAAATATCAAAATCGATTTCATGTTCCGCTATATCACTTGTCGCGAGCTCACCTGACTTTCCTTCAAATTTGTATATTTCATCAATAAGAATTGTCCGAATATCATTTTGTGTGATATCTCTATTGGGACCCGAAAAATTTAAAGTACCCGAAAGTCTACCCGTGTATTGGCGATTGATTAAAGAACCCATTATATTCCTATGCTCAACTGACAGATAATGGACATATTGTTTCCCAGATTGATCGAAATCACGTTCATATTTTGCTCTGATCTTCATTAAGGTATTTGTACTACTCCAACAGTTCATCTTAGTAATTACTTGAATTTAAATTTTTAAAACCTAATAATATAATCTTATAACTTATAATAATAATAATAATATCTAATATCAATTCATAATATATTAATCTTTAACTTAACAACAATTATAAAATTATCTGACTCTAAAATTCAAAATAATAAACAACATAAGAACAACAAGTAATATCAGTATACACTTACACATCAAATTACGTAAAGGATCTAATATTCTGTTATTTAAATTACAAACCATAAATTCTTTCCAAATAGTTGGAAATAACTTCAACAGCATAATAAATTTCAATCATATTACATCTTTTTAGTGAAAACATAAACACAGAATAAAAAGGAAGCAAAAATAGTAAATTACGCAAATGGTTTCCAGTCAAATTGCTTTAGAGTGGAAATAAGAAAAATATAGTCTGTTTAGAACGAAAAATGTAATTAATTATATTTATCTTTCAATTACTTTTATCAATATAAGAATGTATTTCATTTTCTTTACAAAGCCCCGACTTTAAGTATCATTTAAATAACAATAGAATTTTAAATAATCATAAACAGTAAAAATAAAACACATAAAAATATTCAAATATCATAAAGTCACAAAATAAAATATCAATCATGAAAAAATAACTTACACTGCCACGTCTTCTTTTTTTTTTTATTTACTTGGCCGCAACTCATAAAATTAGTCTTTTCAAATTTCCATTTAATTCGATGATACACACTTCAAATCCGCTATACACACATATTTCAATCTTGATTACATCATACCAAAACATCGTTCCATCCGTCGCGACAGTTGCTGTCTGCACGCACCGGCAAAATGTTTGAACAAAAGCACAACTTGTAGCATATTCGCTAGACTACAAAAATGTCTCAAAATCATGTTCGTCTAATGTAAGAATACTGTCAACATCCTGTCGACTAAAAAAATTCAATATGTGACGATTTAACTGGAGTCACCATACTTTTGTAGACTCCTATTCAAGGCAAGGGAGGTTTCTCCGAGGAGATTTGCAGTCGAGCACCGAGACTTACTTCATTGTGTACGTATAAGCTACAGAGAAGAGGCAGTTCGTTCCAGTTCACACTTTATTCGAAAAATTTAAAGATTAATTGATTAAGCTTTACTCTATTGAAAACTCACTCCATGCACTGCTAAATTTAGGGTCGTGGCGAAACTTGATGATTTAAATTTAAATATAAGAAGACATCTTAGTTAGTACAGGCAGGTATTCTTTTAAAAATCAATCGGCGGCCAAGGAGAACCTTCGAAGATTAGGGAAGTACATGACTAGCTGCATCCACCACCGAAATCCCGGAACATTCTGCTCTAAACGCGGGAAAAATCCGTATATCATTTTCCGAGCGCGCCAGAATACATTCTATCTAAAAAGCCTCTAGGCCAATCAACGCTCACGGTTTAACTTCTTCGGCGAATTAATATCGAAGTGAACTTACCGAAGCTGGCAAAAGCGCGCCAAAAAATGTTCTAGAACAATCTCGTGACTTCTACTTCCTTCGAATAAATAAAAGCAGAGAGAAAAGGAGTACATATGTTTTATCAAGTATGGCAATATGCCAAAATAATTTTTACATTGAGATTAAAATCTTTCAGAATTTGAAAAGTAATATTTTGTCAGGAATCGTAGGGAAATAAAAAATAAAGAAAAGAAATTCATAGGTTGTTATTTCAAAAGAGTAAAATGTTTTTAGCTGGGAAATGGGTATTTTTTGAATTATTAGATTCTAGGATGCTTTTTATTTAAAGAAAATAAAAGTGCGTAAATTTAATAGAGCATTCTATCAGTGCCATTTTTTAAGAGAATGAATTTGGAATAAACTATATAATTCGCTAGATGTAATTTTGACAATCGAATACTGGAGCGAGAAAATAAATTAGAATAACGGGATTTACACAGAATTATAGTCTTAATAAAGTCAACGGCGAAAAAAATTTTTTTTTTTTTTTTTTTTTTTTTTTTTTTAATTTGTTTCATATATATATATATAAAGTTTGTGTTTGTTTCCACATCGATATTATTTTTGACGTTACTTCAATAAACTTACTCCATTTTCTTTTTTTTCAGCACAGAAGCGATACTCCTATTCTTTCAATACATTGTCGATCTTCAAGTTAAAATTTCAATCCAAAATATTTTTAAAAGTAGCAGCTAGCACAGAGGAATATAAAATTTTACATGCTTGCAGAAGATCACTCATGGTAGTCGTTTGTTACACAATAAAACTACACACTCGTGATCTTCAGAGAGCAATCAAACCCGGGGATAGCCATCAGACATTGATTTCTTCATCTGTTTCACTTCTCATAGATTGAGATATTAGTTCTTGGCAGAAGTGACGTCAAAAATAATATAAATGTTCCTTAGAAAGTAGTTTTTACCAAAAGCAGAATATGGTTAAAAGTGTGATGTATGTCACAGAACAATGGGCTTCTTTACAGAACATTTCAAATTCTGAATTTCAGTGAAATTTATCATTCAGTCTTAGTAAAAAAGTACAAAATTCATCAGTCGATCACCACAAAAGTGCAAAGTTTGTCAGCCTAACATCATAAACAAAAACCTGCAAAATTCTTCAATCATTCATGTAAAAAATAGCAAAATTCATCAATCAGCAGACTTATATAAAACCAAAAACTTTCTGCGCACATAAATATTGGGTCAAAAACTTTCTGCAAATCAATTTAATGTTTAATAAAATTAACAATTTATTAATTTTATCTTTTTGACTGTCTTCATTCTGAACTTACTGATTCAAGACTAATAAGTCATGAACAGTCTGTTGGGAAAAATATTATGTTCTAAAATAAATAAATAAATAAATAAAATCAATAATTTTGAAATATCTCAAATGATAAAAACTAAAAGTGTCTTCAAAGAAAGAAAAAATCAACCAAAATCAGAAAAGCACAAAGAAACTCCGATAGACATCAACCTCAGATATTTTATTTAAAAAAAATCATTTCAAAATATTAAAATGTAACGGAAAATTTCTAAACAAAACTCCCCTGGTTTAACATTAGATTGCGAGCATCATTCCATTATTAAATAATGCAAAGTTTAAATTTTAGGTGAGATTAAGATGCCTTTTTATGCTAGAAGTGTGGTATGTTTATTTCATACAGAAATTAAATAGGATTTGAAAAGTTTAAATTTCTAAGTTATGCAGATTCATGATCACCATAAGTTTTCAAACTTACCACAGGCATGAAAGTATTATTATTGCAATATAACATGCAGAAATAAATATCTGTGAAAATTACACAATGTAATAATTGATTTTAGGGGAGACCGGTACACAGTGGACCACATTTTTAGTTAACATTTTTTTTTCTCTTTAACAGACTGACCGATCTGTATGAAAATATTTTTGAATATTCCTTAAACCTTCTTACATCCATCATAATTTTCTCACAACATAGTTTTCAATACATTTTTCAAAAAAAAAAAATTATATACACTTGTAAAGTGGACCAGTGTACCCTGGAAGCGGGGTACAGTGGACCACTATTAGGTATTATCTAAAATACAATATAAATCTATTTTTCATTAATCTAATTCTTTTTTGTTGCCCCTTCATCCGCAAAATAACATAGTAATATAAATTTTGAAACAAAAACAAAAAATTTATTATATTTTGAAAAACATAACAGATTAATACAGGAACAATTGCAATTTAGTTGAAGCTATTACTTAAGTACAAAAAAATCAGCTCACATTAAAATTTGCAAATGAAATTCCAAAGTACTTCATGAGTAAGATTGAGCCTGGAATTTTCAAGAAATAATTTTGGGTCTGAGAGCAACATTATGAAATCATTGACATCAACAGCAGATTCATCTACAGTTTCGGGGAGAAATAAACTGATTTCCATTCAATTTGCGTCTCATGAATCTTACTTGAATAGAATCATCAACAATTAGACTACAGTTATATTTATCAAAGGCAGTAAATACAAAACAAAATATTTCTTACTATGTTAAATAAAATGTTATTTTTATTTGTTTACTTTATTTTACAGTTGAATCTACTTTAAAACAATCTTTCTTTATAGAAAATAAGCAATTATTAAATATTTTGAACATTCTACATGAGAGGAGCAGAGTGGATTGTGGACCACTGTGCCCCAGGAGTGGGTGGTCCACTGTACCCCATGTTGAAGTTCAATAAATAATCATATTAATATTGTTTATAGCTTTCTTTTAAACATATTAACTTAAAAGTAAAATAAAAACAAGTATCTTAGCTTTGCAAAAAAGCTGTTTTATTTTATTTATCTACAACCTTTAATTTCTAAAAAAATAAAAATATGATGATGAAAAATTTTACGTTTAGAAGCTCAAAACAACAAAGCAGGATAAAATAGTTCAAATCTGAGCTAAACATATTTTTTGAAGGCTATAAATAATCATTGCAGTGCTGTTGTCTATTAGGATAGAAGAGAAGCTTAAAAAAAAATTTAAATAAATAAAATATTAGGGGGTGGTCCACTGTGTACATAGGTCCACTGTGTACCGGTCTCCCCTATATGTAAAATAAATATGCAATTAAAGTTAAAAGACATTAAAATTAAAACCACTACTGTTTTTATTCACAACTGTTTTCTGTTATTCATGCTATATTATGAGTTCAAAGTTCAAACACATCCTCATGCTAAAATTTCTGCACTATATTAGCATAGCTACTCAAACTGAAACAAACTTTGCGGGAAGAAAACACTCTAAAGCAAAATCGTAGATATCATCACAAAATTTGCATGCATTATGAGCACAAAATAGTTAAAAAATTATATATATCAGTTTAGCGCTTTTTAAAGAAATGCTTTATTTAAAACTATTTTTGTTTCTTATTTTAGTACCCCCCCCCCCCCACCCACCCACCCGCCCAACCTTCATTTTACATTTGAAAGAATATTCGCTAAAACTGGGAACACTAGAAAAAAAACTGAGCACACATATTAATTATTTTGTTACGCATCTTAAAATCAGTTTTTAAACTTATATTATTAGTTTTTATATTTTAAATGTTGCATATGTCACAAGAAAAATTTAAAAGCACAGAATTTGTACACCATTACAATTTTATCTAATTTATTTTACATTTAAATGTCAAAATCATGCATAAGCAAAAAAAAAAGGGGGCAAGGGGTCTACTATTTGCTTATTTTTTCTTACAAAGGAAGGATGGGGTATAAAATTACTCACGGGTATACTTGAACGACCCTCTGAGGTCACTTGAGAGATGACATCACCGTACAACTTTTGTTTTATTCATGTTCGACGAAAAATATCTCTTCTCCGTCAGAACCACCAGCAAAAAGGAAAAGGTTGCTAGAATTTACCAGAAAATGCATATCACCAAAATTTGACAACTTTTCAATTTTTCTTAGCAATAAAATTTTCCTTTTTTTTATTTTTTGCAGACAAAAGCATCAATTTAAAGCTTAAATTGATTATTTTTTAGATTTGTGTGATAAATGTGCCATATCAATGTATATTTTAAATAATAGTAGCTGACCCCCGGCTGGTGTTGCCGGGCTATAATAAATTTTAAAAGAAACATCAAGTTTTTATTATCTTTAACCGGATTTTGTATGACATTATATTTTAAAATGAAAAATTTGCGAAAAAATATCGATATTTAGTGATAAAAGCGCTCATTTTCTTGTTTACGTATGGTCGTTTCATAGTTTTAAAATAAAAAGTTCTTTTGGTCCGAACTCTTTGAAATCTTTATTGGTGATACATAAACGGTTTTACAGCCCATGTAAAAATTTCATGAAAAAATATTTTTAGCTAGTTGTCATTCGAAATGAAATATCACACGAAAGCATTGCTCAATTAATAACAAATCATACATGATAATGTGTGTCAATTCTTAGAGATGTCTATTTAAAAAAATTGTATATGATTGCAATTGATTCAAATTTCATACAAAGTTTTAAATCTTCATACAAGTTTCAGCATGAATGGAATAACAAAAAAGATTGAACTCTAATATAGTACATCTGCAGGTGAAATGCATAAAAAAAGAAAAATTAAACAGCAGAACAGCAGAGTTTTCTTTATATAGCAAAGTTAACAAGTAAATCTCTGAAAAGGCAAACTGTTTTGCATTTAGTAGTATATATTTCGCCTTTAAAAGAGAACATGATAATACAAAATACATTGGCTTATTTATTTTAGAGAAAGTTTGTTTACATGCTTGAATAAACATGAATGTTCAAGTATTAACAAAAGTGGATTGAAGTTTATCTTTAACTAATTTTCAATTTAAATATCAATGGTATACAGTAATAGCTACAGTAAACAAATCTTTCTTAATACTTATAATTAATTTAAATGAGAAAAGAGAAATTTAATTCTAAATTGGCGGAAAACACATTATCAAATAAGCATATATAATAAATTAAAGTCAATGAAACAAGTATATTTAATTCATTATGAGAAAGAAATATCCATAATATATATTTTATTTACTTTTTTTTGCATTGTTAACGTTCAATAATAAAATAATTTTGAGAACTGCACTTTATACATCCATTATTACATCCGAAACGAAATCCTTAAACGAACTATATATTTAGTATTTTAATATTAATAAAATGCATCTGAATCATTACCAAAACAGAGATATTTATAGTACAAAAAAAGTGCAACAAGAAGTAATCTATACGGGATTGCTATTTACTAAACGGAAAGACATTAATAAAATATATAAACTTGTTAAGAAAACTCACTATTTTGCTTCAATCACAAAAAATGGAATTTCTTTTTGTAAAAGCTGAATAATTCCAAAATAAATATTATTTATCCGCCGCCATTATGTATGAAAAAACTCTTTTCTAATTGGCTGCGCTTGGGTAAGACGGGCTTAGGATTGAGTACTGCTCAAACCTTCAAAATCGCTACCTAACTGCCTAAATAACCTAACTGCCTTTAGGTCGAAAGTTGGGTAAATTAGGCTTTGGGTCGACCAGTGAAAACGCAGCTTTACACTCATGCAGTGCCACCAAGCACGCTCGCAGTGTAGAACTGCGCAGAAAATTGATTTGCATTTCAGTGCAGAGTGTTGCAGCACTCTGCACAGGAAGAATTCCATATGTGCACGCATGAGAGTATAATGCATTCATTGATTGTTGAAATTATATGCAAGTGGCTGTGGCTCCACAATGCACTATGCAGCAATGGCTTCTTTGTGTCTTCCTCTGTGTCAGCTCCTTTGTGCCATCTTCTTCAAAAAATTTAAAGAACATACAAAAACATTTAAAAATGTTTATAAAATATAAAAAATATATCTAGTTATTATAATGCTGTCCTTAACCTTTCTCTTTTATAGTGTTTATATTTTCCTATTTCTATGAGATCCTAATTATTTTTTAATTACGCTTGTATTTTAATGCTTTTGTCCCCTCCCCCCCCCCCCGGTGCGACCAGTTATGTTTTACCCTAATAATTATTTCACCATTTGCTCTGTGCTGGGGATGCGTGGTAGATGACCACAGGCTCCTCGGAAAAAGTTGTTCGAAACCGTTCCACAAGTGAAACATAAACTACGTATGTGATGCTGTATCGTGTTAAGAATTTTTTTTTAATCTGTTTGAAATTTTAAATATATATATTTTTAAAGATATGTTGTAACGGATTATAAAGTATTGTTCAATAATTTTTTGTGGTTCCCATCTTGAAGCTTGTTGAAATGCAACAACAACAACAACAACAACAACAAACGCAGATGTCATAGGCTGTGCTTTTTACTCTATCAATACTTTTTAGAATTCAAACGTGAGTGCTCTGATGATGGTTATTGCATTGCTTCTGTTTTTTTTTATGAATTTTTACGCATAAATTAATGATTTATCTTATTTTGTTTTTGTTTTATGCTCATTTGAATGCCAATGTTACCACATGTGGAAGGTTGGCGGTTCAAAGTACAAATTTATGTTATCTATATATATAAAGCAAAAAGAGCTTTCTGTCAAATTCACACTCTCTTTTCCACACGAAAATCGTCTCTTTGCGCATGCTTCAACGTTATTTTGAAGGCTTCTACCCCCAGAAACCGGAAACGTGTTTAGCCCCCACCTGTTTAGCCTAGAGCTGTTTAGCCTAGGGGGATTGAAAAGGGTTGATTGAAAACGGATGGCGTAATATGGCCATTGCGTTGAAAGCTTTTTTTTTTTAATAACTCATGTTTTCACTACTAAATATGCACATTTTTTCGTAAAATTTTAAAGAGAGCTTGGATACAGTTATATTAATACCGATTGAAATTTCAAAAAGTTCGGAGAATGAGAACTATTTCTTTATTGCTATGTTAAAGGAGCCGACGCAAAACAAACAAACATAAAAAAAAAGAGAAGAAAACATTTCTTTTACAACTAGATAACAATATGTTTTCACGAAATTTCTAAATGAGCAATAAAACCATTTTATTTATAACCAATAAAGATTTCAAAGAGTTCGGACTAAAAGAACAAAAAAAATGAGCGCTTTTTCCACTAAACATCAATATTTTTTCGCGCATTTTTCATTTTAAAATATAATTTCATATAAAATCGGGTTCGGATAAAAGATATAAAATAATAAAACTTGATTTTTTAAAATATATATATTATAGATAAAACTAGTAAAGATAAAACTAGTTATTAAAGATAAAACTAGTCTAAATATGCTAAATAGGGTGCAGCTAGTCTAGATAGACCCAAATTAAAACAATTGGGCATCATCTGATAATTAGGCCATAACTGCGGTAAATAATGTTTTATTATGGTAGAGGTAAACCCAAATTAGAACAATTGGGCCATAAACGAGGTAAGTGGGGTTTTACTATGGTAACTAGCTAAAAAGGTTGGTACTATGCTTGATAGGATAAGACTAGTCTAAACTGGCTAAATACGGTGCAACTAGTCTAAATAGGCCCACTTTACCTTGTTTTTTGTTTTGTTTAGATATACGTGTAGTGCTTTTATTGTTTGGAAATAAAAATTCTCCTTAAATTTACAATTGTTATTCGTGCCGTCAACGTTCCAAAAGTAGAACATACCTCTGACACCACATCTATTTTACATAACATCCCAAAAATTTGCACACAACCTTACAATTAATCTAATTTATCAAAAATAAATTTTCAAATGAGTCTGACAAGTAGTTCATAGTGCGGCGGGTAAAAGGTTAATAGACACATGCAAGCAATAAACATTTCCCACTTCTCTCTAAAAATAGAAAAGAATCAACCGTCCAAAAAATTCCATAAAAACATCAATAATATGCCTAACGAAATTATTGTTGAATTACAAGACTGCGAGGTCTCCTACCCTGTCAACAGAAAATGCCCCAGATATGCATCGATTGTTGGGGATGACACCTGAGTTATACAGTCGAACCTCGTTAACGCGAACACTCAAGGGGAAACTTTTTTTGTTCGTGTTAAAAGTAGTTCGTGTTATCCGAACTTAAATATATTACATACTACTGGACGGGGCAATCGGAAACAGTTCGTGTTAAAAGTAATTCGCGTTAAGCGTGTTCGTGTTAACGAGGTTTGACTGTATTACCTTCTTTCTAGTAAAACTTTCTCCTGCGTCCTGTTTAATTACTGAAATAAATATATGTATATATATCTTGATAGTATATATATCTGATTGCTTTTGTAACTTTTTTAAATATACTTCAATTTAGATGTGTGGGTCACTGAAAAATGTATCTTATCCTGTTTTTTCGGAGATGTTAGATCTTGTCTTCGTTTGCATTTTCGCCAGTTTAGGAACTAATGGAATCTTTTCTTTTTTTATATTTTTGATAATTTTCCTTTTATATTTTACTTTATTTAATTCACTAGCAAGCTACGCCGCTACGCTGGTCAATTTCTTATAACAAACTTTTAATCCAACAAAATATTGACATTTCAATATTCACTTTTATATTTTAACAGAATAATAAGAGGCTACTATAATTTGTGACTCGTGCTATAGCCAATATACACGCCAGGACACGTCGCCCTTATCATTATCTTTTTACGCATGAAGGTTTTGCTATGGTACTCCATTGTGAAATTTAGTAATTTTTCAATTTCAATATTTGAAAAATGGCATAATCATTAGATTTGAAATTTATATCAAGAAAAATACAATTTTTTACCTTTCAAACGCAGTTTGCCTAACAATTTTCTGACAAATACTTTTCGAGCTACTATTTTTTTTCAGTAACTTCAAATGTTTCATTTTCCGAGATTAATCTGTCGCAACAATTAGCGAAAAACCCAGTCGTCAGAAACGCATAGTTTTTTATTAAAGAGGCTGTTGGAGCAGGGATTGTCACCACTAATTTGCCACCATCACTTTTGAAATCGGTTCGCTAGTTCTAGAGATTTCATAGAAATTGTAATTTAGAATGTTTTTAGAACGCTTTTCGCTCATTTCACACTTTTAATTTCGATTTTTTTTTTTTTTTAGAGAGAGCATTTACATCTTATAAGTAACTACAATGCTAAATTTCAAATATCTAGCTCCTTCAATATAAAAAAAAATCGCAATTTCAGAACGTTTTTCGCTCCTGCACCCCCCCCCCCCCTGGGGTTAATGACACCGACATAAAATATAGCCTATGTTGGAGCAGGGGCTGTCACCATCATTTGCCACCATCACTTTTGAAATCGGTTCGGTAGTTCTAGAGATTCCATAGAAATTGTAATTTAGAATGTTTTTAGAACGCTTTTCGCTCATTTCACACTTTTAATTTCGATTTTTTTTTTTTTTAGAGAGAGCATTTACATCTTATAAGTAACTACAATGCTAAATTTCAAATATCTAGCTCCTTCAATATAAAAAAAAATCGCAATTTCAGAACGTTTTTCGCTCCTGCACCCCCCCCCCCTGGGGTTAATGACACCGACATAAAATATAGCCTATGTTGGAGCAGGGGCTGTCACCATCATTTGCCACCATCACTTTTGAAATCGGTTCGGTAGTTCTAGAGATTCCATAGAAATTGTAATTTAGAATGTTTTTAGAACGCTTTTCGCTCATTTCACCCTTTTAAATTTCGATTTTTTTTTTATTTTATTCTTTGAGAGCATTTACATCTTATAAGTAACTACAATGCCAAATTTCAAATTTCTAGCTCCTTCAGCATAAAAAAAATCGCAATTTCAGAACGTTTTTCGCTCCTGCACCCCCCCCCCTGGGGTTAATGACACCGACATAAAATATATCCTATGTTGGAGCAGGGGTTGTCACCATCAATTTGCCACCATCACTTTTGAAATCGGTTCGGTAGTTCCAGAGATTCCACAGAAACTGTAATTTAGAATGTTTTTAGAACGCTTTTCGCTCATTTCACCCTTTTAAATTTCGAATTTTTTTTTATTTTATTCTTAGAGAGCATTTACATCTTATAAGTAACTACAATGCCAAATTTCAAATTTCTAGCTCCTTCAGCATAAAAAAAATCGCAATTTCAGAACGTTTTTCGCTCCTGCACCCCCCCCCCCCCTGGGGTTAATGACACCGACATAAAATATAGCCTATGTTGGAGCAGGGGCTGTCACCATCAATTTGCTACCATCACTTTTGAAATTGGTTCGATAGTTCCAGAGATTCCATGGAAATTGTAATTTAGTATGTTTTTAGAACGCTTTTTGCTCATTTCACCCTTTTAAATTTCGAATTTTTTTTAATTTTATTCTTAGCAAGCATTTACATCTTATAAGTAACTACAATGCCAAATTTCAAATTTCTAGATCATTCAGTATTAAAAATAATCGCAATTTTAGAACGTTTTTCGCTCCTGCACCCCCCCCCCCTGGGGTTAATGACACCGACATAAAATATATCCTATGTTGGAGCAGGGGTTGTCACCATCAATTTGCCACCATCACTTTTGAAATCGGTTCGGTAGTTCCAGAGATTCCACAGAAACTGTAATTTAGAATGTTTTTAGAACGCTTTTCGCTCATTTCACCCTTTTAAATTTCGAATTTTTTTTTATTTTATTCTTAGAGAGCATTTACATCTTATAAGTAACTACAATGCCAAATTTCAAATTTCTAGCTCCTTCAGTATTAGAAAGATCGCCATTTTAGAACGTTTTTCGCTCCTGCACCCCCTGGGGATAGTGGCACCCACAAAAAATATATCCTATGTTGGAGCAGGGGTTGTCACCATCAATTTGCCACCATCACTTTTGAAATCGGTTCGGTAGTTCCAGAGATTCCATAGAAATTGTAATTTTGAATGTTTTTAGACCGCTTTTCGCTCATTTCACCCTTTTAAATTTCGAATTTTTTTTTATTTTATTCTTAGAGAGCATTTACATCTTATAAGTAACTACAATGCCAAATTTCAAATTTCTAGCTCCTTCAGTATAAAAAAGATCGCCATTTTAGAACGTTTTTCGCTCCTGCACCCCCTGGGGATAGTGGCACCCACAAAAAATATATCCTATGTTGGAGCAGGGGTTGTCACCATCAATTTGCCACCATCGCTTTTGAAATCGGTTCGGTAGTTCCAGAGATTCCATAGAAATTGTAATTTTGAATGTTTTTAGAACGCTTTTCGCTCATTTCACCCTTTTAAATTTCGATTTTTTCTTTAATTTTATTCTTAGAGAGCATTTACATCTTATAAGTAACTACAATGCCAAATTACAAATTTCTAGCTGCTACAGTATAGAAAAGATTGCAATTTCAGAACGTTTTTCGCTCCTGCACCCCTCCCCCCTGGGGTTAATGACACCGACATAAAATATATCCTATGTTGGAGCAGGGGTTGTCACCATCAATTTGCTACCATCACTTTTGAAATCGGTTCGATAGTTCCAGAGATTCCATAGAAATTGTAATTTAGTATGTTTTTAGAACGCTTTTCGCTCATTTCACCCTTTTAAATTTCGAATTTTTTTTAATTTTATTCTTAGAGAGCATTTACATCTTATAAGTAACTACAATGCCAAATTTCAAATTTCTAGCTCCTTCAGCATAAAAAAAATCGCAATTTCAGAACGTTTTTCGCTCCTGCACCCCCCCCCCCTGGGGTTAATGACACCGACATAAAATATAGCCTATGTTGGAGCAGGGGCTGTCACCATCAATTTGCTACCATCACTTTTGAAATCGGTTCGATAGTTCCAGAGATTCCATAGAAATTGTAATTTAGTATGTTTTTAGAACGCTTTTCGCTCATTTCACCCTTTTAAATTTCGAATTTTTTTAAATTTTATTCTTAGAGAGCATTTACATCTTATAAGTAACTACAATGCCAAATTTCAAATTTCTAGATCATTCAGTATTAAAAATAATCGCAATTTTAGAACGTTTTTCGCTCCTGCACCCCCCCCCCTGGGGTTAATGACACCGACATAAAATATATCCTATGTTGGAGCAGGGGTTGTCACCATCAATTTGCCACCATCGCTTTTGAAATCGGTTCGGTAGTTCCAGAGATTCCATAGAAATTGTAATTTTGAATGTTTTTAGAACGCTTTTCGCTCATTTCACCCTTTTAAATTTCGATTTTTTTTTTAATTTTATTCTTAGAGAGCATTTACATCTTATAAGTAACTACAATGCCAAATTTCAAATTTCTAGCTGCTACAGTATAGAAAAGATTGCAATTTTAGAACGTTTTGAGCTCCTGCACCCCCCTGGGGTAGTGGTACCGACATAAAATATAGCCTATGTTGGAGCAGGGGTTGTCACCATCAATTTGTCACCATCACTTTTGAAATCGGTTCGGTAGTTCCAGAGATTACCCCCTACAAAGAAACAAAAAACAAAAAAGCAATCTTTACTCCTTTATAATATTAATATAGATTTATTTTATTTTATTATAAACTAGCAAGCTACGCCCGCTGCGCTGGTCGGTTTCTACAAATGAACCTTGAATCAAACGAAATATCGTTTTATTTGACCTTGTATTTGAAAGCAATCTGTATATGTACCAGGAATATCCTTCCACATTACAGAAAAATGACGCCATTGCGCTAATATATTTTTTAAAGTGCAGTCAAAATTTTAGCTGTTAAGGACCAACTCTTTTATTTGGTCATTTACAGTTAGGGTTTGCTAAAGAATGATAAAACTATATGCAATATAATAAAACCATCACTAAAAATTATGGAACTAACAATGCAAACAAATTAACTAACAAAGTCCATTCAGTAGAAGTTTTTATAAAGGCTAATCCTTGATAATTGGTTTCATCTGATTATAGAACTTTTCCACATAATTCTAAAACTAACAGAACGATATGAAATATACTAAAACCATCCTTACAAATTATCTACTTATGCAAGTCTAAAAAAATACGCCCAGTAAAAACTTTCAAAAAGGCTAATCTTTCGGAATCGGGTTCACCTGACTATATAACCTTCACACATAACTGTTTGACTAAGCTACGTAGAACAATATGTACTACACTCCATTCCTGAAATAGCATCTAACTAACTAACAATACAATTCTCATCAAAATCCGTCCAGTAGAACTTTTTCAGAAGGCTAATCTTTCATAATAGGAATCAAATATTGAAAAGGCTAATATTTGGTTAAAAAAATGGTCACCCGATTTTCGAATTTTCCCCTGTAATTCTAGAACGAAGCAACGTAGAATGATATGTTATATAATAAAACTTTCCCTAGAAAATTATCTAACCGTGTAGGTTCCATCGAAATCCATTCGGCAAAATCTTTTAAAAAGGCTAATCTTTCATAATCGGATTGATCTGATTATAGAACTTCCCATAATGATTCTATAACTAAAAGCTACTTAAAACGATTTGTTATACAATAAAACCTTCCCTGAAAAATTATCTATCAAACAGGTTAAGTTCTACGAAAATCCATTCAGCAGAACTCGAGTTATAAGCAGCCGGAACGAAATTTCGTATATGTAGAAGTAAATAGAAGTATATTGTCATTAATATAGTTTGCATTTGAATAAAAAAAAGGTACTTTTCGGTTAGCCGGGCGCCAGTGATATATGTACATATATAAATATATATGTATATATTCATACATATAAGTGTATATATATGTATGTATATATATGTGTTTGTGTAGATGTATGTGTATATATGTATGTGTATATATATGTGTGTATATATATGTACGTGTATATATATGTGTATGTATATATACATGTATATATCTATCACTGGCGCCCGGCTAACCGAAAAGTACGACAAAAAAAATACTGCAAAAATGCTGTCGTACACTTGAAAAAACACCTTTTGGCTTAAAATCTCTCATTAAAACTGTTTTTCTTTTCTTTCATTTTTTTAAATAAAATTCGTAACAGTTTTTTCTTTTATTTTTCCAGTTGTATAGCCATTTCAAATCTTTCTGCAAATAAACACCTTTTGGCTTAAAATCGTTGGCTTAAATTGTTTGGGGTCAAAAGTAAAATCAAAATTGCCAAAAATAAAAGATAAATCGCCAAATATTGTGTTTCAATAGCAATCTTGCCCCTTAAATAATTTTTTAAGCATTACGAATATTCCCAATCATGTTTAAATTAAATATTTTCGTTTTATAATATTATCTTTCATCAAAACTCTTTTTTCTTTTTTTTTTATCTTTTCTTTCTTTTTCTTTTTTCTTTCTTTTTTAAAAAATAAAATTAGCAACAGTTTTTCTTTCATTTTTCAAGATGTATAGCCTTTTCATATCTTTCTGCAACAATAATGGTCGCCAAAAAATTAGCAATGGTAACCTTTTCGGCCAAAATAACAGAACTTTCTATCATAATTCTGTAACTAATGTACGTAGAACAATATGTTATATACGAAAACCTTCCCTGAAAAATTATCTATCGAACAGTGCACGTTCCATCAAATTCCATTCAGCAGGTATATAACGAGTTATAAAAGAACGGAACGAAATTTCCGTTTGTGTTTTATATATATAGTAGATTTTAAATTCTTTTAAATTTCTCTCTTTATACTTTCATACATGTAGTTTTTTTACTACAGTTAAACTTTTCTCATGGCTACCTTATGTATCTGCAAGTTGCTTAAATCTCGCCTGAGTGTAAAGTTGCTCAGCTAATATGATGTCCAAAAACAGCGTTCCTTTGTTTTATTGTTCCAATAAACATTTCATAAAGTATTTTTTTTCTGTTTAGAATTATTTTTATTTTACTTGAAAAAACTAAAAAACATACATGCCATCATTCAGGGGAATTAATCGACTGAGTAATTGTTTCGTGTTATGTTTGTATAATCGATATTTTCCAATAATTAGTAATAATTAAACTGTTGGAGTGATAGCATAACGCTAGAAAATATTAAAGAATTTATTGTGTCATTTAAATTTTTCCGGTAATTGGAGAATATTTTCACAATGGCAATATCGTACGATGGTTGTTATGGGACTATATTTTAAGCAGTAAAACCTGATATCGTTTATCTTACCTCAGGATGCTCTTATTTCTAAACTTTCTACTATGTGTACCTGCATAGTTTACGATACATTTGGATTTAAGCCAATCAAATTTGAATCTTTAACTATTACTGAATTAAACACAAATAGTAAAGAATTACATATTATATGCAATAATCGAGGAAGTTTCGCATTTTTAGATACTTAAAGAAGCTTTTGAAAAAAGTTGAATGCTAACTTTGAGTCTTTTATATAATTAGCTTAAGGAAATGTCATAAAACAGAATTAAAATTTTCCCTCAGCAGAAACGAAAACAATCCTGCGCACGATATCATGCACAAAAATGCTTCTTTTAACATTGGAAGTAATTTAAATTTTACTCTGAAGTGTGCCATTTAATACTGTATTTGTTGTTTGCGTCTTTTCCATGAATATATTTGTATGTATAAGTGTGAGTGTATAATGACTACCAGATATTTATTGATGTTTTGAGGCAGGCATATTGCCTCAATGATCTCTCTCTCTCTCTCTCTCTCTCTCTCTCTCTCTCTCTCTCTCTCTCTGTGCGTGTGTCTATTAAATTTTTTTTTTTTAGAACAACTTTGTTGAATATTTTGGTTAGCGAAAGCATATGTTCATTATTTGGTCAGATGATTGTATTATAATTTCATGTCAAACAACTCTTTCGAAAGATTTTCTTTATTAATTCGCCTTAATTTTCTTATGCAGACAAATATTATATTCATTTTGACTAAAACTGTTCAGTGTCCGTAGACAAAAAAAAACAACACTATTTAGTGAGTTACACGTAAATATGAGTAAGAATAAGAAACCAAATATTATTTCTGTAGCATCGGTAATTGCGCCTCCGTTAGACGTATATTCTATACTGAACGATGGCAAAATCGTTCACGTTTATGAAGCTAATTACATACGTATTTTATCTCAAATCTTTCATGTCCCGTATAACGTAACCATATCCTCTGATGGTGAATTTGGTGTCAAGTCATCTAATGGAAGCTGGAGTGGAACGTTGGGGATGGTGATACGTTCAGAAACCGATCTAGCAACGGGAAATGTAGAGCAAGAAACATATGATGCCGTCAATTTAAGCTATCCTTATCTTTTCACCGAAGCCACATTTATGACGGATAAGCTTAAACCAGTCTCCAAGAATATGGCCCTATTTCGTCCGTTTTCATTAAAATTGTGGATTGTACTCGCGGCAATTATTTTCTTTTTTTTCATTTCTCTTATTCCTTCAAACAAAAAGAAAGCAAACATATCAATCTGTCTTATTCATGGTATTTGGAAATCTTTTGGAAAAATCTATCCAAATTAAATTGCGAAAAAAAATTTACAGGGTGATTTTAAGCATATGGTTAATATTCACCTTCGTCATAACCAATACTTACAAGGCTCTTTTGCTATCGTTCCTCACATTACCATCATTTACCGGAATTCAAAATATTCCAGATTTAGCCAAAACTGCAGAAGAAAATTCAATAGCTTGTTACACATACAAAGGTGTCACGCTGCCACAAATATTAATCGAATCAGATTTTGACTCCTGGAAATCTATTGGAAAATGCTTGCAACGGAATGAGATAATTTCGGAAGACGCAGCAGAAGAAGCCTTTGCTAAAGCACCGTCCGGAAAAGCGTTCATTAGCGACAGAATTTATTTGGAGCCCTATAAGAAAGGATATTTTATTTCAGAAGAATCATTTTTTAACACTATGTTTGCTTTTCCAGTTTCAAGAAATTTCTGTTGCAAGGATTACTTAAATAAAATGATCCACCGCCTGTTTGCAGCAGGTGTGTTCCAGAAGATTAACAGAGATGAAGAGATACAGCTGGAAATGAAGTCGAGATCTTCTCAGGTAAATGAGTCTGATGATCATAAGATATTGCAACTCCACGATCTTAAAGGAGCTTTCATCATACTGATTTCTGGATATATTTTATCATTCATCACACTTTTTATTGAAATAATCATAAACCGTTATCATCTCCCATGAAATATTGCACTTTTTAAACAGTGGATGTTGTTGGTTTTGTTTTAAAAATTTTACTCACTAAATTTCTCACACCGAACACAAATGTACCTTTCAATGAAATAAACGGATGGTTATATTTGTTTCGCATAGAAAAAAATTGTTCTTTAGAAGATTGTTAAACTAAAAGGTAAAAATTACCTTAATATAAAGGATGTTAATAAATTATAAATAATTAAAAAACGTTTACAAAATAACTAGAACTATGCTTGTTCATCGCACGCAAGACTGAAAATGGGGACTAATTTTATCTTCTATAAGAAAGAATATTTTATTTCAGAAGAATCATTCTTTAACACTTTGTTTGCTTTTCCAATTTCAAGAAATTTCTGTTACAAGAGTTACTTAAATAAAAAAATCCCCCTCCTGTTTGCAGCAGGTGTGTTCTATAAGTTAACATAGATGAAGATATGCAGCTGGAAATTAAGTTGAGATCTTCTCAGGTACATGTGTCTGATGATCATAAGATATTGCAACTTCATGATCTTAAAATGTCTTTTATCGTGTTGATTTCTGGATATATTTTATCTTTTATCACACTTTTTATTGAAATAATCATAAATCGTTATCATCTCACATGCAATATTACACTTTTTAAACAGTGGATGTAGTTGGTTTTGTTTTATAAAATTTTACTCACAAAATTTCTCACACCGAATGCAAGTCTACCTTTCAATGTAAAAAAACGGATGGTATCCTATGTTTGTTTCGCATAGAAAATATTCTTAAACTAAAAGGTAAAAATTACCTTAATATAAAGGATTTTAATGAATTTGAAATAATTAGAAACCGTTTACAAAATAACTTGAACTATGCTTGTTCATCGCACGCAAGACTGAAAATGGCGACTATTTTTTCCTTCTAAAAGAAAAAATATTTTATTTCAGAAGTATCATTCTTTAACACTTTGTTTGCTTTTCCAATTTCAAGAAATTTCTGTTGCAAAAGTTACTTAAATAAAATGATCCACCTCCTGTATGCAGCAGGTGTGTTCTAGAATAGAACAGAGATGAAGAGATGCAGCTGGAAATCAAATTGAGATCTGCTCAGCTAAATGTGTCTGTTGATCATAGTAGGGGTGGGGAATTTTCAGAAAATCTTACCAGCCAAGGATTTATTTTACTAGCCAGCAAGATGCAACATACAGTTGAAAATCGTTATGAAAAAAATGTACACGACTAAAAAATAGTTAATTACTATTACTACAATGCATTTTCATATTTAATTTTTCCTATACTAGGGTGCTCTGCCCTCTGCTCGCTACGCTCACCAACCCCCGTTCTGATTTCACAGCCTCTTAAAACCTGGTAATGTATCCTGTTTTAAAAAGATGATGATGATGATATCACGAACGGCGACTTTCTTCTGTAATCAGGTTATAATGCTTTTTCATTTAACTGGTTATAATGTTTTTTCATTTAATTCATCTTTTTTAGTTTTAATATTCATGTGTAAACACTATTTTTATGACGTAATTTTCTTTATTTCCTGCTTTCAACACGTGATCATTTAATTATTATTTTAAACATTCATTATTGTTTTTAATAGTCTCGCGCAAATACATTTTTTATTTGAGATAAAACATAATCCTTTGCGCTTATTTAGAAATTGGCAACAATATAAAAAATGACTTTTTCAATAAAAGATTTTTTACTCGATTTTTAACAATTTTTTGAGTTTTTATTGTCCGACCGTGATAATTTTTTTAATTTCTGAAAGCTTGTTATATTTCGCGTCTGGTGGTATGATTTTCGAATCCGTAGGATGGCTAGAAAAAAAAAGTAATAGCTCCTCCAAAAAGTCCCTAGTAAAAAAGCTATGAGAATAACCCGGAATATCTACGCAGAATTTGATTGGTCCATTTCGTTTTTGGCTCAGTTCCAGATTACTTTTTTTTAATATAGAAGGAAAATTTATACATATGTATAAATATAGTTGTATATATAAAACATATATATACAACAGATAAATCTTACTGTAGGATAGAACTTAGTACAATGTTTACATCACAGTAATTTCGAAAGTTGCAACATACAACTAATTAGTATAAAAATACAGTTTTTTGCATATTTTATATTATAGCCTGCCGTTTTTGAAATTCACTCGCCCCATCATAAAATCCACTCGCCAGTAGCGAGTAAAATAATGTATTTCCCCATCCCTGATTCATAAGATATTGCAAATTCACAATCTTAAAAGTTCTTTTACCATATTGATTTCTGTATGAATTTTATCATTCATCACACTTTTTATTGAAATAATAATAAACCGTTGTCATCTCCCATTAAATAATGCAGCTTTTAAACATTTTTCTTTTCTTTTTTTTTCTTTTTTTTAAAATTTCTATTCACAAAATTGGTCAACCAATACAAATCTGCCTTTCTTTGCTTATGAAATAAACGGATGGTATACCATATTTGTTTCTCATTGGAAAAAAATTAGCAGATTGTTAAACTAAAAGGTAAAAATTACCTTAATATAAAGAATTTTATTAAATTATAAATAACTAGAAAAAAAATTACAAAATAACTAGAATTATGATTGTTTTTCCCACGATTGGATGATGCCTTCTGCTTTTCTAATGGTTGTATTACTTGTCCCTTTCCTTTTCATTTCCTTTCACTCTTTCTCCTGCCTTTAAAGCGGTAACATGTTCTCTTTGTGCCTGGAGAAGAAACGTAAAGTTCTTTCGAAAGGCCTTGCGAATTTCTTAAGTTTAAAGTGTTATTAAGAAGTTTTTCACTTTTATTGTATCATACCAGTTTTTCAAAATTTTAATGTTCATAAGATCAAATTTGAATGTTCTTATTCTTTATTTCTTTATTCTAAGGCAGAGCGTTAAAATGTAAAATCCACACTCTCAAAATATAAACTACACACGCTGCCACAAAAACTAATTAAACTAAATCATTCTAAACTGAATGTTGAATGATATCATACTAAATGTTCAACATCTGAATTCTTATTGTTGAATGAGAAGAATAAAAACCTATATATTAAAGCTACTTTTTTCTTTGTAACTTATATTGGTTTCACATTTTGCAACTAAATTGAAATCTGTCAACGAAAAAACAGATTTTAAATCAGAATTTAGTTTATCTTCTTCTATTATCTTTCTATTTTCTGGCGCTATTGTATTACTTATTCATTTATTTATCATAACATCGTACGTCAGATATGCATAGTAACAAAATCTTAATGGTATTGGGTAAATTGGAAAAATAATAATTCAATGAAAATACTCTTAAAGGAACAGATTTGTTTATGTTTGCGATGTGAAAAATAATATTAGACAAATTTATGATTAGTTAAAAAGAATTCTTTTACTTTTACACTCGATTTTATTTAACTCAACCTGAATTTTAACACTTTCCAACTTAGTTGAAAAGTGTTTATGAATTCAATTTGTCTGTCCATCTGTCTGTCGTGTGTCCGTGCTTTAACTCGAGCAAATATACTCGGATTGCCTTGAAAATAAAATATGTTTTTGTGGTTTACTAGGACATTTTTGGTATTGAAAATGAAGTGTGTAGCATTTGTGGTTCTTTTACAGGGGCACTCAACATAATCCCGTTACATTACGGTCTATGGATAAAACGAGTTTGTGACGAATTTTAATGATATTTCACTATTTTAAACTTACTCAAATTGTATACATTAAAGCATAAAAACTACGTCTGATTATTTAATTTTATTATATAAGAACAGACATTTTAACAGACCTGTTGTCTGTTAAAATGTATTTTCTTATATTATATTCAAATTGATACGTATCACTGCACACTGCACTACAAGGCACTTACTGTAATGTTGTGCATAGAATGTATCGTTCATTTACAGGGACACTCAAAAGAATTTTGTTACTTTACTGTCTATGAGCAATAATTGCTGGTACCACGTTTACAGTTGTGGTACGCATTTTTAAATGTAATTTTTTTTTCTTTTTTGCATATTAATTGGTAAATATAAATTCCATAGATTATAAACAGGGCTGCTCAAAAGATCTCACGTACATTTCTGTTTATTGACGGAAATTGCTGAAGAGGAATTTTCCATTGCGCTAAGTATTTTCTAACTGAAATAAATGTTAGCAGAGGATTTGTATGATTATCACATATATAAATCTATAGACCATATAAAAGGCTGCACAAAAGAATTCGAATATTTTGTTTGACTATTGCCAGTAAATTCTGAAGTTGGACTTTCAATAAATGAGTCATGCGTTTTATAAATTGTATTCTTAGTAAACTGAGAAGCTTTGATACAGTATTCTGTATGTGTTGGAAAATGTTTCATAATCTATGCTTGACGCATGATTTTTTTCATTCTTGTTGTCTGTAACATTCCTGTTGTAATGTAGAGATAGAAATTTGTAATCTACGTTTAACTCAATTCCTGATAGGCTAGAATTATAACAAGAACGAAAAATCATGCGTCAAGCATAGATTATGTAATACTTTCCAACTCTTCCAAAATAATTTTACAAATCATTACCGTTTAATAAGCTGAAAGATAACATCTAAGTAAGCAATTTGGGAAACGCATAACATATTTAAAAACGTAATTTCAGGAATTTGCAACATATACAATATTCGGAAAAATATCCGAATACTTTTATTAAGCACTGTATAGGATCTATAGATTTGTATATATACTACATAAAGATGATAAATTTTAGTTCAGTTAGGAAACACGTAGCACAGTTTAAAATTGTCCTTCTGGAGTTTCTGTCAATAAACGGAAATGTGTTTGCGAACTTTTGTGCTGCCCTGTATATGATCTACAGAATTTATACACACCAAGTAACAGACAAAAGTGAGTTAAATTTAAAATCGCGTTCAGCAACTTAAAACGCACTTCCAGGAATTATTGTTAACAGACAGCAGAGAATTCTTTTGTGTGTCCCTGTAAATGGACGATGACTGCTATACACACAATATTCTGTAGTAAGCCTCTTGTAATGCACCTTAGTGATATATATAAATTTCAAAGCGTTTAAAATAGGGAAACATTATTTAATTAAACCGCAAACGATGTTTCTCCATAGACGTAATGTAACGGTTTTATTTTGACTGTCCCTGTAAAGTAACTATAAGTGCTATGCACAGCATATTCCCTATTAAGCTTCTTGTAATGCACCCTAGTGATATATATCGATTGCAATGTGTTTGAAATTGTGTAACATCATTAAAATAAACCGCAAATGATTTTCCCCCATAGACCGTAATGTAACGGAATTCTTTTGAGTGTCCCTGTAAAAAAACTATAAGTGCTACACACTTCAGTTGAAATAGGAAACATGCTATAGATAAGGACAATAACATATAAAAATTGCAGGGCAATCCGAGCATATTTACGGGAGTTAGAGCACGGACAGACGGCCATACTGCAGACAAACCGAAGTCATAAACACTTTTCAACTAGGTTGGAAAATGTTAAAAATTACGTTCACCGGTGCGTTCCCAATGATAATACAACATTATAATATTTTTAGAACTTAATTCTAAATTAATACATTGATTTTAAGACATTTTCCTGATAGCCCGCTACATATTATAAATTGCTAAATATTCTCTGTAACAAGTACAATTGCATACGAGTAGAAACAACAATGGGTTTATTGATGTATCAATAAACGCCCGCCAAAATACACTACAAAAAAAATTGTTTTTACACTACAATAAGCAATAATACACAGCCGCGCATGCGCGGTAGTGTATTACTGCTTATATTACTGTTTATTACTTTACACACATTACTTTGTGTGTATAAATGCTATAGATCATATACAGGGCAGCCAAAAATATATTGAATACATTTTGGTTTATTGACGGTAATAGCTGAAAAAGAATGTTTAACTGTGCTATACGTTTCCTAACTAAACTAACTGTTGGCATACTATATAGTATTTATACAAATCTATAGATCATATACAGAGCTGCACAAAAGAATTCGGATATTTTTTCGACTATTGAAGGTAATTGCTGCAGTTGGGTTTTCAAATTTGTTATGCGTTTTCCAAATTGTTTACTTAGATTTACAAAGTATAATTATGTAAACAAACCTGCTGGGCTGGGATAGTTCAGCTTAAGCCGAAAGGTAGGCCTCCCCGCCCAGTTTGACCTTGACTTTATTTAGTTAGATTTCATCTTTCCTTTATTAATGGGATAAAATTTTGTTAAAGTGTTGATAAGTGATGATAAGTGTTTCATAATCTATGATTGGCACATGATTTTTTGTTCTTTTTTTTTTTTTTTTTTACAGTGAGTGAGTCGGGAAATGTATCAGAACGTAATCAGTTTGAATTTGAAAACAGCCTTAAAATATCTGGGAAAGAAACTGTTCATTTCTTAATGTCCATTAAAAAAAAAATATCCTAATCTCTGATTTCCCCTGCCGGTGGTACTTTTAATATTTTCCCCATACCTCTCTCTCTCGATTTATTATTTTTTTTAACTCTTACCAACGAATTTCCTTATAAGTATAAAAATAAACAAAATTACCTTCCCATAAGATTGTGTTGAGTCTTTTAATAAAATCGAACTAATGACAATAATATTCTTTTATTTTCTTGTATTATGTTTCCACTTTCTGAAATAACTGTATTATTTTTTATTTATTATAACATCGTACTCCAATTATGGTATCAAAATCTTAATGGTATTACGTAATAAGTAAAAAAATATTAATTTAATGAAAGTATTTTGCGAGAAACATTAATGGATATTTAGTTATCTTTGCGATGGAAAAGTTATTAGATTTATTTGTTTTCAGAATGAAAACGTTAAGGGATTTATTTATACAGGCTGTAGCAAAAAAGAAATTGTTACGCAAAACTATTGGAGATAAATAGGCAATGTAAATTGTAAAAGAGATCAAAGCAAGGTAGGAAATAAGAATTATGTTAATCATACAGGGCTGCAGAAAATAATTACGCTACTTTTTTTACTTTCTGCTATCTTCAGAAAAAGGAAGTATTGGATTCACGAAAATTTCGACTTCCGGTTTTTCCACGGATTTATACTTTTTAGAAGGTCCTGAACGTGATTTGACTGTTTTTAGAAAATGTGTGTCTTTGAGCCTGTCTGTCTGTCTGTGCGTCTGTATGTGACAAAAATTTTGTGGGCGCTCTATTTCAAGAACTAATGCACAAAATTTAATAAAACTTTAGATTTCAGTTAGACTTTGATATGAATTGGTGCTGATTAGTTTTTGGTGTAAATCGCCCTACAGGTGGTGCTGCTATACTACATTTTTAACGATTTTCCCGATATATCTCAAGAAGTAATGCACAGAATTCCACCAAGTTTCTGATTCTGTTAGACCTTGACACAAATTGACGCTGATTACGTTAAGATGTACATAACCCAGCAGGTGGCGCTGCTATGCTACTTTCGTCATGATTTTTACAATAGCTATATCTCAAAGACTAATGCACAGAATTTCATCAAACTTCAGATTATGTTATACCTTGACATAAATAGATGCTGTTACGTTTTGGTGTAAATAGCCCAACAGGTGGCGCTGCTTTGCAGTTTTTTCATAATTTTCATGACAGCTGTATCTCAAGAACAATTGCACAGATTTTCATCAAACTTCAGATTCAGTTAAATCTTAAAATAGATTTGTGCTGATACGTTTTTGGTGTATGTGAAACCTGTATGAGATAGAAGAAAGTTTTGGGAATGGCACATCCGACTAGTTTACTATGGAAGGTAATTGCAAAAACTGGAATTTTAAATGTGTTATGTTTTCTAAACTGTTTGCTTACATATATTTTTTCATCTTATTTAACTGTGACGCTTCGTTACTGCTTTCTGGATGTGTTGGAAAGTGTTTCATAATCAATGCTTGACGCATGATTTTTCGCTTTCTTAAACATTTTCTTTCGTCGGATTTCAACGGGTTGCACCTCGTAATAATGAAGTTTTTTATATGTTGGAATAGACTGTTTTTTTAGTATTTTAAAATAGAGAAAACAACATTACAATTTTGTGCTTTTGCTTGAGAATCAGAAGGTCTTAAAACCATTATTCACATTTAACTAGTACGTTGTAGCCATCACAATACTTTCTTCTATATACATCAGAGGACTTTAAAACTGTTATTCATATTTAACTAGTACGTTGTAGCCATCACAACACTTTCTTCTATATACATCAGAGAGCTTTAAAACTGTTATTCATATTTAACTAGTACGTTGTTAGCCATCACAACACTTTCTTCTATATACATCAGAGGGCTTTAAAACTGTTATTCATATTTAACTAGTACGTTGTAGCCATCACAACACTTTCTTCTATATAAATCAGAGAGCTTTAAAATTGTTATTCATATTTAACTAGTACGTTGTAGCCATCACAACACTTTCTTCTATATACATCAGAGGGTCTTAAAACTGTTATTCACATTTAACTAGTACGTTGTAGTTTGTAGCCATCACAACACTTTCTTCTATATAAATTTGAGGGTCTTAAAACTGTTACTCATATTTAACTAGTACGTTATACTCATCACAAAACTTTCTTCTATATAAATCAAATCGTCTGCAACAAAAATTAAATGACAATCTATACGTTTTTCAGCTATAGATATATCGCGGAAACCGTAAAAAACAGAGCATAGCAGCGACACCTGCTGGGCAGTATACACCCAAACCTAACAAGAATCTATTTGTGTCAAGGTCTAACAGAATATGAAGTTTGTTAAAATCCTGTGCATTAGTTTTTGAGGAATAGCTGTGGAGCAAATCGTGAAAAATCCAGTGTGGCAACTCATCCGTGCAGGGTTCTCTAGCTGCTGCTGCTGTGGACAATCTTATGAGTCTAACCTACTCTAGATCTGAGTACCAGTGGCAACCTATTCATGCAGTCACTCTAGCTAGTCCACTGTCATGTGATGTTAGAGTGCTTTTATTTCTCAGTTCCAGTAGACCGAGCTGGTGAGAATTGTCCACAGCCGAAGCAGCTAGAGTGACTGCATGAATGGGTTGCCACTGGTACTCATATCTAGAGTAGGTTAGACTCATAAAAAAGTCCACGGCATCAGCAGCTAGAGAACTCTGCACGGATGAGTCGCCACACCAGCATGCAGAACCACCTGTTGGATAATTTGCACCAAAACCTACGCAGCGTCTATTTATGTCAAAGTCTAACAGAATATAAATTTTGATGAAATTCTGTTCATTAGTTCTTGAGATATAGGTATCGTGAAAATCAGGAAAAATGTAGCATAACAGTGTCAACTGTCGGGAGATTTATACCAAAAACTAATCAGCACAAATTTAAATCAAGATCTAACCGAATTTAAAGTTTTATTGAATTCTGTGCATTAGTTCCTTAGATAGAGCGCCCACAACAGTTCACATAGAGACACACAGACAGACTCACAGACAGACATTTTCTAAAAACAGTTAAATCTTGTTCCAGACCTTCTAAAACGTATAAATATATAACCGGAAGTCGAAAATTTTCGTGAATCCAGTACTTTCTTCTTGCAAAGATAGAAGAAAGTAAAAATGTTAATAATAATAAACTAAAACGTATTTTGCTGAATTTGCATCTTCCGTATCTGAGATACTTGTGACTTATCAGATTTATAAACACCAAAAAGGCGGGATTGTCAAGATGATATTATTGTTATTCCTATAATTCGGAATTTAAATCTGTTGCAGTGTCATGAGATGCATAAATTTTCCGGAGAGCATTCTTTTTCTTGTAGGACGTCCAACGCAGCGGTGGCATGATTAATGGCTTGGAATGAGTCAGAAATTTAAGACTGGTCATTGAATAATTGATTTCTTAATCTTCTATTAGGCTAGGGAATGTAAAAGGTTAGTTCACACAAAAATAAAATCTGACAACATGAGAAGGAGGCAAAGGGGAAGTGGAGTGGGGGGTGGGGCAGTTGTGCCTCCCTTGGTTTTGAAATGTAATTAACTAAATTATATTTTTCTCTAATGGTTAGCAATATTTATTCTTCCCAGTTGACTTCTTTTGTGTTCGTGTTCTTAAAAAAATTATTTTAAACGAGGGAGGGGGAAGGTAGGGATTCAGGGAGTCTAAACCTTCCCTGGCGAAAAATGAAATTACTGTTCCAATTCTCTATTTCGAAAACTGCTGGTAAGAACTTAGTTTTGAATATTTCAATGTTACCAAAACAGTACTGAGGATTTTCCCCTAAATACCAACACAACTGTCTCTAGATTTAGAATAGATTAGAATATCTCACCCCCCCCACCCCCCACCTCACCAAAAAAAAAGAGAAGCGCCATCCACATTAATGATATGACATATTGGGGAAGAGGGGGGAGGGCTCTACCATGGCTATATTGTACACAAAGAATCAGCTGTATTGGATATGTTCTGGTACGTCACATAAATAAAATATTTTGTCTAGCATACACCTTGCTTATATAAAATGCCAAATATAAAAATAACATTTTTTTTTTTCTCCTTAAGGAGAAAATTTACTAAAACCTTACAAAATGCCACTATTTAACTGGATTTCTCCCTAGAAAAAACCCTAAAAAATTTAGACCCACAAAAACCCAAACACAAATCCCCCCTCCCCCCCCCCACACACCCTTAAATCCAGGGAGTGCTACCAAAACCAAATTGGGAACACTGTATTATGTTTTCCAATTGTTAACTTTCTGTATTTTTTTATTATTATTATTATGTTTAAAAATTACGATATTGTTATAAAATTCGAAAATCTAACTGTATTTCCCCCTAGTAAAAACCTTAAAAAATTTAGTCCCTTCAAAAAACTCAAGCACATATCCCCCTTCCCGTAAATTTAGGAATTATTACCAACACCAAGTTAGTAACACTGTATGTTTTTTAATTCTTAAATCTCTGTATTATTTTTATTGTTTAAAAAATTGCCTTGCATGACGAATTCCGACATAAAAATTCTTACTTTAAAGCTGTTTCCCAAACTTTATTGTTACCCGAAACGCGAGGTACCTTAAAGTGTCAAATATTTACGTAAACTACCTAATATGTCGGTATAGATATTTTTTTGCATAATGTATCCTAATGAAAATAGGAAATTTGTCAAAAAGCGACTACACGAAAACAGTAATATAGTTTTAACTAGCAGGCTACGCCCGCTTTGCATTGTCGATTTTTTTCAAACGAACCTCGAATTTAATCATTCGAGGTTCGACCCATCTTTTAGTTTCACTTTCGGAGCTCATTCTATTCTAAATAAACCTCTTTCTGAACTGGCTATTTTTTTTCTTTTTTGTATGGAGAGTATGAACATAAAATAAACTAAACTAGGGGGGGGGGTGTTGTTGTTTTCTGAGAATTCCAAGTGTTAAGACAATTTTTAAACATATCAACATAAACATCAATACACAAATTTAACAAATAAATTAAAAATCCGAAGATAAGCTCTTCTACCTGCTTTTTTTCAAAATGAAAAATTGAAACAGTTTGTTGCAGTTTTAAATTTTTGTTGAAACAGATTTTTTTTTTTACATTAAACGGTGGGGTGGGGATGGTATTTAAGATAATTGTTTTACACATGGATGTAAAATTTAAGTAGAAATAAAAATTATCCACCATGGGAATTCAGTGAGACAAAGTTCCCTGGTAAAAAAACAAACAAATAAATAAATAAATAATAATAACACAGGCCTGCAAAAGAATACTTTTTGAAAATTGTTTTAATTTTGATGACTGATTTTGATGTTATTTTTAGTGCTGATTCCAAAAATGAAATCCATTTTTTTTCTATCACGTAAGGGTATTTCACGCAAAGTGATTGTATATTTTAAAGGAAACTGTTGAAATCACGAAATTTTGACATTTAATTTGAACTTCGTTAATTCATAAATCCATATAAATAACATTTATATCCCAGTTCAAGTAATTGTTAAATATATAGAGAAAGTTACAAGTCCTTATAGTAACGTTTTTTCTTTACATCAAAACTTTTTTGCCACTTTTCCTCTTGTGAACTTTGCAGGGAATGTTTGTCTCATTGTAGCATCCAACAGTAGTCGGCTATCATGCTGACATTCCATCTTCCTTGATATCGCCTCCCCATTTTCTTTATATCCTGGTGAAATCTTTCACCTTGTAATTCACCTTTACAGTTCACCATTTTTGCGTATCTGCTGTTATAACATACATATGATCTCGTGGTTTATGGGTTTTTTTTTTTTTTCAAGTTTTTTTTTCAATTTTTTGCGAAAATAGTTTGTTTATCGTATAGATCTTGATATTGGCGCCGTTTGTGCATTCGAATCATATCGATCATCATGTTAAAATGTTTTTATCAGCTTTTTTTTGTGTTCAGTTTTTATCACTTTTAAGCATCTACATTTGTATATTAATTCATTTGAGAAAAATAAATATATATTTTTTCTTTTCATCAGAGAAAATTAAAATGTAGCTATGAAATTTTAAAATCCACGAAGTGGCACCTTCCCTCTCCCCCTCCGTTATCCATGGTGACATTTCAGATTTATAAACACCAAAAAGGTGGAATTGTGAAGCTGATATTCTTCTTATTTATTAGCCGGATTCGAAATTTAAATCTGTTGCAATGTGAAAGAATGCATAAGTTTTCCAAAGCGAATTTTCTTTTTTCTTGAAGAATGTCCAACGCAGGGGTTGTGTGATTAATGAATTTGAATAAGTTTGAAATTTAAAATTGGTAATTTATAGCTTTCTTGAATATTTTATTAGGAATACAAAAGATTACTAAAAATAGTTAAACAATAAGCAGCGAGAACGAAAAATCATGCATGAGGGCATAGATTATGAAACATTTTCCAACACTATCGGAATAAAATTGTTACGAAATTTCATTTTTGTTCATACAATGAAATAATATATCATAATAAACATTTTAAAACAAGTGGGTAAGTGTGATCGAAGATCTTACAAAGGGTTTCGTTTAATATTCCTTTCAAAACACTTTATCCTTTCTTTAATAAATCCAAATAAATTTCATTTTTTAGAAAAAAAAAAGAAGTCATGTTTTTTATAAAGTAAAAATGTACCAGTTTATTTTTCCATTTTTAGAATATATGAAGCATCCCGATGGCGGGCTTTGCCCGCTATTATACTCTGTCATACTAATATATTTTATGTGGACTAAATGCGATAATAAAAAAAAAAAAAATTCAAAATTAAACATGCTGTATAGAGAACTTCAAAATGTTAAAATATGCCAATATTTCCATAATCGGGTTTTTATCATGATTCAATATGTTCGTCAAACTCATATGGCGTTATAATCACTTGCTGGCGTCATATGTACAGAGTGACAATTATTGAACTATATGAAATAAAACGTAAATTATTTAAAAACTACTGAGTGCACAAACTTTATTCAACATGTAAACGTCACTACAGATATTCGGATTTAGGTTATGACATGTGTGATATGGCTGCCATCATTGGCTATGATGTGGCGCAGACGAATTGCAAAATTCTGCATGACCCGCTGGAGTGTCGTAACATTGATGCTGTCGATGACTTCCTGAATGGCAGTTTTCAGCTAAGCAATGGTTTTGGGGTTATTTCTGTACATATCGTCTTTAATGTAACACCACAAAAATGAGTCACATCTGTTCAGATCCGGAGAATATCGTGGCCAAGCGAGTCCCATTCCAGTGGCCTCTGGGTACCCCAGAGCCAGAATGCGGTCTTCAAAGTGCTCCACCAGGACATCAAACACTTTCTTGCTCCGATGGGGTAGATCTCCGTTTTGCATGAAGCACATCTGGTCGAAATCAGTGTCACTTTGGATAATGTGGATGAATCCATTTCCAAAAACCTCCACATATCTTTCAGCAATAACCGTGCCGGCAACGAATACAGGACCAACCATTTCGTGACTGGACATTGCACACCACACAGTCACCTGTTGAGGGTGAAGAGACTTCTCGATCGCAAAATGCGCTCAGGCACGCTGTACCGTGACATTTTCACTTTCAAATGGCCGATAACAACAAGTTGCGTGCGCATGCGCATACTAATTCCCATCATGCCCTGCGGCTAACCACGAAGTATGAACTTCATCACACAAACCGTTCAGAAGTTATAACGGTTTAATTTCATATAGTTCAGTAATTGTCAACCTGTACTTGCTTTCTCTATTACTTACATTGATACTCTCTTTGTATTGCTTCAAACATTTGAAAAAGTTCGTTAAATTTCCAATATGACGTCAGATTAATTTTCTTTTTTATTCTCTAGTGACGTTACATTAACCCACTTTCTGTACTTACACATACTCATACTCCTTGTTTTATTGAGAAATATTTGAAAATTTCCGTTTTATTACCAATATGACGTCATATTAATCTTTTTTCGATTGGTGAAACTTTTTATTTCATTTTCATTTTTCACGTGTAAATCTTTCAATAGAAAATTAATTATTGTAGAAAGAATTTTACTGTGGATTTTAAATTGTTGGCAACTGCTATAAAAAAAAAATGTTTTAATTTAATAAGAAAAGGCTGTTAGATTTTTGTTTTTTTATCTCTCTATATTAAAATAATACGACTTTTTTAAAATTTTATGATTTTCAGAGTGACAGTAGGTATTCAGCTGTAAGTACACAAAATTTCAAATTTGTAACTTACACAGTTTCTGAGAACAGGCTCTGCGACAGACAGACAGAGAATGGGTTTTTTAGTAAGACGAACGGAATCCTAAAAAAGGGAAAAAAAAAGGAACGCAGTGAAAACATTTTTAGCAATTTCTGTCCGGTAATGTGTGAAAATTCTTTCGTGCAGCCATGTATATGATCTACACACTTCGTAATATTCTAAAAAATATAGAAAAAATTGTTTTATGCATATGACAGCTGAAAACGTACAACCAGCAGTTATGACTCATAGTCAGTCCGGTAATCGAATTCTTTTGAGTGTCTCTGTAACTAAACTATAAATTCTACGTACTCAATAATCAATAGAAAATGTGCTGTGGTGCAACTCAGTGATGTATATCAATTTCATTGAAATAGTGTAACAACCTCAAAATACACTGCAAACGATTTTTCTTCATAAATCATAATGTAATGGAATTCATTTTGTGTGTCCCTGTAAAAGAACTATAAATGTTACTTATTGTATATAAAACATGTTGCTTGCCACCTCAGTGATGCATACCGATTTCTTTATGTTTGAAATGGTGTAACATCATTAAAATTGTAGCATCACTGTAACAATTATTTATAACACTGTTAATTACATTGTAACAGCACATTACATTGTAACAGTTATTTATTTTTACACGGTTGCCCAGGCTGGAAAAGTTTTAAGTTTATTTTAACAGTAACTACCCGATTAAGAACATTCTCATGATACATTTCCATATAGAATAAGTCGTTGTTTTCATGGTTAAATTTTGTTTGTAAGTAATGTTTAAATGTGCACTGAAAATGTTTTACCCCCATTGACCGTAATGTAACAAAATACTTTTGAGAGTCCCTGTAAATGAAATATAATTGCTACTTATTGCAAACGCTAAAGAAAATATGTTGTAATCCACCTTATACATATCAATTTCTTTATGTTTGAAATAGTGTAATATCATTTAAATGCACTGAAAATGCCTTTCCCCCATTGACCGTAATGTAACAGAATACTTTTGAGTGTCCCTGTAAAAGAACTATAATTTCTACTTATTGCATACTCTAAAGAAAACATTTGTCATACACGTCAGTGATACATATCAAATTCATTTGTTTGAAATAGTGTAACATCATTAAAATGCACTGAAAACGATTTCTCCCCATTAACCGTAATGTAACGGAATACTTTTGAGTGTCCTTGTAAACTAACCATATATAGCACACATTTCTTTTTCAATATCGAACATGTCATGATAAACCTCAATAACATATATTAAATACATAATGGCAATCCAAGCAGTTTTACACGAATTAGAGTACGGCCAGAGAGACAGACAGATGGTCAGAATTTATAAACACTTTTCAACTATGTTGGAACAATAATTTTTCATCAGGGGAAACGTTTCCTCCTTAACCCCCCGAATAAGTCAATTTTTAGTCTTGTTTTTCCTTTTATGTTCATGTATTTAAAATCTGCCCCTCTGATTGTCCAGCAAAAAGGCAAAATTGCAATATTGTTTTCACTTATTATTTTATTTGCAATGCTAAAAAAACATGATTATCCCAACATTATATAAAAAAAGTTAATATATAAAAATGAAAATTTGTCTGTTTGTCTGCACTTCTATACAAATCAACAGTTTGGAAAGCAGAATTGTGAAATGTTATATATAGGTGTATTAAAACACGGTTGAGGCAACTAAAGCAATCGGGAATCGAAATAATGTGTGGTTAACTTTTAATTTAAAAAAAAAAAAATCTAACAGCCTTTTCCTATCAAATTTACACATTTTTCGTTATAGCAGCTGCCAACAATTAAAAATCCACGATAAATTTCTTTCTACAATAATTAAAATATCCACGTAACAAATGAAAATGATATAAACAGTTTCAACAATTGAAATGTAGATTAATGTAACTTCGTACTCGTAATATAACAGAAATTTTCAAACGTTTTTCAATAATACAAGGAGAATGATTATGTGTAAGTACAGAAAGCCGGTTAATGTGACGTCATTAAAGAATTAAAAAGAAAATTAATATGACGTCATATTGAAAGTTTAACGGACTTTTTCAAATGTTTGAGAATCATTCAAAGAGAGTATCAATATGAGTAACAGAGAAAGCAAGTAGATATAACGTCAGCAGTTTGAATATAAAGTCATATGGGTTTGAGGAACGTATTGAGTCATGATAAAAACCAGATTATGGAAATATTGACATATTTTAATATTTCCAAGTTCTCTGTACAACATGTTTAATTTTGAAATTGATTTTTCAACACAAATATTCTTAAAATCCCGGATACTTCAGCTAGTTATATAGGGTAGATGTGCCAGTAATGGACCGCCTTCCAGTAATGGGTCACCTTCAAAGTTTTTGGTTTATAAAAAAATAACCAATAAAAATTCAGCTTTTTTTATTTCATTAATATGCTTTCTTTAAATTCTAGTTTTAAATACAATCATAATATCAATTATCTATACTTTTTGTGGGTTGTCCATTACTGGAATTTTGGGTGTTTTGATTTATTTCTATTATTTACAATTAAATTTCGATTCACATTGGGAAATGTGACTATGAGCATGGTTAAATATTGTTGGTAGATTAATATAATATTAAAAAATGTGGAATATAACAATTATAACTATTAATTAAAAAATAATTTTTAAAGAAATTCCTTAAGGGTGTCCATTACTGGCACATCTACCCTATATAAATGTAATCCTTGATTGTATTAATGATTGCTCAGTGTATTAAAACTGCATTGTATCCGTAGAATTATATCAATTTAAATAATGCTTGTACTGCAAAGAAACCTGGAGCTTAGTGACCGTATTAACACGGGCATGTCAGTGAGAGGGTTAAATGAGGGATTCAGGGGGACAGACACACCCCTACAATCACCCCCCCCCCCCCCCGTCAACACACACAAAAAGCTTATTTTTGAATGTTTGATATTTCCTAATTATTAAATTTCTGAATTGATTTTTATATTGATCATAGAAACTCGACAGAGTTTCTCGCCAAGCATAAGAAACAGCAATGCATTGAACAGTAAATGAAAGGAATTTCCGCCAATGGACGCCAAACGATTTTACATTTTTTTTTAACTCTGTCTAGTTTATATTTTGCGGACGGGACAAAACGGGTTTTTGACACATCTATATCTCGCGTTCTATTTATGATAGAAACAAAATTTTTGATTCTATGCAATGGGGCGTGCCAAATGACTAAGAAATCAAAAGAAAAGCAAGATCTGTCGGATAGGTTTTCAGGAAATGCGATTTTAAAAGTGCTGTTTTTTGCACTTTTTAAATCTTGTACAGACTAAAAACTGTTGACAGGGCTACAGCAATGTGTAATTATCGGATTTTTACGTGGTTTACGTCATTTGAATTGTTTTTATGAGTAGTTCAAACCTTTCTAAGTTTCATGAAAAAATATTAATTAGTTTTTGATTTATATCAGTTTAAAGTTATTGATTCCTATACTTAACATAGAGCAAAAAAATAATAAATGACCCAACTCTTTTAGAAATGGTCGTATACACATGATATTAAGATATGTTATTACAGTCGACCCAAGTAAGCTCCCTATTATAAAAAAAGTAGTAACATTTAAGGTTCGTTTACAGGTTCTCACAAAAGATCTTTTGATATAGGGCTAAAGAATTGTATAAGTTTCCAGTTTTTACGCGGTTTGCAGCAATTGCATTGTTTTTATGAATAGTTCAAATGTTTAATATTTCGTGTAAAAATATGAATTAGTTTTTTATGCATATCACTTAAAAGTGATTTATTCCTATACTTAAGATGAAGCAAAGAAATATTAAATGGTCTAACTTTTTTAAAAAAGAACGTATGCGCAGGATGTTAAAATATGTTACTACGAACGACCTAAGTTAGCTTCCTATTGTAAAACAGAATTGTAGAATTTACTGTTCGTTTACAGGGTAACGCAAAAGATTTTTTAATACGACTAAATAGTTGTGTAATTAGCGAATTTTTACGTTGAAGTACTTGATTCCTCAACACAGAGGAAAAACAATAGTAAATAGCATAATTTTTTTCAAAGTGGCTATATACACAAGATATTCAAATATGTTACTACATTCGATTCATTTAAAACTCTCTATTGTTTGTATTGTTGAACCATATACGTTTCATTAACAGAGTCTCTTAGAAGATCTTGATTACATTACAACCGATGTATATTTACTGAGTGAGATGTAATTTTAATGATTTTAATGATGATACAGTTTCAATCTCTGTAAAGTTTTATTATCTTGCTTTAAAATTTCATACTAGTTCATTTTGTCCGCCTGAAAGCTCGTCGATCTTAAGCTCTAAATCTATTAAAATATAGTATTTTCATCGATTAAAAAAAAACTGTGTTTATTAATAAATGTATCAGGAATTGATTGAAAAAGCGATTAAAAAATTCCAACTTTACATTCATGCGCTGATGAATGTAAAAATGTTGCTACCCCAAGATTAGAAGTTTTGCGTTTAAATATTTGCCGTTCATCGAATCTCCGGCTATGACGAACTTAAAATGCTCTAAAAACGGGCCGAGAGCACAATGAAAAGGAAATAACTTCTTAAATTTCCCATAGAAATTAAAAATGCTATATTTCGTATACAATAGGTGATCGGTAACGAAATGTTCGGTTTACGAACAAATCGGTTAACGAAAACTTTCGCGTGAGATTTTTATGTTCGGATAACAAACAGATGTTCGGTTAACGAACACTTTCAAGAGATTTTTATGTTTGGAGAACGAACATCTCACGAAACAAAGTCATGATGAAGCAATGCCGTGTTTCATATTTGCCGAGCAATACTTATTGCTTCTATTGTCGACTTTGGGAACATTTTAACAGTTCCATACATATGTCCTAATTAATTCATGGACTGCCGGGGATTGAGGACCTATATTTTAGTATCCCCGAATTGGAATGGACAGACTAGAAACATTAATTATGTATTTTGTGTCTTTATGTATTTTGTGCATTTAGTAAATATAATCCTTTTTGGTTTAATCACGCTCCTTTTTAAAATCTAATTTAAAGCTTTATGATTTATCAGATCAAAAATTTTAATAAAATTTTACATTTTTTTAAACGGTTCATTATGTAAACGCATTAGTCTTTGTGGTATATTTACAAAATCACACAAAATTTTGAAGTACATGTCATCCTACGAACATTTTCTATTTTGAAATCACTTTAATAGTTTTTATACTTTTGCAAACGTTGCGAATCTAATATTTTTCCAATTCTCGAAACGTAGAGTTAAAAAACTTAACAAATAAAAAAACTTTTAAGGTGCTGAGTAATTTTCAAGAATAATATTTAATATATTAGTATAAAAATCCTTGTAAATTACAATGGTTCGTAGAAAAAACAAGTTGGAAATTGTACGTCAAACGTTACAAACGAGGTGCGTTCGTACGCACGTTTTAGAATTAAATTCATGATATCCCGTGCGTAGAACGGGTTAAACAGCTAGTTAAGTATATATTTTATGACACTGTTCATACAAATATCTTAACTAGTTATATAAATATTCAGATATATATGTATCAGCTAGTTATATAAATATTCAGATCTTGATGATTTTTAATTCTGTGAAATGAATTATATCGTCTGCAGATTAATTTCTGTCATAAAATAAGTATCTCGGTCGCTTGACGATTTAACATCCATCGGAAGCTCCTATAACAAAAAAGCACCGATTTAAAAAAAAAATTCAAATTTCTTAATAAATATTTTTATTAATATCTCCTAAAGTTTTGATTCGATTTTAATAAAATTTGAAATGTCTCGACAAAATTCTGCAAAGATAATATATTTTAAATTGCAAACCATTTGGTTGGGTAGTTTTTGCGTTGTTATATGCGGACAGACAGACAGACGGACGGACAGACAGACGGACGGACAGACGGACGGACAGACAGACGGACGGACAGACGGACGGACCAAACGACGACTATAGGTGCTACGTATTTATATAATTACGAACGCACCTAAAAATGATTATTCTCGGTAAAGTATGCTCCATAAACTTATTGTTTTAATTGACCGAAAAAAAAAGGTGCTTCTTATTTTTCCACATTTTTCTGAAACTGCAGTATTTTAATTACTTAGTAAACTATTGTAAAATTTTCTATTTTTTTGTGTTTTGAATGTATATAAACGGAAGAGTGATATAAACAAAAGAAAAAGGAAAATAAACATGTCATAAATAATCTGATGAATGCAATGTAAGGAAATGAATATAAAAGTTTCCCGTTGCTATGGTAGCGACATGTACATTGGAATAAGTCACTCAATTAATTGTATAATTCTGATGTGTAATTCTGTTTATAGCATCACAATTATTTTTTTATTTTGCTCCTTTCATCTTTCTTTTATCTTTTCTTTACTGAATAAAAATGGAATCTGTGTAATTGAAATTAAATACCTTGCAAAAAGGAGTGATATCTCATCAAAAACAACTCGTTGTAAATGATCCCGCCTTCCCGCCAAGCCACAACCTAAAACGTCAGCCATAAAAAGAAGTGATATCACATAAAAAGAAGCGATATAGAAGTGCATACTCCGAGTCCCGTGTAAAAATCTATCACCACTCATAATATTTCCAAAGGACTCGGAGTGAGGTACAGTATGTGAAAACTGCTTGGCGACCTGCAGGCTTTTATAATATATGCAGTATATCAATTTTGAAAATCGAGAAAATAAATTTTTAATTTTTTTATATCACTTTTATAAATATTTTTGTATCGAAAGAACTGACAGAACGGATTTTCCCCGTTTAGACTTATGCGATTCCGCTTGCGCTAGAATTATTGCAATACATCTCAATTTAGTTAATGTTTATTATAAGATGCATTGTTATTAATATGCATATGATCATATATATATTACAAACTCAAACTCTTTACATGTTTACTTAAGAAATCTTCTTCGTAAGAGTGGTGTTTCTAGTTTAAATAATGGTAAATAAAATCAACAAATTAATTTTTCAAGCTCATAAATTAGAAAAGACATGCAAACACAGAAGCTTCAACTTTTTACAATTTTATGGGAGCAAAATAATTAAATAAATAAAAATAATAAAAAATAAATAAAAATAATATAGTCATATGTAATTGCAGTAAATGCGAACATTATAAAAGCCTGCAGGTCGCCAAGCAGTTTTCACATACTGTACCTCACTCCGAGTCCTTTGGAAACATTATGAGTGGTGATAGATTTTTACACGGGACTCGGAGTATGCACTTCTATATCGCTTCTTTTTATGTGATATCACTTCTTTTTATGGCTGATGTTTTAGGTTTGTGGCTTGGCGGGATCATTTACAACGAGTTGTTTTTGATGAGATATGATTAAAAATTGTCTTGCCGTGTGTTCTGTTAAAGAAAAAAAAATTGTTCAGTTTATGTTATGTTATTATTCATTTTTTAAAAATTAGTCTTTGTCAGCGGCACATCTGTTCCAAAATCTTGCCTCTCCCTGGATTTATTTCTACTATCGCCCATGCTCAAAACTACAAGTATTATTCATTTTGAGGGTAAAAAAAAAAAATATTCCATATGAGGTAATTGCTGTATTTGTATCGTTCGTATAGTGTAGATATTTGCGACATCTCAGATTTTATGAACACCAAAAAGGCGGGATTACCAGGCTCATATTTTCTTGTTTATTCGCCTGATCAGAACTTCGAAATTTGAATCTGTTGCCATGTGTAGGAATGCATAAATTTTCTCTAGCGAATTCTTTTTCTGTAGGATGCCGAGCGCAGTGATGGTATGATTAATGAATCCAAAAGAGTTAGAATTTTCAGTAAAATGGGTAATTTAATGTACATATTTTTCTTTATCACGGATTTCAATCCAACAGCCAACGTTTTTTAGAACTTCCCAACATAGCTGAATTAAAAGCTTTGTTTATGAATTCATGCGACCCAGCCCAAATAGTCTTCTTGTGCCCGAAAATGATAGGATACAAAATTTAGTCAAAATCGTTTGAACCGTTTTTTAGATACAATTAGCTTGACCCTGACCCATTGTGACGCAAAAACGGTAGGATACAAAATTTTGTCAAAATCGTCAGAGCCACTTTTAAGTTTGCATATATATAAATATATATATACATACACACACACACAAAATTTGCCCGTATTAGAATATATGATAACTAATCGCTATGTATGCTGCCAACGAACATTTTAATTAAAACATATTTAAATAGAAGGTTTGAAATAATTTTGGAAGTAAGTATAAACGCTGTTTACTGTTGAGATGAATCCACACCATTAAAACCAGTTCAGATGATAACACTCCATTTTTGCCCGATAAAAGCGTACTCAGTTATGATACTTTGAATTTCATGCACTTTCAGCTTTTCTGCTTTTAAAAACACCTTTTTCCAATCTTAGTGAACTGAAACGTTGAAAATTCATAAAATTTTAAGTATCATAACTGGGTAAGTTTTTGTCATTGAAGAATAAATTTGTATTCTTTTACTTTTTAGAACACTTGGAAACTTTTCTAAATAAAACTAAAAGGGTCTAGGCATTGTATACATTTTTAAAATTTAACTAATATTTAAAAAGTAACCATTTTAACGTAAATCGATTTTTATATGATGCAAAACCAAGTTTGATATATTTTTGCAATTGGAACTGTACTTCTAAAACTAACGGTTTGAAATTATCTATTGGTACACGATCAGAAGAGACACCCTGTATAAACATTTGTAAAACTTTAAATTTGATCCCCGATTCATTGCAGTCATATCTATCAACGCATATCCAAAGCAAATCCCACAAATATTATTTATATACTTATAATCAAACTAGCTGTTACCCGTGACTTCGTTCACGTAACATAAAAAGAAGAAGAAATACATTAAGTAAAATATTTCACTCCTGATAGTTAAAAACGTAAATAATTAACTAACTCTTTATCACATTTTATAGGAGACATTACGGTATTTTTGTTATAGGATTTTGACATAACTCAGTCTTAAAAAAGTGAAATTTTGTACCAAATAATCGAGAAAAGGAAATTGCAACCAATGCAAAAAGGAGGGCCAAATAAAATCGTGGAAATAGAAGAATTGAGTAAAAACAAATGTCAATTTTACCTGATAAACAATTTTACTTTTAACGCCATTGTGAAACGTTTTTAACAGCCAACCTTCAAAAATAATTGATTGGAAATAGCATATGCTTTTTCTTTAAATTCAATTCTGACACTTTGTGTGACATCCTCGAATCAATGATTACAGATGTTAATTAAATCGCGTTGCGTTCGGTAGTCTAGGAGTAGTTGCGAAATACAAACACATGGTCAGATTTTAATATTCATGTTCATTTTCCTTTTCTTAAAACTGTGATGTGATTTTTAGCAGAAAACTCTCATCTGTATATAACGGATACTCATGCTTAATAATCAGTATAGATAAAAAAATATTTAATTTTTTCATTTTAAATATGGCGTGAAACTCGTCTACTTTCTATACTTACTGATCTTTGTATTATTAATGTACGGAATTGATTCACACTCCTTTTAAAACATATTGGAAAATTCCCGTTTTGTTTCAAATATGACGTCACTTTTCCCCCAGAGAAATCTCTTTTTAATAAAATAATTCTTATTAATTTTCTTTTCCAGGCAATCAGGACGTAAATGTTAGCAGAAAACTCACATTTGTATGTAAATGATATTCAAGCTTATTATTAATCAATATCGATAAAAATATATTTCAGGTTTTCATCTTAAATATGACGTCCATTATATATCTACTTTCATTATATACTGATTTTGATGCTCCTTGTATTATTACGAATATTTGGAAATAAATGTTTTATTTATGACGTAATATTTGTCCAAGCCAAGGACAATCCTTTTCATAGTCCCATGGTCCAAGCGCAATCTTTTCTTAATAAAATAATTATTGTTCATTTTTCCTTCTAATTATAACACAGTGTTTGACAGAAAATGTCTTCATCTATATATAGAAAAGAAAGTCCTTTCTGGCTAGATGATCAACGCACAGCCAAAACTACTAAACCTACAAAGACGAAACTTGCAGAAAAAATACTTCTTAGTATGTAGAGGCGCATTAAGACGGGATTTTCAAAAACTCCACCCCTAAGGGGGGTAAAAAGGGGAAGAAACTTAAAAAAAATTCCTTAAAAATCGGGTTTTATAGTTACGTGACAAATGATAACATATTTTAGTGTATTTTTGTATGCTGAATCGAATGGTATCAATTAAATACTCATAAGTCAAATAGTTCGTAAGATATTGTACATTTTTCTAATTTGGCGAAGTCTTTGACGTCAAAATCTAACAATTGTAGCAATACAAGTGATAATTTCTAAAAATACGTCCGTTACTATAGCAATGGAAGAAATTCAAATTAAATCTTTTTGTTTATTTTTGCAGATAGAAACATTAACTGCTCAATTGGGAATTGAATATTATTTTTACGGATATTTATGCAATTGTGTATTATTATTATTTCTATAAACGCCACGATTCAAAATAAAATGTGATTGCTAAAATAAAGGGTACATCTCAATTATATCGTCGACCACTTTTCATATTAAAAAAAAAAAAAAAAAAAAAAAAAAATATCGCCAAACATGAACTCCAAATAAACAAATGGAAGAATGTTGCCATTGGAACATCAAAATAAATAAAATAAATAAAATAAATTCGGAAAAGCCCCACTCACCAAAGTGTCCAGTAAGTTTTAACACAAAAAAATTACAACATATCAATGAAAATAGAAAAGAAAAATCTTGGATATTTATTTATTTACACTAGCCGCCACTGGCGACCAGTTTGGTCTCCCTTAAATGTATGTTAAGCACTGTAACACGTTACTTTTATTCATAATTTATTTTTTTCCGTAATCCTTCGCCAAACCGGAAGATTCTAATAGACAAATCAAAAACTTTTGCGCATGGTAGCATTTCGCATATTTTTTGTTGTTAAGTATTTCATCTTTCTTGACAAAAACCGCTTAACCAATTTAAGCGTTTATGCTTCATATCCGTTTGCTTATCAGTTGCAATATGTTTGCTAATGAGGAGATTCTTAAACATATTAAGTAGTTTTCCATAATTGGATCCATTGCCAAATGGCGTATTTTAGTTGATTACGATTTGGTGCAATGAAGTCTATTTTGTGAAAGTCTTTAATGATATCCACATTTACACTGAACCATATTGTTGCCAATATTTTTTGTTTGTTTGTTTGTTTGTTTCTCGCTAACTTTGGCTGTAGACTTGATTACGGGAGATTAGAAAATCTATCATTATTCTCATTTAAAACGTCTTGAATAATGTGACATAATCGGGGTGCATATTATAACACGTAATTTTCGAGTATGGTTTTGGTGAAACATTGAACTTTTGGAAGCCAGTTTTGATAATCACATTTCTTTTAAACCATATTTGATGTCAGCACTTTTAACCCGTGGCGTAGAATCTGATTAAAATTCACGAACTTCCTTCTAGATGCCGATCTCTGTTCGACTCTGTTTTTCTCTGCTATTCTATTTTGATATAGTTCAGGAGTTTTCATAACTGCATATTTCCCTTACTTTGGCATTTCTGCTTAATGTCTACTGACTATTAAGATCCGTAACTTGTAAATACGCCACGCCAACATTACCGCCTATAATTCTAATTAAAGCAACCCGTTTTTTTTTTCTCTATATTGCAACTCTATAGTTAATATAGTGCCCCGGTGCGTCTACGACAGCTGTTCCATCAGAACATTTGATTTCAAAATCAAAGTATCGTTTCTAATTTGCACACGCGAAAAATAAAAGTTGGTGTTGGCGATTTTAAATATGCTATTGGCGAGATTTGCGCCCAAATAACACAAAAGCACTTAATGATGTTATGTATTTTGTAAATGTATATTAAATTACTGTTTTGAAAGCGATTGGTCATTAATAATGGTAAATATGATTGGTGATTAATAATCATTTTTAGTGGTCTCTCTTCCTTGCACGTATAATACATAAATACCAAATTAACTGACAATTTGTTTCGAAATTTGATTCATTAAATATCATTACATGAGTTGTATTTGTTTACATTCAGCTTACATCAAGAAAAGATAAAGAATGAAGTTGAGTTGTATAGCACATAATTATGGTAAACTTTGATTGTGTCACTGGTACGAATTATTTTTTGACACCAGGCAGCGCTCCAAAAAATCTTTCACGGAAAACTTACTTTACGAACGATTATCTCCATGGTTTAATGGTTTAATATTTTAAACCTTCACGACGAATGAATCTTTTTTTTTTTGTTGTTGTTGTTTACTTTCATGGATAGAGAATTTAAACTGCGAAGCTAATTTTAACTGAAGTTATTGGAGAATATATACATAATTGAACGTAATCTCTCAAATATTAATTTATTTTGAACGATCTTTCTAAAAATGTAACATTTATGAAGTTTTATTCGAAAAAATAATTTTTAATAAAAATGGCCGCCTGGCATATGAAAAAGTGAAACGGGCATTCCGGAACTGTTGATGACAGTCACATGATTTACGGTTTTATTATAGAGATTATTTTTCTTAATTATCCTTCTCGGCTGGTGAATAAATGTTTGTGACGTCAGTTGAAATTGATCTATTGTCCTTAACTATAAAAAGCAACATTTTTACAATGCATTTTCTGTTTTAATGTCATGGCACAGCCGTTTAAGGACGCAAGTTTTATTTTAATTAACGAAATAACTAAAATATCAGAAAAACAAAATGAAAAATACCGGTAAATGTCGAATTAAAAAACGCTTCATGACATAACAAACACGTTTAATACTTCTGACGTCAAGTGAATAGGACTGCATTTTTTGGTGTTAAATCTTATAGTTTGACGATAGTTTTTTTTTTATGAAAAGTGGTCGACGGGATAATGGATAAGTACCAAATAAAGTGTCGAAGGTCTGATTAGGATTATGTATTGCTTCTTTATTTGTTTTCAGTCTTCAGCCATGTTTCTCTTTTTCTTTGGGTAGTTATTCATACGATTTCGGGCAAATTTTCTGCAATCGGATACTTCGCCAATTGGCGTATTAGCCACAATGTTAAAAGCATCGTTTATGTTTAAAGCGAAATCTCCATGATAAATCCTGTTACAGAAAATCATATCATCATCTACTATGAGTATAAACCGCATATTCACATTTTAATAAGGTAATGTTTTTTGAAAGGTTTTAGCGTATAGCTATTCTACATTGCTTTGTTATAGAGCTAAAGAGGAAAGCTCTAAAATTATGTGAACCCGATTATTAAAGATTTCTCTAAAAAAATTCTACTGAACAAATTTTATTGGAAGTAATTTTTCAGGTATGGTTAATGACCCTATAACATATCATTCTATGTTGATTAGTGATAGAGCTAATGGGAAAATGATTGGGAAAGGTGAATGCAACTATGAAAGATATATCTACTATGTATTTTAAATGCAAATTCGTATTTCATTCCGACCGTTTATAATTTGAGTTCTGCTGTACGGACTTTGGTAGGATTTACACTGTTAGTTAGGCAATTTTGTGGGGATGGTTGGTACTTCTCTGGAGCAAAGTTTTCGTCTGCGTTGTGTTTTCTGAAGCGAAAGCTTGACAATGAATCCGATTACAAAAATCATATCATAATCATCTATAATATTTATAAAACGAAAATTCTTATTCCATTCCGATCGGTTAAAACTCAGGTTGTACCGAACAGATTTTTATGTGATTTCACTGTTAGTTAGGTAATTTATTTTAGAAAGGTTTTAAAATAAAGTACATTGTTCTACATTGTTTATTTATAGAGCCACGGGAGGAAGTTATAGATAAAATTAGGTGAACCCGATTATGAAATATTACCTTTTTTAAAGTTCTACTGAACGGATTTTTATGGGAGTTTCGCAGTATGATAATATTTCAGGAATTGATTTTCTACATTGTTTAGTTATGGAACTATGGGAGAAAGGTGTCAGTGGTGTAGTCGTAAAAAAAAACAGTGCATATACTCTATAGACAGAGGATATATACTAGAGAGTATATATTATAGCTACGGACGGTGTGCAGAATTTCGTCTTAAAAATTCCAGAAGGTTGACGGCGTATACCAGCATATACTTTCTACAAAATCCCTGAGAGTTCTATCAACAGGTGAAGATGATTATGAAAGATACATTTATCTGTCTACTGTATATGTATAATGCAAAGTGAATTTCGATCCTGCCGCTTATAACTTGAATTCTGCTAAATGGATTTTGCTGAAACTTGCACTGTTAGTTAGCTAAATTTTGAGGGGAAGTTTTAGTGCATAACATATCGTTCTATGTTGCTTAGTTAAAGAATTCGGAGGTGGGGGGGGGGGGCATTTTTATAATCAGTTGAACCCAACTATGAAACATTAGACTTTTTTAAAGATTCTGCTGAATGGATTTCTATGGAACTTGCATTGTTAATTTTCCAGGGATAGTTTTAGTATATTGCATATCGTTTTTTTAGAAAATCATATTGTAAATGATTAAATAAACGAGTTGGTCTTTAACAGCCTAAATTTCGTGTAACACATTAGAAAATATAACAATGTAATGGCTTTTGTATCGTTTTACACCAATGCGGAAGGACATGAAGGTAAAAATTCATGTTTCTTTAAAACACACAATCAAATTCACCGATATATTTCGTTTGATTCAAGTTTTTTTTTGGAGAAACCGACCAGCGTAGCGAGAAAAGCCTGCAAGGCAATAATAATGGTCAATTTTATCTGTATATAAAATTCTATATTATGTAAAAGAAAGTCCTGACTTGGGAGATCATCAACGCACAGTCCAAACTACTGAAACTACAAACACGAAAATTGCGGGGAAAATACTTCTTAGGATGTAGAGGCGCAATAAGAAAGTTTTCCTAAAATTCCATCCCTGTAGGAACAAACAATAACAAAATTTCTTAAAAATCGGTTTTTATATTTATTTGTCAAATGATAACATATTTCAATGTATTTTTGCATGCTGAATCGAATGGTACCAAGTAAAAATATTCTAACTCCAACAATTCGTGAGATATTGCACATTTTCGAATTTGGCGTTTCCTTTGGCGACAAAACCTTAAAATTTATTGCATTGATCGTCAAGTGATATTTTCTAAAATACATTCGTCATTGTTAAAAATCAAACAATACTTGGTGATTTATAAGATACTGGATAAGAAAAAAATCACCTGATATTTTGATTAGATGAAATCTCAATAATGTCAGTTTTCGGGCTCTTTGTTTTAACTTTTTTGTTTGCTTCGGGAATTTGGAATTGAATATTATTTGGTATTTTTATGTTAGCTTTGTAGCTGGGTGCCAGGGATCGCCAAATTTTTTTTAATCTCGCCAAACTTTTTTTTTTTTTGCTAATCTTTTAACGTTAGCTAATAAATACTAGCCATTATTTTAACATTCCGATATAATATCTTAAAAAAATTATTTAAAATAACTAAAATATAATCATAATAAAATACATAAACACAAACATATCAATACAAATAAAATGTCACGCAAAATGTTCCAATTCAAATTATGCCAATTGAAACAAGATTTGGTGAGTTTTTACTGGTGCCCAGCAATATACAAGTACCTATTATTCTTACGGATATTTATGTAATTGTGATTTTTAAATAAAATATGCTTGCTGAAGTAAAGTTTCGAGGATCTGTACGGTTTCGACATTGCACATTTTCTATAATTTGGTGATGCCTTTAGCACCAACTCATCAATATTTCTAACATTACAAGTTATAATTTCTAAAAATGCATCCATTACTATATCTTCTTTACTACCACCACTGCAACATATTCAGGGAGTCTCATCCTGCCACTTCAAGGCACGTAACGAGGTGCAGGGTAACTGAGATCCGAGACCAATAGCCTTATTCCTGGAATAATCAATATGAGGGTCATAATTAAAGCCAGACAAACACTTTGTAGTCCAAGGCAAAAATTTGATATGCGATCTCATATTTTCCTGTAGCTGTCTGACCAAAAGCGTACATTCTTGGATGAATGCAATTCACCGGTATATTTAGTTTGATTCAAAATTCGTTTGCAGAAACCGACCAGCGTAGCGGGCGAAGCTTGCTAGTGTTATTATATTTCAAATAACATGGAGAGTCAAAATACGTCCATTAGAATTAACTTTTAAATATTCACTAAAACACTTTTATTTTGCTTAAAAGACGTCAAACATAAACATTAAAGATGTTAAAATTTAAAATTTAAATTTACATGTTTCGATTTGTTCATCAAATCGTCATCAGAATATAAATATAAACACAAATACAATGTACATAAAAACATGAGATTAAATTAATTAAAAACAAGTTGGAAATTGTACGTCAAACGTGACAAACGAGGTGCGTTCGTACTGTAGCTAGTTATATAAATATTCAGATCTTGGTGATTTTTTATTCTGCGAAATTAATTATATCGTCTGCAGATTAATTTCTGTCATAAAATAAGTATCTCGGTCGCTTGACGATTCAACCTCGGAAGCTCCTCTAACAAGAAAGCACCGATTTAAAAAAAAAATCAGATTTCTTAATAAATGTTTTTATTAATATCTCCTAAAGTTTTGATTCGATTTTTATACAATTTGAAATGTCTCGACAAAATTCTGCAAAGATAATATATCTTAAATTACAACCCATTCGGTTGGGTAGTTTTTGCGTTGTTATATGCGGACGGACAGACGGACGGACCAAGCGACGACAATAGGTGCTACGTATTTATATAATTACGAACGCACCTAATTAAAAGCCAGAGAGTCTGACTAGTCATATCACACATGTGTTCACATATATGTTCACATAGTCTGAACAGTCACTATGTGAAAGAGGTACAACGCCCTCTATACTTTTAATTTTAACACCGCTTTTAGATTCATCAACAGACCGCATCCCACTATTACTCAACCACTCAACCCAAATTTTCGGAATATTAAATGACAACGTATCATTACATGGTTTCGGGCTTCTTAAATATATTTCAATAGATTTCCTCACAAAAAGTTGAAAATAATAAAAAAGAAAAATGCCCAGTTAAACTGGGGGCATTGAGCTCACAGGCTATTCACACTAATTGTATATTATGCTATTTTTTCAAAGAATAATGCCACTCGAAAAATAAAGAAATCGACAATATATTAAGGGGGGGGGGATAAGCACCCGTTCCCACCCTTTATACTTAACCAATAAACCCCCAAAATCTAATCAGGCAAGCGCCTTACCACAATGAATTTATACAAAAAATTTGAAAAAAATCGGATAAATCTGCATGAAAAACCCATTTATCTAAATTAAGGGGAGGTACCCCCCCCCCGTTCCCCCCTTTATACTTAACAAATGAAAACCCAAAACTAATCAGGCAAGCGCCTTACCACAATGAATCTATATAAAAAATTTGAAGAAAATCGGATAATTCTGCATGAAAAACCCATTTATCTAAATTAAGGGGGATTAGCCCCCTGTTTACCCCCCCCCTTTATACTTACCCAATGAACACCCAAAACGAATTAGGGAAGTGCCGTGTCACAATGAGCCTATATACAAAGTTTAAAGAAAATCGGATAATTCTGCATGAAAAACCCATTTATCTAAATTAAGGGGTTAGCCCCCCGTTTCCCCCCTTTATACTTTCCCAATGAACACCCAAAACTAATTAGGGAAGTGCCTTATCACAATGAGCCAATATACAAAATTTGAAGAAAATAGGATAATTCTGCATGAAAAACCCATTTATCTAAATTAAGGGGGTTAGCCCCCCGGTTCCCCCTTTATACTTACCCAATGAACACCCAAAACTAATTAGGGAAGTGCCTTATCACAATGAGCCTATATACAAAGTTTAAAGAAAATCGGATAATTCTGCATGAAAAACCCATTTATCTAAATTAAGGGGGTTAGCCCCCCGTTTCCCCCCTTTATACTTACCCAATGAACACCCAAAACTAATTAGGGAAGTGCCTTATCACAATGAGCCTATATACAAAATTTGTAGAAAATAGGATAATTCTGCATGAAAAACCCATTTATCTAAATTAAGGGGGTTAGCCCCCCGGTTCCCCCCTTTATACTTACCCAATGAACACACAAAACTAATTAGGGAAGTGCCTTATCACAATGAGCCTATATACAAAGTTTAAAGAAAATCGGATAATTCTGCATGAAAAACCCATTTATCTAAATTAAGGGGGGGTAACCCTCCCGTTTCCCCCCTTTATACTTATCCAATGAACCCCCAAAACTAATCAGGGAAGTGCCTTATCACAATGAGCCTGTATACAAAATTTGAAGAAAATAGGATAATTCTGCATGAAAAACCCATTTATCTAAATTAAGGGGTTTAGCCCCCCGTTTCCCCCCTTTATACTTACCCAATGAACACCTAAAACTAATTAGGGAAGTGCCTTATCACAATGAGCCTATATACAAAGTTTAAAGAAAATCGGGTAATTCTGCATGAAAAACCCATTTATCTAAATTAAGGGGGGTATCCCCCCCATTCCCCCCTTTATACTTAACAAATGAAAACCCAAAACTAATCAGGCAAGCGTCTTACCACAATGAATCGATATAAAAAATTTGAAGAAAATCGGATAATTCTGCATGAAAAACCCATTTTTCTAAATTAAGGAGGATTAGCCCCCCCCCCGTTTACCCCCCCCCTTTATACTTAACTAATGAACTCCCAAAAATAATCAGGGAAGCACCTTATCACAATGAACCTATATACGAAATTTGAAGAAAAACGGATACTTCTGCATGAATGAAAAACCCATTTATCTAAATTAAGGGGGAGTTAGCCCCCCTTTCTCCCCTTTATACTTAACCAATAAGCTCCCAAAACTAATCAGGGAAGCGCCTTATTAGAATGAACCTGTAAACAAAATTTGAAGCAAAACGGATAATTCTATCACGAGTTATCGCGTTACGTACGTACATACATACATACATACATACGTACATACATACAGAACGGGCGGGCACATTAGCTCTCAGGCTTTGATAGCCTGTGAGCTAAAACCTGGAAATATAAATCAATTTAGCTTCATTAAATAGGATGTTGATGCTCTCTCTATTATTTTACCTTGATAAGGCAGTATTCCCTCTCCCATACTTAATATCTGCGATATGCTCCTTACATCTAACATTAAATTTCCTCTGTGTCATGCCAACATAATAATTTCTAACACCCCGTCTCTAATAAATGGAATAACATAAACACCCGAAAGGTCACCCTTACTGACAGGATCAGTTCTCGTGCTCAAAACTGTCTTTAACTTCGGGGGAGCCCTTGAGACTAAACCAAATGCTTTTAAAGGAAATTTTATAAACTCAAATACTCCATATTTCCGTTTCAAATATCATAGAAATTCATCTTCTTTTGAATTCATTTTTATTTTCATTTTTTACGTGGAAATCGTTCAATTGAAAAATAATTGTTGAGGAAAAATTATTATTCCATGTTTTCTATTTATTAGCAACGCTAATGCTTAGCAATGTAAAATGTTTAATTAAATTTTACAGAAAAAATATTCATTGATTATCTATGAAAATATATATATATATATATATATATATAAAATTTTTAATTATTAAGAAAATTATTTGAAAAAATAAAAATAAAATCAAGCCTATGTTCATTTCTGGGTTATAATCCATCTATATGCAAAGATACAGGGTCATTAAATCCTCCGTTTTGACGTTTACATTCACACGCACAATCAGATTTATAATATTGTAATTAGGATGAGCTTCCAAAAAAGTTATCTTTTAAAATGACAGTAAATGTTTACTCTTTTAAAACTAAAAGAAATGTCAAAATAAAATCCAATTGCCAAACCACGATTTACAATGTGTCTTGATTGTAACAATATACTTCACGCTCTGGAGCTTTGATTTTAATACTGGCTTAGGGGAAATTATGTTACTTTAACGAAATAATATTAAATCTTTAGGTTTTATCAACAAAAATGGAACTATTAACATTCGTCTTTTTTTTTTCAAGAAATCGAATTATTTTTTTAGTTTTAAGAATGAAAAAAACTATTTCCCGCTATCCATGACGTCATTTTCGACATGGATAATTTTGCGGAGCATATTATTGACATTTGCTGTTCATTTTCTTTTCAAACTTCTTTTTACTTTTTAAAAATTTAAATTAAAAATACGGTATAGTTATATTAGCCGTGCGCAGACGGTAAAACGTCAAGTATTGTTAAAATACAAAGGAAAAAAAAAGAAAAAACCCAAGATCATTTTATTTCAACATCAAAACATATCCGCTTTATTTTCGATGTATGACGTCATATTTGCGTGCTTCCCATAGTTACGCATATTAAAACCTTGTATTATTATCAAAATCTAAAAAAAAAGTACATTTTATTTCTAGTAATGTTATTCAATCTTCTTTTTAATTCTTAATTTTTTTAATTTCATTTTCATTTTTCACGTGAAAAATTTTCAATTGAAACTAAACTGTTCAGTAAAAATTATTATTCCGGGTTTTGACTTAGTATCGGCAACGATAAAATGTTACCAACGGTAAAGTAAATTTAATCATTTTAAAATTTTATAAATGAAAAATGTCCATTTATTCTCTATGAAAATAATGAAATTTTGAATTATTAGGTAAAATATTTGAATAAAATAAAGAAAAACCGCCCTATGTTCATTCCCGGGTTATAATCAACCTATATGCAAAGATACAGTGTAATTAAATTCTCCATTTTGACGTTTACATTCACACGCACAATCAGATTTATAATATTGTAATTAGGATGAGCTTCCAAAAAAGTTATCTTTTAAAATGACAGTAAATGTTTACTCTTTTAAAACTAAAAGAAATGTGAAAATAAAATCTAATTGCCAAACCACGATTTACAATGTGTCTTGATTGTAACAATATACTACTTACATTTGCACACAATCGGATTTATAATATTATTAGGATTAGGATTCAATTCATCTTAACAAATTTTCAATATGATTTTTGTCACATACCGCACAACTTTATACGATGCTATATTCTTACTTTCTTTCTTTCTTTTTTTTTTTTCAGTGAAATAAAATCACAGATTTTTTCTGTTTCAGTTCTCATTTTCTAAAAACGCAGAAATGACAAAATAAAATAAAATAAATAGAAACACATAATCCCCCCCCCCCCCTTCTAAAAAAAGCGTCAGAATAAGCCCTCATACTCTATGAGCATATAGCAACAGCCCTTAACGTTCAAATTTCAAAGAAACCGCCATCCAGCAACGCCGGCCAAAGATTCCTGCTCTGTAATACGACCCAAAATACAACGTGATCGAAATTTCGATCACGTCGTATTTTGGGTTAATTTTAATTAATTAAAACCTTCCCAATCCCTCCTTACGAAAGACCATCTTTTACTTTTCGTTCCAAAAAAAAAAAGAAAACCCTACAACTACAAACGATTTCATGAAACTATAAGCATCAACACAACAATTTACAATATTTTTAAGTTACATCACTGTAAGCATGTAAAATGATGTATTATCCGTACTGAATGGAAGCAGTTACATTATTAAAATAAAAAATAACGATTATTTGCAATAAAATAACTGTGCAGTTATTTATAGTTGCTTGTAACTCTAAGAGCTGCATAGGTTACATTTTGAAGAATGACGGGAATAAAAAAGCGAAGCGGATTCTGATTGTTTGCTCGTAAACCAAGTTTCTCAACCGATAAAGTCTATGGCGATTTCTCTTTCCCTTAAAGATTTGAAAGAAAACAGTTTGTACTGCGGTTTCATTTGTTAGTTGCGATTTCACATGGCTTTGTTAGGGTGGTTTTTTTTTTCATTTATTTTAAATTTTCCATATTCTCCTTATTTTATTCTATATAAGTTGTAGCCCCCCCCCCTCTTTTTTAATAATTGTAATGTTTTTCATTTAATATTCTCTTTATTTTATTCCATATAAGTTTTACTATTCATAGCCCACCTACTTTTCTCTGCTAATTTTTAACATTAGTTCTATATCAATGGAGTTAAAATACCTCTTTCTTTTAAATGTCAAAGCTAAAACAAATTCATTGTCCCTTTTACTTAAATTCATAATTTTTATATATTCCCTGTAAGTTAAATTCGCTTGCACGTTGGTCCTTTTACCCATGGGAATTTTTACAACACTCGGACACTTGGGTAATAAAAATACTATTTCCCATGCGACGAATAATAGCTCGTATTGTCAGAGTTTTATGACTCTTTTTTACCAGCCCAATTATTATGTTATCGTAAACAACTTTCACGTAGGTGGTCGCTGATATCAGCTGTGTTTATCTCTTCGTGGAAAGAACGAAAGCGAAGCAGCTGCAAACATGCCAACCACCCCTATGGGATAGTAGTTCAACCCGCATGGAGTGACAGCCAATGGAGGCAGTGTTTTTTTCCCCCTGGTATAGCTTAGCGCGGGAGAATGTAAGTGGGGTAGGGTGTCTTTAGTTTCGGGGAGGGCGTATGCCCTCCCCCTTAAAAGTTTTTCCTGTTGGAGGAGATAGAATTTGGTAGGCATTCGAGTATGGACCGAGGAAATGGCAGGACTGTTTAAAATGACCAGTACCTCTAAGTAGAAAGGGCTTTTCTCGTAAATGTGATGCAGAGAACATATATATATATATATCCTGTACGGTGCACCGATGAACTGATAGTCTGGATTTGAATCGATATTTCTCACCGAAAGTTGGGGTGTTTAAAAGAACATTGTATCAAGATTTGTATGTACCTGATAATGTGCAAACCTGGAATCATCAATTCGAATTATTTGATCGTGGAGTAATCATTTTTTTTTTAATTTTAAACCTGGAGTGGACAGGTATTATCACCGCCGCTGGTTAAAGACATTTTCATTATGGCATTCTCACCGAAAATTGGGGCGTTTAAGTTCACTCTATCCAAATTAATACGCACCTATTAATATTCAAGCCAGGACTCATTAAATCGAAAGGTCGTCGCTTATTAGTGACATTATGTCACAATCGTATCCGTTAATATCTAAATCTAAAGATGTCAGGTTGAAAGTATGTTGCTGTACTCTGCACTGAGGTCCCACCGATAATGAAAGTGAAAGAAGAAGAAATAGTGTGATCAACTACTTCCCACTATGTTCATAGAGAAAAGAGGTTACGTCGCAAAAATCAACACTGTCAACAATTTCACCCAATGGTGCCCCTCTTTTAGGAAGTATAGGCTGCCAACTGACAATTAAAACTGCCACTATTCTTTTTATCTGTCAACAACATCTTCATGTATGCAGAAAATGTAAGTAATCTTTTAACAAATGTTCTTCTCTTTAATTCTGCATCTTTTATTGTTGCTATTTTTTTTCAGTGTAAGGAAAAATTGAGTACAAATGTATCTATGATCACAGTACCTGTTATTAAGCAACCTATATTACATCATAAGTTTAGATAAACTGTTGTTTCAATTAAAAATTTATTAATTAGTTAATAAATTCAAATTTATGTGAATAATTTGTCTCTTTTCTATTTACTTGTATTGTAAAAATTCATTTTTTTTTTCTACTTAAACTAATTTTTTGTTGTTTAGAGAATGAGTTTTTTTTTAATTATTTAAATAATAAGAGCAATTAATTATTTAATATTTAAGTCTTACTAAGATTAATTTACTATGATTGAGGTTCCAAGTAATTTTCTTTTGTCAATAAAAATAATATAAGTAAATTTAAATTCTTGTTGTGTTTTTGAAAATAATTATTAATTTAATTTTTAAAGATGCTCAGTTAGTTCCTAAAAAAATTTTGTGAAGTTCCCTTTTCTGTTATAAAAAAAAAAGGATATGATTAATAAAGTAAAGTTAACCTGCTCTTATTTATAGCAAAGAAATGAAGATGAGTGTAAGAAATTTAATATCAGCTACATTTAACTCTTAAATATTTTTAGCTGAATTTAAGATAATCAAATTACACCAATTTCTTATTGAAAGAAAGTTATTTTGTTTACTTTTTTTTTATTGAAATGATATCAACCACTATACCACTCACGATCTTGGTTTTGGCGGATTCGTACACTGTTATGGCCATGTTTTGCAACTTTAATTAATTATCTATTTCCTTAATTTAATTAATTTACTTCCTTTTTTTGTGCCTATCAAATTTTGAAAAGATTGCAGGTATCTTTTTAATGTTTTTTTTTTTTTTTTTTTTTTTTTTTTTTTACTCAAAATTCATCCTGTAAATAATGAATTTCATTTATGTTACCATAACAATGTTCCAATCCGTCAAACCACTTGTTGGGTATACGAGATATTGTGATAAATGAGAATTTTGTTGCACCCTTTTTATAAATTTATTCATTTACTTAGTTAATTTTAGTTATTCAAAATTTATTTGGTTTGTTTTGTTTTATGCATCGCTCTGTTTAAATTTTTAATTTTTAATTGTGTAAATTTGTTTTCATTTCAAAATCAACAAAATTCATTCTTTTGGTTATTTGTCACTTTATCAAAACACCCAACAGCTTTGTTTGTTTTTTTACTTTGGCGCTTTTACAAGCGTTTAAAATAGGATTTTTTTATCTCTCTATATTAAAAAAAAGTAACCACCGCCGCGGCCGCCGCTGTCAATTAAGATTTTGTGCTTTGAAGTCTTTCTGGACTAATATCCAGAAAACTATTGCAAATAAAAAATTTTAAATTGGTGGTTTTATAAAGAAATGTTCGATAAACACGCTGAAGTAGACAGTTTTTAAATCGAAGAATTATTTTAAGAGATATTTAATATTAAAGTTGGTCAAAATAATTTTCTTATAAAAGTTTTATAGAAACGAAAACTATGCACAGGAATTTAACCATAATTTGTAAGGATATAGTTGACAAGGTTGGGGTGTGCAGACTGCAATTATTTTTTCAATTTGACTCATTTTTTGAGGTTATATTTCAATTTTTTATTCAAAATTTTCATTATTTTGACGAAGATTTATTTCATATGTCACAAATTCCATTATTTGAATCGTTGCCAATTTGTAAAATAGCGCATGTAATAATATTCCCTTTCAATTAAGAAATGTATTTCCACGAGACTATTAAAAACAGAAATAAAACTTTAAAATAATATTTAAATGATCACGTGTTAAAAGCAATAAATGTAGAAAATGACGGAATAAAAAATATACTTGCGCGTGAATATTAAAAAGATAAATAATTAAATTATTCCGCGTTTTCAAAGCATTAAGTAGAGTAAGATTGATCTCATCAAAAAGTCACCTGTAAAAAATGCAGCCAAGTCTCGTAACTCATTTACCGTAAAAAGTTCTGAGATCGTATAAAGCCAAGTTTAACTATCTTATTAACTCTGAAATTTTCATTCACAAATCACTCCTAGTCTCTACATCTTTAGTTAATTATTATTTTGTGACTTGGCAATTACGCAGCACAGGGAAGTTATTGCACCTTACTATGTTATGGGATGGGATGGGATAGTTTAATTAAGGCAAATTATATACGCACAGGGAAGTTATTACACTTCAATAAGTTATAGTATTATTTGATTAAGACTAACTATATACATCCCATTCTCGTGCTGCGTAATTGCCAAGTCACAAAATAATAATTAACTAAAGATGTAGAGACTAGGAGTGATTTGTGAATGAAAATTTCAGAGTTAATAAGATAGTTAAACTTGGCTTTATACGATCTCAGAACTTTTTACGGTAAATGAGTTACGAGACTTGGCTGCATTTTTTACAGGTGACTTTTTGATGAGATTTCACTTCTTTTTGTAAGTAATCCTCCTTTTCTTGATTTTGGGTTCTTTTTGGAGATCATCCACTGATTTTCGCTAAGCCCACACTCTGTCCCTATTATTTACAGGTATCAAAAATTTGAAGCTTTAGTTTCGTTTGCAAAGTACTGTAGATAAAAACAGATTTCAGGTTCCTAGGCAAGCACTAAGTTATGGGAGGGGGAGTGTCAAAAGTACTCTCAATTGCTTCCAGGATAGGTGCTATCCATCTGAGATATTACTCGCAGCCCTAGATACTTGATATTTAACATAAAAGAACTTTTTAGTATAAAAAGAAAGCCAAAATTAAAATTTCCGGAAATTTCCAATAAATAAAACTATATTCCTTTTTTCGATGTTTTTTTTTTTTCGTTTTGTTTTAGTCTTTTTTTATTATTTACGGATTTTTTAATTTTTCCTTACTTTGTGTACTAAACTCTGCCTTTCTGCCAAATTTCAAGCTTCTAGGACTACAAAATCGAATTATTTTCAAAATTTCGACTTTTTATAAATTTATTGATTTTTTGATTTTAATTTTAAGTTACCTGATTGTCATGCCAATATAGTAATTATTTGATCCGTCTTCTTAGGATCATTTAGGTTCAATTTAGAGATAAATCAAGTGAATCTTAGAGTCACCCTGATTTTATTTAGAAAGGACTATCAAGCCATAACCAGCCAGTAATGTCGGGAAAGTAGGGGGAGCTGTGAAACTTTTTGTGGGGTAACATCATTTAACAATCCATATTTCATATGTGAAGTAAATAGAGTACAACCTGTGAAAGAAAACAAACCTGTCTATAAAGAAATCGCCTATATCGTAGCCAGTCTATAGCGGAACTTTTCTATAACGAAATTCGTAAACGAAAGAAAAGAAAACCATAATCCGGGGGAAATAACATAAAACAATTAGGGGCGTTGTACTAACTAATAGGACAATTATCTTAAAACTAATGTTTCTAGAAGTACAAAATCAAATTGTTTTCGAATTTTCGATTTTATTTTCGAATTTAACGAATATTTTAATTGTTCCTTTTATTGAATAGTAAATACTACCTTTACATCAAGTTTTAAGTTTCTAAGACTACAAGATAAAATTATTTTCAATTTTGGATTTTTTCGATTTTTTTTTTATAATTTTCTGGATTTTTTAATTTTTTCTTATTTTGTATCCTTATTACAAATTTCAAGTTTCTAGCGCTACAAAATCGAATTATTTTGAAATTTCCGATCTTTTTCGAGTTTTTTACTCTATTTTCGAATTTATTGTGTTTTAATTTTTCCTTTTTTTCTGTATCCTAAACAATAAGTTTACGCCGAATTTTAAGTTTTAAAGCTACAAAATCGAATTTTTTTCAATTTTTCGAATTTTCGAATTTTTTTTTCGAATTTTACAGATTTTTTATTTATTTCTTTTTTTGTATCCTAAATACTACCTTTATTCCAAATTTTAAGTTTCTAGCTTTACAAAATTGAATTATTTTCAAATTTTCGTTTTTTTTTTTTTTTCGATTTTTTTATTTTATTTTCAATTTTTGTTGTGTTTTTAATTTATCCTTTTTCTGAATCCTAAACACTACCTTTACACCAAATTTTCAGTTTCTAAGACTACGAGATCATATTATTTTCAATTTTTCTCTTTTTCTTTCTTTCTTTCTTTCTTTTTTTTTTTATGTTTCCTTATTATCTTAAATATTACCTTTATTCCAAATTTCAAGTTTCTAGCGCTATGAAATCGAATTATTTTCAAATTTTCCTTATTTTTCGATTTTTTTATTTTATTTCCGAATTTTATTGCGTTTTTATTTTAAGTTATTCTGAATCCAAAACACTATCTTTACCGCGAATTTTAAGTTTCTAAGGCCAAAAGATCAAATTATTTTAATTTTTTTCAATTTTTTTCGAATTTTCTGGATTTTTTAATTTTTCCTTATCTTGCATCCTAAATACTACCTTTATTCCGAATTCCAAGTTTCTAGAGTAACAAATTGGATTATTTGAAATTTTTCGATTTTTTTCGATTTTATTTTCAATTTTTTTTGTGTGTGTGTGTGTGTGTTTTTGATGTTTTCTTTTTCTGAATTCTAAACACTACCTTCACACCAAATTTTAAGTTTTTAAGATTACAAGATCGTGTTATTTTCAATTTTCAATTTTGTTCGATTTTTTTTTTAATTTTCCGGATTTTATAATTTTTCCTTTCTTTGTATCCGAAACACTAGCTTTATTCCAAATTTTAAGTTTCTGTGGCTGCGGGATCTACCAAATCTTTTTGATAACGCGAGAGTGAGTGAGTGTGTGAGTGACAAAAAATCGAAACTTTGAGTTCATATATCGTCTGCACTAATTTATGGGTATTTTTTGAATTATCCATATTTTTTAATTTTTCCTTATTTAGTATCTTAAATATTACCTTTATTCCAAATTTCAAGTTTCTAGAGCTATGAAATGGAATAATTTTCAAAATTTCCTTATTTTTCGATTTTTCGATTTCTTTCGATTTTTTTAATTTTATTTTCGAATTTGCTTTCAAAACTACGCACGTTATTTTTTATTTGTACTTGGATGTTTATTTCCATATTTGTAACCATGGAGTACATCGAACCACAATTTTCATAAATTAAATTATGTTTATCGTTTACACATTGTATTTTTACGTGTTACAAACTCTATGGTTTTTCGGTACTTCTCTATTATCCCGTCGACCACTTTTCATAACAAAAAGCTATCGCCAAACTGTAACGCCAAATAAACGGGAGAACTTTGCCATTATAGTATCAAAATAAATAAATAAATATAATGTAAGAATTTAAGGATACAATTGTTATTTTAATTAAGGAAATAACTAATAAATCAGTAAAACATAATGAAAAATACACGCAAATGTCGAATTAAAAACCACTTGATGACATAACAAACACGTGTAATGCTTCTGACATCAAATAAATGGGACTGCATTTTTGGCGTTTAATCTTACAGTTTGGCGATGTTTTTTGTTATGAAAAGTGGTCGACGGGATAATAGAGAAGTACCGGTTTTTCTTATAATGCATGGTTTGTATAGATTCGAGGGGAAAATTATATTACTTTCATAAAAATGTATTTGGATGGTTTCTTGTTAATACAATCTTGCCAAGGCTGTGGTTTTCCTATTAGACTTAATGTTAGCTATATGCTCCATTTTTCTGCAACTAAATTTCCTCATGCCAATATAGTAATTCATTGATCCGTTTTCTTAGGATCGTTTATGTTCAATTTAGAGATAAATCAAGAGAATCTTAGAATCACCATGATTTTATTTACAAAGGACTATCAAGCCATAACCAACCAGTAATGTCGGGAGGGAGGGAGAGATGTGAAAATTTTTGTGCGACCAACATCTTTTAACAACAAATATTTCATATATAAATTAAATAGAGTAAAGCCTGTGAAAGAAAATGAACCTGTCTATAAAAAAAAAAGGTCTATAACGTAGCCAGTCTAATAGCGGAACTTTTCTATTACAAAATTCGTAAACAAAAGAAAAGAAAAGCATAATCCGGGGAAAATAACACAAAACAATAACGGAAGGTGTACTAGCTAATAGGACAATTATCTTAAAATCTATCTAAAACAAACTATCCCCGTCCTGTGGGATTTGTTTTTCAATGTTTTACTTTATTTAATGCAAAACATAGATTGCATCCGACAACTCATATAAAAAAGTCCTCCGGCCTGTACCGGCAGGAAAAGGTAGCTTTCCTATATCTTCGTTTTAAAATTTTAGCTAATGTTACTCGAAAACAGCAAGTTAAAATGCAAAGAAACCGTTTACAAAAGATTCGTTTACACTGAATTTGAATAAGAAATTCGCCAAATTATTGAGCTATAGCCAAGTTGGCTTCATTTATGAAGACTTATTTTTGTCGCCAAATTTGGCGAGATTTCGCCAATTGTCGCCAAGTTTTGCGAGAATTTGGCGCTAATGGATATAAATATATAGTTTTATGCGTATGATTGGGAAAATGATTACAACAATGAAAGAAAATAATTTGCGAGAAATCGCGTTCACTAAAACTTATAGACTTATATTAAAATCATTAAAATTACAGACATTACAATACACTTTCATAAAACATTAAAAACATATTAAAATTGGACGTTTCGGATTTACATGGAAAATCCCTCTTCAACAACAACATTTCACTTAGCGTAAATCATAGTTAAAAAAATATCAACAAATAGAAAATGCAACGTATCAAAATTTCGAAGTCAAAGTTACAGTTATAATAACACGGAGTATTCATTCGGGATTGCACCTGCTTGACCATTATTGACCATAAATTTATCGTTGGTTTTTTGTAATGTTCTGTTTTGTTTCAAAATATCAGCCACCCTAGAATTTCAAACTGCTCTATCTCAGCCAATTTTTAAGATAGAGGTAAAACAAAAAATGCTCTGGAATCCTTGTATCAAGTCCTAACACCTAATTAAAAAATAAACTTGATTTTTTAACTTTTTTATATATTTATTTTAGTTTTAAAATTTTCCGTGGACCAAGCTGGCCAACGAACTCGGTCGAGGCATTGGTGAGCTTAATACACACAATTAGTTTCATCCAAATTAATTTATAAATACGAGTGTTATCGTATCAAGTTATTTTCATTTTTTCAATTTTTTTCGAATTTTTTTATTTTCTTTTCGAATTTTCTGGATTTTTTTAATTTTCCTTTTTCTGTATCCTAAATACTACCTTTATTCCTAATTTGAATTTTCTAGCGCAACAAAATCGGATTGTCTTCAAATTTTCGGTTTTTTTCAATTTCTTCGATTTTTTCAATTTTGCTTTCGATTTTTTTGGTGTTTTTGATGTTTTCTTTTTCTGGATGTTAAACACTACCTTCACACCAAATCTTAAGTTTCCAAGACTACAAGATCGTCTTATTTTCAATTTTCAATTTTGATGGAATTCGTTGAATTTTCGAATGTTTTTTTTTCGAATTTTCTGGATTTTATAATTTTTCCTTTCTTTATATCCTAAACACTACCTTTTTTCCAAATGTCAAGTTTCTGGGGCTACGGGATCTACCCAATCTTTTTGATGACGCGTGAACGAGTGAGTAAGAAGTGACAAAAAATCGAATGTTTGAGTTCATATATCGCCTGAACTAGAAAAGACAGAAAGTTGTAATTTTAAAATTTGGTCTGTGTGCCAAATACTCTCTATAATTGAAGTTTAAAATTTTTGGGATACTCCAGCGCGGAGATATGGGGGGGTCAAAAGTGCCCTGAGTTGCTTCCAGAAAAGTATGCTTACGGCTGTGCTTTCTCGACTTGGCGGAGGCACTGCCGTGCCTCCAGATTTATTTCGACAAAATATTTTATCTATTATTGCAAATTTTAAAATAGCGTAATTAATAATATTTCTTTTCAATTAAAAGCTATATTTTACGTTTAATAATTACGTTTAACTCAACGAAATAACTAATAAATTGGTAAAATATAATTAAAAATACAGATAAACGTTGAATTAAAGATCACTCGATGACATAACTACCACGCGTAACGCATCTGGTATCAATTGAATGCGACGCCACAGATATGCACTTTTGGCTTTTAATCCTATATTTTGGCGACAGCTCTTTTCGTTTATAGAAAGTAGTAGTCGGGATAATGGAGTAATACCCAATTTTCTATTAGCATCGTTATAAAATTTCCCGATGCAATGACATTGCTTACTTAACCATTTTGCACAAGTTGATTTTCAAATGTTTAATTAACCTTATTTTATCAACAGTTGTTAGCTGTCTCGACAGCAGTTGATTCGGCTTTAAAATCTCTTGGTCAAAGGAAAATGAATGGAAACCCGATTATAGCAGATATTACAGCGAGCAGCCGATTACACAATGCCGATTATAGCAGCCGATTACAGCAGGTCGTTTAATTATAATTCAATCTTCCGCAATCGTTTTAAGGTTTATGAAATCAGAGTGTTTTTACGGTTTGTGGTGTCAGAGCGGGGGTTGGCGAGCGTAGCTCGTAGGGGGCAGAGCCCCCTAGTTTGAAAAAAGAAAGCTTAAATTGAAATGGAAAAGGAATTTCGTCAATTTTATTTGAAGTATAATTTGAAAATGTATAAAATATTATTTTTTCAGCCTTCTTTTGTCTAAATATTTTGCAGATAACGCATTCCAAATTTTTCATTAATCTGTTACAAAATAACAAACTGTAAAACAATAACATTGTTATTTATACTAATACGTTAAATACCGCACATCTCTAATGTGCAATAGTTCCCAGGTCTAGGTAGAGGCTACATTGGCGCTGCAAGCAAACACTCCATCCACAGAGATTCTACATAAGAGACTCACTTATGTACACTGCTCAAAACAATTAAAGGATATTTGAAGTTTTATATAAAATAAAGATATAAACGAAATATTTTTTGTCGAAAATAGAAGAAGAGAATCACAAATGCAAATTTTTCTGGTTTTCAAACTGTGGAGTATGCAAATTTTGAGTTCGACGTCAAAAACGTCGCTTCAGCGGCAGCGAATGAAATTTGACTTTCAACTGGATAAAAGAGAATGAAGACAAGGATGATCGGCATTCAGTGATTGCTTTGTTTCGATGAGTACGATGTCTCAGCGAAGTCATTTGACAGATTCAGAAGCTTGGAGAATTGTTGGTAGGTTAGAAAGGGGCCAAACTCAAGCCGAAGTAGCGCAAGTCATTGGAGTGTCACAAAGTGTCATTTCCAGGATCTGGAACCGTTTTTTGGAGAGTGGATGTGCAGGCCGAAGACCAGGGCAAGGTCGTAGACGGGCAACAACGCCCAATGAAGATCGGTATTTAGCGTTAACAGCTCGGAGACACCGAAACATGAACGCTACTCTTCTCCAACAACACCTTCGCTCGGCTACAGGCACCACGATTTCAACTCAGACTGTCCGAAACCGGCTCCATGCTGTAGGTCTGTATGCTCGCCGACCGATGGTATGTGTTAGATTAACATCAAGGCATCGTCGCGACCGCAGGGAGTGGGCAACCGAGCATGTCAACTGGAAGAGAAATGAATGGAGCAATATTCTGTTTTCTGACGAGTCCCGTTTTTCTGTGCATGCGGATAATAGGCGTATTTTCATCTGGAGGGACCGTGGCAGTAGGAATAATCCTGCGTTCGTGCACGAAAGTGTCAGATTTGGCGGTGGAGGAGTGTTGGTGCATGGTGGCATCTCCATTGACGGGCGCACTGACCTCTACATCATTCGAGATGGAGCTCTGACTGGTCGCCGATATAGGGATGAGATCCTCAGACCTATTGTACGCTGCAGCAATTATTACGCTGCAGCAATCGGAGATAACTTCATTTTAATGGACGATAACTGCAGGCCACATCGTGCAAACCTGGTGGAGGATTTCCTTTTCGAGGAAGGAATCGTTCGAATGGAATGGCCAGCGTGTTCTCCAGACATGAATCCAATCGAGCACGTTTGGGACGTTCTAGGAAGACGAGTTTCTGGCCGCCAACAACCCTCACAAACTCTCCAAGAACTGGAAAGAGCTCTTCTGGAAGAGTGGGGCAGAATACCCCAACTCGTCATTAATAGCCTCATTGAGTCCATGCCTCAAAAGTGTTCAACGTTGCTGGCCGCCCGTGGAAACCATACCCCCTACTGAAAATGATTTTCTTTGAAGAAAACACCTTTTCTTATTCTTTTTTTCTCATATGCACAAATTGTGTTTTTTTTCCTTTTGTACACAAATGTGCAATAAAATGCATTTTTTTCTGCCAAACATGTGTAATTTATTCTCATATAACCTACTATGTCTGTCGACCATGTATCAATCAGCTAAAAAGTTTCCCAGATACAAAATCCACCTAAAACTGCAATATCCTTTAATTGTTTTGAGCAGTGTAGTTATCTCTAATCTACCACGGCGCTCTTGATATCTGAATTTATAGATTTCACGGAGGACTGCTGCAATAGCGTACAGCCGTTTGAACTAGCTAAAAGAAAATAGAGAGTACATAGAGACATTATTTTATTGCTATGAAATACTATAAATAATAAACGAAATAAAAATAGTGGTATAGGTAGAATATTTTAGCAATACTAATAAAATATTGATTTTGTAAATCCCCAAAGAATAAACATGGGTGCCACAGCAAAGGGAAGCTGGAGAAGACTATTAATTCTCACTGGATTTTTACTACAGTCATTTTAGTACTTTTTTTGACAAATAGCGGAAAAAATTAGAACAAAGCTGGATTTTTGCACAGGTGCTCTTTAAGGTATGTAGTTTAACATACTAAAAGTCCTCATCGATACGATGTGAGCTTTCGCCACCAGGGGGCGCGAATGATCTTGAAAATCGGTTTTTCGTGAATATCTGATTAACGATGTTATCTAGAAAAAAAAGTTCAATTTAAAAGATGTAGAAAATTTAATTTCCTACAAAAAGGGTCCATAACATTTTTTGTCACACCAACCCTTCCCTGTCAAATATCAGAAACAGTGACCATAACTGGAAAAAATAGGGAAACGGTTGTATTGAATTCGCCCAAGAAACAGAACAAATACCTATCTACTTTCGAACCCTACACCTCTTCTTCTGTCCTTTTCTCTGTAGACTGATTTCGCAACCTGGTAGTCATTGTCGTGGCATTCCATGCTTATGTCGAAATATACCACGTGCTGGCATCTTTGCCGTGTTTTATTTCAATTGATGAGCATTTCGCTGGTATTAAATCACCCTAACTTACTGAATGAAGTATTCTTTGTGAGTTTTTAGAAAGTAAATAGTGTTATTTTCCACGCGTATTGCAGAAAGTTTTATATAGTTTTGAGAGTGTAAAGTGACTTTTCCTTGATTGTTGATCAAGAGCGTTAAAATGGAAATTGACGAAATATTCTGTCTTGTATATGGTGAGAGCTGCGTTGTGAATGATTGGAAAAAAAGTACTGAAGTCACTTGTGACCTCAAGTTTGGAAAGAAGTGACAATAATTGGACAGCATTTGAAGAAATGGCAGAAAACAATAGTGAAATTATAGTCCATCCAACGTGCAAAAAAAAATTATACAAGAAAGAATTCTGTTAAATCGTACAAGAAATCTATTGCATAAAACCATCAACGTCCACACAAATTACATCGTTAAATGAAAAATTGAGAAAGACAGTCGCTTGTTTGAATTCAATGAAAAATTTGTACTATGTTCTGATACATTGGATGAAGCTGTTATACGGAAGGAAAAAAGAAATCTCTAAAGTATTGCGAAAAAGTGATAATAGTTTAATCTTAGAGGTGAAAAACAGTCTAATTGTGTCTGCAATGAAGACAAATGGGGCAAAGAAGTCAGTAAGCGTTTACCTGATGTTATTGACTTGGTTGCAGCTGAAGCAAGGTACCACCACAAATTCTTTATAAGGGTTTTTTACCAAGTAAGTGGAAACCAATAAATAAGGAAAGGACATGTTTACAAACAATTCCATCAACCAATCTACATTTTCTCCTTAGCGATCATTGCAGAAATCATCATGGCGATGCAGACCAATTATATCACAGATCTTTTTATCATAGACAAATCGGACCGCTTTAACACTTGTGAACAATAGTAGTCTTAACGACTGTCAGGTATTTCTCGCTTCCCCCACAGTGACGTCAGCTGCACTTTCCTCATACAGGAGTGTCGTAGAAAGTTATATTTCCTATATCTTAAGAAACTACTTTGGTAAATGTGTAACCGTTTTCGATGTTTACTCTGACGAAGTTTATAATACAAAAGAGGCCGAATGAACTCATCGGTATTCGAAAATTTTAACTTTCAACATCGATATTAACGAAGAAATGAATGTGTCAATTAATCAAAAGTTTTTATCTAATCATCAAAAAAAGACACACCTCATCTCTATTCTGAAGGAGAAATTCATGGAGAATGGTTTCGAAGCGAACAAGGCAGAGGGAAATGTTGACACACTTATTGTTAACGCAGCCATTGAAGTAGCAAAGTCTGGTGCGTAGGCTGCGATTGCAGGCGACTATGCTGACTTGCTCGTATTGTTGACTGTCTTAGCACCTCCAGAGACAGATATTTTTAATAAGCCTCAAAGAACAAGAATTACAACCACCTTGTATTCGTCGCTCAGTCTGAATAATGATGCAGTTCTGAAAGATCATACATTGTTTCTTCATGCTTTTTGAGGTTGTGACTCTACACAGCAATGCTTGGGAAAGGCAAAATGTCGTTATTAAAAATTTCGAAAAGGGAAGGAAACCGTAACATACAGCTGCCAGCACTTTAAAAGTGACAAAGCATCCCAATTTGAAATATTCGAGAAAGGGAAAACTTTTTTCTTGCTTTATATGGTGAAATTTCTCTGAACAAGTACCATTACACATGTTTCAAGAAAGGAGTTGCTGTGGGTAGAAAAAGGTTTTCATAGTTACCGCTTACCGTGGACGCAGCTAGATTGCACAGTTTATGTTTTTATCATCAAATACAATACTGGTTGGGCAATAAACTTCTTCCTGAGAACTGGGGCTGGCAAAATGCACTTATTTTGTCTCGAATTCCAGCTACTTACCGCCCGCACCAAAAAATATTATTTAATCCATTTTTTGTACTTTCTCCTAAGGATGTTGCAAAGCGTGTGGATACCAAAAAACTGGATTCAAGTGTTCTTATATTTGCGTAAATTGTTGCGGAGTTTCATGTCACAATGCAAGTTAAGTTGAATTAGAAGATGAAGAGGTTACTGACAATATCATGTCCATTGCAAGGAATGAGGGAATCGCTACACCTTCGCATTTTTATCACTTTTCTTCCAAGTACGTTCATTGTTCTTGATTTTTGACAGAGAAGTATTGGTGAGACAAAAAAATGTTAAGCACACTTTTTGTAGAAAATTAAATTTTCTACATCTTTGTAACTGAACTTTTTTTTCTAGATGTTATCATTAATGAGATATTCTCAAAAAACCGATTTTCAGGATCATTCGCGCCCCCTGGCGGTGAAAGCTCACACCGGATCGATGAGGACTTTTAGTATGTTAAACTACATACCCTAACTAGCACCTGTGCAAAAATCCAGCTTTGTTCTAATTTTTTCCGCTATTTTCCCTAGAATGACTGGACTATTTACCTAAATTTTCTTTTTCCCGTGTGATTTTGAAAATAATAAGAAGTTTTTTTTCCAAGATGATTTAAAATAATTAAACAATAAGAAAAAAATAAACTAACGATTTTTCGTTTCCCATGCAAGAAATTGTTTACTTAAGATTTTCCTTTTCGTGTTTATGTGTTTGAAATTATCTTAAACATAGAAACAATAAATTGTTTCAATTCTTCATTTATCCGAAGGCCAATAGAAGTTAATTTTTTTATGTTTAAGTGATCATATTTATTACATTTCTCTGTATTTTTTTATATTGATATGTTTGAAACGCAAAAATTCTCTGGTCTGTTTAGATTTTCCATAAAAAAAAAGAAAAAAAGAAAGAAAGAAAGAAAACAAAAGAAACAAAAGAAAAGAAAGAAAAAACTCGTTTTTTGCAGTGGTCTAAATAGCGAATGTGTTCCAAAAATTTTCCTCGTCCTGGATTTCGTTCTAAAGCGAAAAAAAAAAAGAGAGAGAGAGAGAGAGAACTATGCAAAAGCCCATTTTCAATGTCGTTTTGGGGGTGTCTCTGGGGGTGCTCGTGCTTCATGCGTTTTTAAAATAGTTCCCAAGCATTTTGAAAAAGAAAAAAAAAACGATAGTTTAAAAGATGTAATACGCAATATATCGCCAGACAAAATGAACTATAGTAAAACTGGGATTTTTAAAAACTACTACGAAATAAAACCAAACAAAACAAAAAAATCACGAAAAATTTCTTAATATCTCAGGAATTTATACAAAATGTAATCTCATTGTTTGATTATATTATTCAGCTAAAAATAGAGATCTAGATCAGTAAAACGAAAAGAAAAGAATAAATAGACTAGCCACTATAACCTGTGTGTGTAGGTTATGCTTGCGTTATGCTTATGCATTAAGTTATTCAGGACCGTTGACGTGATTCACGTCATTTGGATATATGTAACTCCGCCTACGCACTATCCTGCTGAAATGTATATGTTATGTCTCAAATATATACACAATATTCATATTTATACAATCAATGTACTATACATACAAATGCATTGGTTAGAACCAGTATCATTATTACATACATCCATTTGTAACATAAAATCAAGTACAATTTAGTTTTCCTTAAATAATGCATCGTACAAATGAGACGTCCAGAGGCGAGGCTTATTGATTAAAAGCGAAAACACAGTCGCTGAAGTGTTAATATATATAAAATTAATTAATTAATTAATTAAAAATTAAAAATAGTTAAATTTGGACGACCAGTTCTTATTTATAGCATTTTAACGGCATAGAAAGTAGTTTGTTACAACCAAATTGACTGGTGGCTGTAATAGTGTTTGCTATGGCCGATTATCTGCGGGAGGGATGAGTGTCGAGGAGCGAAGGAGAGTGCAGGCTCCACTCCCATCTGTGAGGGAGGATCTTTCTAAAGTACTATAATCCGTATTCACGCAAATTTCGAAGAAAACTACGAAAAATTGGGAACATTTAGAACGACGATCGCAGCATGAGTTCGAATCTAGAATCTACCGTCCAGGGTTACCAGTTTAGGCCTCTTATTTCATTCAGAAAATGAGAATTCATGCCAGAAATTCCGAATAGTTATTTTTGCTTTGTTGAAAACAGTCATTTCGTGATTACATTCACATAAAATCTTTTTTAGCAATTTCCTGTATGAATTCGGATTTTCTAAAATGAGGTCAAGCTGGAAGCTGCTCCCATCAAATCATTAGCGTACTTTTTTCATTAATAATAAATCATTTTGTGTCGGCAAATCTTGTGTAATCAGTTATTCTATTTAAAAAAAATACAACAACCACCTTTAAGAAATTTCATTTAATTAAATCTATTGAAAAAAAAAAACTGAAATTTTCAGCTTCTACCGAAGAGAATCGAACCTGGGACCTCCTGGTTATAAAGAACACACTTTACCACGGAACCATCCAGTCTACAATGAAAAGGTTGTAATTAAGATTCTGTTTTGAAATCGCAGAAATGGTAGGATGGCATTAAATTAATTGATTTAATTAAAGTAATACGACTTTCTCAAAATTTTATGATTTTCAGCGTGACAGTAGGTATTCAACTGTAAGTACACAAAATTACAAGTCTCTAACTTATACAATTTCTGAGAACGGACTCTGTGACGAACAGACACAGAAGCGAGACGAATAGAATTTCGTGAAATGAACGAAATCCTTAAAAAAAAAAAAAAAAAAAAAAAAAAAAAAAAAAAAAAAACCACAACGCATTAAAAAAAAAGTTAGCAATTGCTGTCCACAGCCGGTAATGTGTGCAAATTCTTTCGTGAGGCCATGTATGTGATCTACACACTTCGTAATATACTAAAAATAGCACAGCCGGTAATGTGTGCAAATTCTTTCGTGAGGCCATGTATGTGATCTACACACTTCGTAATATACTAAAAATAGTTAAGTTTTATGCATAGGGCATCTGAAAACGTACATCCAGCAATTATGGCACCTAGTCAGTCCTGTAACAGAATTCTTTTGAGTGTCTCTGTAAATAAACGATAAATTCTACGAACCCAATAATCTATAGAAAATGTGCTGCAGTGCAACTCAGTAATGTTTATCAATTTGATTGAAATAGTGCAACAACCTTAAAATACACTACAAGCGAATTTTCTTCGAAAATCATAATGTAATGGAATTTATTTGTACGTCCCTGTAAACGAACTATAATTGCTACTTACTCTATAGAAAATATGTTGCCAGCCACCTGAGTGATACATATCCATTTCTTTTTGTTTGAAATAGTGTAACATCATTAAAATGCATCGAAAATGTCCCCCCTCCCGGCCGTAATGTAACGGAATACTTTTGAGTGCCTTTGTAAACTAACCATACATGGTACACACTTTATTTTCAGTATCGAACATGCCATGGTAAACCTCAGTAACATACACTAATTACATGGCAATCCGAGAATTTTTACGCGAATTAGAGTACGGCCGGAGAGACAGACAGATGGTCAGAATTTATAAACACTTTTCAATTATGTTGGAACAATAATTTTTCATCAGGGGAAACGTTTCCTCCTTAACCCCCCGAATAAGTCAATTTTTAGTCTTGTTTTTCCTTTTATGTTCATGTATTTAAAATCTGCCCCTCTGATTGTCCAGCAAAAAGGCAAAATTGCAATATTGTTTTCACTTATTATTTTATTTGCAATGCTAAAAAAACATGATTATCCCAACATTATATAAAAAAAGTTAATATATAAAAATGAAAATTTGTCTGTTTGTCTGCACTTCTATACAAATCAACAGTTTGGAAGCCAGAATTGTGAAATGTTACATATAAGTGTAAATATGAAGAGTTGTTCAATAGTGGTGATTATTTTCAGTAACAGAAGACACTGTAATTTTAATTAAGGTATTATTTAAGATTAAAATAGACTATTTACAAAAAAGAACTATTTACAGGTTTAAATGCTTAAATTACATCGTTCGACAAAACATCTTCTCTATGTAACTTTAGTTACGATTTATTGTCCAACAGCCACGTCTTGTTCCTTCAGAATCATCTCGTCTTCTGATTCTGGCGGAAAGTTTTTCCGCTGAAGCAATGGTGGCGCTGTCGTCTGTTCTTATCAAAAGAAGGCGGCGCTGTTGTCCACCGCACTAGAACTCTGCTTGGATGTACTGTTACCATTCTGACACTCGGCCATTCTGCATGCCATGACCTCATGGCGACGTTGCCAGGAACTGAAAATTGAAAAGGAAAAAAGCAACAGCAAGGGAAAACAAAGTTTTTAAATATATATATATATCAACTGATGAACATTGGTGATGATTTTTGTTTCTCGTCTTCGTCTTCGTCGTCATCAGACAGTCTTAATGTTTGCCGTCTTCGATCGTCTTAAAAATTTGTCGTCATCTTACAGTCGTAACATTCGTCTTAAAATCACCAGATCATCGTAATATTACCACATATGCGTCGTATGAATTTAATTGAATACATCATTTCGTCTTGCTGTATACATGTTAAAAATTTTCATAAACTGATCTTCGTAAACCAAATTGAAATGAAATAAATATTAATATATATACACTTGAAAATAAAATAATAATAGAATCTTTCTTGACAAAAATGGAAAACACAAAAATATACTTGAATAATTAATGAAAGACGTCGTGTAATAATATAAGACAAAAATATAGAAAATATGTACAGTATAAGAATAAAAAAAAGTTGAAATTCATCTTTTACGTGGTTGACCACGGTTACATCATATCAACTGCAGCGGATGTTGTGTTTGGACCCTCATGGTGTCCAACCTTTTCTACCTCATATCTGTCATTACTGTTAACAGCTTTGACTTTATACGGACCAAAATATTTGATTCGAAGTTTCAGGCCTGGTCCGAACTGAGTACGCTTAATTGCGACTAAGTCACCAACCTGATATACTTTGGGCGGTTTTCTACGTTTGTCAAAAAATCGTTTGCTTTGTTGTTGGTGTTGAATAATGTTATTTTTAGCGCTTTCTCTTAACTCGTTTTTAGTATCTAATGCAACGTTGGCAAGCTCTTCTTCTAGGAGTTGTTTTATGCGAATGTCATCTTTATTTTTCATTTTAATCCCAACCAACAATTCGAATGGGGAAAATTGTGTTGTATCTGACTTTGTACTATTGATAATTCTTTGTACTGAAGGGACATGTTTGTACCATTTGGTGGGATCATCCAAAGATAATTTAGTGAGAACTGGGATCAGCGTGGCATGGAATCGTTCGACTTGGCCATTTCCACGTGGTACACCAGTAGCGATTGGGACATACTCTATGTGCTCTTCCTCACAAAATGTTATAAAATCGGTTGACGTAAAAGCAGGGCCTTTGTCGCAAATAATGCGACGTGGATTTCCAAAGACAGTTTGTTGGAGTTTAAGCTTGTCTAAAGCATCACGGGCAGTTGTGGATTTCACAGGATATATCCACATGAATTTAGTAAATGCATCGACTACCGTCAAGAAATGCTTATAATTTTTATTCGTCCACGGTAACGGTCCTAGAAAATCGACATGGTACGTATCAAGAGGAGTGTCACCTTTGGGAATTGGGTGAAGGAAACCTTCGGGCTTTCCAGACTTCCTGGAAGACAAAATGCATGGCACACAGTTCGCTATGATGACAGTTTGTACCAGTTTATTAAGATTTGGAATGTAATAGTCTCTGTTAAGGATATCCGCAGTTTTTTGAGTGGAAAAGTGACCTTTAGAATGTGCATCTTGTATAATTTGATTTTGCATAGCTTGTGGGACAACAAATAGTTCACGATCTTGAACAAGTTTATAAAGTACACCGTTCCTTAAGAAAAAATCATTTACTGGTGAATGCTCAACAGCTTGCTTCATACTACTTATAAAATCATCAGTGGCTTGATATGCAATGATTTTTTGTGTAATTTCGTTATGTGTGACTAACATTACTGGGTATCGACTTAACGCGTCGACGTGTTGCATTTGTTTTGCAGCTCTGTGAGCAACAACAAAATTAAAATCTTGGAGAAAAAGTGCCCATCTGGCAATCTTTGCACTAATCTCAGCTTTATCCATAGTTTTTTGGAAGGCTTCGCAATCTGTGACAATTTTGAATTTAGTTCCATGTAAATACACTCTGAATTTTTTTAATGCTTCAACGACCGCTAAAACCTCTAATTCGTAACTGTGCAATTTTTCTTGTGTAGGGGATGTCTTTCTACTCATGTATAAAACAGGATGAAATTTGTCATAGGCAGATTTTTGTAAAAGAACTGCGCCGAAACCAAACTTAGATGCATCTGTATGTACTTCTAATTCGGAACCGGTGACAAAAAGATGAAGAACAGGTTCAGTTGTAAGCAGCTTTTTTAGAGTGGAAAATGCAGCTTGTTGCTCTGCGCCAAAATCAAATGTAGAATTATTTCTGAGAAGATCACTTAGGGGTTTTGCAATGGCTGCATATCCTGAGATATACTTGCGAAAATAACCCCTTAAACCTAAAAAGGATTGTAAATGTTTCGCATTCTGGGGTTCTGGAAAATTTTGTACAGCTTTGATTTTCAAGGGCGATGGTGCAATTGTGTTATTTTCTATCACGTGTCCTAAGAATTCGACTTTACGGACAAGAAATTGACATTCTTTTAAATTAATGTTCAAACCATAGCTTGAAGCTACTTGTAGGACGTGTTTCAGTTTAGCAAGTCCGTCTTCTTCAGTTTTCGCAGGTATGATAAAGTCATCCATATATAAAATTAATGTGCCGTCTGCTAATAAAGGACGAAAAACACAAGCTAAATATCTGTTGAAAGCAGCAGGGCTAAGGCTCAACCTTTAAAAATTCCCACTGACCATCATGAGTGATGAAAGCAGTATATTTAGTACTGTTAGGATCTATATCCACATGGAAAAAACCATTTTTGAGATCAATTGATGTAAACACTTGGGCACTTTGCAATTGATCCAAAACATCATCAATGAGGGGTAAAGGGTAATTATCCCTAACAATTTTTTTGTTTAATTTTCTATAGTCAATACATAAACGTGTAGAATTATCTTTCTTTTTAACAAGGACTATTGGACTGGCATAGTCGCTACAGGATGGTTTAATGATGCCTTCTTTGAGCCATTGCTCAATTTGAGCAGAAACATGTTGTTTTTCAGGCAATGACATTTGACGAGCTCGTTGACAAACGGGAATATCATCTTTTAATATAATGGACATCTTTAGATTGGTGGTGCGCGTTTTGATTGGTTTATAACTATGAATTAAATTATACACTTCTTGTTTGCATGCTTTATCACGAATATGACTTAAATCTACGTCAAGGGGATCTTCAACAGCATTTACTAAATGTACAAACAAATTATCATCAGATTCTGGTTTACTCAGAGAAATACCAGTTTTGTCGTAAAGTAATGTGCCTTGAGTAATTATATCTGTACCAATGATAAGTGGGAGATTCATGTGATGCTTTTCGATGACATATATAGTTGTAGAAAAAATAGTATTATCAATATCAATGTTACCAGAAAATGAGCCAACTGGTTTAGAATTACCACTACCAAACCCTGTTAATGTTAAACCCACGGGTGTTAATGCTGACAAACCCAGTTGTGCATAAATATCTTCACGAAGTAAAGTAAAATTGCTTCCTGTATCGATGAGAGCATCAATCGTAACACCAGAAATTTTAACTAATTTATGCATTTCATTACGAGAACACGTTAGAACATTAACTTGAGAACGATCATTCGAATTTTTTGCATCCTTTGATTTATCACATTGAAATGATTTATGCCCGTACCGATTACAAGCAAAACAGAGGGGACCTTTATCTTTATTTTTACAGTCTATACTCACGTGATTTTTTTGGCCACAATTGTAACAGAACTTAACATTACGATTTTTGGAATTCTGGGAATTAAATGATGACTCAGCATTATCAGGTTTAGATTTAAATTTAGGAACAAATTTTTCATTGTGTTTCGGTTTTTCCTCTTGAAAATGACGCTTATTCTTCAGAAAATCATTTCGGATTTTATCGTAAATTTTTAACTTTTGTTTAAATTCTATGATAGTTTTACATTCATAAAGGATAGATTTCTGAAAAACAGAACCAGGAATACCTTTAATTATGTATTGCATAAGAGCAGAATCTTCGATATTACCACGTGAATCCAACTGCTTCATGATTAGAAAATATTCATCCAATGACTCATTTTCATTTAATTTTCGCGCATTTAAAATTTCATGTAACTCAGCAGAATTATATAATTCGCCAAATTCGGTAAGAAGCAATTCTCTTAACTTATTCCATGAAGTTATATGACTCTCTGTTTGAACTAATAATAGCGCTTTACCTCTTAAAGATCTTTTCGCGAATAAAAATTTATGCAGTTCAGACAAATTAAAAATATTAGCTACATCTTCAAAATCGGTTAACCATTTATGAATACTTTGAAAGGAACTGCCGTCGAACGGTGCAAGAACAGTTTCGATATCATGAAAATTTACAGTAGTACTTGGCAAAACATGTTGAACTGGAAAATGCTTGTTAGGAGAATGAGAAAATTCTTCGTCAGTGCTTAAAACACTCGAAAACGGTACATTACTTTGATTATTTTCAACATTATCAGAATTTAACTCAGTATCAGATTCTGCGCCACTTTCGTTTTGTAAGATATTAGCCTGTAGCAATGTTAAGTCTGAAAGATACGTAATTAAACGTGTAGCAATGTCAACTAAATTTCCCTTGCTATCAACACAGAGTAGATTGCATAAAGTAATTAAATCATTCAAAGAAAATTCGGCTTTAATTTTATCGACTTTCTTTTTAAACTCATCCGAATCTGTGACAAGATTAATACCGGTAAATTTCCGTATTCTTTTCCTATTCGAACGATCTCTGTCATTATCATATAAAAATCGATGGAAAAGTTTAATCTTATTTGTTTTTTCATTCTTTAAAACAGTTTCCAGTTCAGCTATTTACACTAGTTTCATGATTAATTTTGAAATATACAAAAGAAAGAGAAGAAGAAAAAAAATGAACTCACCGCAAAAATATATCCTTTAGATAGAATGAAGAAAAAATAATTCTCCGTCGGCACGTCATATAAGAACAAAGGCTCTATTTATTTTTGTTCCCTCCTCCTTTTTCTTTTCTCTTGATCATCTATAGTGCAGCGTCGTTGTAGTAAAATTATAAACATCCAGGCTCTTTTTGTTTGTTCTTTGTCGTGGAATAACTGCTGGTAACTTTTGCTGCTTCTTTTAGCACTGTAAATATCCAAGAATAGGAGAGTGGCGTCGTATTTGTCTAGGGTTAGTTTCGTCTAGGGGCTTTTATTCCGTTTACTCAGAATTCAACCGGCGAGCTCCCCATGTAAATATGAAGAGTTGTTCAATAGTGGTGATTATTTTCAGTAACAGAAGACACTGTAATTTTAATTAAGGTATTATTTAAGATTAAAATAGACTATTTACAAAAAAGAACTGTTTACAGGTTTAAATGCTTAAATTACATCGTTCGACAAAACATCTTCTCTATGTAACTTTAGTTACGATTTATTGTCCAACAGCCATGTCTTGTTCCTTCGGAATCATCTCGTCTTCTGATTCTGGCGGGAAGTTTTTCCGCTGAAGCAATGGTGGCGCTGTCGTCTGTTCTTATCAAAAGAAGGCGGCGCTGTTGTCCACCGCGCTAGAACTCTGCTTGGATGTACTGTTGCCATTCTGACATAGGTGTATTAAAACACGGTTGAGGCAACTAAAGTAATCGGGAATCGAAATAATGTATGGATAATTTTTAATTAAAAAAAAAAAACAGCCTTTTCCTATCAAATTTACATATTTTTCGTTATAGAACAGTTTGGAAGCCAGATTTGTGAAATGTTTCATATAGGTCTATTAAAACACGGTTGAGGCAACTAAAGTAATCGGGAATCGAAATAATGTGTGGTTAATTTTTAATTTAAAAAAAAAGAAAAAAAAATCTAACAGCCTTTTCCTATCAAATTTACACATATTTCGTTATAGAAGCTGCCAACAATTAAAAATCCACGATAAATTTCTTTCTACAATAATTAAACTTTCCACGTTAAAAATGAACATGAAATGAAAAGTTTCAACATTTGAATTAAAGATTGATGTGACGTCATATTGGTAATATAACAGAAATTTTCAAACATTTCTCAATAATACAAGGAGTATGAGTCTGTGTAAGTACAAAAAGCAGGTTAATATGACGTCATTAAAGAAATAAAAAGAAAATTAATATGACGTCATATTGAAAGTTTAACGGACTTTTTCAAATGTTTGAGAATCATTCAAAGAGAGTATCAATATGAGTAATAGAGAAAGCAAGTAGATAGGACGTCAGCAGTTTGAATATAACGTCATATGGGTTTGAGGAACGTATTGAATAATGATAAAAACCTGATTATGGAAATATTGACATATTTTAATATTTTCAATTTCTGTGCACAACATATTTAATTTTGAAATTGATTTTTCTACACAAATATTCTTAAATTCCCGGACAACAGGTACTCCAGCTAGTTGTATATATGAATGTAATCCTTAACCCTTTCGCGACGGCATCCCTTACAGAAATTTTATTTGGTTGGTACCACTTTTTTTAAACAGTTCCCTGTAGTTATAAAATACCAACAAATACTCTAATTAAAAAAGACAAATATTACAATTATTTATTAGTGGTGCCAAAAACATATTCCACATATAACTTTTGACTATGCATATATGCATCACCCGTCCCGAAAGGGTTAAGTGTATTAATGATTACTCAATGTATTAAAACTGCATTGTATCCGTAGAATTATATCAATTTAACTAATGCTCATATTGCAATGAAACCTGGAGCTTAGTGAACGTATTAACATGGGTATGTCAGTGAAAGGGTTAAATAAGGATTTAGGGGAAAATACACACCCCTACTCTTCCCTCACACACACACACACGAAAAAGAAGAAAGTTCTGATTAAGAGCCTACACTAGTCACGCGAAGAAACGCTCACGCTAATGTTAAGTCTATGGAAAGGTTATCCCGCGATTTCTCGCTCGCATTTTAATATTTTTAAATGATTTTTTTTTTGCATAGGATAGCTGACGTCGATATCTATCGTTGTTAGTTTTTACTTTTTTGATTTTGGCTTCAGTTTTTTCATATAAGGGTACTTTCATTTTCAGAACCGGTTCCAACCGGTTCCAAAATTTAAAATGTCCGCTTATAAAAAAAGTTTAACCAAAATCAAAAAAGTAAAAACTAACAACGTTGAAGATCGACCTCAGCTATCCTACGCAAAAAAATCATTTAAAAATATTAAAATGCGAGCGAGAAATCGCGGGATAACCTTTCCATAGACTTAACATTAGCGTGAGCGTTTCTTCGCGTGACTAGTGTAGGCTCTTAAATTATCCATTCTGGAAAATTTTGGTAGAAGCTTACTTTTTAATGTTTGATATTTCTTAATTATTAAATTTCTGAATTGATTTTTATGTTGATATGATTAAAAATTGTCTTGCCGTGTGTTCTGTTAAAGAAAAAAAAATCTTAGTTCAGTTTATATTATGTTATTATTCAATTTTTAAAAAAAACTAGCCTTTGTCAGCGGCACATCTGTTCCAAAATCTTGCCTCTTCCTGGATTTTTTTCTATTGTCGCGCATGCTTTTTAAAACTACAAGTATTATTCATTTTGAGGGTAAAAAAATATTCCATATGAGGTAATTGCTGTGTTTGTATCATCCGTATAGTTTAGATATTTGCGACATCTCAGATTTTATGAACACCAGAAAGGCGGGATTGCGAAACTGATATTTTCTTGTTTATTCGCCCGATCAGAATTTCGAAATGAAAATTTGTTGCCATGTGCATTAATTTTCTCTAGCGAATTCTTTTTCTGTAGGATGTCGAACGCAGTGATGGTATGATTAATGAATCCAAAAAAGTTAGAATTTTCTGTAAAATGGATAATTTAATGTACATATATGTCTTTATCACGGATTGCAATTTGCAATCCAGCAGCCAACGTTTCTTAACACTTTCCAACATAGTTGAAAAGTGTTTATGAATTCGGTTTGTCTGTCTGCCCGCCTGCCCGTGCTCTCACTCTCGTAAATATACTCGAAATGTCATGAAATTTTTACACATTATTGAACTTTATTATAGTATGTTCGGTATTCAAAATGACGTGTGTAACATTAATAGTTCATATACAGGGACACACAAAAGAATTCCGTTATATTATATGCTCTGTGAGGGGAAATCGTCTGGAATCGTAAAGGACTGACTATGATCGGTAATTGCTAGAAGTGCTGTTTCGCTGTGATATACTACAATTTTATGTAATTATTAGTGTATTACGTGATGTTTACAAATTCTGTAGATCATAGACAAGGCTGCACGAAAGACATCGAATATGGGCAGCAATAACTGAAAATGTATTTTTACTGAGTTGTGTATTTTTTAAATTGTTTATTTCGATACTATCTCATTTAAACGTATGAAAAAATTAAATTAATATATATTTTTTTTTTTTTTGCTTTATTTAAAGAGAGCTTTACGGTGATTAAACGTTTAAGGAGGTTCTCAAATATATATTTCTCCGCCCAACAACGCGAAACTTTGATACATTTTCTGATACATTTTTAACACTTTTCCAACATAGTTGAAAAGCGTTTATGAATTCGGTTTGTCTTTCTGTCAGTGTTCTAACTGTCATAAATATACTCGTATTACTACGAAATGTTTATATGTTATTAAAGATACTATAGAATGTTCAGTATTAAAAATGAAGTGTGCAGCATTAATAGTTCGTTTACAGGGACACTGCAAAGGAAGATTCCGTTACACTGTTGTCTGTAGAGAAACACCGTTTGCGGTGCATTTTATTGATGTTACGATATTTCAAATATAATGAGATTGATGCACATTATTGAGATGCTCTTCAATATGTTTTCTGAGAAGTATAGAATAAGTAGCATTTATAGTTCGTTTACAGGGACTCACAAATTGACCCAATTACACTATAATTTATAGGGAAAACTCGTTTGCGGTGTATTTTATGTAGAAATATCATTTGCGGCAACAATGTATTAATGATGTGCCAAAACATGCTCGGTAAAATAGGCCAACTGACTGTGAAACTACAATAACGAAATATTTTAAACATTAAAAAGTATAAAATATAAATAAAAAATATAAAAAAATTAACATATCTTTAAAAAAATGCACTTTAATTAATTAATAGTTGCAAATTAATTAAATTATGTTGAGGAATCAATTTAGAAATCTTAAAAAGGTAGTTTAGATAAAGCTTTTTTTCCTTTTCTGATACCATATATTAAAAAAGAAACAGGGCAAAAATTATATATATTTTTAATAAATTCACTAGCTAGATCTTTCTACCATGCGTAAAAAATGCGACGATTTTTTCATATTCGGGTTCGGTTCCCACGTTAATTTAACGCATATGTAACAGACATTCTTTGGAAATATCATGAATTGCAGTCCAGGGCCGTAGCTACAGGTGTGCCAGGGGGGAGGGGGCTCACCCCCCCTAAAAAATTTTGAGCCCCCTCTGGGAAAGATTCCAAGGTCATCAAATGAAATTCTGTTGAAAATCGAACTTAGTTTTGGTATAAAATAGTATAATATATATATATAAATACTTCATACAGTAAAACCTAAAAAATCCATTTTTTTTTACTCATTACTGTATTTCTCGCTAGGGGGCGTTATGGCGTAAAGAACATTGAGTTAACCTGTCATATCCAATTACAACTTGGAGAGAATGATTGCCATATGAGAAAACAGAAATCAATAAAACATTTATAAAAATCAATTAAAAACTTTAATTGTGCAATTTTCCACCAGAGGCCCTGCCAGCGTTAAAGATTTATTAATATAAAAAACAAAACATATAAAATCGATTTTATTTAAATTTTGGTATGTTATTCTCAGCCAGGATACACCATGAACGCAAAAGAACATTGTGTTGAATCTATCCCATACATTTTTAACTTCAGTGCAAGTATCATACAGCAAAACACATACAAAATCAATTTTGTTTATATTTGGACACTGGGAAGCGTTTTTGGCATAAAAGAACTTTAAGTTAAGAACATTGAGTTAATCCTGATAGGAATTTTAAGCTGTGAGTACAAAGTATAGTTGCTAAGTAAAAAAAAAAACTCTTTGTTTTATTATAATATTCAGTTAATAAAATAGGCATTTAAGCACATAAAATGAAAAGAAGAGCATAAATATACAAGCCCCCAGAAGTTGAAGTACAACATTTGTGTATGTATGTGTGTGTTATGCTTATACATTAACACCAGTGGATCCGTGCGAAGATTTCGCACCGCAACCAAATATTTTTTACCAATATCTAATATTTCTTAGATGTATGTTTAAACTTCTAAAGAAAAATTAAAGATTGAAAACAGCTGCAAACAATATTAGTCAAGCCAGAATAGCATCTCATTCCATCGAAGTTACAGTAAACACTGATTGAAGATTGAAAAAGGGATATATATATATATATATATATATATATATATATATATATATATATATATATATATATATATATATATTAACTGCATTAGAGGATGATATCACCTGTTTCGGGAAAAAGAAAACATAGGACAAAGAAAAATAAATTGAGCATTTTAATTTCAATTTTGCTTTTTAATCATAAATATAAAATTAGCTCGTGCAGCAACAATATCCCATTTTAATCTTTATTGTACTATTTATTTTTTATAATCATTTTTGAGCACGGTATAATGCGATATTTAATTTTTGTGACAACACAGATTTGAGAAAAACCTTTCACTTCATTTATGAAAACAATGCGGATTTAATTTTTAAATAACTGCAATTTTTAATCCAAAAACATGTTTTAACGAAATGTAAGTGTACTATGTCAAAAGCCAGTTCAAAATTCTTTCCATATGGTGTTTAATTTATCGTTCTGCATTTTATATTTCCGTAGAAAAAGGGATGTTGACAACAGAAATAATATATCTCATCAAAAACAACTCGTTGTAAATGATCCCGCCAAGCCACAAACCTAAAACGTCAGCCATAAAAAGAAGTGATATCACATAAAAAGAAGCGATATAGAAGTGCATACTCCGAGTCCCGTGTAAAAATCTATCACCACTCATAATGTTTCCAAAGGACTCGGAGTGAGGTACAGTATGTGAAAACTGCTTGGCGACCTGCAGGCTTTTATAATGTTCGCGTTTCCTGCAATTACATATGACTATATTATTTTTATTCATTTTTTATTTATTTTTATTTATTTAATTATTTTGCTCCCATAAAATTGTAAAATGTTGAAGCTTCTGTGTTTGCATGTCTTTTCTTATTTATGAGCTTGAAAAATTAATTTGTTGATTTTATTTACCATTATTTAAACTAGAAACACCACTCTTACGAAGAAGATTTCTTAAGTAAACATGTAAAGATTTTGAGTTTGTAATATATATATATATATATATATATATATATGTAATGATCATACACATATTAATAACAATGCACTTTATAATAAACGTTAACTAAATTGAGATATATTGCAATAATTATAGCGTAAGCGGAATCGCATAAGTCTGGGGAAAAATCCGTTCTGTCAGTTCTTTCGCATGAAAAAATATTTATAAAAGTGATATAACAAAAATTAAAAATTTATTTTTTCGATTTTCAAAATTGATATACTGCATATATTCTAAAAGACTGCAGGTCGCCAAGCAGTTTTCACATACTGTACCTCAGTCCGAGTCCTTTGGAAACATTATGAGTGGTGATAGATTTTTACACGGGACTCGGAGTATGCACTTCTATATCGCTTCTTTTTATGTGATATCACTTCTTTTTATGGCTGACGTTTTAGGTTTGTGGCTTGGCGGGATCATTTACAACGAGTTGTTTTTGATGAGATATCACTTTTTTTGTAAGGTATTTAATTTCAATTACACAGATTCCATTTTTATTCAGAAAAGAAAAAATAAAAGAAAGATGAAAGGGGCAAAATAAAAAAATAATTGTGATGTTATAAATAGAATTATACATCAGAATTATACAATTTATTGAGTGACTTATTCCAATGTACATGCCTCTACCATAGCAAAGGGGAAACTTTTATATTCATTTCCTTAGATTGTATTCATCAGATTATTTATGACATGTTTATTTTCCTTTTTCTTTTGTTAATATCACTCTTCCGTTTATATACATTCAAAAAACAAAAAAATAGAAAATTTTACAGTAGTTTACAAAGTAATTAAAATACTACAGTTTCAGAAAAAATGTGGATAAATAAGAAGTACCTTTTTTTTGGACAATTATAACAATGAGTTTACTTTATCGAGAATAATCAAATTTGTTTTTCTACGAACCATTGTTACTTACAGGGATTTTTATACTAATATATTAAATATTATTCTTGAAAATTACTGAGCACCTTAAAAGTTTTTTTATTTGTTAAGTTTTTTAACTCAATGTTTCGAGAATCGGAAAAATATAAGATTCGCAACGTTTGCAAAAGTATAAAAACTATTAAAGTGATTTCAAAATAGAAAATGTTCGTAGGATGACATGTATTCCAAAATTTTGTGTGATTTTGTAAATATACCACAAAGACTAATGTGATTACATAATAAACCGCTTAAAAAATGTAAAATTTTATTAAAATTTTTGATCTGATAAATCATAAAGCTTTAAATTAGATTTTAAAAAGGAGAGTGATTAAACCAAAAAGGATTATATTTACTAAATGCACAAAATACATAGTCACAAAATACATAATTAATGTTTCTAGTCTGTCCATTCCAATTCGGGGATCCTAAAATATAGGTCCTCAATCCCCGGCAGTCCATGAATTAATTAGGACATATGTAATGCAACTGTTAAAATGTTCCCAAAGTCGACAATAGAAGCAATAAGTATAGCTGGTCAAATATGAAACACGGCATTGCTTCATCATGACTTTGTTTCGTGAATTGTTCGTTCTCCAAACATAAAAATCTCTCGAAAGTGTTCGTTAACCGAACATGTGTTCGTTATCCGAACATAAAAATCTCACGCGAAAGTGTTCGTTAACCCATTTGTTCGTAAACCGAACAGTTCGTTACCGATCACCTATTGTATACGAAATATAGCATTTTTAATTTTTATGAGGAATCTAAGAAATTATTTCCTTTTCATTGTGCTCTTAGACCTGTTTTTAGAGCATTTTAAGTTCGTCATAGCCGGAGATTCGATGAACGGCAAATATTTAAACGCAAAACTTCTAGCAACATTTTTACATTCTATTACTCAGCGCATGAATGTAAAGTTGGAATTTTTTAATAGCTTTTTTCAATCAATTCCTGATACATTTATTAATAACACACAGTTTTTTTTAATCGATGAAAATACTATATTTTAATAGATTTAGAGCTTAAGATCGACGAGCTTTCAAACAGACAAAATGAACCCGTATTAAATTTTAAAGCAAGATAATAAAACCTTACAGAGATTGAAACAGTATAAAATCAATAAAATCACTCAGTAAATATACATCGGTTGTAATGTAATCAAGATCTTCTAAGAGACTCTGTAAACGAAACGTATATGGTTCAACAATACAAGCAATAGAGAGTTTAAATGAATCGGATGTAGTAACATATTTGAATATCTTGTGTATATAGCAATTTTGACAAATATTATGCTATTTACTATTGTTTTTCCTGTGTGTTGAGGAATCAAGTACTTCAACGTAAAAATTCGCTAATTACACAATTATTAATTTTATTAAAAAATCTTTTGAGTTACCCTGTAAACAAAAACTAAATTCTACAGTTCTCTTTCACAATAGGAGGCTAACTTAGGTCGTTCGTAGTAACATATTTTAACATCCTGCGCATACGTTCTTTTTTAAAAGAGTTACACCATTTAATGTGTCTTTGCTTCATCTTAAGTATAGGAATAAATCACTTTAAAGTGATATATATATAAAAAACTAATTCATATTTTACACAAAATATTAAACATTTGAACTATTCATAAAAACAATGCAATTGTTGCAAACCGCGTAAAAATCGGATAATTACACAATTCTTTAGCCCTATATCAAATGATCTTTTGCGAGAACCTGTAAACGAACCTTAAATGTTACTATTCTTTTATAATAGGGAGCTTACTTGGGTCGACTGTAATAACATATCTTAATATTATGTGTATACGACCATTTCTAAAAGAGTTGGGTCATTAATTATTTTTTTGCTCTATGTTAAGTATAGGAATCAATAACTTTAAACTGATATAAATCAAAAACTAATTAATATTTTTTCATGAAACTTACAAAGGTTTGAACTACTCATAAAAACAATTCAAATGACGTAAACCACGTAAACATCCGATAATTACAGATTGCTGTAGCCCTGTCAACACTTTTTTGCTACATGTTAAGTATAGGAATCAATAACTTTAAACTGATATAAATCAAAAACTAATTAATATTTTTTCATGAATCTTACAAAGGTTTGAACTACTCATAAAAACAATTCAAATGACGTAAACCACGTAAAAATCCAATAATTACACATTGCTGTAGCCCTGTCAACAGTTTTTGGTCTGTACAAGATTTAAAAAGGGCAAAAAACAGCACTTTTAAAATCACATTTCCTGAAAACCTATTCGACAGATCTTGCTTTTCTTTTGATTTCTTAGTCATTTGGCGCGCCCATTCCATAGAATCAAAAATTTTGTTTCTATCATAAATAGAACGCGAGATATAGATGTGTCAAAAACCCGTTTTGTCCCGTCCGCAAAATATAAACTAGACAGAGTTTAAAAAAAAAAAAATGTAAAATCGTTTGGCATCCATTGGCGGAAATTCCTTTCATTTACTGTGTAATGCATTGCTGTTTCTTATGCTTGGCGAGAAACTCTGTCGAGTTTCTATGATATGATATTCGTGACCGCTGACGTGAATTACGTTACTGGGATATCTATAACTCCGACTAAGCACGTTCCGATTGGCAAAAATTGTGCGCCCAAACAGCCCTTTTGCGGTTCAGTTCAGGTGTCAGCCAAAGAATAATTCGTGACAATAGTTAAACATTTAACACTTTCAGGAGTAAAAGCATTCAGTTGCTAAAATGGATTGCCAATGTGGGACTTAGTGGATTAAAATTAAATGGTATATGTAATATACCACTGCCCTTCAAGGGGTTAACATGGAAAAATAAATTTTACTTCTTATCAATGTAATAAACATCGAAATGAAAATGCGTTTTTCATGACAAATGTCATGTAGCTCTATTGTGCACCCTTGTAGTCTCAGTCTCATATAATGCGAAACCAAACGTTCCTCTAATGGAACATTTTATATTTATAGTATACCACCTGAAGCAAAAATTATACGCTCTAACCAGAGCCAACTGCTGTTTTGCGGTTCAATATCACTTCGGGGCCCAGTTTTATCAAAGTTTCTAAAATACACGTGCATAAAAAAATATTAATATTACAAATATTATTTCCGGAAGCCGCTTTACAGAATTTACATTTCATTAAAAAGCTATTTTTATGTTCTGTGTGTATAAAATTCTATAGAATATGTTTGTTACACATATAGTTGTGGTTACACAGCGAGTTTCTAACCATGGAACCAGGATGCCTTTCGATTAGTTAACAAACTATTAATAAATTGATAACATTCAGATTTCCCAGACGGATAACAGAATTTTTCTGACTTAGTATGCAGGCAGTTGTTTTAAGCCATCTTTCACAATAAATAAATAACCGTTTAAAAATTATACGTAAACAAATAAAAATGGGAATTGGGGCCCGATTTTTCAGGCATTTTGAAGGCTCTCTTAAATTTTAGAGGGGAAGCTCATGATTCATATGCCTATTCAATAATCAGGCCCTGAGTTCGACTGTCAACCAAAAAATAAACAGGTGAGAAGTCGTTTGTGGCAACATTCCGTAGGTACAGTGTCTAGAAATATACTTCTAAACACTGTACAGTAGTGCAATCAAAAGAAGGTACAAGTTGGAAATTGTACGTCAAACGTTACAAACGAGGTGCGTTCGTACGCACGTTTTAGAATTAAATTCATGATATCCCGTGCGTAGAATGGGTTAAACAGCTAGTTAAGTATTATATTTTATGACACTGTTCATACAAATATCTTAACTAGTTATATAAATATTCAGATATATATATATATCAGCTAGTTATATAAATATTCAGATCTTGATGATTTTTAATTCTGTGAAATGAATTATATCGTCTGCAGATTAATTTCTGTCATAAAATAAGTATCTCGGTCGCTTGACGATTAAACTTCGGAAGCTCCTGTAACAAGAAAGCACCGATTTTTTTTAAATCAAATTTCTTAATAAATGTTTTTATTAATATTTTCTAAAGTTTTGATTCGATTTTAATAAAATTTGAAATGTCTCGACAAAATTCTGCAAAGATAATATATTTTAAATTGCAAACCATTTGGTTGGGTAGTTTTTGAGTTGTTATATGCGGACAGACAGACAGACGGACGGACAGACAGACGGACAGACAGACAGACAGACGGACGGACAGACGGACGGACCAAACGACGACTATAGGTGCTACGTATTTATATAATTACGAACGCACCTAAAAACGGGAAACTCTTTGGTGTAAGGCATTGGAAGCAAATGATGTTTCCACTCTACTCTGGAAAGTTCGTTCTTGATATCATAGAGTAACGGATTACTTACAGAGCACGTACTTCCATAGAAACCAATGGTAAAATTTTAATTTTGCTCGTCTGTAAACTTCCCAATTCCCCTCATTAATGTTAATCCTATGGACGTAGGATGCATTTGCATTTTTATAATATCTCCTCGAGAATTGAATATTTTTCACATCTGTTTTCTGTGTAGTGTTCTTAAAGGATGTCTGTTTTTTCCTTTGTTATCAAAATATTTCTAAATTATGTGCTTAATTTGTAATTTTATGTATTAATATCTTAGCGAAATAACATAAGATTTTAACAACTAAACATAAAATTAAGTATATAATTTAGAAAACTTTTGACAACTAAGAAAAAAAGAGACATCCTTTAAGAACAGTTCACAGAAAACAGAAGTTAAATATATTAACTAGCTGTTTAACCCGTTCTACGCACGGGACACGGGAGTTCATGAACTTAATTCTAATATGTGAATAAAATGAATTTAATCCCCCTGTTAAAGTGTTGAGTTGTCTAAATAAATATACGATTTAGAAAAATATTGTTCTACACTGTGCATTTTTTAAAATGAAACTTAATTTATCATGTTGATATGGCAGCAGATGATAAAACGATATCTTTGAAATAAAGGAATAAATATAATAAAAAGTTTTGTTGATGTTTGTGATGAAATGTCTTTCTTCATTTTTAAAAAAAAGGTAATTGTTAAGCGCAATTAAATAATCTCTAATTATTTCCATGCGAGGTAAAAGAATTATCGTATAATACCCGCTACAGTTTCTTAGTACTGCATTTGGCGCCCATGATATGCATATCTCACATTGCAGTAAACATTTAGAACTGATTAGAACTCGCGTGATTACGGGTTAAACATAAAAAATGACAAAAATTCGTCAAACACATAAAATTAAATAAAAATCTATTTAAAATTTTCGAATTTTTTTTACCCAATCGTTCATGGGCCCCGTACCAGCAACCCGTGTGCCAAATTTCGTAGCCCTGAGTCCTCGAGTTTTTGAGGTTACATAGATTTATATACGCGCATGGATTTTAATAGAGCACATTATTCTAGCTGATCCGCCCGGCGTTGTCCGGGTCCGTATAATAAACATAAATCTCTTAAAAAACGAAATTCTGGCTCGGGAATCCGATGGCTTCAGCACCGTATAACGGACATGCTCGTACGCTCAGGAAAATCTTTTATTTCCACCTTCCACCGCCAGGGGAGCATTCTGTTCTAAACAAACCTTATTTCGAACGAAATTCTGACACAGGTTTCCGCTGCCTACGACACCGTATGGTAGACGTGCTACAAAAGTGAGCTGGTTTGGAGAAGATGGGAACATTATTAGCCGAGTTAATGAAATCAGCACAGTTAGAGAAAATAACCTTGCTGGGGTGTCTGGGGGAAGGGATGTTCAAGTGTCCTTCAGAAAATGACTAATTAAGAGGACCACTATACCTCTTAAAAAATTCGTTCGTTTGGTTAAGCTAGGAACTTAATTGCGCATTTGGCTTAAACTATTATTCGGAAAAAGTGGTAACTGCTACTCATAAATTTACTTTAATGTTATAGAGGGTGACTATTAGGTTAATTACAATGTTTGGAATCACTTGCGTTGAAATCGGAATGATTGTTGCTGAGTTATGGAAACGGGACATAGTTAGAGAAAAACCTTGAAGGATGTGCCGGGGAGGAGCGGATGTTCAAGTTCACTTCAGTAAATAACCAATTAGGAGGACCACTATGCATCTTTAAAGATTCGTTCTTTTGGTTAAGCTAGGAACTTTATTAGAAATTTGTCTTAGACTGTTATTCGGAAATAGGGGTACCCGCTGCTCATAAATTTATTTTAATGATATAGACGTTGATTATTAAGTTAAATATGATGTTTGGAATCAGTTGACTGAAATCGAAAAATTAGTTGCTGAGATATGGAAACAGTGTAAAGTTAGACAAAAAACCTTGAGGGAGGTACCGGAGCGGGAACGGATGTTTAAATGCCTTTCAGCAAATGATAAATTAGGAGAACCTCTATATGCATCTTTAAAGATTGATTCATTTGGTTAAGCTAGGAAGAAAATTTAAATTTGGCTTAGACTATTATTCGGAAATACTGGTAGCTGTTTTCTAGAAATACACGCTGAAGCTATGAATGCTGATTTTCATGATAATTTAGCAAAATGGAACTGGTTTGGAGAAGTTAGGAACATAATTATCTGAGTTCTGAAAATAAAGCACAGTTAGAGAAAAAACCTTGAGGGTGGGTCCGCGAGGAGGCGCGCGGTCAAGTGCTCAACAACAAATCACTAACTTTGAGTGTGGGTATGCATCAACTGAATACGGGCTCTGTACTTTTATTAGGAACATAAATTTAATTTTTATAAAAACTGTTATTCTAAAATAGTGGTATTATCTATATAAAACAGAGATTAAACGTTACGAGTTCAGCTAAAAAAGTTAAATTTGTTAAATGTAATTAGTTCTGTTGAAATCAGAGCAGTAGATTTGGATTTATTAATAAGGAGGGTCAATTAATGAAAAAGCCGCCGCCAGGTGGCGCGCGGTCAAGTAAAACAAATTCTATATTTAATAAAAGTCGCTTACCCCCCCCCTTCCCATCCCCGCAAATTTAACAAATAATCTGTTAAATAAAGTTTTCTGTATTAATAATTTTTAATATATGTCATGCAAAAAAAAAAAAAAAAAAAAAAAAAAAAAAAAAACCTTGACCCAGCTAATTATCATTCATTAAGTCGATAAAATCCTTTAAAGTTAAGTTTTTAGCATTTGGCAACGGTTAATAATTAAGTTGATTGTCTACATATCATATAATCTCTGATCAATTGAATTTAAACACTCGAATCGCAGTTGCAAATGCTAGCTTGATTTATTTAATGACTTCTGTGGAGATATTATACAACCAACCAACCAATGAAAAAAGCGGATTTTTGATGAGATCTCTTTGTGGATGGATTTTAATTAATATTTAATCTATCAAAAATCTATTTAAAAATTTCGATTTTTTTGTTCCGATCGTTCATGACCGCCCTACCAGCTACCCGTGTGCAAAATTTCGTAGCCCTGCGCCCTGCGGTTTTCGAGTTTTTGAGGTTACATAGATAGATACGCGAACGGTTTTTAATAGTATAGATTTCCAAAAGAGGTATTATAAAATACGAATGCATCCTATGCCTATAGAATTAACATTAGCGAGGAGAGTCGGGAAGTTTACTGACGAGCAGCCTTAACATTAATTTTCCTCATAGAAACTAGTGCGGTTAAACCTAGACCAAATCACGTGACCTTACGTCACAGCTTTTCCAGCGGATTTAATGGTAAGTATTTGGCAGATTATCGCTTTTTTGGTAATCGTATTCCCTATAGACCGGGAGGAAAAATATAGCAATGCTTTGCCATCCATTTACGTATTTTTGTGTGTGGAACAGTTAGCTGTCTCAGGTAACACAAAGATATCTGCTCAACGATAACCTCGCTTTGTAACAAGATGAAGGATAATCTTAATATTGTTAAAGAATGATCAAAAGCAGGGCCGGACTGGGTCAGGGGAAAGGGTGCAGACCTTGGATTTTCAGAGGGCGCAAAAAGTTTAAGGAACTCAGGTGAATTTTACTTAGTTGTGTTGTATTTAACTTGTTTAACACATTTGCATAGCACCAAGTAAGATAAGGGCTTAATATTATACATCTGAGTCTAGATAGATGACTTCACTATATTCCTCGTGCATGATTGAAGTTTTCAAAACATCTCATGTCATACTCAAAAACTATATAGAAAGTTGAACACAGATTACCTTGTAGCATATTGACTGTAGGTTAGAACTTTCTTATTTTGTTCTTTTCTCAGTAGATGCCTTAGAACAGTCATAAAAAAATAAGTGAGCAATTTTGCTGCAATTTTGATAGCAATTTTGCTGCTATAAACCACTGCTAACAGGGTTTAAACAGGCCCTGAAAACAGGGGATGGTCCCTTTAAACTGTTGAAAGGATCTCCATCTCCATACCTCGAAAACTAATTATTCAAATGAGCTGTAAGCTTACACAGCGATATTTTTTATGACTCTTGCAAATAAGGCACCAATTTATTGGGGATAATTTCTACTATTAAATTGTATTTATAAATTTTCTTTCAGGAATTGTCTACATATTAAAAAATGCACGAACGTTGATTTTTCAAATGGCTACACCTACTTTTGACTCTCTTTTTGAGTTTCCTGGATCAATGGAACCTGGGAATATACTTCTCTTAAATCTTCATACAATTATAAAAGAAAATGTGTTAGGGGTTTATCTAAAAATTTCGGAAAATAAAATTAAAATTTTACAAGAAAAAGTACTCTAAACACTCATTTAGTGACCAGTAAATTTATACAGGAATTTTAAACTTGAACTTGAACTTGAACTTGTGACAGGTTCAATGGGCTTCCAAGTTGCGAAGCAACTGCACACCCTGGCTTTGAGTAGGTGTATATCAAATCCTGAGAGAGCCATAAGAAATGTTTAGCCGTAGTCTAACTGACTACATAAAAATAGGATAGTGTTAAGTATATCAATAAAATAATGAAAATTTACTAGTTAAAGTATAAAAGTAAAAATAGTTCATAGTTCAAAAAAAATAATAATAATAATAATGCCAGACGAGGTAAAGTAAAGAAGTTAGGAGAGGTTTAAGAGAAAAGTCAATTTTATTTTATTTAATAAAATAAACATATAATAATATATATTTTTTTTTAATTAAAGAGAAAATAAGAATTATAGCTCGGAAGGACTATTCATCAAGAATAGTGGAGTACCTTGGTTTTTTCCGGTTGGATGGACTGCAAGCATCGTAGTCAGGTAGCTCATAGATGAGTTCATTTGGGATGTGATTAATGTCATTGTAGAATTTTTTCGCAAGGTGTTTAATGCGATGTTTGAGTGAAGTCGTTTTCAGATCCTTGAGGATTAAGGAGTTTTTGAGGTATCTAGACCCGTTCCTGATGTAACGGAGCTGTTTGTAATGGGTACTAGAGAGGCTGTTCATACTGGTTTTGCAAGTGAAGCCCCAGATTGGACATGCATATGTGATAACAGAGAGAATGCAAGCATTATAAATTAAGAGTTTGTTGTGTATGGAGAGTGAGTGGTTGCGAAGAAGGGGAGCGAGGGTTTTGGAAATCCCGGCGACTTTACCGCGGATATTAAGAATATGCTTTTTAAAGGTAATGCGTTTGTCAATGATAACCCACAGGTACTTGGCATCGTCAGACCAGGGAATGGTAGTATTATTGAGGGTTAATCTATTAGGAGTGGAAAATGTTCTAGAGAAGAAAACAGCAGTAGTTTTAGATTCGTTTATTTTAATGCGCCATTGATCACACCAATACATGAAGAAGTTGAGGTGATGTTGTAGATTTTTGTAAAGATTGTATGGGTGATGTGCAGTGCCATAGAGAACAGTGTCGTCCACATAGAGTGCGAGTGACGTGAAGAGTGTGCGTGGAATGTCATTAAAGTATATTATGAATAAAATTGGGCCAATGACTGAAACCTGAATAATACCACAGAGTATTATGTGTAGTAGAGAAAGTGAGTTGTTTACGCGGACGTAGAAGTTACGATCACCAAGGTAAGAGTGTATTAAATGGATAAGTCCAGACGGGAACTTAAGCCGAATTAATTTGTAAATGAGGCCCGCGTGCCAGACTTTGTCAAAGGCCTTGGCGACATCAAGAAATATGGCAGCAGTAGGCTTCTTCTCATTGAAGTTTTCAGTTAAGAATTTCACAAATCGAAGAAGTTGGTGTTGGGTGGAGTGCTTGGCTCTGAAGCCGAATTATTCAGGCATAAGAATGTTGTTGTTGTGGAGGAAGTCATTGAGCTGTGATCTAATGACGCATTCGATGACTTTAGTTAGAGAGGAGAGAAGACTGATGGGTCGGAAATTAGATGGGTCATTAAGATTGCAGGATAGTTTAGGAATAGGAGAAATGATAGAGGTTTTCCAGGGTTTAGGAAAATAACAGTGTTTGAGGATAGAATTAGTGAGCTTCGTAATGTAGAGAATACAGTTGATAGGAAGTTGTTTAAGAGTATAGTTGGAAATTTTATCGTACCCGGGAGATTTTTTATTATTAAGTTTTTGAATGATATTGTTGATCATGATGGGTTGAATTTCGGGGAGGGGGGTAGGAGGGGTTGAGGGGAAGTCATTAACAGTATCATTGACATTGTTAAAGTGTGCTTGATTTGCGAGGAAGGGATTCGGAGAGAATTGCTTTTCATATGAGCCAGCAAGGCATTCTGCCTTGTCCTCGTCAGTATACGCAGTTTGACAATTCACAGTAAGGGGAGGGATAGGGGTGTATTTATTGTTGAGTTTCTTTTTGATTTGCCAAAGAGAGTTATCCTCGCAAGTAAGACTTTCGAGATATTTAGACCAGTTTTTTTGCTTATCTTTTTGAATAAGGGTTTTAATTTTATTGTTGAGCCTGTTGACAGCTGTTTTGAGGGTGGGATCTCTGATATTTTGGTAGAGTCGACGGAGTGTGTTTCGTTGTTTACAGATATTATGTATGTAAGTGGGTAAGATGTAAGAGTTATTATTTTTGAATTTGGTGTAAGTGGCATCTTTTTGAGCTTTGTAAATGATGTTGTTGAGTTTATTAACTGCGTTATCAATGTCAGTAGTGTTGTTGATTGTGGGGTAGGTAAGGTCGGTGTTGTTGATGTAATTTTGGAATTTATTCCAGTCAATAGCTACTGAAGGAGGAGGAGAGATTGGGTTGATAAGATCAGATCAATTTTGAAGAAGACAGGAAGGTGGTCAGAGCTTAGGTCATTAATAACAGAAGTGTTGATAGGGAAGGTAAGATTTTTGGTGATGGCGAAGTCAATAATAGAGGGGTGCTGGTTGCGAGCAACAGGAATGTGTGTTGGTGTAGTAGGTGCGTGGAGACTGAGATTGAAATGGCTAACCAAGTTGTGAAGAGATCTACCTCTGGTAGTGGTGGAATGACAGTTCCACTGCCTGCTATGTGAATTGAAGTCACCAGCGATAAATGCGTGTTGGTGTTGTGTAATGATGTGTGTCAGGTCGTTTATGGGGTATCGTCACCCGTGTCGTGCGTAAAAAGATGTGAAGTTGATTTTGGCATGGGGCAAGTTGACGACAATACTGGTGTAGTCAATGCCTGGGAGTGGAATATTTTGAGTTTTGTGATGTGGGATATAATTTTTGATGTAGATGACTGTGCCGCCCCAGTGAGAGTTGGCACGTGGTGTATGATGGAGTTTGTAACCTGGGATGGTGATACTGCATGAAGGGTTAAGTGTTTCTTGGATTAAGAGTATATCGATTTGTGGATTAATGGAAATAAAGGAGCGGAGTTCATTAATCCTGGGTTGCAATGATTAGCAATTCCAGGAGAAAATAAGAAGAGAAGAGAAATTTTTGTTATTATAATTATTCATAGTTGGGAATGTTGAGCTCCGTAGAAAAGGCGTCTAATTCTTCTATTATGATATACATTTTGTCGAATGAGTTGTTGCAATTTTTTGATTTGATGGCGATGTTTTTTAAATGTTTTAGGAGTTTGGTAATTTGGTGAAGTTCCTTCATGTCTTTGAAGGTGTCAAACATATCTTTGAATGTGTTTGTATAATTATTTTGTATAACAGGTGGTGTTTTATTTTGTTTGGTGTAACTGGAAGTGTCCTCAACTGGGGCTTCCTGGATATCGTTATTAACGTCAGTAGTGGTCTCAATGTTGTTAATATCGTTTGGTTTATCATGAATGGTGTAATTGTAGGGTTTGAAAATGTCTGCGATGTCAGCAATTAGATTTGGTTTTTGGTTTTGCGGGGTTTATTTGGTGTTGAGTGTTGGGGTATTTTTTTTCTTAATGTTTGGATTTTTTGGGCAACCTCTGTATGAGGCAGGATGGGCACCGTTACAATTGGAACATTTTGGAATTATTTTACCTGTCTTGGGGCAGTTATTAGTGAGGTGCTCTTCTGAGCATTTAAGACATTTTGGTGTTAGGCTGCACGTCTCGGAGGCGTGTCCGAACCGTTGGCAGCGGTAACATTGTTTTGGGTTATTGTTGTTTCTGAAGAATTCAATACGAACACTTATATCACAAAGTTCCTCAATTTTATAGATTTTCTCAAAGTTAGTGCAAGGGAGGACGTTGACCATGTAAATTGGCATACCTCTGCCGGTTTTGCGACTCTTGAGCATGGCGGCTCGTATGGCCTTAAATCCATGGTTGGTCTTCGATAATAAGTTGGGGGGGGATTCCCGTAATACAGATTTTTTTTGGTCGAAGTTCTTTTGAATTAAGGGTGTAGAAATTCATATGTTTGTCAGTTAGGTATCTTTGGATTTCTCTAAATTGGCTCACAGATTTGGGTAGAACTTTTAGAAGTTCCCCGGAGAGGCTGACTTGAGGGGGATTATCAGAATCAAGGGCTTTTATCTCTTGGGCGACTTTGCGCCAATCCATATCTTTGAATTCAATAAAGAAGGGGTGCTTGTCGTTTTTTGAACATTCAACATCGGTGCTTCAGCACCATCTTGAGTAGATTCTTGATCCATAAGATCATAGTTATCAAGATTAGCTTCGGAATTTAGATTTCCGAATTTATTTTTGAAGGGAATTGGATTTTCAGATTCAGAATTTTTTCTTTTTCCTACACGGGGGGATTAGAATGTGAGCTAAAATTCTTTAGAACTTGGAGTTTTTCCCATTGGTTATTCCCCAGAAATCTAATATAACCAGTTCTACAGGCTAAATCAATTAAATCTAATCTAGATGGCCCCCCCCAAAATAGATATAGCAAAAAGACAGAAGTCTTTTACCTGAGCCTTGTGGGTGTCGTTGTAGTCCTTTTGTTGTTGAAGAGACCGTCTTTCCTCATCTAAACCGGATAGCAGTTCCCGAAAGACTTCATTTACTTGATCATTTAGAGTAGGGAAGTCGTTGAATTCTTGTAGCCAGTCTGCTGGAACATATCCGCTTACAATTCCATTCATCAAATCGTCAAGCTGTTGTTTTTCTTTCATAGCCATAGCATAAAAAAGAGCAGTCACTGAAGATTACCAGAGATCAGGTGGGCGGGAGTAACACGCCCCTTTTCCAAGCACCGCCGGACGAACATACAGCACAGGAGACAAAAACTGGTCAGCAAGAGGGCGGGAATAACACGCCTCCTTTCCAAGCTCCGCCCGACGAAGAAACAGCACTGGATACACACTTGCACTGGATAGCAGGGGGGCGGGAATAACACGTCCCCTTTCCAAGGTATAATATGAAGCTCTGAATGTGTAGGCTAAGACGATTTCTCTTTTAAACTTGAACTTGAACTTATGATAGGTTCAATGGGCTTCCAAGTTGCGAAGCAACTGCACACCCTGGCTTTGAGTAGGTGTATATCAAATCCTGAGAGAGCCATATGAAATGTCTAGCCGTAGTCCAATTGACTACATAAAATAGGATAGTGTTAAGTATATCTATAAAATAATGAAAATTTACTAGTTAAAGTATAAAAGTAAAAATAGTTCATAGTTCAAAAAAAACAAAAATATGCCAGACGAGGTAAAGTAAAGATGTTAAGAGAAGTTTAGGAGAAAAGTCAAAATAAAATTATCAGTAAAAAATTATATCATAATATATATATATTTTTTTTCTTTAATTAAAGAGAAAAATTTTGAGGTAAGAATTATAGCTCGGAAGGACTATTCGTCAAGAATAGTGGAGTACCTTGGTTTTTTCCGGTTGGATGGACTGCAAGCATCGTAGTCAGGTAGCTCATAAATGAGTTCATTTGGAATGTGATTAATGTCATTGTAGAATTTTTTCGCAAGGTGTTTAATGCGATGTTTGAGTGAAGTCGTTTTCAGATCCTTGAGGATTGTGGAGTTTTTGAGGTATCTAGACCCGTTCCTAATGTAACGGAGCTGTTTGTGATGGGTACTAGAGAGGCTGTTCATACTGGTTTTGCAAGTGAAGCCCAGATTGGACATGCATATTTGATAACAGAGAGAATGCAAGCATTATATATTAAGAGTTTGTTGTGTATGGAGAGTGAGTGACTGCGAAGAAGGGGGGGCGAGGGTTTTGGAAATTCCGGCGACTTTACCGCGGATATTAAGAATATGCTTTTTAAAGGTAATGCGTTTGTCAATGGTAACTCCCAGGAACGTGGCATCGTCAGACCAGGGAATGGTAGTGTTATTGATGGTTAATCTATTAGGAGTGGAGAAGGTTCTAGAGAAGTAAACAGCAGTAGTTTTAGATTCGTTTATCTTAATGCGCCATTGATCACACCATTCCATGAAGATGTTGAGGTGGTGTTGTAGATTTTTGTAAAGATTGTATGGGTGATGTGCAGTGCCATACAGAACAGTGTCGTCCGCATAGAGTGCGAGTGATGTGAAGAGTGTGCGTGGAATGTCATTAAAGTATATTATGAATAAAATAGGGCCAATGACTGAACCCTGAATAATACCACAGAGTATTATGTGTAGTAGAGAAAGTGAGTTGTTTACACGGACATAGAAGTCACGATCACCAAGGTAAGAGTGTATTAAATGGATAAGTCCAGACGGGAACTTAAGCCGAATTAATTTGTAAATGAGGCCCGCGTGCCAGACTTTGTCAAAGGCCTTGGCGACATCAAGAAATATGGCAGCAGTAGGCTTCTTCTCGTTGAAGTTTTCAGTTAAGAATTCCACAAATCGAAGAAGTTGGTGTTGGGTGGAGTGCTTGGCTCTGAAGCCGAATTGTTCAGGCATAAGAATGTTGTTGTTGTGAAGGAAGTCATTGAGCTGTAATCTAATGACGCGTTCGATGACTTTACTTAGACAGGAGAGAAGACTGATGGGACGAAAATTAGTTGGGTCATTAAGATTGCAGGATGGTTTAGGAATAGGAGAAATGATAGAGGTTTTCCAGGGTTTAGGAAAATAAAAGTGTTTGAGGATAGAATTAGTGAGCTTCGTAATGTAGAGAATACAGTTGATAGGAAGTTGTTTAAGAGTATAGTTGGAAATTTTATCGTACCCAGGAGATTTTTTATTATTAAGTTTTTGAATAATATTGTTGATCATGATGGGTTGAATTTCGGGGAGAGGAGTAGGAGGGGTTGAGAGGAAATCATTAACAGTATCATTTACTTTTTAAAGTGTGCTTCACTTGCGAGGAAGGTATTCGGAGAGAATCGCTTTTCATATGAGCCAGCGAGGCATTCTGCCTTGTTTTCGTCAGTATAAGCAGTTTGATTGTTGGCAGTAAGGGGAGAAATAGGGGTGTAATTATTATTGAGTTTCTTTTTGATTTGCCAAAGAGAGTTATCCTCGCTAGTAAGACTTTCGAGAAATTTAGACCAGTTTTTTTGCTTATCTGTTTAAATAAGGGTTTTAATTTTATTGTTGACCCTGTTGACAGCTGTTTTGAAGGTGGGATCTCTGGTATTTTGGTAGAGTCGTCGGATTGTGTTGCGTTGTTTACAAATATTATGTATGTAAGTGGGTAAGATGTAAGAGTTATTATTTTTGAATTTGATATAAGTGTCATCTTTTTGAGCTTTGTAAATGATGTTGTTGAGTTTATTAACTGCGTTGTCAATGTCAAAAGTGTTGTTGATTGTCGGGTAGGTAAGGTTAGCGTTGTTGAGGTAATTTTAGAATTTATTCCAGTCAATTGCTACTGAAGGAGGAGAGATAGGGTTGATAAGATCAATTTTGAAAAAGACAGGAAGGTGGTCAGAGCTTAGGGTCATTAATAACAGAAGTGGTGATAGGGAAGTAAGATTTTTGGCGATGGCGAAGTCAATAATAGAGGGGTGCTGTTTGCGGGCAACGGGAATGTGTGTGGGTGTAGTAGGTGCGTGGAGACTAAGATTGAAATGGCTAACCAAGTTGTGGAGAGATCTACCTCTGGTAGTGGTGGAATGACAGTTCCACTGCCTGCTATGTGCATTGAAGTCACCAGTGATAAATGCGTGTTGGTGTTGTGTAATGATGTGTGTCAGGTCATTTATGGGGTATCGTCTCCTGTAAAAAGATGTGAAGTTGATTTTGGCTTGGGGCAAGTTGACGACAATACCGGTGTAGTCAATGCCTGGGAGTGGAATATTTTGAGTTGTGTGATGTGGGATGTAATTTTTGATGTAGATGGCTGTGCCGCCACAATGAGAGTTGGCACGTGGTACATGATGGAGTTTGTAACCGGGGATGGTGATACTGCAGGAAGGGTTAAGTGTTTCTTGGATTAAGAGTATATCGATTTGTGGATTAATGGAAATAAAGGAGAGGAGTTCATTAATCCTGGGTTGCAATGATTGGCAATTCCAGGAGAAAATAAGAAGAGAAGAGAAACTTTTGTTATTGTAATTATTCATAATTGGGAATATTGAGCTCCGTAGAAAAGGCGTCTAATTCTTCTATTATGATATACATTTTGTCGAATGGGTTGTTGCAATTTTTGATTTGATGGCGATGTTTTTTAAATGTTTTAAGAGTTTGGTAATTTGGAGAAGTTCCTTCATGCCTTTGAAGGTGTCGAACATATCTTTGAATGTATTTGTATAATTATTTTGTGTAACAGGGTGGTGTTTTATTGTTTATGGTGTAATTGGAAGTGTCCTCAACTGGGGCTTCCTGGATATCGCTATTAACGTCAGTAGTGGTCTCACTGTTGTTAATATCGTTTGGTTTATCTTGAATTGTGTAATTGTAGGGTTTGAAAATGTCTTCGATGTCAACAATTAGATTTGTTTTTTGGTTTTGTTTTGGTGTTCAGTGTTGGGGTATTTTTTTTTTAATATTGTTTGGATTTTTAGGGCAACCTCTGTATGAGGCCGGATGGGCACCGTTACAATTGGAACATTTTGGAATAATTTTACCTGTCTTAGGACAGTTATCAGTGAGGTGCTCTTCTGAGCATTTAATGCATTTTGGTGTTAGGCTGCACGTCTCGGAAGCGTGTCCGAACTGTTGGCAGCGGTAACATTGTTTTGGGTTATTGTTATTTCTAAAGAATTCAATACGGACACTTATATCACAAAGTTCCTCAATTTTATAGATTTTCTCAAAGTTAGTGCAAGGGAGGACGTTGACCATGTAAATTGGCATACCTCTGCCGGTTTTGCGACTCTTGAGCATGGCGGCTCGTATGGCCTTAAATCCATGGTTGGTCTTCGATAATAAGTTGGGGGGGGATTCCCGTAATACAGATTTTTTTTGGTCGAAGTGCTTTTGAATTAAGGGTGTTGAAATTCATGTTTGTCAGTTAGGTATCTTTGGATATCTCTAAATTGGCTTACAGATTTGGGTAGAACTTTTAGAAGTTCCCCAGAGAGGCTGACTTGAGGGGGATTATCAGAATCAAGGGCTTTTATCTCTTGAGCGACTTTGCGCCAATCCATATCTTTGATTTCAATAAAGAAGGGGTGCTTGTCATTTTTTGAACATTCAACATCGGTTCTTGCAGCACCATCTTGGGTAGACTCTTGATCCATAAGATCATAGTTGTCGAGATTAGCTTCGGAATTTAGATTTCCGAATTTATTTTTGAGGGGAATTGGATTTTCAGATTCAGAATTTTTTCTTTTTACTACACGGGAAGGATTAGAATGTGAGCTAAAATTCTTTAGAATTTGGAGTTTTTCTCATTGGTCATTCCCTAGAAATCTAATATAACCAGTTCTACAGGTTAAATCAATTAAATCTAATCTAGATGGTTCCCCCAAAATAGATATAGCAAAAAGACAGAGGTCTTTTACCTGAGCCTTGTGGGTGTCGTTGTAGTCCTTTTGTTGTTGGAGAGACAGTATTTCCTCATCTACACCGGATAGAAGTTCTCGCAAAACGTTGTTCACATGTTCATTTATAGTAGGGAATTCGTTGAATTCATGTAGCCAGTCCGCAGGAACATATCCGTTTATAATACCGTTCATGAGGTCGCCTAGTTGTTGTGTCTCTTTCATGGCCATGGCATACGAAAGAGTCCACCGAAGATTAGAAGAGATCAGGTGGGTGGGAGAACACGCCCCTCTTCCACGCTCCGCGCGACGAACACAGCAGTGGAGAGGGCGGTAATAACACGCCCCCTTTCCAAGCTCCGCCCGAAGAAAAAACAGCGCTGGATAGCAGGAGGGGGGGAATAACGCCCTCTTTCCAAGCTCCGAACGACGAAGAAACAGCACTGGACACACACTTGCACTGGATAGCAGGAGGGCGGAAATAACACGCCCCTTTCCAAACTCCGTTCGTACACGCAGCAGTCGATTAGATTCAATTTTCCAACTGTTATACTCTCTACCCTGATGGGGATGAGTGTACATGGAGAGAAGAGAAGACAAGTAGTAGACTATCGTTCCGTTCAAAACCAGTATGACCTATTTAATGGTAGCATTTCTGCGATTCAATTAGGCGAAAATTTCTGTTTTAAGAAACCGGTTGGAAAAGATTAAAATTTCCGTAAAGGACACTCGTCACGAAGGGGTTAAATAAAGCAATTTTTTATTGAAAATACGTACCAGAATTTCTGAATAGTTATTTAATTACGGAAAGGCTGTCATAGATTACTATACGAAATTTACGGTGGGTTTTTTAAACGAAAAAAATGTTGGCCGTTGTTTTCCAGTCAACAACAAAATCCATACAAAACGTTTTTGCCTACTAATATTCATCTCTTTCTTTTATCAAGTTGTTTTTCGAAAAGCATGGTTTCAATTATTCAGAGCCGGCTTCAAAGGAAGGCGCAAAGGTCGGGCGTCTGCCCTGGATACTAACAGGTAAGGGACAGATAATACTCAAAATATTTTATCTTAGATTAACACCTAAAAGATATTCTAAGAACCGATGACATTTTTTTTCCCAGGGTGCGAATGAGTACCTGGGCGTAGCAATAGAGCTTTAGTTAGCCAGGGCTATTAAAACTTTCTCTAGGTGCACGTTTTCTCCCTCAATAGTATGCAACCACGTTCGATTTGGTTTCCGATTCTGCAAATTCCTTCAATGTATCTACGATTTTTTTTTTTTTTTTTTTATGATAATAAAAATCCCTCTCTTTTGCTATCTGTCTAATAATATATGATTATTCTTAAGCAAATTCTCGAAATTTTGTACTCTAATCAAAATGTATGCTTACAGCTAACGGAAAATATTGGAGCGGCTTAGGGGCGCGAAATTTTCCCTGCTGAGGGCGCACCGACCCTAGGGCAGATTGCCCGGCGGGCCCGTCCGAGCCTGATGAAAATAAAGCAAAAGTTGAAAAGGAAAACGTTTGAAAACGTTTGAAAGGTAAAAAAATTGTATTTTTCTTGATTTAAATTTTAAATCTAATGACTTTGCCGTTTTTCAAATATTGAATTTCAAAAATTCCCAAATTTTACAATGGAGTACCATAGCGAAACCTACATGCGTAAAAATATAATGATAAGGGCGACGTGTCCTGACGTGTATATTGGCACGAGTCACAAATTATAGTAGCCTTATTGTTTTGTTAAAATATAAGAGTGAATTATGAAATGTCAATATTTTGTTTGATTAAAAGTTCGTTAAGAGAAATTGACCAGCGTAGCGGGCGTAGCTTGCTAGTTAAATATATATTATTTTATTAATTTTAAGTCATAAATATGTGTAATTTTTTTCAAAAATTGATGCAGTTTATGCAAGTTAACACGCACATAAATTAACCCTAAATGCTTATTATTATTATTGTGTATATATATATATATATATATATATATATATTAATATTATTATTATTTAGATAAATAGTGTCTAATTAATAAAAGGCCCTACTTTTGAAACTAAACTTGTATTCTTTCAATAATAAAAATAAAATTCTTAAAAAAGTCAGACAATCGAAAGCATTTAAAAAAGATAAATAAGCATTCATTTAAAAATTACATAAATTGATTTTTTTTTCATGTAAAAACATTATTAAAAATAGTATAATAAACATGGAATAAAAAATATCTTTAATGTTTTATAAAACTAAAAAATTTTTCAAATTATTTTTTTTCTATATAAATAACTACGGAATACAGAAGAAAATTTTTATAAAGGCTTTTTTTTTTTTTTTTTTTCTGTGCAAATTTCACGTCAGACACCTCCATGAAATGTACTTCCACAAAAATTATAGATTTGGGCGGTCCTTTAGAACTTTCCGTTCACTTTGGTCAAGATTACAAACTTCGTCAGATATGCTGAATGTCGACAGATATCTAGAAATGTCCTAAAAATATATATTGTTTTTTTACGAATGTCGATCGATATCCCTGAATGTTGTAATAGTAACATCACTTTTACGACATTGGCCAATGTAAACCAAATATTAAAAATCAAGCATTAGAAAAAACATTTTTTTTTTTTTTTTTTTTTTTTTTTTTTTTAACGGCAAACTTAATAAATTTTATTGTTTAGAATACTATTTCTGTATTACAATGTCATAAGTAATGAACAAAAAAACTTTTGGAATGCTTTATTTTAAAAATTATTTTTAAGTTATGTCTGTGAATATCGGCAGATGTTGTAAATTTGACGTACGAGATTCGAAATCTCAGCCAATGATGATTTGGGCATTGCCCGATACCTCTGTGCTACCTGAGGTGCGCAGAACCTCAACTATTTTCTTTTAGGTAGATTTCGTAAGAAATACTACCTATTACATTCTCACCTAAGTTGGAAATTTTGAAAAATTTTTGCAGATCTACGCCGATCATGACTCCCAGAACCCAAAACCACCCCCCAGTTCAAAACTTTATATATCTATCTATCTATCTATCTATGTCACTTTTTTCTGACCACGATAACTGGAAAAATTCTGCATAAATCTCTTCCAAACTGATACATAAAATCAAGGGTCATAAAATCTCGGTCAAGTTCGTTAATGGGCAAAATCGAACCAAGGGATGGGAAATGGGGGGGCTTTTTGTGAAAACAGAAAAACCCTCATAATTTCTTTATTATTATACGTATCGAATCCATTTAAAGTTATTATTACTTCTAGGAAAAGGGCCGAAAATTTATGTATGACAGATTTTTGATATAATTAAAAATGGCTCCAAGGGGGGGGGGAAGGGGGGGGGGGTTAGAAGAAAAAAAATCATAGCTTCGTCAATTCACAAGATATCAAATCCGCGTAAATTTATTATTAATCCTCTTAGTGTTATCTAAAACTTTTATATTGACAAGTTTCTTATAGGACCAACCGTTATAGCAAAAAAAAAATTAAAAACAAAAAAATCCCTGCCGGCTCCGCCTGCAAACAAGTTATTTTTCGAAGTAGACCGTTCCAACTCCCGCATCTTTTCGAAACTGATACATAAAATCAAGGGGCATAAAATCTCGGTCAAGTTCGTTAATGGGCAAAATCGAACCAAGGAGGGGGGGGGATGGGGGGGGGGCTTTTTGTGAAAACAGAAAAAAAAACATAATTTCTTAATTATGATACGTATTGAATCCATTTAAAGTTATTATTACTTCTAGGAACAGGGCCAAAAACTTATGTATAACAGATTTTTGATATAATTAAAAAGTGCCTTAAGGGGGGGGAGGGGGGAAGGGGGGTTTTAGAAGAAAAAAATTCATAATTTCGTCAATTCCCAAGATTTCAAATCCGCTTAAATTTATTATAAATCATCTTAATATTATCTAAAACTTTTATATTGACAAGTTTTTTATAGGACCAACCGTTATAGCAAAAAAAATTAAAAACAAAAAAATCCCTGCTGGCTCCGCCTGCAAACAAGTTATTTTTTGAAGTAGGCGGTTCCAACTCCCGCATCTTTTCGAAACTGATACATAAATCAAGGGGCATAAAATCTCGGTCAAGTTCGTTAATGGGCAAAATCGAACCAAGGGGGGGGGGGGGGGGGATGGGGAGGACTTTTTGTAAAAACAGAAAAAAAAACCCATACTTTCTTAATTATGATACATATCGAATCCGTTTGAAGTTATTATTACTTCTAGGAGAAGGGCCGAAAATTTATGTATGACAGATTTTTGATATAATTAAAAATTGTCTTAAGGGGAGGGAAGGGGATTTTAGAAGAAAAAAAATCATAACTTCGTCAATTCCCAAAATTTCAAATCCGCTTAAATTTATTATAAATCCTCTTAATATTATCTAAAACTTTTATATTGACATGTTTTTTATAAGACCAACTCTTATAGCAAAAAAAAAAAAAAAAATTTTGCTGGCTCCGCCTGCAAACAAGTTTGGTTTCGAAGTATGCGGTTCCAACTGCAGCATCATCGCAAAAAGGTCATTTCTTCCGCAATTCCCGACAATTAGGTGCCCCACGGTCTGCGTCTTCGAAATCTACCTGTGCCTGTAGGCCGAGCCGTCAGGGATTTTTTATTTTAAAATACGTATTAGCGAACAATACTTGATACAAGAATAAAATAAATATTCTGCGTATCTTTTTAGAAATAATGTATACATATATATTTTATTTTATTTAAAACCATGTTCTTTTTTAAATATATATAATTTTTACTTATGCCATATAACTTTTAAGTACTTTCTCTGTTTTATTTCATATATTTATGAAAACTACAAAATATTTTGTTAATGAGTAATTTACCAACATACTGACAAGGATCAATATTACTTCATATTTAATTAGTACTTCTTAAAGTACTTCAGGTTTTCCGTTTAAAAGTCTGCCAAAAAACAAAACTTAAAATATTTATTACTTTCATATTGTATACAAAAAATGAAAGTGGCAGAAGGGAACTCAATATAAAAGAAAAGGCACATTTGACGTTTGAAAAGGATTAGCCCAAAACGTATACATATCAAGCGCACCAAGATATATGGCAGAGGTGTCCACCGAAGTCACGTCAATGAAGCTCGTACGCCACGTAACGGAAGGAGGGTGAACTACTAGAGATTGTTGCAATATAGGCAAACCAAATCGAAACGATTATTTCATTCGCAAAACATTTCGAATGTTGTATTATTTTTTATTTGTTCTTCAAGATTGTTTTAGGACATATTTCATTGTTTAAATAAAATATAATTTGTTGGAAGTTCTTTTAAAAGTTTATTCAGATTAAATTTCATAATGGTTGTAATAAATCTTTGACATTCTGCTTTACTATCTGATGAAATTTAAAAAAAAAAAAAAAAAGTAGACATAAATGTATCAGCTGTTATCCATTATTTAAAAAATGCAATTTTAATTTCTGCAACATAATTTTTGAGAACGTATTTATTTGGAACTTCTGCTATACCTATCGTTTTTTATATACGCCAAGATAAGACAACGTACCTAAATAAAAACTGTGGTTTATATTAATGGAACATTAATGAAAATGTATTTAAAAAAAATAAATAAATAAAATAAACCTTCTTTTAATTTATTCTTAAAAATCCAATTTCTTCCTTAAAGAAAAGTTGTAATATATTTTTCAAATGGCCATTAATCAGGTATAGCAAATAAGATGGCAAAGCCGTTATATTGATTCAACATGCCTCAAATGAACATATATAAATTTATAGCCAAATTTTTATAATATCAATAAACTTTGTTTTGAATCTAATAAAGTGATTTATCACAAATAAAAGATAAAGCGTTTTTGTTTTGTGTTTTTTCTTTTCAAAAAATATTACACTTTTTCCTTTTAGTTCTATTTTCTTTATATTGTATTTTATTTTTTAACATGTAATATTTTATTTTCTACTTTTTATTGTTTAAAGTATTTCATTGTTGCAATCTCACAACCAGCTGGCATATTTTAGAGATCGTGTTTTGGTACATAATTATCTTCATTGTTGAATCTCATATACAGTTGCAACAGTCGTATAGAATTTTTGGTGGCTTATCACCTGCGACCCGGATAACATAAAAATTCCATACAATTAATTTATTAATTTATAATTAAGTTGCAAAAATATAAAACTGTTTTACTGTCACCAAAAACATATATCTGTACATAATATTTAAGATTCTAACATAGTTTTAAATCAATTACAAAATTCCACATTTACATATATATATATATATATATATATATATATATATATAGATACAGGGTGTTCCGTTAAAGGGGTCCAATATTAATAGGGGTAATAGAGGAGATCACATGGAGCATAAATCAGTACATAAAGCCTGGTCGGATCTCAATAGTTTTCAAGTTACAGCAAATAGAATGAAAATTCGGAAATTTGTAAAAGAACCCTCATTGCTAAACTATCGATAATGCTACATAAAAACGAAGCACATATTTAGAAAGAGCAGAAAAAAACCTACAAAATGACATCAATTGTATTAAAATAGCAATATTTATTGACGAGTTACAAGCCCTGAAACAGTGAAAAAAGTACGAAATCCAATATACATCAAAATAGTTAATCGTTAATTCCAAAAAGACAACTCTAGCTACAACAAGGAAAATGTAGTAAAATTTGGTCCATTCCGAAAACTTTCGAAAAAGCTTACAATGAACCATATCGGTTTAATTGTGTGAGAGAAATTAATCAGTTTCTTAGTTACAACTCCGCTTTCTTTGACACTAGCAAAGGTTAAACTCCGCCCATCGCGATTGGAAACACCGCCTTTTTAATTACTCTCAACTATACATTTTCGATCATGCTTCTTCTGAGATGCAACATTTTTAATTATTCAAGAGTTGAATGAACCAAAATAACTTTACAATAATAGTCTACATTTTAAAGTGGTCTTTTATTGATATAAAGCTTAAGTTAAATTCCTTAAAATTAAACTGGTGGTGAAAATTCGGAAATAATTAAAAATATTGCGATTTGTAACTATTCAAGAAGTTTCAGTACATGTTTTACATGGACAATTATTGTATGTATATGTGCATCATAATTTATGATAGGAAATAATAATAACAAATAGCATAATAATTTTATTAATTATAAATTTAAAAAAGACACTAAATTTTAAATTAATTCATACAAACTTTGTAATTTACAATTTGAGTACACCACAGTCTGTGACTTACAAAATACTGTGCCAAAAAGTGTTGAAAATAAAAGAAAAATGACAAATAAAGAATTACATTCCACGTACTTTATGACATATGTGAAGCATAGTCTTCTGGCCTGCGCTGCACAGTTCAATGTCGGAAGGCAGACGAACGGACATTATTATAATAGGTGTTCGAAGTTGCGCCCATTAACAGAATCGCACAGCCGACAGCGACGTCGTAAAGATTGGCGAACACGCCGAAAAACTCCGACGGAGTTGGGAATGTCTCCTGCAGCGACAACGATTCGCGCTAGTAAATCCTCCGGTGTATCCACAGGCGTTTCATACACCAGCGATTTAAGGTGTCCCCAAACAAAAAAGTCTAACGGATTGAGGTCTGGAGAGCGTGCAGGCCAAGCAACAGGTCCACTGCGTCCAATCCATTTCCCAGGATATGTTGAATTGAGGTGATTGCGAACACCTATGAAAAAATGTGCCGGTGCGCCATCGTGCATAAACCACATATTGTGGCGCAATGTTGCTGGCACATTTTGCAGTAACTGCGGTAAGATATCCCGTAGGAAAACCAAGTAAGTACTGCCATTGAGTACATCTGGGAGTAAATATGGTCCTATGAGATAATCGCCGAGGACACCTGCCCATATGTTCACACTGAACTTTTGTTGTGCGTTCGACGGGAAAACAGTGTGCGGATTTGCATATGACCATGTGTGCATATTGTGCGTGTTTACCACGCCCTCTCTCGTAAATGTTGCTTCATCAGTAAATAAAATATTTTCCAGAAATTGTGGATTATTTTCTGTTACATTAAGCAACCAGCGTACGAATTCTGTCCGCTGAGCACAATCTGTTACTGATAACAGTTGTACCCGCTGCACATGAAAGGCGTGCATGTTTTCTGCACGCAGAACACGCCACACACTTTGGTGAGAAACACCGACTTCAGACACAGCAGCTCGTGTACTCGTGGAGGGGTTATCTTTAAAAATATTCAGTACATCTTCTTCCATTGCAGGTGTTCGTACATGTCGAGGTTTCCCTGCATCAATGCTTGCTGTATTAAACGATCCAGTCTCCCGTAATCGTCTATCGATTTTTATGAAGAGTTTCGAACTTGGGCAACGTCTCCTTGGAAATTGCTCACGGTACATGCGCTGTGCTAGACATGCATTTCCATGAGCTTGCCCGTACATCAGATGCATGTCCGCATATTCTTCGTTAGAGTATTCCGGCATAATTATTATACATCAACTTACTACAATCCCACTTACAACAGCCTCCCTTTAACATAACGCCCACTGATGACTGCTGTTTTATTACACTTTTCTTCCTATACACATAGAAAATTTGCATAAAAAGTACTTCTTCTTCATCATCCTGAAAGTTCATGGAGGAAACGCAGCAGTCACGGAGTTTGCTTTAAGACAAGGCGAGAGCTGCACAATATGTCATTCACTTGACCAGACTGAATAATGAAAGGGTATTGATAGAGGTTGATCAGAAATGTATAATTGAAAGATATTAAAACGGGGTGTTTACAATCGTCATGGGTGGAGTTTCGCTCTTTCCGAGCGTGCAACAGTACGGAGTTGTAACTAGGGAACTGCTTGATTTCTCCCATACAATTAAACTGATATGGTTTATTGTCAGCTTCTTCGAAAGCTTTCGGAATGGACCAAATTTTATAACATTTTCCTTGATGTAGGTAGAGTTGCATTTTTGGAATTAACGATTAACTATTTTGCTAAATATTTGATTTTGTATTTTTTCACTGTTTCAGAGCTTGTAACTCGCCATTAATTCTCAATATTCTAAAACAACTTATGTCATTTCGTAGAATTTTTTCTGCTCTTTCTAAATATGTGCTTCGTTTTTATGTAGCATTATCGATTGTTTAGCAATGAGGGTTCTTTTACAAATTTCCGATTTTTCATTCTATTTGCTGTAACTTGAAAATTATTGAGATCCGGCCAGGCATTATATACTGATTTATGCTCCGTGTGATCTCCTCTATTACCCCTATTAATATTGGACCCCTTTAACGGAACACCCTGTATATATAAATCAAGTTAAGGTAAATAAAATAGCGTAAAAGAAAAGAGTACTTCTAACCCCTTCGGGACGAGCGTCCTTTACGGATTTTTTAATATTTTACCACCGGTTTTTAAAAAAGAAATTTTCGCCTAGTTGAATCGCAGCTTACACTAAAAAATACCTGGTGGTAATATTCGAGGATTCTGAGCATCTTATGCGTCACTCGTCCCCAAGGGGTTAAGAAGCTATTTCACTCACGCGAAAACACTCGCTCGCTAATGTTAATCCTATGGGACAATTATTTTATATCTCGTTTGCATTTCAATATTTTTAAACGATTTTTTTTTTTTTTTTTTTTTTTTACATTGATAGTTTAGGTTGATCTCTATGTAGTTTGTTTTTTATTTTTTTATTTTGGGTGCAGTTATTTTAATGAGGATACTTTCACTTTTGAAACCGATTCCGAAAGTGAAAGTATCTTTATAAAAAAAATTCCTGACGGCTCGGCCTACAGGAACAGGTAGATTTCGAAGACGCAGACCGTGGGGATCCTGTTTTTTGGGAATTGCAGAAGAAATGACCTTTTTGCCATGATGCGGAAGTTGGGACCGCAATCTACCTTCCGACATTGATTTTTTTTGTTTTTGATATAAGGGTTGGTCCTATAAAAAACTTATTAATATAAAAGTTTTAGATAATATTAAAAGGATTTATAATAAATTTAAGCGGCATTGATATCTTGTGAATTGACGAAGTTATGAATTTTTTTCTTCTGAAACCCCTCTCCCCCCCCCCCTTGAAGCCATTTTTAATGATATCAAAAATCTGTCATACATAAATTTTCGGCACTTTTCCTAGAAGTAATAATAACTTTAAACGAATTCAATACGTATCATAACTAAGAAGATATGTTTTTTTTTTTGTTTTTTTTTTCACAAAAAGCACCCCCGCCTCCCCCGGTTCAATTTTACCCATTAACGAACTTGAGCGAGATTTTATGAATCAGGTTGGAAGAGATTTGTGCAGAATTATTGAAGTTATCGTATCCATACAAAAGTGACTAGTCTGTTCAGGGAAAGGAGATAACGAAAGTAAATAAACGGTTTGCAGAAAAATCGCCAAAGAGCCATACATTTGGCACAAATTCCCAGGTTGGCAAATTTTATTTTTTATTTCAATTTGTTAATTTGAAGCTCAAACACTTCAGCCAGTCTATTTGGCGCTTCTGGCACATCGCCAGGTTTAAGCATCGCCAATCCGCATGTGCATTTGTTTACTTCTGTTATCTCCTTTCCCTGAACAGACTATAGATAGATAGATAGATAAAGTGTTTTGAACTTGGGGTGGTTTTGGTTTCTGGGAGTCATGATCGGCGTGTATCTGCAAAAATATTTCAGTAAGTCCAACTTAGGGGAGAATGTAATAGATAGTATTTCTTACGAAATCTACCTAAAAACTTGTAAATAATCGAAAAAATTAAAAACGGCCTGCATAGAGATCAACCTCAGCTATCCAAAGCAAAATAATAATAATAATAAAATATTGAAATGCAAACGAGATATTATAAAATAACTTTCCCATAGGATTAACATTAGCGAGGGTGTGGTTTCATGTGAGTGAAGTAGGCTCTTAAGTTAGCCGAATGCAGTTGATAAATCGCTAAATGTTGTTCCCATCGCCAGCATTTGTATTTCAATCATTTCGAAAATTTAAATAATACATCCATTTAAAACACATGCCCTTTTAACTCATTATATTTTAAATACAATTTTTTTTAATAATAAATAACTGTAACCAAAACATTTTATTTGAACATCAAATCATTGGTTCTAATTTGTACACTCACTCAAACCATAAAACTGCTATTGGCGAGGGGGAAAAAAATGCTATTTGCAAGATTTACGAACATAAAATTACCAAAACATTTATTTATTTTATTTTGGTTATATTTTTGTGATTGCATTTTGTTTCTCGATAAACTGAGCCAAATCTGGCGATTAATTGCTGGTCGTCAATAAAACTGGCAAGTACTTAAAATCTAAACAAAGCAAATGATCTAAAAATGTGCAAAATTCAGAAATCCACAAAGCAATTGGTCGCAACCTGAGCGACTTTTTGTATTGTATTAGCTGACTATAAAATTTCTTATGTACGGAACACTTATTATTATTATTATTATTATTATTATTATTATTATTATTATTATTATGATTTAACAGGAAACATGAAATAGTCCATAAACACTAAAATGCGTTTCATATTGCTTTATTATTTTAAACAGATCGAAACTGTTGTTGTGAACGCGTGCCTTTTTCTATCATCGATCAGTTTTTACTGTAACTTTGATGGAATAAATGAGATGATACTCTGGATTGGCAAATGCTTTTTGCAGATATTTTTATCCTTGATTTTTCTTTTGAAGTTGAAACCTGCATCTAAAAAATATTAGATGTTGCCAAAAAATATTAGATTGCAGTGCGAAATCCTCGCACGGTTCCGTTGGTAATTTTCATTGTTGGAAAGTATAATTACATTTTGTGAACATATGTTGCAAATCTGTACTTAATCAGGGAAGATGTGTATCTTGTTTACTAGATTTATTGCCAAATATTTTTGCTACAGTTTGTTTTGATAAAGTTGTGTATATATTAAAAAAAAAAAAAAAAAAAAAAAAAAAAACATTCACAATATCATATTAATTTCGGGTGAAAAGGAATTAGTGCTACAAAGCATTCATTCCTTTTTTCCCGAAACTAATATGGTACTTTGAATGTTTTCTTTCTTTAAATATACATATCTCTGTCAAAACAAACTGTTTCGAAAATATTTGGAAATAAATCTACTAAACAAGATACGCAGCTTCCCTGACTGAGTACGGATTCGCAAAATATGCTCAGGAGATGTGCAGAGGGTAGATTTTGTGTTATTCCTAATGATATCATCCTAAAAGCTTCTGCATTGGCATTGGCATTATGTCCTCCGTTCCCAAGGTAGCGCAGTTGTTTCGATTTGCAGCCCTGCTAGTTGGAAAGCGTAATATGTATACGTTTTGGATTAGCCAAAGAGAAATTGTAGTAACCCCAGACGATGCCAAACCGTTTCTTGTTGTCATAGTTACCAGACACACAAATTATCATTAATAATCTCAAATCTTTCAACAATTAGTTTTACATCTGTAAATCATTTTATAACTGATGCTAGATCATTATGCATTCATAAATTAAGTGTCAAAAATAATAATGGAATGCATAATGGACCACATTCATACAAAGCTCTTTAATTGAGAGTTTTGAGATAATTACAATTTGTTAATTGAACATGAAATTTGACTTTGACCAAGAGCAATTTTGTGTATGTTTATGTTCGCTCTTCATATTTACACGGTTTAATTTCGTTAACAAAACCATGGGACCTAAAATTTCATACTGAGGTACATTGTTTATCTCATTATGTACACTGTAAAAAAAAAGGAAGAAAAAACTGCAAAAAACGCTGTTAATATTTATTGATACTTTTTTTTTTTACATTATTGCATTTTATTCGAAAAGTGTCAGCTCAAAAAATTACGTTTTCCGGAAAATTGGAAAACAGTTTAAGGAATAAAAATTAAATATTTTTTCTATTATTTGTTAAAATGTGCTTTTAACCATAGATTGAGATCTATTTTTGTCATTTTATTGCATTAATATCTCAAATATCACATTTTTTTTTTTTTTCAGTTGTGTCACTTTTCGAATAAATGTGCTATATGATAAAATTGAATCGCTTGATAAATACATCAATTTCTAGAAAATTATGATAAAAAGTGTACTTATTAACGAGGTTATTGATATTAAATAATAAAACCAAGCTGATACTGAGTGCAAAACAAAAGTCCTAAAAGAAATGAAAACGTTGGCACAGTTATGATATTTTAAAATGGAAATTTTGATGAAATTATGAAAAATTTCGTGCCCTCAGGAATTTTGTGCCCAGGTGCCCGTGCGATAGTCAGAGCTGGGTACATGTTTTTAAATTAAACTTTAAAAAAAATATTTCTTAATGTGTATAAATTGTACAGATCATATACAGTATTACACAAAACATCTAAAGCACATTTCCGTGGGGAATTGTCAACTGTTCAATCTATAGTTCATATACAGGGCTGCACAAAAAATTCAGATTTTTTTTTCTTTTGAAGGGAACTGAGGAAATTGCATTTCCAAATGTGTTATGTGTTTCACAAATTGTTTATTTAGACTCTTTCTTCACCTTATTATAGTTTTTAGCTAACACTGGTGGTGGACCTTTTGGACGTTTTTCTGATAACAGGTACTGAATTCCCCAGTTGGTTACTTTTTTCACACTACATTTGAATTTCCATGGAAACTAGTGAAGGTTGCTATGAAGGTCAACCACCAGTTGAAAAAATTGGACTATAAACTGTGATGTTATGTCATAGTATTCTGATTTGTGTTTCATAATCTATGCTTAACACATGATTTTATGTTCTTGTTCTTTAGATTTTATGATATATATATATATATATAAATAAAAAAAAAATGTTTTGAGTCTATCGGAAGTAAGTAAAGATTAAGCAAAAAAGTATTAATGTTACATTTATTATAAGGCTTATGACAAAAGTCTCTTCATGTGAACAGTGGATATTGTATTTAAAACTGTTTTCATATATAAATCCGCTTATTTCTGATGCAGATTTATATATGTCTCCCAGCAAAAGCACATGGTTTTAACGCTAACGTAAACAGCGATGCCTCCCTCCGCCAAGGTTGCTTTAGTCTTAAAAACTCGCCAATTCGAAATTCAAGACGAAACTCGGAAACAGCATGCGCGGTGACAACCTTCGTAGGGAGACATCGCAGCAGGGAATGCATCGCAGTTTTGATCCACCAGTCTACATTTGCGCTGCAAGCGAATCCTCCATAAGGACTCACTTATGTAGGATCTCTAATGCGCCACTGCGTGCGTGATATCTAAATTTAAAGTTTTCATGGTGGACTGCTGCTGCTGCTGCAGTAGCGACCATCCCATGATTGAAGATGTAGGAAGCACGGAGGAAGATAGATGGAGGGGAAAGTAACGTTGAAATTTTACAATACAGTTTTTCTCCTTATAGATGGCGCCACGGTAAACTGAAGGCTATCCTAACCTGCTTCTGCAATGCTTTTCAATGCGAAAAGCATTCATTTTTTAAATGTTTTTGATTGAAAATTTGAACTTTAAAAAAGTCAAACAAGTAGAAATTTCATTAAATAAAGTTTTCTTCACACCATGCATATATTTTAATAGATATTTGGTGTTTCGATTGCTTTTTATAACTCTTTAAATAAGAGTTCATCCTGACAGAAGCATCTGAATAGTAGTCATTTAAAAATAAATATCACGGATATTGTACTGCGAAGAAATACGGAATGGACGTATAATTTTTAGAGATTAAAAGTATTATTCAAATAAAAACAGCTTCAGATTACAGCCAAACAAATAGCACTCTATAAGACAATTTAAATGGCCATGTCAATTAGCCACAGACATTAGCATTCATTAAGTATAACATTTTAAAAACATATACACTAAGATCGATATACTAGAATAAAAATTTCTTAGTTTAAAAATGATTACATGCATATAACTTTAAATTAAAGTATAATAAAAAGCACTCATCTTTGGAGCTCTAAACATACTTAAAAAAAAAAAAAAATTCTTCGATTTTTCTTTTGTTTATCTCATCATCATAGCCCGATCTACATCCCGGAATAAAACATTTATATCCCATCTTATATTTATGACATATAATTGCTATAATTAAAAATAATCGAGTAATATACTTTCGGAATTTAACATGTAATCTAATGACATTCTGTTTAAAGGCTGCCGCCAAATTTTACAGCGCCCTCTTTCGTTTAAAAAAATATGACTTGCATTTTCGATATCCTCGCCTATTCTAGTTTCCCCTCCAGGTTCTTTCTCCGTGGTCGGAAGTATTGCTGCTCTAACCGTTATTGCTATGAAATAATATATCTAATATATGAAATAAAAATAGTGGTGTGAGTAGAATATTTTAGCAATACTAGTAAGATAGTGATTTTGTAAATCCCCAAAGAATAAACATGGGTGCCACAGCAAACGGAAGCTGGAGAAGACTACTGATTCTCACTGGATTTTACCTAAATTTTCTTTTTCCCGTGTGATTTATAAAATAATAAGAAAATTTTTCTTCCAAAATGATTTAAAATAATTAAACAATAAGAGAAAAATAAAATAACGATTTTTCGTCTCCAATGCAAGAAATTGTTTACTTAACATTTTTTTTTTCGCGTTTATGTGTTTGACGAGCAGGGAAGACCGAGCTATGCTTGGTCAAAATTAAATTTGAGTTCAAATATCATGACCCATGACCAAAATGACCCACTAATTGAATTTTCTCGAACATGTGACTTAGCCCAACAGTCTTCTCGTGCCCGAAAACCATAGGATGCAAAATTTAGTGTAAATAGTCTGAGCCGTTTTTAAGATAAAATAGCTTGACCCATAATGACCCATGACCAAAATGACCCACTAATCGAAATTTCTCGAACATGTGACCGAACCTAATAGTCTTCTTGTTCCCTAAACCTGTAGGGTGCTAAATTTATTTCAAATTCTCTGAACCTTTTATAAGATAAAATAGCTTGACCCATAATGACCCATGACCAAAATGATCCACTAATTGAATTTTCTCGAACATGTGACCTAGCCCAACAGTCTTCTCGTGCTCGAAAACCATTGGATGCAAAATTTAGTGTAAATTGAGCCGCTTTTTAGATCTTGACCCACAATGACCCAGAAATGACCCACTAATCGAATTTTCTCGAACATTTGACCTAGCCCAATGATTTTTGCGTGCCAGAAACTCGTAGGATACAAAATTTAATCAAAATCGTTAGAGCCGTTTTTAGATAAAATTAATTTGACCTGCTTTGACCCAAAAATGACCCACTAATCGAAAGTTCTCGAACATGTGACCCAGCTCAATAGTCTTCTAGTGCCCAAAAATAGTCGGACACAAAATTTCGTCAAAATCTTTTGAACCGTTTTTTAGACACAATTGGCTTGACCCAAAAAATATGACCATAAATATGACCATAAAAAAAAAATATCAAAAAAATATGACCATAAAAATGACCCAAAATGACCCACTAATTGAATTTTCTCGAACATGTGACCTAGCCCAACAGTCTTCTCGTGCCCGAAAACCATTGGATGCAAAATTTAATGTAAATTGAGCCGCTTTTTAGATCTTGACCCACAATGACCCAGAAATGACCCACTAATCGAATTTTCTCGGACATGTGGCCTAGCCCAATGATTTTATCGTGCTCGAAACTCATAGGACACAAAATTTAATCAAAATCGTTAGAGCCGTTTTTTAGATAAAATTAATTTGACCGGCGTTGACCCAAAAATCACCCACTAATCGAAAGTTCTCGAACATGTAACCCAGCCTAATAGTCTTCTCGTGCCCGAAAATGGTCGGATACAAAATTTCGTCAAAATCGTTTGAACCGTTTTTTAGATACAATTAGCTAGACCATGACCCGAAATGACCCACAAATCGAATTTTTTCGAACATGTGACCTAGCCCAATGGTTTTCTGGTGCCCCAAAACGGTAGGATTCAAAATTTCGTCAAAATCGTTAGAGCCGTTTTTAAGATAAAATTTGCACACACTCATATATATATATATATATATAACCACACACAAGATTTGCTCGTATTAGAATGTATGATATTATCTTAAACATAGAAACAAGAAATTCTTTCAATTCTTCATTTATCCGAGGGCCAATAGAAGCTAATTTTTCGATGTTTAAGTTAAAATAGTGGTGTGAGTAGAATATTTTAGCAATACTAGTAAGATAGTGATTTTGTAAATCCCCAAAGAATAAACATGGGTGCCACAGCAAAGGGAAGCTGGAGAAGACTATTGATTCTCACTGGATTTTACCTAAATTTTCTTTTTCCCGTGTGATTTATGAAATAATAAGAAAATTTTTCTTCCAAAATGATTTAAAATAATTAAACAATAAGAGAAAATAAAATAACGATTTTTCGTCTCCAATGCAAGAAATTGTTTACTTAACATTTTTCTTTTCGGTTTATGTGTTTGATATTATCTTAAACATAGAAACAAGAAATTCTTTCAATTCTTCATTTATCCGAGTGCCAATAGAAGCTAATTTTTCGATGTTTAAGTGATCATATTTGTTACATTTCTCTGTATTTTTTTTTTAATTGATATGTTTAAAACGCAAAAATTATCTGTTCTGTTTATATTTTCCATTACAAAAATTAATAATAATAATAATAATAATAATAATAATAATAATAATAATAATAATAAAACGCGTTTTTTGCAGTGGACCAATTAGCGAATCTGTTCCAAAATTTTTCCTCTTCCTGGATTTCGTTCTAAAGCGCAAAAAAAAAGAGAGAGAGAACTATGCAAAAGCCCATTTTTAATGTCGTTTTGGGGGTGTCTCTGGGGGTACTCGTGATTCATATGTTTTTTAAATTGTTCCCAAGCATTTTGAGAACGAAAAAAAAAGATAGTTTAAAAGATGTAATATGCAACATATCGCGAGACAAAATGAACTATAGTAAAACTGGGACTTTTAAAAACGACTATGAAATAAAACCAAACAAAACAAAAAAAAAAATCATGAGGAATTTCTTAATAGCCCATTTTATAGTCAGGAATGAAATAGTCAGGAATTTATACAAAATGTAATCTCATTGTTTGATTATATTATTCAGCTAAAAATAGAGAACTAGTTCAGCAAAACGAAAAGAAGATAATAAATAGACGGCCACTATAACCTGTGTGTGTATGTTATGTTTGCGTTATGCTTACGCATTAAGTTATTCAGGAACGTTGACGTGATTCACGTCATTTGGATATCTTTAACTCCGCCTACGCACTATCCTGATACGCTCTGTCTCGAAAATATATACAATATTCATATTTATACAATCAATGTACTATACGTACAAATACATTGGTTAGAAACAGTATCATTATTACATACATTTGTAACATAAAAACAAGTGCAATTTTGATTTCGTTAAATAATGCATCGTACAAAAAGACGTCTATAGGCGGGGCTTATTGATTAAAAGCAAAACATAGTCGCGGAAGTGTTAATATATATAAAATTAAAAAAAATTAAAAAAAAGTTAAATTTGGACGATCATTTCTTGTTTATAGCATTTTAACGGCATTTTAACAAACTGCTTTTTTTGTTACAACCGAATTGACTGGTGGTTGTAATAGTGTTTGCTATGACCGATTATCTGCGGGAGGGATAAGTTTCGAGGAGCGAGAGAGAGTGGAGGCTCGACTCCCATCTGTGAGGGAGGATCTTTCTAAAGTACTATAATCCGTATTCACGCAAATTTCGAAGAAAATTACGGAAAATTGGGAACATTTAGAACGACGATCGCAGAATGAGTTCTAATCTAGAATCTACCGTCCAGGGTTGCCAGTTTAGGCCTCTTATTTTATTCAGAAAATCTGAATTCATGCCTGAGATTCCGAATACAGTGGAACTCCAGATATACGTTACCTGAGTTGTACGTTTCCCTCAGTTATACGTTTCAACTCAGCGGTCCCGACCACTTGCCATTTAAAATTAGCTGATTTATACGTTTTGAATTACACATTTCCCTCAGTTATACGTTACGTTTTTGCCTCTCCGGACGAATTTATTTTTCATTTATCCATTTTGAAACCGGAAACACTAACGACGCGGTCGAGGAGTCTGATTTGAAAGATCCCACTCAAACTTCAGAGCTGATGTGAAAGCTTTTGACGTAGTAAATCATATCCAGGGGTGCGTCAGTAGTAAAAGCAATAACCATAAGGCGGCTGTATTATTAACAAACATGCGAAATTTACTTTTCAGTGTCGGCTCTGCCGAAAAGAAACAACCGAAGATTAGTGATTATTTCAACAAGATTCCATAAACTACTGAAATGTCTTTTGATAAATGATTTATATGCCAAGGCGATTCCAACGATTTCTTTTAAGTACTCTATGTGTATTAAACATAATTTTAATAAATCTTTTAAGATAAAATAAGTTCATGTGTACTTCTCTTATGTTCTTTTTTTCTTCTCATTTCTATTTCCAAAAATTTATGTCATGGGTGCAGTACTACTTAGGAAACTTCTGTTTTCAATATAAAAGGTAGCAAACACCTCAGCGGATCAAAGTTTTCATGATATATTTTAAAAATTGTTCCGGTAAACCATTAATTGAGTTGTACGTTTTACTGAGTTATACGTTTCGTTTGTCCGGTCCCGGGCAAAACGTATAACTGGAGTTCCACTGTAGTTATTTTTGCTTTGTTGAAAACAGTCATTTCGTGATTACATTCACATAAAATCTTGTTTAGCAATTTCCTGTATGAATTCAGATTTTCTAAAACGACTTTTTCAAAATTTTATGATTTTCAGCGTGACAGTAGGTATTCAACCGTAAGTACACAAAATTACAAGTCTCTAACTTATACAGTTTCTGTGGCGGACAGACAGAGAAGCGAGACGAATAGAGTTTCTTGAGATGAACGAAATCCTAAAAAAGAAAAAAAAACACAACGCAGTTTAAAAAAAAAAAAAAATAGCAATTGCTGTCCACAGCCGGTAATGTGTGCGAATTTTTTCGTGAGGATATGTATGTGATCAACACACTTCGTACTATACTAAAAAATAGTTAAGTTTTATGCATAGGACATAGGACATCTGAAAACGTACATCCAGCAATTATGGCAGCTAGTCAGTCCTATAACCGAATTCTTTTGAGTGTCTCTGTAAATAAACGATAAATTCTACGAACTCAATAATCTACAGAAAATGTGCTGTAGTGCAAGTCAGTAATCTATATAAATTTCATTGAAATAGTGTAACAACCTTAAAATACACTGCAAACGAATTTTCTTCGAAAATCCTAATGTAATGGAATTTATTTGTACGTCCCTGTAAACGAACTATAATTGCTACTTACTCTATAGAAAATATGTTGCCAGACTACTTATTGATACATATCAATTTCTTTATGTTTGAAATAGTGCAACATCATTAAAATACACTGAAAATGTTTTCCCCCATTGACCGTTATGTAACGGAATACTTTTGAGTGCCCTTGTAAACTAATCATACATAGTACACACTACATTTTCAATATCGAACATGCCATGGTAAACCTCAGTAACATACATTAATTACATGGCAATCGGAGAAATTTTACGCGAGTTAGAACACGGCCAGAGAGACAGACAGATGGTCAGAATTTATAAACACTAACTATGTTGGAAAGTGTAAACAGTAACCAAGATTTTTTTCATCAGGGGGGAATGTTCCCTCCTGAATCCCCGAATAAGTCAATTTTTAGTCCTGTTTTTCCTTTTATGTTCATAGGTTTAAAATCTGCCCCTCTGATTGTCCAGCAAAAAGGCAAAATTGCAATATTGTTTTCACTTATTATTTTATTTGCAATGCTAAAAAAACATGATTATACCACATTATATAAAAAAGTTAATCTGATATATTAAAATGAAAATTTGTCTGTTTGTTTGCACTTCTATACAAATCAACAGTTTGGAAGCCAGAATTGTGAAATGTTACATATAGGTGTATTAAAACACGGTTGAGGCAACTAAAGCAATCGGGAATCGAAATAATGTATGATTAATTTTTAATTTAAAAAAAAAAAAAAATCTAACAGCCTTTTCCTATCAAATTTACACATTTTTCGTTATAGCAGCTGCCAACAATTAAAAATCCACGATAAATTTCTTTCTACAATAATTAAATTATCCACGTAAAAAATGAAAATGAAATAAACAGTTTCAACAATTGAAATAGAGATTAATGTAACGTCGTATTGGTAATATAACAGAAATTTTCAAACGTTTTTCAATAATACAAGGAGAATGATTATGTGTAAGTACAGAAAGCAGGTTACTATGACGTCATTAAAGAATTAAAAAGAAAATTAATATCACGTCATATTGAAAGTTTAACGGACTTTTTTTTAATGTTTGAGAATCATTCAATGAGAGTATATCAATATGAGTAATAGAGAAAGCAAGTAGATTTGACGTCAGCAGGTGAATATAACGTCATTTGGGTTTGAGAAACGTATTGAATCATGATAAAAACCCGATTATGGAAATATTGACATATTTTAACATTTTCAAGTTCTCTGTACAACATGTTTAATTTTGATATTGATTTTTCAACACAAAGGTTTTTAAAGTCCCAGACAATGCCCTGTACTTCAGCTAGTTATATGTATGAATGTAATCCTTGAGTGTATTAATGATTGCTCAATGTATTAAAACTGCATTGTACCCGTAGAATTATATCAATTTAAATAACGCTTGTATTGCAATGAAACCTTTAGCTTAGTGAACTTATTAACATGGGCATGTCAGTGAAAGGGTTAAATAAGGATTCAGGGCGAAATACACACCCTTACTCTTCTCTCTCTCTCTCTCACACACACACACACACACGAAGAAGAAGAAATTTCTGCTTAAATTATTCATTCTGGAAAATTTTGGTAGAAGCTTATTTTTTAAAGGTTTGATATTTCTTAATTATTAAATTTGTGAATTGATTTTTATGTTGATGTGGTTAAAAATTGTCTTTCCGTGTGTTCTGTTAAAGAAAAAAAAATCTTAGTTCAGTTTATGTTATGTTATTATTCATTTTTTAAAAATTAGCCTTCGTTAGCGGCACATCTGTTCCAAAATCTTGCCTCTCCCTGGATTTCTTTCTATTGTCGCCCATGCTCAAAACTGCAAGTATTATTCATTTTGAGGAGGGAAAAAAATATTCCATATGAGGTAATTGCTGCATTTGTATCGTTCGTAAAGTGTAGATATTTGCGACATCTCAGATTTTATGAACACCAAAAAGGCGGGATTGCCAGGCTGATATTTTCTTGTTTATTCCCCTGATCAGAATTTCGAATTTCGAATCTGTTGCCATGTGAAGGAATGCATAAAATTTCTCGAGCGAATTCTTTTTCTGTAGGATGTCGAACGCAGTGATGATATGTGATTAATGAATCCAAAAGAGTTAGAATTTTCAGTAAAATGGGTAATTTAATGTATATATTTTTCTTTATCACCGATTTCAATCCAGCAGCCAACGTTTTTTGCACTTCCCAACATAGGTGAAAAGTGTTTATGAATTCATGTGACCCAACTCAATAGTCTTCTCGTGCCCGAAAATGATAGGATACAAAATTTAGTCAAAATCATTTGAACCGTTTTTTAGATACCATTAGCTTGACCCTGACCCATTGTGACCCAAAAACGGTAGGATACAAAATTTTGTCGAAATCGTTAGAGCCGTTTTTAAATTTGCATATATATATATATATATATATATATATATAAGTTTTTTATTTCCAATTTTACTATTTCCAATTTTTTTCTGGTAATAATACAGTATACCTGGATGAATATACTGATCTTAGCATAAATGCCACTATTTTTATGAAATACTGTATTATTTTTAAAGCACGTGTGGATACATCCAGGCTAATGATTATATCTACACGTGTTTTTTCATATCCAATTCTAATTTAAATCTCTTGTTATTCAATTTTCCATTATATTTAGTTCATATTTCATTTCAAAATCCATTTGTATTCACTTGATATCAACTTCAAATTATTAACATTTTATGGTTTATTATATAATTTTTTTTCTTTCTCTCTTTTTAAATATTCTTCATATTTTCAGTATTTTTGGTCAATTACCATTGAAGCAAATGCTATGGTAAAATTATGATTGCACTTGTTAATTTATTAACTATGTGGTATTCTGCCTACACTTTATTACTAATTATCTCTTAGGAGATTTAATTAGATTGTTACAAGAACTTGATATGTTTTTTGAAATTCAAAGATATTATAATTATATATATATATATATATACACACACACAAGATTTGCTCGTATTAGAATATATGATAACTAATCGCTATGTATGCAGCCAACTGACATTTTAATTAAAAGACATTTAAACAGAATGTTTAAAATAATTTTGAAAGTAAGTATAAACGCTGTTTACTGTTGAGATGAATCCACACCATTAAAATCAGTTCAGATTACACTCCATTTTTGCCTGATAAAAGCTTACCACCTTGCAGTTTATGCGGACGACGCTACAATCTAAGCTTACGCTCATCACCCATACACACTTTACAGGTATCTGTAGACTCACATTGATGCCTTCTTAGACTGGTGCGACTTATGACGCATTAAAATCAATTAAAACAAAACTGCTGCTGTTTATTTCTCTAGAAAACTAACATATCTCAATAGAATAACCATTAATAATACCACAATACCTTGGACTAATGAAGCAAAGTACCTGGGAGTAACCCTTGACCAAAGATTTTCTTTCAAAAATCATATCCTCACCATCAGAGGGAAAGTCACTAGAGCTACGATTGCACAAAAACCTCTTCTTAATAGTAAAACACTGGCTATCCATAACAAGCTTCTTCTTTATAATTCCTGTATTTTACCTATTATCACCTACGCCTGTCCGGTCTGGGGCTATATCTGCAAATCCTCCATGAAAAACCCCAGCCAACTTCATAACAAAAATCTGCGTATTGTCAGAAATGCCTCTCGCTATCACCGTAATAGCACTGTTCGCAGAGACCTAAAAACTACCACATTAAATAAAAGAATCAACCACCTTGCCAAAAAATTTTATGAAAAATTATATGACCTCCCTAATGATATAATCGCAGAATTGCCGGATTATGACGCATTCGAACCACATCACCGCAAGCGTCCAAAATATTCTTGCATTATTGAATATGAGCATTAGTGCTCACCATTCTGAAAATTTCTCTCTCTTACTTTTATATAAATTTGTAATTTCCTAATTAAACTTATTCCTATGCTATACCAAAATAATAATAATAATAATAATAAAATAAATAAAATTTGTATGGCCTAGTTTCTTAATTAAAATTATTCCTAAGCTATACCAAAAAAAAAAGAAAAGAAAAGAAAATGTTTACCCTTTTTAAGTGCCTTTTTTGTTAAAGCTTAGCTTTGCCTGCCTTTTCCACCTGGCATTTATGTGCTGTTTTTGAACATGTTCCGAACCCTATTTTACACTTCTTCAATTTTTTTCAATAGTTATTTTTAACTACAGCTATACCATTTTACATTTTTCTATTTATTAGACTCTATCCTTAATCTCTTTTGCTTTACTTTTTTATTTCTATTGTTTAATTTTCTCCTGTTTTTAATTGTTCTTTCTTATGTAGTTAATACTACATCTAACTTTTCCCAACGGCTCAATATTTACAAGACACTTTACTCACAAATAGACTGGGCGTAAAGTTGATCTCAACTCGGAAGCCCCTTAACCGACATCAACTGTTCGGCTTACTCAGTTATGATACTTTGAATTTCATGCATTTCAGCTTTTCTGCTTTTAAAAACACCTTTTTCCATTTTTAGTGAACTTACACGTTGAAAATTCTTAACATTTTAAGTATCATAACTGGGTAAGTTTGGCCATTGAAGAATAAATTTGTATTATTTTACTTTTTAGAACACTTAGAAACTTTTCTAAATAAAACTAACAGGATCTAGGCATAGTATACATTTTTAAAATTTAACTATTTAAAAAGTAACCATTTTAACGTAAATCGATTTTTATATGATGCAAAACAAAGTTTGATATATTTTTGCAATTGGAACTGTACTTCTAAAACTAACGGTTTAGAAATTAGCTATTGGTACACGATCAGAAGAGACACCCTGTATATGAAAAAACACATTTTTAACAACATCATTTGTAAAACATTAAATTTGATCCCCGATTCATTGCAGTCATATCTGTCAACGCATATCCAAAGCAAATCCCACAAATATTATTTATAAGGCTTATAATAAAATTCAATTCATCCTAACAAATTTTCAATATGATTTTCAAATTAATTACAATTGTAATAAAATTAAGTAAATTTGCCACATACCGCACAACTTTATACGATGCTCTTCTCTTACTTCCTTTCTTTCTTTCTTTTTTTCATTAAAATAAAATCACAGATTTTTTTCTTTTCCAGTTCTCATTCTCTAAAGACGCAGTAATGACAAAATAAAATAAAATAAATAGAAACACATAATCCCCCCCCCCTTCTTAAAAAAGCGTCAGAATAAGCCCTCATACTCTATGAGCATATAGCAAGATCCCTTAACGATCAAATTAAAAAAAAAACCGCCATCCAGCAACGCCGGCCAAAGATACCTGCTCTCTAATACGACCCAAAATACAACGTGATCGAAATTTCGATCACGTTGTATTTTGGAAGGTTTTAATTAATTAAAACCTTCACATACCATCCTAGTTAAAGAACATCTTTTACTTTTCATTCCAAAAAAACCCTATAACTACAAACGATTTCATGATACTGTAAGCATCCACACAACAATTTACAATATTTTTAAGTTACATCACTGTAAGCATGTAAAATGATTTGTTATACGTACTGAATGGAAGCATTTACATTATTGAAATAACAAGAACGAAAAATCATGCGTCAAGCATAGATTATGTAACACTTTCCAACGCTTCCAAAATAATTTTACAAATCATTACCGTTTAATAAGCTGAAAGATAACATCTAAGTACACCATTTGGAAAACGCATAACATATTTAAAAACGTAATTTCAGGAATTTCCAACGTATACAATATTCGGAAAATTATCCTAATACTTTTATTCAGCCCTGTATAGGATCTATAGATTTGTATATATACTACATAGGATGCTAAATATTAGTTTAGTTTGGAAACGCGTAGCACAGTTTAAAATTCTACTTCTGTAGTTTCTGTCAATAAACGGAAATGTGTTCGCAAACTTTTGTGCTACCCTGTATATGAAATACAGAATTTATACACACCAAGTAACAGACCAAAAGTGAGTTAAATTTAAAATCGCGTTCAGAAACTTAAAAAAAAAACGCACTTCCAGGAATTATTTGTAACAGACAGTAGAAAATTCTTTTGTGTGTCCCTGTAAATGAACGATGACTGCTGTACACACACTATTCTGTAGTAAGCCTCTTGTACTGCACCTTAGTGATATATATAAATTTCAATGCGTTTAAAATAGTGAAACATTATTTAATTAAACCGCAAACAATTTTTCTCCATAGACGTAATGTAACGGAATTCTTTTGACTGTCCCTGTAAAGTAACTATAAGTGCTATGCACACCCTATTCCATATTAAGCTTCTTGTAATGCACCTTAGTGATATATATCAATTACAAAGTCTTTGAATTTGCGTAACATCATTAAAATAACCCGCAAAAGATTTTTCCCCATAGACCGTAATATAACGGAATTCTTTTGAGTGACCCTGTAAAAAAACTATAAGGGCTATACACTTCAGTTGAAATAGGGAACATGCTATAGATAACGACAATAACATATAAAAATTGCAGGGCAATCCGAGCATATTTACGGGAGTAGAGCACGGACAGACGGCAGACGGCCAGACAGCAGACGGCCAGACGGCCATACGGCAGACAAACCGAAGTCATAAACACTTTTCAACTAGGTTGGAAAGTGTTAAAAAGTAACGATTATTTGCAATAAAATAACTGTGGAGTTATTTATGGTTGCTTGTAACTAACTCTAAGAGCTGCATAGGTTACGTTTTGACGAATGACGGGAATCAAAATGCGAAGCGGATTCTGATTGGTTGCTCATAAACCAAGTTTCTAAACCGATAAAGTCTATAGCGATTTCGGAACTGATGCTTTACACTCACGCAAACATGTAAACAAAAGTTTGGCGATTTTTTGGTTGGCGCGATTTTCAAGACTGCGCCAAACGAATAACTTAATACAATGGCTAGGTTGCCATTAATGGAAAAAATCCCCCAAATTTGGCGACTTTTTCCCTTTTTTTAACCGATTAATTTATTTATTTTTTCTGCGTGAGTGTAAAGCATCTTAGCCGCGATTTCTCTTTCCCTTAAAGATTTGAAAGGAAACATTTTGTACTGCGGTTTCAATTGTTAATTGCAATTTCACCCAGGGTCGGACTGGCCCAGGGGAAAGGGCGCAGACCTTGGATTTTCAGAGGGCGCAACAATTTTAACGAACTTAAATCAATTTTACTTACTTGTGTTGTGTCTGAATTGATAAAGTTTGACACATTCGCATAGCAATAGCACCAAGTAAGAAAAGGGCTTAATATATTTCTGAGTTCAGATAGACGACTTCGCTATATTCCCCGTGCATGTTTGATGTTCCATTAAATCTACACGATGCTACACAGTTTTTCAAACTATGTCATGTAATATTCAAAAACTCTAGAAAGTTGAATACAGATTACCTTGTATCCAACTTTATTCTTTTGTCCATAGATACCTTAGAACAGTCGTGGTATAAAAGTGATCACTCCTTATTAACTATCCTGCAAATAAGGTATAAAAAATTACATCGGTACCAATTTATTGGGAATAATTTCTACTGTTAAATTCTATTCGAAAATTTTGCTTCGGCGATTGTCTACATATTAAAAAATGCACTAACGTTGATTTTTCAAATTGCAACACCTATGTTTTAGTTCCCTGGATCAAGACAGCCTGGGAATACAGTTATCTGATTTTTTTACAAAGTTAAAAATAAATTGTGTTAGGGATTTATCTGAAATTTCGGAAAATAAAATTTAATTCTTACAAGAAAAAGTACTGAACACTCATTTAGTCAGGAGTAAAATTATACAGGAACTTTAAATTTATAATAAACTTTCTTTATATAAACGTAAATACTACAAAATGTTTCTGATAAGTGTCTACTTGTTATTTTCTGTAGATTCTTTGAAAACAGAAAGCGATCACCTTAGACTGTAGGAAGGTTCTTTGCATCTCGAAAACTAATTATTCAAATGAGCTGTACACCTACACACATTTTTTGAATACAAAAATTAATGTAGACGATAATGCATATTTTTAATATGAATTTATTAATAATTTTCATGGGCCAACGATTGAGTTTGGCTGCTTCCAATAACTGAGCCAACCAACCGTCGTCGGTCTAAAGATATGAGTTCCCATTTGACCAACAGTTATGTTTGCTGGAAAAACTGTGCTAATAATAATATTAAAATATGCAGATAATTAATCCTATTTTCATTAGAAACTTCAACTAATTTTTTGATTTTTTGGCAAAAATTAATTATGCTTCTAGAACTAAAACTATTATGTAAATAAATTTTACTTTTATGACTACTAAAATGCAAGAATATCAGTGCAAAGAGCTCCAACCTCTATTTAAAGAATAAATATTTATTTGACATATATGAATTAGTTATCAAGTCAGTTATAAACATGGTATAGATGCAATTTCTGATATAATCTGACATCAAATGCTGTTTATTTACTACAGCTTATTTTTTTCTTTAGTAAAGTAGCATCTTTAAATGTGGTCTCTGACTGTGTCTGCCTCATCACACATACAAAATAAAGATTCAGTATGCAAAAATCGTTCAGAAAATATTAATGTCGCAAACAAAAATTTACTTTCAGTATAGAAATGGAAATTTTGAAACTAAAACTCATGCTTAATTCTTTCTTTTGAAAAAGTACCACATATTATAGCAGTATTTGAATGTCCAAATATAGGGGTATTTGAATGGGAAAATAACAGTTGCTTGTGAACATATTACATTTGCAGCATTTGGGTTAAGGAGAGGCAGAAGGAGGAGGAGGCATTTTGTGTGCTTAAAAAATACTTTATGCATCCTTGAAATGCTGAATTGATATCGCACACGCACTATAAAAATGTTTCTACTGACATCAAAAATAGCGATCAGTAGCCTTAAATTGCTAAAATAATTGAGTAAATTTACTTTTCTCAGCACACTCTTCCCATGATTTGCAAATTTCTCATGATAGTTAGAGATCAAGGCAAAGTAAGTTTCCGTAATTGAAAGAAATCCTCCGGGGATTGTAATCCTGCAAGCGACAGGATTTTGCGACCAGCATTTTATAATTCAAAAAAACCTACAAAAGTTTCTGAATAGTAGTCATCGCTTTATTTAATGATCAATTTTTCCGTCATTAAATAAAACAATTTTTTTTATTTAAAATACATACCAGAATTTCCGAATAGTTATTTAATGACGGGAAGGTTGTTATTAAATAAAGCTAACCGAAAATTTTGTTAGATATTTTGAATGAAAAAAGGCTGGCCGCGCGATCACAGCTTGCAGAATTGCAATCCAGAAGTGTCATCGAGGATATATTTATTCCTCGAAAAGTTATGCTTTCCAGTCAACAACAAAAGCCACACAAAACGTTTTTACCTTCTAATATTTATCTCTCTCTTTTATAAAGTTGTTTTTCGAAAAGCATGTGGTTTCAATTATTGTCTGAGTGCAACGAAGACTCATACACAGCGCAGTATTACTTTGCCCCATATATAGCTACGATGGATATTAAAATTTTTCGTCAAGCATAACTCAAAAAATATTTAACGGATTTCGTTCAAATTTTTACAGCAGATACCTATAAAGGTGACAACGGCGCCTATTTATTACCAAGAATAAATGTCAAATCGTTTAGGAATTATATTGAAAAATAAATAAAAAAGCACAATTAAAGTACATACGTCACGAAAATTTAGTACATATGTCATTTTCACCGGCGGAGATTTTCGTAAATATAAGATTTTAAAAGTTCATGGAGTAACATGGAGCAAACAAATATGCACGCACAGTACAATACAATATCAGTACAATAAAACATATTTCCATTTAATAAAAATGAAAAATTAATCTGGAATTTTTTCTGTTTGAAAGAAAAACATCTGCAATAACTTTGTATTAGAGATTTGGCGCAAATCTCACCATTGGCAGCTTTTTATTTCGCGTGTGTAAATAGGAAACAATTCTTTGATGTGTAAATGTTTTGATTTGTGGCATTATTTCTTCTTATTTTCTTTACCTTTTTTAGTATTTTAAAAGGAATTAGTGAAAGGCATGTATTTTAAATATAATGAGTGGAAGACACGTATTTTTAATGTTATGTATTTCAAATGAATTGAGTGAAAGGTTTATAGTTAAATAAAATTAATGCAATATGAAGATGTTATGAGAACAATATTTGGCGATTTATCAACTGCGCCAAGTTAACATAAAAGTACCAATACATAAGTGAAATGAAACAAGGCACAGATGTCATATACGCAGAAACGTTGGCGCGATTTTTTCCCCCACCAATTTGGCGAAAACTTTGTTTTTGAATTTTAGTTACAAATAGCAGTGCAATAATAGCACGTGATTTTTTATTTCAATATAAAAATAAAATAACGTAATAAATGTAACTTCTACTATTTTAAAAAAGGAAATAAAAATAAATAAATAATAGTTTGATATCAATAAATATTGATATAAATATAAAAATAATCTATAGAATTAAAATAAAAATAAAAGCAAATAAACACAACAAACAGTTTTTGCCAAATTGGCAGAGATAAAATCGCGCAACGTGGTGAGTATATGACATCTGCGCCGGGAGTTTTACCCTTTTATCTGTGCTTTCGGAAATATAAAAAAATTAAAAAATACTTATATCAGGCGTATTATGTTTTGCATTTTTATACGGACCACTTCTCCATTTTAAGATTTTAAAAGCTATTTATATCAGATATTTCTTCCCTGAGATTCCCGCAAGTTACTTTCGGTAATATTTTAATTCGCTTATTAATTGTTTACAATTCCCCCCCCTCCTGACAATAACAATTATTTATCACAAAAATGTCTCTTAGTTTTGTTAAATGCGTTTGTTATGTATTTTCATTAAAATACCGAAAATGGCAATAAAATTTTATTTTAGCATCGTACTTATTTTTTTAAGATGACGCAAAAACATGGTTTAATAAATGTATATTTGTAAATACTTGAAAAACATATTTTTCTGCTCTCTAGGAAAATTTGGTAAGATGCTAAAACTGCCTTTTAGTACTATTTTTAATTTTTTCCGCCAATCGCGCCAACCAGCACATGATACGGAACTTTTCCCCATTCAGACACACAGACAAGGTTGGTCTCAAACAAGAGTAATGCTAGCAACAATATTGTTTTAACTCTATAAGAGTTACAAACAATAATGATATTAAGTTCTCCGATTAGCTTTGGGCCCGTTTCCGGAAGTTTCTCCTAGAAAAAAAAAACTGTGGAAGAAGTCTTTACATTTTTTTCGAATGAAGCTCGGTCATAATAATACAAACAACACTAATATTAACATGGGGGTAAAACTTTGAATTTAAGTGTAAATATTTGAAACCCTTCCTCCTCCTCCCCCCCACCACCACCCCTCAAAAAAAAGAAAAGAAGAAAAAGAAAGTTACAGAAATGAATTTAAAATGGCGTTAAGCCAAGCTTTCTGACATAAGCAATTGGCTGCGAACTCGATTACGAAACTTTCACTTAACTTAATAACATGTATATAATAGCCCTTAGGGTATTTTTTCTTCCCAGTTATACGGACCTTGGGGCTTTTCTAAAAAGCTTGACGCAGTTCGGTTTTAAGAAGTTGAGATTTACTGCCAAATGACATAAACAAACTACAATGAAAATAAACCTGATGAATTATTATGCTGGTTTATGTATGTATTTTTAAAAAAATGCATCTGATTGCACTTATTAGATAAATTACTCCTGTTTGCATTTAATAACAGATGAACGGCTTCTGTATACTAAATTGTTTAAATATTGGGAAGAAGTGGCGAGAAGTACAGAGACGTGTAAACGAACGGGTAGACAGTCGGGTAGTGAAATGGGTAGAGAGACGGGTAGAGAGACGGATAGCGACACAGATAAGCTAACGAGTAGTGAAACGAATAGACAGACGGGAACTGAGACAAAAGAGGGTTGACAGAGGGGTAGCGAGATAGGTAGAGAGACGGGTATAGAAACGAGTAGCCAGACCGGTAGACAGGCATGTAGAGGGAAAGGTTGCGAGACGGGTAGCGTGGTGGATAGAGAGACGAGTACAGAGATGAGTACAGCGACGAGTTGACAGACAGACGTGTCGAGAGACGGGTAGTGAAAAGGGAAGCGAGACAGTTAGAGAGACGGATAGACAGATGGGTAGCGAGACGGTTAAATATGCGGTGGAAAGACACATGGATAGTGAGACTGGTATATAGACGAGTAGAGAGGCAGTAGACAGATGGATACGGAGAGAAACACAGTATAGAGACACGGCCAGACATAAAAGTAGTTAGACAGATGGTTAGAGAAACAGATAGGTCGGTAGCTAGACCAGTAGGGAAATATACGACATGTTGCGAGACGCGTAGAAAGACAGTCAATCGGGTATGGAGATGGGTAGAAGAACGGATAGGGAAACAAACAGATTGTAGAGAGAGACAGACAGACAGGCAGAAGAAAAGTCTGTGGTTTGAAACAGTAAAAGCGCAAGGGGTAGAGTCTCCTAGAAAATAATCAAGAAGTATTATCTTTGAAATATATGTATTTTTTTCAATTTGATTTTTACAGAAGTCATCGAAAAAATTTTTATATTACTTTAGTAGGAATTTAGGCTACAGTTTCGTAATTAGGTTTGTAGCAAAGCATGTTATCAATGTGATTTGAAGTGTACGAGTTTCTATAAATAGTTATACAAATAAACAAGGAGGAAAATTTTTAAATTCAAATGTAAATATTTGTCACAAAGAAAATATTTCAACAATGAAATTAAATTTGCGTTAAACTACGCTTGCTAAAATACGCTCTTGGCTGCAAATCCGATTACGTGACTAAAACACGTTTTAAAAAAAATCCGGCTTTTTTTGTTTGTTTGTTTGTTTTTTAAAGTTTTGAGCTTTTCCCCACCTAAGAAAATGAGATTATTTGCCAAATGTTATAAATATATATACATATGAAAACATAACAGTACATATGAATTTATATATGATATTTTGTAATTCTGTCATTTAATTTGCTCTTTTTCACATATTGTATCTTCTTTATATCGTAATTGTTAACCCTATGTTCTGAGAAATATCACTCAGACTAATCCCTTTGAGGGAAGTCCTAGTAGGTCCATTCAGGGACGGCTTTAAAAGGTCGCAAGGTCCCCTGAGTAGTAGAACGCAAAATATTTGATCTGAGATTAAGACCTAAAAAATACCATCCTAAGAACCGATGAAAAAGATCTCTCTCAGGGCGCGGGAGTATCACATGGCGTGAGCTTTAGTAGTCATGGCGCGCCAGGGGTATAAAAACTTTCCTTAAGTGCCCGTTTTCTATCCTCAATCGTATGCAAACACGTCCGCTTTGGTTTCCGATTCTGAAAATTCCTTCGATGTATGTATCTTCAATTTCTTTATGATAATAAAAATCCCTCTCTTTTGCTATCTGTATATTAGTTGATAACTATCCCTAAGCAAATTCTCGAAATTTAATACACTAATCAGAATATATGTGTGTGGAAAAATATTGGAACGGCTTAGGGGCGCGAAATTTTCCCTGACTGAGGGCGCACCGGCCCTCGGGCCGATGGGCCGGCGGGCCAGTCCGAGCCTGATTTCACCTGGCTTTGTTTTGTTTTTTTCACTTTGACCCTTTTATCAGCGTTTAAAATAGGACTTTTTATTCGAAAAAAAAACAAAGTAATAAGCTTTTTAACACTTTCCAACCTAGTTGATAAGTGTTTATGACTTCGGTTTGTCTGCCGTATGGCCATCTGCCGTCTGCCGTCTGTCCGTGCTCTAACTCCCGTAAATATGCTCGGATTGCCCTGCAATTTTTATATGTTATTGTCGTTATCTATAGCATGTTCCCTATTTCAACTGAAGTGTGTAGCACTTATAGTTTTTTAACAGGGACACTCAAAAGGAATTCCGTTACATAACGGTCTATGGGGAAAAATCATTTGCGGTTTATTTTTATGATGTTACACAATTTCAAGCACATTGTAATTGATATGTATCACTAAGGTGCATTACAAGAAGCTTAATAAGGAATATGCTGTGCATAGCACTTATAGTTACTTTATAGGGACAGTCAAAAGAAATCCGTTACACTACGTCTCTGGGGAAAAATCGTTTGCAGTTTAATTAAATAATGTTTCACTATTTTAAACGTATTGAAATTTATATATATCACTAAGGTGCATTACAAGAGGCTTACTACAGAATAGTGTGTGTATAGCAGTCATCGTTCATTTACAGGGACACACAAAGGAATTCTCTGCTGTCTGTTAACAATAATTCCTGGAAGTGCGTTTTAAGTTGCTGAACGCGATTTTATATTTAACTCACTTTTTGTCTATTACTTGGTGTGTATAAATTCTGTAGATCATATACAGAGCAGCACAAAAGTTCGCGAACACATTTCCGTTTATTGACAGATACTCGAGAAGGAGAATTTTAAACTGTGCTATGCGTTTCCTAACTAAACTAAAGTTTAGCATCCTATGTAGTATATATACAAATCTATAGATCCTATACAGGGCTGAATAAAAGTATACGGATATTTTTCCGAATATTGTATATGTTGGAAATTCCTGAAATTACGTTTTTAAATATGTTATGTGTTTTCCAAATTGTTTACTTAGATGTTATCTTTCAGCTTATTAAACGGTAATGATTTGTAAAATTATTTTGGAAGCGTTGGAAAGTGTTACATAATCTATGCTTGACGCAGGATTTTTCGTTCTTGTTTTAAATTGAAATGAAATTTGTAAATTTTATTTGAAGTATAATTTGAAAATGTATAAAATACTATTTTTTAGTTTTTTTTTTAATATTTTGCAGATAACGCATTTCAAATTTAACAGGGACTTTTCGTTAATCTGCTACAAAATAGCAAACTGTTAAAACAATAACATTGTTATTTATACTAATACTTTTAAATACCGCCCATCTTTACTGTGCAATAGTTCCCAGGTCTAGGTAGGGGCTACATTCTCGCTGCAAGCAAGCACTTCATCCATAGAGATCCTACATAAGATAATCTCTTATGTAGCTATTGTTATCTCTAATCTAACACGGTGCGCTTGATATCTGAATATAAAGATTTCACGGAGGGCTGCTGCAGTAGCGTCCATCCGTATGATCTAAATAAGAAAAATGTATTGAGTAAGCAGAGACGAACAGTTGCCGAACAGTTGATGTCGGTTAAGGGGCTTCCGAGTTGCGATCAACTTTACGCCCAGTCTATATGTGAGTAACCTGTCTTGTAAATATTGAGCCGTTGGGAAAAGTTAAATGTAGTATTAACTACAAAAGAAAGAACAATTAAAAATAGAAGAAAAATTAAACAATGGGAATAAAAAGGTAAAGCTATAGAGATTACGGATAGAGTCTAATAAATGGAAAAAGGTAAAATGGTATAGCAGAGACATTCTTGTTATGAAATACTATAAATAATATACGAAATAAAAATAGTGGTGTGAGTAGAATATTTTAGCAATACTAATAAAATATTGATTTTGTAAATCCCCAAACAATAAACATGGGTGCCACAACAAAGGGAGGCTGGAGAAGACTACTGATTCTCACTGGATTTTACCTACATTTTCTTTTTCCCGTGTGATTTATAAAATGATAAGAAAATTTTTCTTACAAAATGATTTCAAATAATTAAACAATACGAAAAAAATAAACTAACGATTTTTCGTCTCCCATGCAAGAAATTGTTTACTTAAGATTTTTCTTTCAGTGTTTATGTTTTTGAAATGATCTTAAACATAGAAACAATAAATTGTTTCAATTCTTCATTTATCCGACGCCGATAGAACCTAATTTTTCTATGTTTAAGTGATCATATTTATTACATTCCTCTGTATTTTTTTTTTTTATATTGATATGTTTGAAACGCAAAAATTCTCTGGTTTGCTTATATTTCCCATTGAAAAAAACAAAAAAAAAACGCGTTTTTTTGCAGTGGTTTAAATAGCGAATCTGTTCCAAAAATTTTTCCTCTTCCTGAATTTCGTTCTAAAGCACAAAAAAAAAAAAAAAAAAAAAAAAAGAGAGAGAGAGAGCTATGCAAAAGCCCATTTTCAATGTCGTTTTGTGGGTGTCTCTGGGGGTGCTCGTGCTTCATGTGTTTTTTAAATTGTTCCCAAGCATTTTGAAAAAAAAAAAAAAAAAAAAACGATTGTTTAAGAGATGTAATATGCAATATATCGTCAGACAAAATGAACTATTGTAAAACTGGGATTTTTAAAAACTAGTACGAAATAAAACCAAACAAAACAAAAAAAGATCACAAGAAATTTCTTAATAGCTCAGGAATTTATACAAAATGAAATCTCATTGTTTGATTATATTATTCAGCTAAAAATAGAGATCTAGTTCAGTAAAACGAAAAGAAAAGAGTAAATAGACTGGCCACCATACACTGTGTGTGTATGTTATGTTTGTGTTATGCTTACATAATAAGTTATTCGGTAGACGTGAATCACGTCATTTGGATATCTGTAACTCCGCTTACGCACGATCATGTTGAAATTTATATATTAAGTTATATCTTAAAAATACACACAATATTCATATTTATGCAATCAATGTACTATACATACAAATACTTTGGTTAGAAACAGTATCATTATTACATATATCCATTTGTAACATAAAAACAAGTACAATTTTGTTTTCGTTAAATAATGCATCGTACCAATGCGACGGCCATAGGCGGGGCTTATTGATTAAAAGCGAAAACACAGTCGCGGAAGTGATAATCTATACTAATAAAAGAAAGTTTCGCTCTGTGTGTGTGTGTCTGTTGGCGATGGTTAGGAAAATTTAGCGCACCTAGAAGTCTGTAAATTTAGATTTAGGTAGTCCAAACACTCTCCTGGTATACCTGAGCCTCAGAATTTTAAAATTTTGAAAATTAAAGAAGTTATCAATTAAAAACTGATCAAAGATCACAAATCAAAAAGTCATTATTCTGAAGCGAGCTGGCGCATGTGCAGAAACCAATTTCCGTATCTTCCGGAACAGAAGAAAGAAAGCAGAAGACATTCCGTTTTTGTTTAAAGTATTTCTAAATTCGCCTAGGACAAACGGCTAAAAATACGGAAAAACCGTCTACATATTCTAAAAGAACATATTTTGACGTCTCGAACGATCTGGTTGGTTTGAAAAATTTTTACATTTAACCCTTTCAAAAAAAAATAATCAAAAAGCATCGAATTCGTGTTTTTTATTTTCTTCCGTTTTCCGAGCCTTGCATCTACCGGAATACAAAATATACGGAAAAACGAAGGTCACCAAATTAAAGAACTGTTTTTGTCCTTTTCAAAGCCACCTTTGGGTTTAAAAAATACAAAAATTAACCCTTCGAAAAAGTATATTTTCTGTATGCCGTTTTGCAATTTTTGCGATTTTGGCAATTTTTAAAATTTAGCATCGGCGATTCAGAGACAGGTACGAAAAACTAAAAATACCAGACAATATCTACATTTATTCCTTTTTCAACATATGTATTTGTTTTTGGAAAAATAGGATTATTAACCCTTCAAAGAAAATTCGTGCGCAGGACTCTCTTTTGCGAATTCCGATTTTCTGCTATATATTAAATCTGGCATCGGCTTTCTAAAATAACCATACAAAAAGCAAACACACCTAAAGACATCTACGCTCTATCGGGTTTAGGCAGAAACCTTTAGTTTAAAAATAAATCACGTTAACCCTTTCGAAAACGTTTTTAACCGTAAGTCAATTTCGCTTTTTTAACTATTTCTCCTATCTTTAAAAAATCCGAATTGGCGTTTATAAACAAGATACGAAAAACTAAAAATACCGTGCCTAATCTATATCCCTTTGTTTTTTAAAATCTGGTATCCGTTTTGAAAAAAATTAATTTTAACCCTCCGAAAAAAAATCCTTTTCAAACCTCACGCACGCGAATTTCCTTTTTTTTGGTCCAGATTTAAAAATCGGCATCGACTCGGGAAATGCAAGTACGGACAAACAGTAGACTCCAGATCATAGACACGTTCATTTTCTTCAAAATGCATCGTTGGGTTTTAAAAAATATCTACATTAACCCTTTAGAAACCGATCGATTACGTAACCCACTTTCGCGATTTCCGTTATTTATGGCAATGTTTACCCGTAGTTACATTTCAATTCTACTAGGAGATTTGGTTGGGTCAAGTGTTCTGAAAAGGCCTCTTCCAGAACAGACTGCACCCCCTGGTGGTGGAAAGTGGAACTATAGGAGTATATCTGGTTCTATGGACCCGATTACGACGGGGTTAGGCTCATTCGACTTGATATCTATAGCCTTAAATATTTTAGCTGCACTTTCAACCGCCAGGATGCGCTTTCTGATCTTGGGTTTTATGAGCCCGATTACAACGAAGTTTGCCTCATTCGACTTGATTTCGATAGCCTTACAGATTTCAGTCATATTCGTATAGAACAGATTATTAATATTTCGGGCCCGGGCAACGCCGGGCGGATTAGCTAGTATATATATATAAATTTAAAAAAAGTTAAATTTAGACGATTAGTTCTTATTTATAGCATTTTAACGGCATAGAAAGCAGTTTGTTACAACCGAATTGACTGGTAGTTGTGATCGTGTTTGCTATGGCCGATTATCTGCGGGAGGGATAAGTGCCGAGGAGCGAGGGGGAGGGAAGGGGGCTCCACTACCATCTGTGGGGGAGGATCTTTCTAAAGTAGTATAATCATGAGAGACGGTAGTTTCTCGAGTGACGCAGCGAAAAACCGAAAACCGTAAGCCCAAAACCGAAGATTCCGTCACTCTCATATATACAGCTAGCAGGACATCAAAGGAAATCGAAACGCCGACATTTAATATCTCAGCAAATATGAGGCTATTACTATACTTCTTTAACTTAACTTATTTTTTGTATGTAAAGATGAAATTTTACAAACGATTTACCACTCACTTCCTGGTATGCTAGAATTACTTAGCAAAGAGTATTTTATTTTTAAAAACTATATTTACTTCTATACTTATTTAACTTAACTTATTTTTTGTAATGTAAAGATAAAATTTTATCGCAAATTACAAACATAGCGATTTTCGAAACACTGAAACTACCCGTTTTAATACTTTCGTCATTTTTTAAAGCAAAGGAAAATAATTCTTTAATACGTGAAAAACAGTCTTCTTAAAAAAAAAACAATATCTTTATTTTATCACTTCCGTGCTGACAAAAACATTCTACAAAACCATTTTCGACAACCACATTTTTTTCACACAGCTTAGAAAAAATACAATTTTGAAACAAAAACATCTTTCTCACACAGCTTAGAAAGATACATTTATGAAAACAAAAAAACATCTTTCTCACACAGCTTAGAAAGATACATCTATGAAAACATCTCCTGTTAGTATGAATTCAATTGGATTCGCGACAACCTCCCACCTTGAGTTTTCAACAGGAAAACTCAACAATAGGCACAACAAAATTCAAAATAACACAAAATATGTGTAATATTATACTTACATGGCCAAAGTATATATAATCTTAACACTAATTTTCAAAGACAAATTATACAATTTCCTGCAAAAATTCAAACAAAAATTAAACATATTATTACAAATTCAAATTAACACTAGGAAATGAGATATACTAAAAATAAGGAAAAAAGGAGTTTATAATGTTCAATGTTCAAAAATAGTCTTATGACTGATAACGTTTTGGAACAGTCACTGTTCTGCCACTTCTCGTTCGTAATACTGGTTCGAAAGAGTGTTCTTTTGGAATCTCTAGATTGTACAGGTTTTGTATTGGTCTTAAAAGTTCACCATTTTCAGTTTTTACCCGAGCAACTCTCGGGTGACCATCTTTTCCAGAAATTAGTTCTTGCACACGAGCTAAAGTCCAATACGTACGTTTCTTATCAGACTCCACGAGAACGCATCACCAACGGTCAGTTGCTTGGCATTCTTTTGTAGGGAATTTTGTTGGCGTAACTGCCCTAAATACTCAATACGGAATCGTCTTCTAAGATGTTCTCGAACTTGTTGTCTATACTTTGCTCTTCTGTTTAATTCTTGTGCGTCAATTGCATCAAAATCTATCACATCTGAAGATCTTATTTCTTGAAGAAACATTGATGGTGTTAAAGGTGCTAGATCATCCACATCTTCTGAGACATACGTGAGTGGTCTAGCATTTACAACTTGTTCGCAGTCACAAAGAATTGTGATAAGCTCTTCATAGGATAATGAGGCTCTACCTAGTATTTTCCTCAAGATGCGTTTCACCATTTGTATCAACCTCTCCCACCAGCCACCCCACCAGGCAGCAGTAGGCGGATTGAATTTCCAACGAATCTTTTGTACAGCTACTGCAGCTGAGATCTGTTCCCAATCGATGTCTGAAAAAGCTCTATCTGCACCGACAAAATTTTTACCATTATCAGAATAAACGGTCGTCGGTCTTCCTCTTCTCGATATAAAGCGCCTAAAAGATTGGAGGAAGGTATCTGTTGCTAATGACGTCACTAACTCTAAATGTATGGCCCTGTACACTGCACGTGTACAACACAATCCATACCTTTTTTCCATTTTTCAAATATAAGGGCCCAGCTAAATCTACTCCAATTATTTGGAATACTGCCGCATCTTGAACTCTTTCTGCTGGCAATGCAATAGGTTCTGACTCTGTCTTCTGTGCACTAAATATTTTGCAACGCACACATTTCTGAACTACTGCTCGAATGGTTTTCCTGGCTTTCAGGATACAGTAGTCTTCTCGTATAGATGTCATCAAAAGAGCCACTCCTGCATGTAATAGCTCTTGGTGTTTCCAGGAGATCAATCGCTGGACTACAGGATGGTCAGACGGCAAAAGAATTGGGTACTTAAAATTGACAGTATCTTCTCGATAGATGACTTGTGTTTTTACTCTGATGATACCATCTTCATCTAGGATTGGTCTTAGGCTACGAATTTTCTCATTATTCTTTTCAAAGCTGTCTTTCTGGATCAAAATCATTAATTTTCTTTCAGCTTGTTCTATTTCAAAACATGTAAGATCAGATACTTCTTTTGAATTCGGTTTTCTTGAATTACTTATGAATCTTAGAATCCATGCGATCAATCTTATTATTTTCTTGTATGATGAAAATCGTCGATAATACCAATCATTAGGTTTCGTGTTCTTGTTTAATGCTGAAATGACACTTTTCCGGTTCTCAGCATTAATAACTTCTTCATCTGGTGATTCGACACTTTGAGGCCAAGTAAATTCTGGCTCAGCCAGCCAGGCTGGTCCCTCCCACCATTTTAGCTGCAAGAACTGTTCAATGGAACAACCTCTTGAAGGAAGATCAGCCGGATTAAATTTTCCTGAAATATGTCACTACTGATCTTTCTGTGACAAAGACCTGATTTCTTCTACACGATTCCAGACAAATGTTCCCCATCTATCATCTCGCTTTATCCAGCTTAAAGCTATGGTTGAATCACACCAATAACAGATCTTCAAATTTGGAATTCTTAAATCAGCAATGACACGACTACCCAACCTGGCTCCAATGCAGCATGATAAAAGCTCTAACCGCGGTATAGTTAGGTTCTTAAGAGGAGCTACTCTTGCGCGTGCTTGTATAAAACTCACCAAAATCTCATTTTTCTTCTTTACTCTCAGAAAAATACAAGTAGCATATGCGTGTTTACTTCCGTCACAAAATATGTGAAGACTTACATCATTTTCAAAAATTATCTAGATTCATCCAGCGCTCAAGTTTGATGTCAGAAATTAATTTTATTCCCTGCACCCACTTCAAAAATTGTTTAGCTAAATTCTCTGGAATTAATTCATCCCATTTTAATTTCAACTTCCAGCACTCTTGTAGAATAAGTTTAGGGAGCAAAGTCACGGGTGAGGCAAATCCCAAAGGATCAAAAACCTTCTGAGCCAATGAAAGTAGAGCTCGTTTTGTAGGAATAATTTGCTCTTCCTCAATAGGGCCGATTTTGCAAGATAGGGCATCATTTTCCAGATCCCAGTTTAAGCCTAGTACTGGTGTTATGTTAACTGTTGAAGTTCCAGACATAATTTGAATTGGATAATTCGACAGCCATCCCCTTAAATTGAATTTCGCGGAGGAGAGTAACATTCTCGATTCAATTATGAACTTGTTTAACTCTTCAGTTGTGTTGAAACTACAAACACAATTATCTACATACAAAGATTCATTCAAAGTTTCTGCTGTAGAAACAAAATTTCAGGTGTACTTTCCAGATGGTGTTTCAGAGTAGCCGCTAGTAAAAAAGGGCTGCAATTGATTCCGAAAACCACACGTTTATGTCTGTAAATTATATTATCCTTCCATAAAAACCGTAGATAGTCTCTATCACTTTCTGTAATACCTATCTGTAGGAATGCCTTTTCTATATCAGATACTGCACCAACAGGAAATTTCCGAAAATGATGCAATATTGAAGGAATCATTTCAATCATATTTAATCCTTTATCCAGACAATCATTTAATAAAGGAAAACCTTTCACATGAGCCGAAGCATCAAAAACCGGCCTTACTTTAGTAGTTTCACTCGATTCTTTAAATACAGGCCTGTGTGGCAAATAATTTATTTTGGATTTTTTATTATCGACCACCCTTTCAATTATTCCTGCATTTAACCATGTATCAAATACTTCATTATAAACTTCAGTTTTATTCAAATTTGATAACCTTTTCTTCGTTGCAGCAAGCCGTTTTTCGGCCAATTCTCTATTACTAGGTAAGCGGGCATTATCTAGTACCCAAGGCAATGCTACTTCATACCTCCCATCTGAATCTGTTCTTATGTTTCTTTTTAAATGTTGCATAGTTTCTTCATGAATTTCATTTTTAGTTTTAGATTCAACCGGATCAGTTATACCAAGAATATCTAGCTTCCATAAATTAGCAACGGAACTTTCGTTCCAAAGAGACGAAATAACCATAAGAGAATCATTTGTTTCAGATTTAATGCCTGGAATTTTCCCCATGAGAGTCCACCCCAAATGGGTCTTTACAGCAACCGGACCACTTTTTAAAACTTTAATATTTCCGGTCAGTAATTTTCCCGCCACATCGGAACCAATTAACAATTTAATTTCATTTTCGGTTTTACATACATTATTTTCAACATCCGAAATCTTAATACCGTATTTATTTAATTCTTTTAACCAAGGTCCATTTGGCACCTTTTTTATATTAGAACAAATAACAGGAACATCTAAAACATGCATATCACATTTATAACTATTATCAATACTACTTAAATGAATTCTATATTTGTTGTGGTTTGTCTCACTTGTTTCAACACCACCAAATAATTTATGAATTAATTTAACTTCATCAATACTTTTATAATTCAAATACTTAATTACATCTTCTGATAAATATGAACGCTCAGAGTCCGTATCTATGACTCCCCGTACAATTTTTTCTTTACCATCGTGCTTTACACGTACATGCAAAGTTTGTAATAACACTGTTGGGTCGTAACCTTGAGTAGTCAAAACAGTATCACTACTCCCTGACTCATGTTTACGACTTTCTAACGCCGTATTACTCTCTTCATAACAAACATTTTGACACATTACAGCAAAATGCCTTTTACCACAATTTAAACATTTAATCTTCGATTTACAGTGACGTGAAATATGATTGTTCTTAAGACAGACAAAACAAGCCCCCTTTTTCAAAATTATACTTCGTTTATCTTCAAAAGAAAGCGAATTTGCTTTAAAACATTTTTCTGATAAGTGACACTTGTCACAAAATATACATGCTTCATCATATTTCTTAATTAAATGTTTATCTTTAAATTTATCACCTACAAATAAATCAGTAGCAGTTGGCATAGAATTATATTCAACATTTTTAAATCTAGTAAAATTCTTAGATTTATCAAAACCAAAACTAGTACGCGCCAATAAAATTCTTCAGACAACACTTCATTTTTTAAGAAATTAAGTATAGAATTTAATTTACTCTTACCTTGATCAGACTTTTCACGATCCCGTTCCCAAATTCGGAGAACATCATGAGGTAAACACGATTCCACCAACGGGAATAAAATGCTCGCGTATTTATCCTCTGTGACCCCAAGAGATTCCAACGATCTAAGTTTGGTTTCTAGGTTGTCATATAACGATGACAAATTGCACTCTCTTTTCGATGTATTATTATTGCATACTACCAGCTGCAGCAGATCGCGAAAATAAATTTGTATCAAAGTGTCTTCTCTTCCGAATCTTTCTTTTAGATGTTGAATTACTTTAGCATAATTTTCAGCCGATATAGAATAACTTTTCACAATTTGAGACGCTTTCGATTTCGGAGTAATTGCTTGCATCAGATATACGAGCTTCGAGTGATCGTCTAACACAGTGTCTTCGTGAATTTTCTTGAAGGTATTCCAAAACGTTAGCCACAATCTTGAGTCCCCATCAAGCGGCTGTAAACTAATTTCAGGCAATCTGAGTGTGCGGGATCCCATTCTTTCGATTTCTATCGAATTAGGTAAAAGAGGTTGATGTTCGACGGCAACGGCAGGCTTAACAAAAAAATGTCTTGCATTCTGCTTCACTTTTATTAATTTTTCATGGTATTCTTCACATGCTTCGAATTCTTTTACATAATCGTTTTCCGCAGACCCATTCGACAACATAAAATTTAATATTTCGTCATCTGTGGAACGTAATCTAGATGCTTTGTCTACTACTTCTTGTCTACGTTCTTGCACGTATGTCTTTTTTTGTGAGTAAATACTTTGATTTATTTCAGGTATTTATTTAATATTATTACTGGCAATTTTTAACTTTATCCTAAAACTGGTTCCAATAAATTTTTAGCCATATAATTCATTTTTAATTCACTTCTCAGTTTACTCTGTTACTGTCATATAATTGACTGATCATAGCAATCTCTGTACATGATTGGCATTGTTATTCATCAGTTTTAATTTTTTCAATGAATCCATCCTAATATATCTAAGATATTGTATTTAGGTTCTTAGCCCTCTCCCCCACAAAAAAAACAAAACAAAACTCAATCGAATATGGTAACTACACAAATGTAAAATTTAACTTTTGTTAAAATGAACAAATATGTTTTTAAGTAAACAGTTTTTACATTTAATTATTATTGCTAATTATTAAACCATTCCTTATTATTTTAAAAGTTTTATTAGATGTTTGTTTATTTTTGAAATTTTCTTTAATAATTAATCTGTAGTACATTACATGAATTTTTGTAACCCCCTCCCCGCTTTTCACAACAAGGAATGGTTTCAGTTAGAAAACTTCATAATTTTTTTTTCAGAAAAAGTTTGAAAACTTTCAAAATCCATGAACGGTGCAAGGGAGATTGTCTGGTGAATCTACTGGTGCCAGGAAATGTATATTTTATTGCTCTCAGGAGATCACTTATGCATAGTTTTACTGTTTTAGTAAGTTGCTATCATTTGTGATCTTCTGCAAGAAATTAGAATTCGGGCCTTGGACTGTGCTATTTTTGCTTCCAAATTTGTCAAGCAGGAACTGTGGTAAATATAATGTCAATAAATAAAGTAATTGACTTGTATGTAGTTTTTCAGTGTATATCGAGTTTGTTACATAATAAAGAGGGATTTTTAAATACATTTTACATTGTTTATGTTGTTTGGTACTTTTATGTTAGCTGGACACCAGTGATAGATATACATCTATGTATATATATATATCACTGGTGCCCTTTTAACATGTACTGTATATTATATCACTAGTATCTGGCTAACATAAAATTACTTGTTGTGTTTATCAGTTTATTATGATTATTATAATCTCTTCTTTAAATTACAGATTGCTTTTAATCGAACTGTGCTATTTTTGCTTCAAAATTTGTCAAGCAGGAACTGTGGTAAATATAATGTCAATAAATAAAGTAATTGACTTGTATGTAGTTTTTCAGTGTATATCGAGTTTGTTACATAATAAAGAAGGATTTTGAAATACATTTTACATTGTTTATGTTGTTTGGTACTTTTATGTTAGCTGGACACCAGTGATAGATATACATCTATGTATATATATATCACTGGTGCCCTTTTAACATGTACTGTATATTATATCACTAGTATCTGGCTAACATAAAATTACTTGTTGTTTTTATCAGTTTATTATGATTATTATAATCTCTTCTTTAAATTACAGATTGCTTTTAATCGAACATGTCTTTTTCCAATAACTATGTAAATGCCTGTCAATTACTACCTGAGGATAAATTTTCATATTTTTTATTTATTTATTTATTGCATTGTGTGTCATATTAGCCATACTATTCCTGAAAAGATTACATGAAAGATAACAAAACATTTAAAGCATACTAGAATAATAATAATATTCTTTTTTAAATGAGATATTTAACATTGGATTTCCTTTAAATATGTCATTCCCATCGATTGGCGAAAATTGCTAAATGTGAATATTCTAACAGAACTAAATTTTATCAGGCTATATATCCACATCTATTGATCATATACAGGGCTGCACAAAATAATTGGACTACTTTTTTGACACTGGAAGGTAATTTTGAAAACACTATTTTTCAATGTATTATGTTTTCTGAACTGTTTACTTACATAGCTTCTTTTACCTTATTTAATGGTGGAGTTTCTTTACAGTTTTCTAGCTGTGTTGGAAAGTGCTTCATAATCTATGCTTGACACAAGATTTTTCGTTCCTGTTTTAACATTCAGTATATGTTTTGATATTTCTTAAAACAATCCTCTTATGTCAATTTTCTTTTCATCAGTAAGTTTCTTTAATTAATGAGTGGCTGTAATATATACTGCACTATAAATAAAATAGTAATATATATATATATATATATTTTTTTTTTTTGGAACTGGAGTTAAAACCACTTGTATTTCTGATATCTTCAAATCCAAGGGTATTCTTAGCAGTTTGAATGAGACATTTCTTTTCATCTTGCTGATTAATGTATTTATTTTAATAATAAACTGAATTTTTCCCCCTTTTAAAGCATGTTAGTGCTTGGCTTTGATGTTATTATTTATCACTTTTTATTTATAGTAACTGAAAATTATTAATAATTTGTTTCTCCCATTAGATTAAAATACATACCTGTTTCTGCAGACCAATAGAATGAAGTTTTCTGTAAAGTATCGTGCCAGACTGTTATTTATGTATTTTATTTCTGATATGTAGTATATCATTATATTCAATAATAAATTTGTTATGTGATAATATTTTTAATAGAGAACAATATTTTGCTGTTTTATTTCTGTAACTTGTATTTTCAAATAAAGGAAGTTTATTAAAAATTTTTCTGTTATTATCATTTGACTATAATTTTATTATAAATGATCTTTTCATGTATCTACTTGTGTTGTTTAAATAACAGAATGTATATTAGAAAATAAGAAAATACTCAAAGCATTTTTTAATTTAAAAAAGAGTTACAAAGAGAGTTTATTTAAATTTTATTATGTATATAATGCTTCATAACAATGCCTTTTTAATAAACAATTAAAATATTAAAACAGTATTTAAAACATTCTCTTAAAAAAATAAATAAACATTTGGAATTAAAATAAATGTAATTTTTAAAAGTATTTCTTTAAAAGAAAGTCTATATCATAATTTTAAAAAATCAAATTTTCACTTTTTAATGTTTCATGATATGTTACTTATTTAATATCATTATGAATCCATTCAAGTCAAAAATAAACTTGAATTATCAGTAGAAATTGTTTTATAAAGCCATTATTTTTAAATTAGTCTTTAAAAAAAATAATAAAGGTTTTTATTCATTCTTCAAACATGAAGGGTTTTCTTTATTATCCCATTTATATATATAATTATAAATCAAATACTTAAAATGAAAGATTGTTTGAAAACAAATAGTTGACAATGAGCAACAAATTAAAAAGAAACAGTTGATCATGAGCAGAATGACTACAAATTTATATGTCTGAATTAGGGTTGAGAGCGTTCAGGAAACAAGAGTGTATAATGTTGAAATGCGATATGTAAGTTTTAATTGGCCTTTTCAGTCTATTTATTAGATATATTCAACAAATACCTCTTTTAATGCAAGCACTGTATTTTATTATTTGTAGTGAAAGTGATATTATTTTCAACATACAATTGGAGTTTCACCATAATATGCTGAAGCATGTTTGGGTACAATTGCTAGTTTGTTAAATAATTAAAGAATTGTCATGTTTACCTCAAACTTTTCTGCCATTATTAGCATTAAAACTAACACCAATATGCTTAAAATTGTCAGATATGTTACGTTGATACATATTTTTATTTTATCAAGAAAACTGGGCGAAAAAGAAGATTGTAACAGCACCTAGGCACAGCTTTCTTGGCACCTAGAACATGCATGGTGAAGTGATATGTTAACTATATCTAGAATAATCACTACATTAATTTAAAACTCAGCGGATTACTATTTGCTTAAATAAACACCTCCATGAGATTAATAGCCATAACAAACTGCCATAATGAAAATAATCACAATCAACCATAATATATTTAGCATGTATGTGTTTTAAAACACAGCATTTTCAGAGGGGGGGGGGGGAAGAAATAGCAATGAAATATGTACACACTGAAATCCCCCCCCCCCCCCATCCCTTTGTTGCACTAATGCTTATATAAATCTACAATTTTTGACAGACTTTCATGAAACTTGATATACACATGATATGTTTTAGAACCAAAACAAAATTGTCAACTTCAAAAAAATTAAATTTTCTAATGCAATATTTCCTTTCCTGTTGCATAAAAAGAGTTATGTATGGATAATATTTTTATTAGCCAATAAAATATCAAACTTGCTCTGTTTTCACATACAAAATTGGTGTCATTCAGAGCAGATGATGCACATTTTCATATATAAAATTTAAAACCTTTACTATAAGTATGTTAAAATGATGTAGTATCCTCATTTAAACATATTTAGAATTAAAACATCTTTGAAAATAAACATATCAATTTAAAGGGGAAAAAATGACTGCACATAACATCTATTTCAATAAGACGCTTTTAGTGTGACGTCAAAATGACTCCAACTAAAAAGTGTTGCTATATTTATTTTGTTTGTATACTACACCTATATCTTATAGCTAGGTGTTTTAATACTGCAATGGTACTATTTTATATGATTTGTATTAATAAATAGAAAGTCTGTTCTTGCTCTTTTCAAACAAAACTTTCTGACTGATGCAGGGACCGATTTACAAGTCCTGGGCACAGATGTTTATGGGGGGGGGGGGGCTTGCAACGGTGCTTACAGTGGTTTTGAGTAAAAAAATATATATATCACTAATAGCGGTAATTATTAAGATAACCACTACTGACTTTAATAATTTAGAGATATTTAATAATTTTTTTTTATAAATTTTCTTCTTAATTTTTTAGCAATAAAAGTTTTTATAACAGCTTCATAATCAATCTTTCGTGTTCTATCTCGCTAGTGATTTTTCGAAATTGGTTCCGAAAGTGAAAGAATCTTAATAAAAAAAACCTGTAAACAAAACCAAAAAGTAAAAAACGGCCTTTGCATTGATTGAACTCAACTATCCAATGGAAAAAAAAAAATATTTTAAAAATAATGAAATGGAAGCGAGATATATATATAAAAATTTAGAATTAATATTAGCGAGAGAGTGTTTTTGCGCAAGTGAAGTACCGTATATACTCGTGTATAAGTCGACCCCCCCACCCCCCCAATTGTTACGCAAAATTTTGAAAAAAATTTAATTTTCAATATGTATAAGTCGAACCACATTTCAGATACTATATTGAAAAATGATTTGTAACAGGAGATTAAATTCTTTTTTTTTTTTAAATGCTGCATTAGCAACGATATGGACGGATCAGAAGATTTTTTTTCAGATTCCGATGAGTCGTTGATAATCATGGAATCCGAATCTGAGAATATGTAGAATGAAATATCGGATTCCCAATTACCTGAGCTGTATGAATATTCAGATTCTGAACAATAACTTACATTTTCATAAGTTTCATTGAAAAATTTTAATTTTTTAATGAAAACAATAAAGGTTTTTAGATTCATGATTCCAAGATATGTATTATTTTCTGTCTTTAAATATCCTGAATATCGGCAATTGGGTATTTATTTATTTTATTTATTTTTTTTACTAACTCGTGTATAAGTCGACCCCCCATTTTCAACTCCCAAATTTTGTCTAAAATTCTTCGACTTACACACGAGTATATACGGTAGTTATTTTTAAATGAAAAAAAATAAACAGGTTTTTCCATATTTTGTGTTTTAATCGTGAAAACTTCCAGATTTTGGTCAATAATTGAAAAATCTTCAGTAGCATTTGGGGAGGGGGGGGGGCTGGACCTGTGCCCCGAATGCCCTGCTGTAAATCAGGCACTGGATTGATGTCACGACTAAAAGCATCTAGAAAATAGCATTTTTATGTAATCATTGAGGATTTAATTTTCATGAATGAAAATGCCAGTTTCCATTTAAAAGTAATGTTTTATCATCAGAAGAGGCCACTTCCGCTTCTGAAATTAACCTGCATTATCTATAAAGTAGAAACTTTATTTTCAAGCCATGAGAAATAGAATTCTACTAAATGTCATGTCATTTGGTTTCATTTTCTTTTTTTCAATACTGTTAGGGAAATGGTATATTTTTCTGTTAGCATCAAAGAAAATCTGCATTCTCACTTATAAAACTGGGGATTTTACTATATTTGCATCAAAGTAATGTAATTTTTTCCGGATTTTGCCATTGTAATGATTTATAGCCCAGGAGGCATCATCACATTTTGGAAACCAATTTTAGTGTCAACGATTCTGATATATGATAGATTAGATGTAGAAGCACCGCACACTCTGTTGCAATGTGAAATGAATGGTAACCTGATTACTGATTATGTCTTCAAGACTGGGTAACATCTGTAATCAGGTTGCCATTCATTACAGGGCATCTCTCACTCCAATCCGAAGTTGTATTTTTGTCCATAACTTTACTAGTAGTGAAGATACTTTAAGAATATTCTTACAATTCATACAAAGATGAGTTTGTTGTGAATTTTGTTAAAATATCTTCACTGCTGTTAAAGTTATGAACGAAAACGTGACTTTGGATTGGAGTGAGATGTCCTGTAATTTTGACTAAATAAATGTATTTCTGACCTTAGTTTCCTATAGAGTAATTGACTGTTACAGTGCCCTGTACCAACCCTTAAAGTTTGTACCATGAATTCAGGATCACCCTGTTTGCTCTTGAACCCCAGACTATCCATGTCTTGGGGCATCATCGGATGCTCTTGTTATATGTTGTAAGCTGCTATTTTTTGTAGCTCCATTCAGCAGTCGAAGAATCGCCTTTCATCTTCGAAGCAGTCGCCTTTTCAAATTTTACTCCTCCATATACATTTCCCCAGGAGTCGAAAAAATATTGCTTGCGTATATTATTCAAATCGACTAATACACAGCAGACAATATTTATTCAACTGTGCCACTTTCAATCAGAAAAAGGCAAGCATCAGATGTAGGCTTCAAAGGATGGCTTCTGGGAATGCCACAGGCTTGCACTCAAAATCTGGGATGTGGAGTCTTCTCGCTTGGAGGTCAAAAATGACAAGCTAGGTCAGACTTCTGTCAGCGTGGTATCTGTGAAATAGAAACTGCACACCTGGGTGAACCCAAAGCCTTTAATCACATCGACCGGTTGTCCGGGAGAGACAACAAAACTGACTCAAAAAAAAAAAAATAATAATAATAATAAATATTTTCAATTAAAAAAAATAGTGAATTACAATTAAATAATAATTAAATGATTCACGTTCAATAAATAACAATTCACAATGTTTGATATACAGTTTGCAATAAAAATCCTTTACATCTTTTTTGCAGAATAAAAAAAAACATTTTTTGCATACTAATACTAAGTATGTATTATTAAAAAAAAAAAAAAGCTGTTTTCATAGTTATTTTACCCCATCTGATTTTATATCAAAAGCAAAGCATGAAATGCTAGTAAAATTGCTATAATTTAAGTACATAAAGTAGAACTGATTATGAGTAAAAAATCTCTCCAGGACTGAAGTCTTGAACCCATGAAGCGAATGTTGTCTCATCAGTTCAAATAGCCAATTTTGTCTGGATTTTCTGATGAATCCTTTGTTTTTATCAAAAAATGGAAAACACTATTTGATTTCATGGTTTTTAAAGAATAAACTCAGCAAATTTTATATGTTTTCAATTAAAAGTGAATCAGAAATGTGTCAGAAAGGGTACTTCTCTATTATCCCGTCGACCACTTTTCATAACAAAAACTATCGCCAAGCTGTAACGCCAAATAAACGAGAGAACGTTGCCATTGGAATATCAAAATAAATAAATAAAATATAAGAACTTAAGGACACAATTGTTATTTTAATTAATGAAATAACTAATAAATCAGTAAAACATAATGAAAAATACAAGCAAATGTCGAATTAAAAACCACTTGATGACATAACAAACACGTATAATGCTTCTGACATCAAGTAAATAGGACTGCATTTTTGGCATTTAATCTTACAGTTTGGCGATAGTTTTTGTTATGAAAAGTGGTCGACAGGACAACAGAAAAGTACCTCAGAAAGTAACTTGACTTAATCTAAACTTAAAAATATAGCCTTAAACACTTTTTTTTTTTAAATTCAAGAATAAACAAATTATTTTCTATCTTTGAATACATTTAGAATTGATAAACTGCAAAATTACTTTAGTGAAAAATTAATATTTACATGCATAAGTCATGCACATCATTCAGATTACATTTTTTAAGCTTTGAAATTATTAAAAAAAAAAAAAAAAAAAAAAAGACATGTTAATCAATAAATTTGTAGAATTGTTAATATTCCATTATACATTACATTCAGAGGTATGCTTAGGAAATAATTAGGTATGTTAAAGGACCCTTCACCAAAGTTTTCACATTAAAACAACTCTCTTCGCAAAATTCATGAAACTTTTCACAAAACATTTACAACTCCAAACTGAAACTTTCATAAATTTAATCATTTTAAAGTGAAATCTGACCTACCACAAAACACTGACATTGTTTCATTTCATAAAAGGTAGAAAATACCAAATATTACCCCTCCATTCTTCTTGGATCAAATATCAGTATATTTCCCTGAATTTAGCAGTAGAAAATTAATTTTTTCTAATCACTGTATCAGAATATAAAAATAACAACCGTGTCGAATGTTAACACAAGTAACCTACAAATTATATTACTACTATCCTTTAGAGCAAATCATAAATTATAATTTATTTTTCATTATTTAAAAAATCTTTTAACTAATTTTACAATATGTTAAAAAAATAAAAATAATTTATTTTGACCACGTAATAAACCTTTCAGTAAGCAAGCTATAATGTTTGATACGAGTATTTCTGAAGCATAAAAGACAAGCTGTTTCAAATGTTTTGTATTTCATAATAGCAACAACATATTAGGAAGGCGATTATGCATAACAGAAATTAATATATATATATATATAGCAATAATTTCGGCATAATATCAGAAAAAAGTATAAGAAAAATTACGTTAGAGGGAAAATTTAAGAAGACATGCTTACTGAAAGGTTGCATTTGCAGCTTGAAAAGAAACAAATCACAAAATATATTTATATTTTGCAGTCATTGTAAGCAAAAGTACACTTACCTTTCCTATCACTAAGTGTATTCCACATTCTTGTTTGATATAAACGTCGAACACCCAGTCACACTGAAAGATAGTATATGCTTTTAAACTTTTGTAAGATTTGAATTCATCGAAAGTGTAAGCGCTAATCCCGTACACTAAATAAAACTTCTAATTTAGAGGAAAATTCATTAATCGATAATACATACAGATGTATACTGTTAATCAGCATACTTTTCTCTTGATACCATGCCTTGTTCTGGCCGTTTAACGAATTAAAATATTCGGAAAACATATTTTTTTGAACACGTTCAGGAATTTCAGATTGAAAATAATGGCGATGCTGTGGACTGCTTGACCTCCAAGCGGTTACCAAGCTGTTGCCAGATACCGTTGCTATGCTGCAAAACAGCTGATTGAAACTGCCCTATAGGTAGTATTTCTTGCGAAATCTACCTACTAAAGAGTGTAATAATTTTAAAAAATATATATTTTTTATCATTTAATAGTTTCATATTAATTAAATTATGATTACACGTTGAGAAAACAATTTCTAAATCCTAATAAGATAATTTAAATAATACCTTTTTCTTTTCTTTCCTGTTGCCATTTCTAAAAAAAAGAAACAGAGCTGGATTTATAATTATGTTAATAAATTCGCTTGTTCGCTTTTTCTATGTCAAGCGTAAACCAAAGAGATAACTTTTCAATAATCGATGCCTACGCCAAATTAACGTATTGTAAAATTTTGTGGAACCACATGAATTGCAGATTGCAGTTATCAAATTACCGTATATATATAAAAAATTTAAATAAATAAAATATTAGGGGGTGGTCCACTGTGCCCATAGGTCCAGTGTGTACCGGTCTCCCCTATATTACATGGTTGCTCAATAATATCCATAAAATTTTCACTTTAAAAAACAAGAACGAAAAATCATGTGTCAAGCATGATTATGTAACACTTTCCAACGCTTCCAAAATAATTTTACAAATTATACCGTTTAATAAGCTTACATAAAAAAGTTTGCGAAAGGGGGAGGGGGGGGGGGGCTTATATTTGAGAATGGAAGAGAAAAAACTACTTAAAAGTAGATGGGGGATTACAATTGGGATTTTATGTAAGTATAAAAATACTGCTTATGTCTAATGTCAATAACAAAAGAAATTTTTACAACATTAAAAACATGTATTTATTTTTTTAATTCTATGCAAAATAAAACAGTCTTAAGACTATTACTCACTATATTCTGAAGAAGCTGATCCATTCAAAAATGAGAGTGATGAAAGTGGCTGTGGTATGTAGCAAGAGGCAGTTGATGTGGATGGCTGTGGTTGTGGTATGTAGCAAGGGGCAGTTGATGTGGATGGCTGTGGCTGTGGTTGTGGTATGGGAGTTGGTGTAGATGTTGATGTGGATGGCTGTGGCTGTGGTTGTGGTATGGGAGCTGGTGTAGATGTTGATGGCTGTGATTTTGATATGCGAGGTGTTGTAAAAGATGTCTGCTGTGATGCTGGTGCTCTGGAAGGTGTTATTGGCACCTGTAAAGAAATATATTTTTAAATAAATCAATAAAAAAATACAAAAAATGCATCACTATATTAAGAATGCATAAAATAAATAAAACACTTAAGATTTTAGCTGGAATACAGAAAATTATATTTCATTTATTCACATTCTCTTCTCCGTTCACTGAATGTATATTTTAACATGGATTTATTTCATAAGCAGGAATATTAAACAAAAATTATGCAATAACTTTAATTTAGAAAAGCAAAGTTCTGAGAATATCTTAGGAAGTAGTGTGACACAATTTCATTTTATGAAAAACAACCACACAACAATTAAAAAATTATTTTATACAGATTTCCAAGAAACTGTCTATTGGTGTGTACATGTACTGTTTAGTAAATTTCCAAAGGGCATTTTTGCTAACATTAACCACATTCAGGTGTTGGAAAAACTACTTTTTTGCTGTAAAGAAGTTAAAGTACATTGTAGATAATGTAGTTAACAACTACGTACTTTAAAAAGTATAGAGTATAAACTGTAACAATCACTACTTTCAGATTTTGCCTAAGGATTTAACTTGCACTCAAAACTGATGACACAGATTTGATAATACAGTGGCCCTCCTTACACAGCACCAGCTGGGATATAATTAAATACGTGCAATATAACCATAAGCATGAAAAAATATATAATCAGGGTACTTTTCGGTTAGCCGGGCGCCAGTGAAATTTATATATCTAAGTATACATATATATACATATATCTATACATACACACATTTATATATGCATGTATGTATATATACATATATATATATACACATACATATATGTGTGTATGTATACATATATATGTATATATAGATATATACATTTCACTGGCGCCCGGCTAACCGAAAAGTACCATAATCAGTTGTTTACATTGTGTATATCACTTGTTGTTGTTGTTGAAATGACCCAAAGGGCCCAGTTTTGCAGCTTTCTATTTCTATATAGCTGTCATAATCCACTACGCTAATTCCATAATCCTGACACCTAAATCTCCTAATTTTGAACCAATTCCAGATGAGAGATTTGCATCTGGATTGGCACCCCCAGAGGTAGCGCTTATATAGAACTTGGAGGACTTTGGAGCCACGAACAGATTTAACGTGCACCAGCTCCCATTAACGTACACGGTCCCACAGCAGTGACAGACGAGAGAGGATAGACGATGCACCCTCCCAAGCACTGACCTTGGTCGATGCTGCTTGGCTTTCGGCGATCTTACGAGAGCCGAGCTTTTACCGTCCGCGCCACTGCGGGACGTGTATATCACTTAAAAATATCTCAAAAGTGAAAGAAATAAAGTAATTATCACATTATTATGTTTCAATACTTACTGAATTGTTTGCAGCAGCTAAGTCATATTCAAGTCCAGCTGACCCTTCATAACAACTTCTTCCAATCAATTGTAAAATGCGTTGATCTAGATGTGATAGATGCAACTCGTAGTTTGGCTCACCACCACCAGTTCTTAAAACATCATTTTTCAAATCCGCGGCTTTCTTCTTTATTTTCGATTTCATTTCGTTCCACTTTCTTCTTATTTGATGCCCTGTTCTTACTTGCCCTAAACCTACAGCATTCACCAAGTCGGCTACAGCCTCCCATCTCTCTCCTTGTTCTTTATTATTTTTTATTGTTTTACCAAGTTCTTTGGTAATTAAATCTCTATCTCTTTCCAGTGCAGATATCATTATGTTTAATTCTTCATACGAAAAATTAGATGCACGGGTGCTCATTTTTAACGTGGAATGTTTAACAAATCACAACTTTCAATTACAACGTCTGCACGTTTATTATGAAAAGCACGCTCTTTTCAACCACGTTGTTTTATTTTGACATTCTAAAATCTACGCAATCTGATTGGCTCGTCTCTCTGCAGCGTCAAAGAGACAAGAATTCAGCACTGAGATATGTTTAGAGACTTACGCTTAACGCAACTTGAGGCACTGCAATACCAACTTACGACAGATCGTAGACACGCCCATTCTGCGATCGAACGTAAATTTAAGATCAGTCGTAAGATCCGAGGCACCGCAATCCCAGCCATACTCGTGTATAGGTCGACCCCCCAATTCTTACTCAAAATTTTGAAAAAAAAAAATGAATTTTCGTGTATAAGTCGAACCACATTTCTGGAAGTATGTTGAAAAATGATTTGTAATCGAGGATATAAAAAAAAATTAATAAACTTTCATTAAATTAGTAAACATTTTATTTTTAACGTTTCTAATCAGACTTTTTTTTTTTTTAATTCAACGTTTTAAAACTGTATAATTATGTAAAACTGAAGAAGCTTAAACTATTTTGAAGCCTATTCACATCAATTTAATAATATTTAAAAAGAAATTTTTTTTTTTGAAAAATCTATTCAAGCCTTACTTACAAGGGTAAACAACTTTTTAAACTGCTAAAATATAGTATTTCTTTGTGTTGTAAGGCTTTTAGGAGAGAAACCTAGAAACATTCTCAAGTTGAAATCTTTTTAAAAAGGGGATTAAAATATTGAAAGGAATGTCCCTGTATTGAAGGGAATTCTATCCCAAGAGAAAATGAGTGCAGAACAATTACAGAGACATTATTGTTTAGTTTTTTTTTTTTTTTTTTTTTTTTTTTTTGTGAATCACAAGGAAATGACCATTGTCTGCTTTTATCTCTCTTTCCAACCTAGACCAAGTGACTCCGGTATTTCACTCCGCAATTTCACACTTCTTTCGGAGTGTGAAATATTCTTTATTTATTTTTGTTTGTACTAACTCGTGTATAAGTCGGCCCCCCACTTTCAACTCCCAAATTTTGTCAAAAAGTCTTCGACTTATACACCAGTATATACGGTAGGTATAATTTTTTAAATAAACATTGAATACTTATAAAAGAGTCATCTTTAAAAAAAAACTGTTTTTACTTTTATTCTTCTCGAATGACGTAAAACAGTCTTGCCTTACTTGATCTACAAATTTCATCAATCTGTCACATGATACAAAATTCCTTATCTGTTCCAGTCCATTTATCATTCCTGCTATCATCCCACAGTTGAGAACATTCCTTATACTCACAAACGCTCTTGAATTCCTATCATATCGTAGAAAAGTCCATCAATATATCACGTACTCCCTCTCTACTTGACTTTTACCTAGTTCTACATCGCATTCTTTCTATTTATTTAAAATGCTAGAACTGCTATAGGATTGACGCAGCCATGTACTACTGGTGGAAATTTTTTCATCAATTACGATGGTGACAGAGGCGGATCTACTACTCCCCGGACCCCTAGGCTTGATCTTTTTTTAGCACTCCCATCCAACAAAGCAATATATACAGGGTGATACAAAATACCTGTTTGCTTATTTATCTCTTAAATCACTGATGATAGAAACATAATTCAAATTACAAAAAGTACAGAAATCAAGTACAGATTTTAGACATGGCATTTGTTTTACAAGACGCTATATATATATATATATATATATATATATATACTAAAATACGAAAATTAATTTTTATACGGCCCCTGAGTCCTATAAGTTCTACTTAGAAAATTGTCCTTCGTTTATAAAGAAACAATCCTATTCTTTCACAACCAATACTTACTAAATTATTATACTTCGAATTTTATGAAATTTCAGTGTTTCTGGCACTAAAAATGGAAAGAAGCAATTTTAGTGCAGGTAAACATTGAAATTTCATAAACTTCAAAATGTTATAATTCGGTACAGACTAGAAGCCAAAAAAATTTCACGAATCCAGTATTTTCTTCGTATAAATATAGAAGATATTAAAAGAGGAATTGCATTTGGATACCATCTATATGTTAATAACCTAAAATATTCAATAAATGAGCGAAACTAAGACTAATGCATATCATTTCTCTTTTGCATAAAATATTAGCCCGATATAAAGAAAAAACCCAAAAAGACCGGGAGGCGGCAGCACAGACAATCACCTCATCCAGTTCACGGCTGAAATTCCAGAATTAGTTAAAACTAGATTCGTATAATAAAACGCAATCGGTCTGCCAAGTCATATCTTGGTGGAAAATACCTTAAAACCCGATTTTAGCGGTTGACTCGTAGGTTTACCATTGTGTTTTCCTGCACCCAAAGGTATGAAAACATGGAGGATTGGGAGCAGGAACACACAATGGTAAACCTACAAGTCAACCGCTAAAATAGGGTTTTCGGGTGTTTTCCACCAAGATATGACTTGGCAGACCGATTGCGTTTTATTATACGAATCAAGTTTTAACTATAATTCTGAAATTTCAGCCGTGAACTCGATAAGGTGATTGTCTGGGCTGCCGCCTTCCGGTCTAAAAAGAAAATCTTAGCACCAGGGCCCTTTCCTTCCGAGCCCTTAGGTTTCAACCTACTCAGCCTAATGGATAATCCGCCTCTGGATGGTGATAAGTTGTGAATAAAAGTCAGACGTACAAATACAAAGTGGTTACTTTCTGGCAGGGACCGATTTACAAATTTGGGGGCCCTGGGCACCGATGCTTATGGGGGGCCCCTTTGCACCTTGAGTTAAAAAAACATTATTGAAAGCGGCACTTATTAAAATAATCACTATACTGATTTTAATAATTTTGTGATATTTAATGATGTTTTTATAAATTTTCTTCTCAATTTTTCAGCAGTAACATTTTTTTATATTATCCTCATAATCTTAAGTGTTCTATCTCGCTGACGATTTTTCGATCTTTCGAAATCCGTTCCGAAAGTGAAAGTATCCTAATAAAAAAAAACCTGTAAACGTAATCGAGAAAGTAAAAGACGGCCTTTATAGAGATCGACATAAACTATCCAACGGAAAAAAAATATTTTAAAAATATTGAATTGCAAACGAGATATTTTAAAAGATTTCTCCCATAGGATTAACATTAGCGAGCAGGTGTTTTCGCGAGAGTGATGTAGCCCTTAAAATTTATTTTCAAATGAAACTAGTCGTTGGGGGCCACCGTAATACTTACCCATCATGGATATGCATAATGTAAAATATTAAAATAAAAATGTGTAAACTACTTATAAAATGCATTGCAATACGAATAAAATCGTGGCTTGATGACGTCACAAACTTTAAAGGCTCGATTACTGAATTGCTTGAAAGAAACATCCTTATAACTCCAAAAAAAAAAAATACTATTATTTAGCGGTTTATTGCATCTGATTAAGAGTTAAATTTCCAATTAAAATATATCTTTGAAGTGAAATTTGGATGAAATACAGGGTCATGAAAAATCGAAGAGTGTGGAAAATAGGATTCCAAATACCTCGGCAACTCATTATCCGATCGACTTCATGCTGTATGCAAAATTTATGTTTTTGTATTGTCTTTTATATTCATTTCTTAAAATAACCAATTTCGAAAATTTTTATATACCTTTTATCAGAACGAATATTTCGAGAGTCCGAAAAAAATAGTTCCGGTTAATCGAGGTTATTGAAATGAAATAGGCTTCTTCCCATTATTACATACTAAGTACATACCAAATTGCAAGTCTCTATCTCAATTTTTTCGGGAGATAGAGCGTTTACAGACACACAGACACACACACACAGACGGACGGCAAATTTTTTTTTTTCTAAAAATATGTTTTTCGGAATCTTCAGTGTCTGAAACGTGTAAATCCGTCAAAAAAAAATTTCAAATTTCAAAACATTACAAGACTTACCCTATACTACGTATGATGGGTAAGTAAAAAATAATAAACAGATTTTTCCATATTAATTTTGTTTTTTAATAGTTAAAACTTCATCAGATTTTGGCCAATAATTGAAAAATCTTCAGTACCATTTGGAGCTCCCGGAAAATCGGGGTCCCTGAGGCCGTGCCCCGAAAGCCCTGCCGTAAATCAGGCACTGCTTTCTGGCACATTTTTCAATTCAATTTTGTTTATAAACACGTGAAATTGTCAGGTGTTCTTAATCAGAAACTATGTAATCGAACTGTTTTTTGTTTTTTTTTTCGTTTTGGGGTAATGGCAAAAAATGCTGTCAAAACTGTCGTTTTGAACCGAATATCCGGACGCGACAGCGCAAGAAAGGTAAAAAACTCCCGTCATGAGACAGTAACCACTTATAACTTAAGATATAATTAATTCATTTATCGAAAAATGAAAAAACATCCGATCACAAATTCCTTCAATAAACATGTCTTGCAAGTGCCATGCTTTTTAACACTTTCCAACCTAGTTGAAAAGTGTTTATGACTTCGGTTTGTCTGGCCGTCTGGCCGTCTGGCCGTCTGGCCGTCTGGCCGTCTGGCCGTCTGGCCGTCTGCCGTCTGCCGTCTGCCGTCTGTCCGTGCTCTAACTCCCGTAAATATGCTCGGATTGCCCTGCAATTTTTATATGTTATAATCATTATCTATAGCATGTTCCCTATTTCAACGGAAGTATGTAGCACTTATAGTTTTTTTACAGGGACACTCAAAAGAATTCCGTTACATTGCGGTCTATGGGGAAAAATCATTTGCGGTTTATTTAAATAATGTTTCACTATTTTAAACGCATTGAAATTTATATATATCACTAAGGTGCATTAGAAGAAGCTTAATATGGAATAGGGTGTGCATAGCACTTATACTTACTTTACAGGGACAGTCAAAAGAATTCCGTTACATTACGTCTATGGAGAAAAATCGTCTGCGCTTTATTTAAACAATGTTTCCCTATTTTAAACGCATTGAAATTTATATAAGGTTCATTACAAGAGACTTACTACAGAATATTGTGTGTATAGCAGTCATCGTTCATTTACAGGGACACACAAAAGAATTCTCTACTGTATGTTAACAATAATTCCTGGAAGTGCGTTTTAAGTTACTAAACGCGATTTTAATTTTAAATCGCTTTTTGTCTATTACGTGGTGTGTATAAATTCTGTAGATCCTATACAGGGAAGCACAAAAGTTCGGGAAAACATTTCCGTATTATTTAACTCCAGACGGAGAATTTTAAACTGTGCTACGTGTTTCCTAACTGAACTAAAATTTAGCATCCTATGTAGTATATATACAAATCTATAGATCCTATACAGGGCTGAATAAAAGTATTTGGATTACTTAGATGTTATCTTTTAGCTTATTGAAGAGTATGATTCGTAAAATTATTTTGGAAGCGTTGGAAAGTGTTACATAATCTATGCTTGACGCATGATTTTTCGTTCTTGTTATGTTTTAAATTGAGTCAGAAAATATTTCAGAAAGCTTCGCGTTATTGAGCGGGATAAAATAAATGTTTTTCTAGAACCACCTTAACCCCCTGACTGTCTAGCAAAAGAGCAAAACTGTAATGTTGTTTTCTCTGTATTTTATTTTAAATGCGAATAAAATATGATTATTCCAACACTATATAAAATAATTATATACTAGCTGACCCCTGCCCGAGGTTGCCCGGGCCCGTGATAATAAATTAAAAAAAAAAATCAAGTTTTTATTATTTTATATCTTTAACCCGATGTTGTATGAAATTATATTTTTAAATGAAAAATTCCCAAAAAAATATTGATATTTAGTGATAAAAGCGCTCATTTTCTTGTTTTTTTTTTTACGTAGGGTGTCGTTTCATAGTTTTAAAATAAAAAAGTTATTTTTGTCCGAACTCTTTGAAATCTTTATTGGAGAAAAATAAAACGGGTTTACAGCCCGTGTAAAAACTTCGTGAAAAAATAGTGTTATCTAGTTGTAAAAGAAATGTTTTCTTCACGCTTTTTTGTTTGTTTGTTTCCGCGTCGACTCCTTTTAACATAGCAATAAGAAATATAGTTTTCATCTTCCGAACTCTCTGACATTTCAATCGGTTATAAATATAACTGTATTCAAGATATCTTTAAAAAATTTCGAAAAAATATGCATATTTAGTAGCGAAAACATGAGTTCTTGAAAAAAAAAAAAAGCTTTAGCTTTCAACCTCAGAGCAAAAATATATTAGAAGGTCTATGCTTTCAATGCAATGGTACACCTCCATCCGTTTTCAATCAACCCTTTTCAATCCCCATAGGCTAAACACGTGAGGGCTAATCAATCAGGTTTTTCGTTTCTGAGGGGAGAAGCCTTCAAAAAAAGTTGAAGTATGCGCAAAGAGACCCTTTTCGTGTGGAAAAATAATGTTGGAATTTGACACAATGCGTTTTTTTGTTTTAAATATGTAGATATGAATGTAATCCTCGAGAGTATTAATCATTACCCAGTGTATTAAAACTGCATTATACCGGGGCCTCCGAGATGTCGCTGTGTGTCCTTCACCGGGCCTGCTACAAGTATTAGTGACGTCACAGTAGTGATCCACTTTGGTCAATGTATTGCAGCAGAAAGATGTAATAAAAAGAGCATTTCCGCTCTTATAATTTGTGATTACATAAATAATATTAAATTTCATAATCGTGAAATAAAAGGGAATCAATACACTTGTATTATTAAAGGAAATTAAAAGTTTTAAATAAAAAAAAATGCTAAGGTTAATAAATCAGATTGAACCCATATTGACTTACCTTTTCCAAAACACATTATTTTACAATAAATATACGTACAAAAAATATAATAAATCTACCAAAAACTTTACAAAATCAATCCCATTCCTCCCTTTTACAACTACATACCATAATTTAACCACCAAAACACAATAAATATCAATTTAAATAGAGAAATCGACATTTTTTAACTATAGAGACCTTGGCACTTTTTTTTAACGCTTTGGCGTAATCCGGGCTTCAGAAAGTTAGATATGTTTTTAAATTATATACACAATTATGAAAACAAACCTAATGAACTTTTATGTTTATTTATATATATAAAATTATTTATATATACAATTCTGTTCTACCTGCATATAAAAAGAGATATATGGCTTCTTTATATTAAATAAATTATATAAATATTGAAAAAAAAAAATATTTATATGAAACTACGAATAGGTTGCCAGAAAATATGTTGCCAACTTTCCTTCTCTCGCCATAAGCCTTTTTCGGTACTTTTCGGTTAGCCGGGCGCCAGTGATACATGTACATATATAAATATATATATATATTAATTCATACATATATATGCGTGTAGATATGTGTATATATGTGTGTGTGAGTGTGTGTATATATATATATATATATCACTGGCACCCGGCTAACCGAAAAGTACCCAATTTTCTATCTTAACTTTGTAACTGACTTGTAATATTTTAATAATTGTCTATTTATTGTACTTGGGTCTAGGACCTAATAACTACTCAAATTAACTTATCAAAAGTTTTATTTTCATAATATATTTGTACACTTAAGTTAGCTAAAATGTTAAATGGAACTACGTAGAACTACTAAGTTGTGTAAATGAGTTACTTTTAATTTTATAAACAAAGCACACTCACTTCTAACTAAATGTATCCAGATTTCATTCAATTTATTACAGTATTTCTTTCAAAATCGTTTTTTAAACTGTTTATCGTCTGCTTCTTTTATTCATTTATTTATTTTCTAAAGATCATTTGACTCTTTTCGATTTGGAAGTACAAATTCATTCAAATATGCCAGAATATTTCCATTACAATAGGTTAGACATTTGTTGTTACGTTTTTTTTTTTTTTTTTTTTCTGCACAACAAGCTCAATACAATCATATTAATTCTAGCTTCAGGAATTGAAACGTTTATCGAAACATTTAATGCAGACTACTTCTGTTGAAATGTAAAAATAATTATAACAAGGTAATTTTCGTAGCTAAAATTTCTTCTTTTCATTATCAGTAGCGAATTTGAAGACTTAGATTAGAAACTAGGAGCACAACATTTTCTTATTATTATTTTATAGATATAATCTACACTTTCTTTAATAATTATAATCAATAATTATTGATAGCATTATAATCTAAATACACTGAAAAATATTATTAATTACTATATAAAACAATAAATAAAATCAAAATACTATCGTAAACAATACGTACAAACGAACGAAGTACATGAAAATTTTTAAGTTATTATGGATCACTGTTTTGACGTCAGCAGGTTGTGACGTCACTTGTAGCAGGCCCGGTGTAGGACACACAGCGACATCTCGGAGGCCCCGATTATACCCGTAGAATTATATTAATTTAAATAATGTTTATATTGCGGTGAAACATGGAGCTTTAGTCAACGTAATTAACACGGGCGTGACAGATCACCGGTCTTCTCCGATCGCAAAATCCAACATTAACCTATGTGGAAATTGAATTAGGTGATTATTCCATTACCAATATATTTATCGAAATGAGATTTTCACCATCAGAAAAAATACGTCAGATGCAGACGTAGGGCGTTTTCAAAAATTATATTACTACATTTTAAGTATTTTAAGAAGACAATATATTTTGAAATTTTTTGCACAAGGGGAAATTTCGAAGTTTATAGCGTTTCTAAAAATACATAAAATATATATTAATAGTTTTTTTAAAACTTCTACGTCTGCATCTGACGTATTTTTTCTGATGGTGAAAATCTCATTTCGATTAAATGACTGTATTTCGATACTGGTATTGATACGGGTATTTCGATAATGAGTCATCACCTAATTAAATTTCCCCACGTTAACATGGATTATGCGATCGGAAAGATGAAAACCTGTATCAGTGAAGCATACTCTTAAGAGCCTACGCTAGTCACGCGAAGAAACGCTCCAGCTAATGTTAAGTCTATGGGAAGGTTATCGCGCGATTTCTCGTTCGCATTTTAATATTTTTAAATGCTTTTTTTTTTTGCATAGAATAGCTGAGGTCGATCTCTAACGTTGTTAGCTTTTACTTTTTCGATTTTGGTTACGGTTTTAAGCGGACATTTTCAATTTTGGAACCGGTTGGAACCGGTTCTGAAAGAGAAAGTACCCTTATATAAAAATACTGGAACCAAAATCGAAAAAATAAAAACTAACAACGTTAGAGATCGACCTCAGCTATCTTATGCAAAAAAAAAATCATTTAAAAATATTAAAATGGGAGCGAGAAATCGCGCGATAACCTTCCCATAGACTTAACATTAGCTGGATCGTTTTTTCGCGTGACTGATGTAGGGTCTTTTTTTTTTGAGACCGGCGACCAGGCCCCTACCTGCCAGGTTTCCCTAGCTTAAACGGGTTTAGTGCCTGGTACCGGGGCGCGTAGCGCCACTGAAGAGATGCTGCGTAGCGGCTGGCCGTTGCTGACAGGACGGCTATGTGGAGGACTTAGTTTTGTTCCCATTTTTGTTTTGCTGCTAATTGATGTTATTCTTTTTATATGGACCTGTCATCATTATGCGAGTTGGTCTCGTAATTTAGAGCCTTGATCAGGTGACGAGACCTAAGGACCGACACAGGTTTTCCTCTATCCGATCGCGAAATCCAATGTTAACCACAATCGGAAAATTTAATTAGGTGATTACTCCATACCATTACCTAATATATTTATCGAAATATGGTTTTCACCATCAGAAAGTAGACATCAGATACCAACGTAGTGCTTTTTTTTTTTTTTTTTTTTTTTTTTTTTTTTTTTTTTTTTTAAGTTACACACGGCTAATTCTTTCAGTCTACAGTAAAATTCATGTTTATGAAAAGTCAGAGCCATCCATCGTTGCCACAGGTTAATCTCGGAAAACGAAACATTTGAAGTTACTGAAAAAATTAATAGCTCGAAAAGTATTTGTCACAAAATTGTTAGGCAAACTGCGTCAGAAAGTTAAAAAATTGTATTTTTCTTGATGTAAATTTCAAATCTAATGATTATGCCGTTTTTCAAATATTGAATTTCAAAAATGAACAAACTTTACAATGAAGCACCATAGCGAAACCTTCACGCGTAAAAAGATAATGATAACGACAATGAGTCTCGACGTGTATCGTGTACTACTGGCTATAGCATAAGTAACAAATTATAGTAGACTTATTATTTTGTTAAAATATAAAAGTGAATTATGATGTCACGAGTGCATGATTTTTATTTAATTCTCGAGAAATAGCATATTTTAGTCCTCCTCAGTGAGGCATATCAATTTCATTATATTTGAAGTATTGTTTCTTCATTAAAATCCAACGGAAATGATTTTTCTCCATAGACTCCATAATGTAAACCCCATAGACACCATAATGTAACACAATTATTCATTTTTTTTAAAGCTGACCTATTCCTTAATAGAGTCTACAGAGAATTGGCCTAATTTGGAACGAAGTTTTTTCGATATCTTTCGGTACTTTTCTGTTATACCAACATCATGCCAAAATGTATGCTAATGCGCCATTTATTTCAACCCTGAATGTACAAATAATTTTTATTTCAAACCGTGCCAAGCGCTGTGACTCGCTTTTTAATCAACGCGAATCTCTTTTATTATTATTATTATTATTATTATTATTATTTAATTGTAAGCATGAAAAATATTTTAATTTACTATTTTTTGAATTGTAAATACTTTTTATTAAGTTATAACTTACATTTTTCGCTGATTCAAAAAGGAAATGTTTACTAACCTTGCGGACTGGATTTTGGCGGCACTTGCCACTGTTAGTTATATAAATTATCAGAGATGGTTTTAGTATCTCGCATATTGTTCTACTTTGCTTAGTTATAAAATTATGGGCGAAAATTTTATAATCAGATGAACCCGATTATGAAAGCTTAGCCTTTTAAAAATATTCTGCCGAATGGATTTCGACGAGTTAGACTTGGCTGTAGAAATCTCAACGATAAAAGCCATGGGTGGCCAATCTATATTCTGCCGTAAGGTAGAATTTTTCCCGCTTTTTTTTTTCTTAATATGTCCTTTAGTTTTAAATATTTAAAAGAAAAAATCTCTAAACTTTGAAATTTCTATTTATGGGTAACTTTTCCAAAAGTAGTTGATTTTCAATTATGATTAGTCAATGAGTTCAACTGGGAAAAACTTTGAACATCATGAGTGTTTTTAAAGGGTCCCTAATTGTTGTGATCATGTCTCTGAAATTTGCGGGGGGGAAGCATATTTTTCTCTAGACGACAGTATGCGAATTTTTTTCTGACTGACCTACACCCTAGGTGTGTGTGTGTGGGGGGGGGGGGGGGGAGGGGATGATTAAAGTAGAAATTTTCTTTATTAAAAATTAACATAAATGATTAATATTAAAATTCATTTCCATTTTTCACGCTATGTATTGAAAATAATTGATTATTGCTTTTAAGAATTATTTTTAAAATATATTGTTTAACTGACCTATTGTTTCAGATAATACACTTTTACATTAATAAAACCATAATAGAAACTTTAGTCAAACATTTTCGATAGATACACAGAACAAGAACAACGTTAGACGCAGCATTTGGTGACATTATAATATTGATTATCGAATATGTTAAGGAATTTTTCAGCAAATACCTTCAATAATTGAACATCTGAAAGAGTATTATAAATAATTAATGTGATATCTGCTAAATATTTACACGCAACCTTGTATTTACTTGGATAAAGTTTTCGATAATATCTTTAAGTACACCCGTAAACGAGCCAATAATTGGAAATTTTGTTTTCCCCAAATCCGTTAATGGCTTTTAGATAAATCGCAATTCAAGTGTGTAATCAGACATTGGATTTCATAAATTTTATTTCCCTTTTAACTTCTTGACGGGCGGTGGAAATTTTTTTATATCACTTAATTTTAATAACGATTTGTATCATAATCTTTGAACAAAATTTTACTTTTATAACTTTGGTGACAAAAAAAAGAAAAAAAAAACTGTAAAATGGCATGTACTTATTTTCATATAAAACTTTTCGAAAATTCTGGTATGAAGAAACACAATTACTTACCACCCCTGAAAGGGCTAAATACAATATCTTTATCCATTAAATTAGCATACAGAAGAAAACACATTATCTGTTATACATAAAATACATCGCTGCCAACTTTATGCTTTTTAAAATCATTTAAACATGTTTTGTATTGAAAATATTATTTAATAAAATATGTGCTGCCTTTATTTATTGAAATACATTATATATTTTATTTTATTTACAAAGTAAAATTTTTGGTTCAAATATGTTTATTTGACTATAAAAAAATGCATAGAAGTTGGCATTCATGAAAATATAGCACAAACCTGGACAATTTGGTACAAAGCCCCCATATAATAATATATAATATAATCCCCCATATAAAAATGAAAAAAAAAAGTAGAAAAAGCATGCATTAAGCAGATTATGAAGCACTTTTCAGGATTACAGAAAATTTAATATGAAATCTTTCTTGAAGTCAACCTCTAAACTAGCCAATATATTTATTATTCAAAATATTTACTCATCATTATACTTATTACTAGCTGGCCCGCCCGGCGTTGCCCGGTCCCGTGATAATAAATTAAAACAAACCTCAAGTTTGTATGATTTTATATCTTTAACCCGAGTTTGTATAAAATTATTTTTTTAATGACATTTAAAACAATCATGCTAATTTATTCATCAACAAAGTTGTGTAATTATGATATATACTTACTCATTGATAAAATTTAAAAATTCATGTATTTATTTTTTAATAACATTCCATTAAAATATTACTTAAAATTTATTAGCATTTTGCATGTAACCCCTGGCGGTGGAAAGTGGAACTAAAATATTTTAGGCGATCGAACTCAAATCGAATGAGCCAAATCCCGTCGTAATCGGATCCATAGAAAGCAAGATAAGAATTCGCCCCCTAGCGGTAGAAAGTGGAACTAAAATAATTAAGACTATCGATATCAAGTGGAATGAGCCAAACTCCGTTGTAATCGGGCCCATAGAACCCGAGATACTCCTGTAATTCCACCTTCCACCGCCAGGGGGCACAATCTGTTCTATGCGAACATGACTAAAATCCGTAAGGTTATCGAATTCAAATCAAATGAACCAAACCCCATCTTAATCGGGCTCATAGAACCCGAGATAGAAAGCGCCCATAGCGGTAAAAAGTGGAACTAAAGTATTTAAGGCTATGGTTTCAAGTCAAATGAGCCAAACCCCGTCTTAATCGGGCCGTAGAACCCGCGATACTCTGAAATTAACAAAAAAAATCTGAAGTTATTACTCGAAAAGAGTGGTATATACAACTCATAATTTCACTTTAATGTCATAGAAGGTGATTATTAAGTTAATTATAATGTTTGGAATCAGTTGTATTGAAATTGGAAAGTTAGTTGCTGATTTATGGAAATGGGGCTTAGAGAAAAACCTTGAAGAAGGAAGGGGGGAGGGGAGATGAGTCTGATTTTTGTCTAACAACTAATTAAGACTACTGAACTATTTGTTCAAAGACTGGGAATCATAGAAAAGCTTGGAACTTAAAAAAATTGCTGAAGTTACTATATGGAAATAGTGGTAATTATCTATACATAACAGCAATTAAACGCTACTGATGAAATAAAAAAGTTCAAATTTGTTAAATGGAATTAGTTATGTTGAAATCGTGGCATGAGATATGTACATATTAAAAATGGAGTCAAATAACGATAAACCAGACGCTAGGGGGTGCGGCACACTAAAAGTGATATTTGTTAAAACTTTGCCCCCATCCCCGTAATTTTTTTTAAAAAATCGTATCGTTACTTCCATTATCAAAATCTTTTTTTTTTTTCATAAAAAAAAAAAGAAAAAAAAATCATTAAAGGAAAATTAATTATTAATTTCAGTTCTAATAATCCTATTTTAATGAAAATTAGATATTTAGATTCCTCGTTATGAAATATGCACAGATGCATAATTTTGAAATCGATAAATGCAATATTTAAAAAAAAATTAATAGAGCTCGTATTAACCCAGTATAATAAAGACAGACCTCTGGACTCGAAATAAAAACAGATATTTTTTAATGAAAAATGAAGAATTTTTAATTGATATTTTTAAAAGTTCAGGTTCGATTTTTCCGAAATTTGACTTTTTAAAATTGGATTTTTTTTCTCCCCTGTATCCTGAATTTTGTGTGAATAGAGCCATTTTTTCGAGGTGTTTCCGAAAAGGCATACTTAAAAGTAATTCTGGTAACCCGATGTTTTTCGTGTAAGTAAACCTAAAATCTTTCTTCCCTCTCCCAACATACTGCTCATTTTGCAGTTTTGACATTTCTTTTGTGCCATTTTCAGAAAAAATGGCATTTTGGAAGCGATAGTTAATGAGAATTTAATTAACATTTTAGTTAATTTTAAAAATATTAAATTAAAATTCTGAAACTCAGGTACACCAGGAGAGACCTTGAACTACCCTCATTTAAATTTTCAGACTTCTTAGGTGCGCTAGACTTCCCTAGCCATTGCAGATAGACAGACAAACACACAGAGCGAAATTTTATTAGTATAGATTCCAAATGTCTATTATATATGGAACGTATTATGGTGATCTTTAATAACATATTTAAACTTCGTAGCAATTCAACTTCAAGTTCGAAAAAATATACGTGCATACACAGACGTGGAAAAAAAACACTAAAGAAAATGTGAAAAAGAACTAAAGGAATAAGCTGAAAATAATCTAAGATGTAATATTAATGGAGTTTCAATGTGTGTTTTAGTTTTTATTTATTTGAAATGTCTTGGAAAATTTAGATTAATCAAGATTTTTTTTTCACCATCTACTCAAAGTAAAAATAGTTTCTCTTTTCTATTTTAAAGAGAAAATGACAGCAATAAAAATACAATAATACATTTTATTTCTCTTTTTCCATCTTTTATCCACAAAAATTTAGTAATTTAATTGCCATCTTTAGAGGAACTTTGTTAAAAGTTACAAAAAAAAATCTCAAAAATTAATTCAAATTTTGAAATTCTGAGAGCATATATAGCATAGTCGGATCCATGCAGATAGCTGGTGTTAATTTTATCACGCTGCGTTGTAGTTGCGAAATACAAACAAATAATGTGATTTTTAATATAAAAGATTCAGTGTACATTAATTTTATTAAATTTCTGATAACATGGTTGAAATCAGTTTTTACAATGTAGGTTAAATGAAAATTATAAAAATTACATTTTTCCAATTAAAAGCTTCATCTTTCAAAGATTTAGCCTTTAATTTCGGAGTTTGCGAAATAAAAATGGCGTCAATTCTTCACGTATAAAAATAATACTTCACTTTTAGGAATTAAATGTGTATATTCTCTCTTTTATATTTTATTATTATTATTATTGCTTTTTCTTCTAGGGTCCATCGAAAAGGTCTTAAACACTAGTTATTTGATAGAATTATTATTAGTATTTTTTTTTAAAGAAAATAACATCAACAAACATCTGATAATCCCCTTTTTTTCCACAATAACAAAATATTTCGAAAATTAAAAATCATGTCATTAGCAGGAACTTATGCAAAAATATTTCAGATTTATGATTTAAAATAAATGCTAAAAAAAAAATATATAATTTTTCATGAGAAACTATTCTTTTTTTTTTTTCTCTCCCACTTGAAAAGATTTAATATCAATCGTTATGAAATAATTAGTGGAAAATCTGTGTGTCCTCTTTAAATAGATTCCGAGTAAATAGGGGTCAATAAGTTTGAATACAAGAAGCTTAACTTTGTTTTTGTTTAACCTTCTTGGTTGAATCTAAATCTAAAAAAATCTATGATGAAATGCTCTCTGTTAATTTGTCGAGAGATGCTTTTTTACATTCTAAAATAAACTAATTCCTGAAACTTAAGTATGTGAAATTCTTCAAACATATAATTTAATTACAATATTGTTTACACTATCTATTCAAATAAAATATAATTTGAATTTCTAAATGATGCAAAAAATGTATTAATAATTCATTTCATTCTTTCTTTTCTCTCTTTTATCAATAAAATTTTGATAATTTAGTTGGTATCTTTAGAGAAAAGTTACAAAAAAAAATTAATATCTCGGAAATTAATTCCAGTTTTAAAATTATGAAAGTTTATATGACCTTATCGGATCAATACAAATTAACTGATATTAATTTCATCATACTGTGTTTTGTATTTTAGAGGAATAGTTGTGAAATACTAACAGTTAGATTTTAATATAATAGATTCATACCAGAGGATAAAACACAAGGTTCCCAGTTTACAGAAAATAGGAAAAAACTTTTTTTTAAATTAAAAACTCTTTACATTTAATACATTTTTTTAGATTGTCCACTAACACCAAAAATCAATTTTATATGAAAAATATCAATTATGTATTCCAATAAAATTTTGAAAATTATTAAACACAATACTATCATATTAGCCACATGTCAGAGATTTATAGCTGAAGAAATCACCAAAGATTTTGCTATTTATAGCAGCATGTATAATGCTGATTATTTCAATGCAAGTACAGGGTGTCCCACAAGGTACGCAGCGTCTAATATGTACAGATTCAGATAGAGCACGTCAATATGAGTATTTTGAATGGTAACATGTGGGGTCCCCGAATATAGCGTGATAGTGTAAGTAAGGTGTGAAGCTTGTCATATGAAAAACATAAGAAATGAGGAAAAAACCAAGTGAAAATCAATGTTTATTGAGAAATTTTGGATATATTCGGAAACCCCACATGTTACTATTCAAAATACTCATATTGACGTGCTCTATCCGAATCTGGACATATTAGACGCTGCATACCTTGTGGGACACCCTGTAGTTCGATTACATATTTGTTAAATTTGTATTTTAATTATATTATGAATTTATTGATGAAGTGTTAATTTCGTTACGGAATGTTAGCCGGAAGCAAACGTGGAACTATTTATATTGTTTTAAATGCAGAAACTTTAATATTCCGTAGTAGAGCTCACACGATAGATTTTTTTTTTTTTTAAATAATAATTTTTAAAAATTATTTAAAAAATCATTAAAAAAAATCAGTAAATTTAGATAGGATTTCTAAAGAAATCATATTTGAAAATACTTTAAAAATTAAAATTATGATGTGATGTTTAGAAGTAGTTAAATTTTCAAAGAAGGGAATGGATTGCTTATTGCGAAGTTTTTGCTTTATATTAGGGTGAAAAGAATTTTTATTTTTTTTAATGCTTTTATACCAAAGCATGTAGCTGGCACTTTCTCACCCTTATTGTTGAACATAAAATGTTATTTAAGAGGATACACGTCCCTCTATATTCTATAATCATAGAGGCTTCTTTCTTTCTTCAGTTTTAGGTCACATAAAGAGTGATAGAAATGTTGTGATTTTATGCATCTTCAGAGCCTACACTAGTCATGCAAAGAAACACGCAAACTAATGTTAAGTGTATGGTAAGGTTATTTTCAAATTTCTCGCTCGCATTTTAATATTTTTAAATGATTTTCTTTTGTTTAGGATAGCTGAGGTCGATCTCTAACGTCGTTAGTTTTTACTTTTTCGGTTTTGGTTAGTTTTTTTATAAGTGGTAAAAGTTACAAAAAAATTAATATCTCAAAAATTAATTCCAATTTTAAAATTCTGAGAGCTTATATGACCTTCTCGGATCCATATGAATTAACTGGTATTAATTTCATCATACTGTGATGGCAGTGGTAATGGTTGGATATGGAACTTTGCAATTTTAGAACCGGTTGGAACCCGTTCTGAAAGTGAAAGTACCCTTATATAAAAAAACTGGAAACAAAATCGAAAAAGTAAAAACCAACAACGTTAGAGATTGACCTCAGCTACAACACACACCAAACAACAACAACAACAACACACCAAACATGCCACATGACATGTTTTATATAAGCTTAAACAAACTTGCAGGGCAAATCAAAAAACAAAAATTCTTTTCATACACCCTAATAATATAGATTCAATAACAATAAATTCAAGAATAAGGTCTATCAGACAAAACTTGTTGCATATTATGGTATAGATCCATATATATGCTTTTTAATTCTTTTGTTAAAAAGTTCTCTTCTCTTTTCCCTTTATTCTAAAATCATATCTCATTTATTAACAGATTAATGCTTTATCCTTTTTGCAGGCGGATGCATTTTATTCTCGCATCTCTGGCCTTTTTAATTTTACATGTACACCGCAGCTCGAATGTTAGAACAATATGTTTCTCGCTGTGTGTATGCACTTTGTCCAGTATTATTTTCTTTCTTTTTAATTCTGAACTTTGATCATCTGCTAGTTATAATACATTTACTTTTAGCCTTGTAATTATTTCAGTTTAACAGAAAATTTATATACATACGCAGTTTATGTTTTTACAAATTGTTATTTCTGTCTCGATATTTCGTGATTGCAGATGTTTTCTCAGCGCCTAAAAGCCACAAAAAGGTTACTGATGAACTTTGTGATATTACACCCTCTTTAATCGGCAAATTTAAATATATCTATTTCTTATCATTAACGGTTATTTTTGTCTGGTGTTAATGGGTCTTGCCAATTGTTTTATTTTGGTGTAAAATACTAACGAACCTGTGAACATTGTCATGATTTGAGATGATCAGTCTTCGCTGAGATGTAGAGGTGAAAATACTTCTCTTAATACTGCCTTGCTATGGGGCAAGCCGACCACCTGTTTGCTTTTACTTTTATGCTACTTTTTGCTTCAAATAAAGGACTAATTTCGACAGAATGAGTTCTTATTATATCTCCGAACTATTGTTGTGTCTCTTTACTCAGGAAACGCATCTGAAGTGTTTTTGCGGTACAACGAACTTCATTTTAATCGCTATGTACTATTATAGTAAAATATTCGTTGGATGGTCAGGCCATCTCTTCGATAATATTATTTGAATGCAAACGACAGCTATTGTATACTAAAACTACACTACACATACAGGTTGAAGGCTCAGTCTTGATAAATCAGCTGTTTTACAGGAAGCAATCATATAATGCTTTTGGTTGTAAATTTTTTATAGAAAACCTAAAAATCTCAAAACTTTACCTTGTGTACTGGTAAACTTTACCTGGATACCTTGTGTCCTGTTTTGGACAAAAGTTCTTCTTATAAAAGCATTAATTATGGCGAAACCTGTATATTCCCAGACGATTTTGTTAAATGTTAATAATGCAGGTAAGTTTTCCTTGGAAATTCTAGGTTTTCTTTGACTACAAAGGTTTAAAATTCTTATTCTGAAGATAATGCAAACACAATAAGAAATAACTGAGACACACAGATAAAAGTAAACTAGAAATTAGTTTTAATATTCTATCACCAGTCACAAATTATGAAAAGATAATACAAAAACTAAAACAATTTCTGCAATGTAAATAAATATACTTATCATAAAAACAAGATTAAATATTACTATAATACAAAAGTTACAAAGAAATCACAGCAAATAAAGGATAAATTTTAAAATTTGGCTACAGTTCACCCAGTTTTCATCAACAGATATTACTGACAACATTTAAAAAAATTATATATTTGTATGTTTTTATTTCTATGGCAAGTTTAATATTCTACTTAAATGCTTTATGCTTTGACAACCAATTAAAGAAAATTTGACATAAAGTTTAATACATTTGTTAACAGAAAATCTTAGATTTAAATCAAAATACTTTGCTTTATCGTGTCTAAAAAAAAGAACAAGCCATTTTACAAAGGTTTATATTTCTAAAAATACATATATTCTCAACCATTTATACTATTGTAAGATATGTAAAGGGAACAATAAATCTCTCATTTACAGAGAAAACACAATATACCATATTTTTCCATATATGCTGCACAGTTCTCTCCCCCCCCCCTAAAAAAAAAACAAAAAAAAAAAAAAAAAAAAACACTAAAAATTTGACAGCACATGAAACATAAGTTTTGTGATTTGACACTATATTATCTTGATTCAATATATATAGCCATTTGTCATACTATGAAATTGTTGGGTGGAAATTTTGTATTTAAATTTACAAAACCATGAAACAATATTTTGCAAATACTGTGCAATTTTAATAGTAACTGTTAGATTTTATTAAAATAAAAAACGGAAATATGCACCCCATTTTTTAGCCCTAAAATGTTGAAAAAAAAAATTGTGCATTATACACAAGAAAATTTAACTTCTTTTCTCCTTTGCATATCTATGGACATAACAACAACAGTATTTACTTAAGAAATTAATATTAGTTAAACAGACAAAATTATAATTTACAATCTACACATTAATTGTCAGGGAGGGAGGATTTTCCCTACTTTTTATATTTGATTGTTTGAAAGAGATAAAAAGACACCCACAAAATTCTATGTCTTTGTTGTCACCAGCATTTTTTCCAAGCCACAAATCTATCTTAACACGGTAGTTCTTACACTTCATAAGAGCAATAATTTAAATGCTGACTTCACAAAACATATAAATATATGGACTGCCTGCTCAACAATGCAAATTTTTCTGACACAATCGCATTTCCATTGCTATTTGCCCAAGTATTTCAGGTAGTAATATTCAGATGCTTATAAATTCAATAAAATCTGTAATTTTCCTAAAATTTCCTATAAATTTAAGGTTCTCAAATCCAAACTTACAGATAAATTTTTTTAATTCATTTTTGTTCAGAAATGCATGAAATGGGCAGTTGTTGTTATTCGGAAACTTTGTAATCAAAACACTTTTTTCATTTTTTTGGGTATAGGCAGAAGATCTTTCAGAAAACACTGTCAAAGTTGGCACTTTGAATTGAATTCCCGATGCTTCAGCACCAGAAAGGAGAAAAACATGTTGTCGTAGTCTTGAGACACAAATCACTTATAATTTGGTAAGTAATCTATTTATCAAATGAAAAACTCATTTTGATTCCAAATCGCTTCCACAGTCAGGCCCTGCGAATATTATGTCTTTGCGTTTAAAAATGAGTCAGAAATTGTGTCAGAAAGTTTCTTAATGTTCAGCAGATCATTTGAGAACCCCTTAATAACATTTCTTATAAATTTGATATATCTCGAATTATAGCCATTTTCACTCTAATGATTTTCATCCTGTCATTGCCATACTCAAGGCTTTACAAATTTGATTAAGTCTGGTAGCCAGCAAAAAGTTCTAGTCGCCAGTATAAAAAAAATACCCCCTTCTTTAAAAAGCACAAAAGGTTTTTATGAATTATTTAAGAAAAAATAACGAGAATAGTTTAGAATTATTACTTACATAATTTAGAATAGTACATAATTAAGAAAGATAATATAAACTACATTTTCTAATGAAACTTATCAAAATTGTATATCTCTTGAAAAAAAAAGACTGTAAAGACCGGCATGGTTGGAAAATGGTGATTGCCGAATGCTTCAAATGTTTGGATAGTTGAGTGCTACAAAATGTATATCTGATGAGGATGGGGGCATCCATGAAATAGTGAAGTAGGAAAACACTTTGCCTATTTTCCTGTCAAAGTCAGTCAAATAATTCATATTTTATTCTTTTAAAATTGGCATTTGATGAACGTATTTTTGCCAAATTAAAAATAAAAGTTAAAAATATTTCTTATTTGCATATAGTTTCTAAGTTTATTTCTTAGTATTGGAGGGGAAAAAAATTGTGCTCCTTGCTTGGATAAATTTTTGTATAAAAAATAAAATAACACATCAGATTAAATCACTTGGTCGCCAGATAAAAAAATTTGGTCGCCAGTAGCGACCTGATGACTGCATTTGTCAAGCCTTCGCAATACTCCAAAAATAAGTTCAAAAGGATAACTTTGACAGCATTTCCTTAAAATCTTCTTTTAATGCAGTATATAGCAGTTATTTGGGACACTGTTTAACTGTGGTAGTCAATTAATTGGAGCAAAATGTCAAGAACAAAATAGAAAAATATCATTAAAACTTACTTCTGACAACTAAAGCAGCCATTACATTGGGACAAAACATGCAGAACCCGTGTGTCCCAAGTAGAACAAAAAATATTGAGGATTTCCCGATAATTGAATAAGAATTATTGCAAATTTTATGCTTTTACAAATGAAAATGGTTTCGTTTATGTGTCAGACAGTATGAAATTTAGATTTGAGAAAAGCCTTTAAAAATTTTTAGATGGAATTTTCTTAAAATTATGATTCTATAATTATTCTGTTGTTAATTTCAGCAGAAAATATAGCTGCTTGTTATGATTCTTTCATAAGGAAAGTATGAGGATTCAGAATGATGCTTTAAAAAAGAATATCAGAAAGCCAAACAAATGAATAATAGATAAAGAATCTATTGAAATCATAAATCAAACTTTCACCATCCAATACAAGTTTTAAAAACTTTTTTTTAGCATACAGACACAGGTTAGAAGTTTGCTTAACATGAAAGATAAAGAAAACTTTTGTAAATAACCATTAGTAAAAAAAAAAAGAATAAAGATTAATAAGCAGAATAAACATAACAGACACAATAAATATACAAATAATAATTTTTAACTAATACCTAATATAAATAAAGATTTAAACTGTAAAATGAATAAAAGAAGAAATACAGAAATGAATCAAAATTAAATAATTACTGGAATGTGACAATGCTATCATCACTTTCAATATCACAGTATTAAACTTTACACATATGATAGCACTTGTCTTTTTAAAAAAATAATACCAAAATCCTATTTAAAAATTAATAACAGAAAAGTTCAAGTACTTTTCAGCTTTTTCAAATATTTATCATACTTAAAAACCCATATGTATTTTAATTATATCAGAAAATTTAATTCATATTTTTAGTCATCAGGTTTAACAACAAGGATCAAGATAAGTAATAATAATATTAATTGTTGCCGGATTTGCAATCAACACCAATATAATTCTATTTATTTCCTTTTGTTATTTCCTTTGTCACTGCATTATATACTGTATTTATGTCACATTATCAGAATACATTCACTTTGCAAGCTTTTTTTTTTCCAGTTTTTATAGAGTTATGCTGGAATTGAATTATTTTTTAGAAATTGAATACAGCGTCAGTTAAACCAATAAAAATTAATTCTAGTAATTTTGAGAAAATGTAAAGAAATATTAATAGCAGATCAGTAACGATATCAGAAGAAAAGTAAGTTATCTTTTTACAGTTCTTAAGAACAGTGACTTTTACCTGCCAACTTTACCTTTTCGGAGCTAAATCTAGCCCAATTTTTTAAATATCTGATCTAGCTCCAAAAACAGTGGTTTCAGCCCATAGCCCCAAATCTAGACCATTTTAATATTGTGATGTTTAGTACATTTCCAAAAAAGTGTTAAAAAGGGGAATTCAAAGGGGCTAAAATGTGCTAGAAAAAGCTAAAAAGAACTAAATTAGCCCCTTTTTAGCCCATATTTAGTTATTTTCTTCCTTGATTATTTGGCATCACTACTTATAGCTCTAATGATGATACTTTTCTCAAAAATAAAAATTGTGCCATAAAGTACCATATACAAATGCTTCACATTAAAACTAATTAATCCTTTCTTTCCCTTAATAATAATAATATTTCTATACATCTAAAGACACTTAAGTGATACTTTACAGTAGGAAAATAACTTCTAAAAAATTTGATAAGAAATAAAATAAAGTGCAGTTTTTAAAATAAATAAATATAAAATATTTTACATATGTACAAAAATGTGCTTATTTATAATGTAACAACAATTTCCATTAAAATGTATACAGAATACAATTAATAAAATAAAAAGAATGAACAAGTATTTCTAATTTGTATATTTTGTGACTCACTCTAGCTAAAGTACTGTCTAGTAATAAATAAATTAACATGTATAAATTATTGTGCAAAAGTTAAGAAAAGTTTTTTTTTTCTTTTTTTTATGTAGTGAAAAAGAAAAAAAATATCTGCAATATTATGAGTAAAGAATAATATTAGTAAAAAACACCAAGTAGTTTCTATAAAACTAAATACATGGTGATGGCAAAAATGCTATTTTTAACAAAATTTGTTCTCAAACATGTATCTCTAAGAAATCATCTAGTGAATAAATAGATACTAAGAGTACACTTAAAAATATATTTGTAAAGGAGACTGTTATATATGTATATAAAAGTTTGAGAACCTGTCTACTTCTTTCTACATCGTATACAATTCAAAAATTAAAGATAATTTCCTGTGAATAATAAATTGTATGAATATTTTCACAACTGGAACATTGTTATTGAAATTCAGTAACTTGTTGAATTCAATTCTTGTTGAAGTGAATCAAGGATTTCAGTTCTATCAGTACAGATTTGTTTGAATAAAAATATTCAGATTAATCTAGATTTTGACAAAGTTAAAATATTTTTATTTTAATAGAACAACGAAAAGAGAAAAATATTAAATAATTTTTTTTTTTTTTATCTTGGAGAAAAAAATGGAAATTTTTTTATGGAATTGAAAATTAAGATCTCCACAAAAAACATTAAAGTAGTTTTAAAATTCAATAGTTTATGTAACAATTTCTAAGTCTGTTTATTTTTAGTGTAAGGTGCCTAAATGCAGCAAACCAAATTTAATATATTGATTACATACATTAGATTACTAGATATCCATTATATTTTTACTATAAATTGCATTAATGCAACAGATGGATATGATATATCAATTATATTTATTAGATTACATCACAAATAAAACAACTGTACTTTAACATGTATGGATACATTATTTGTAATTAAAAAGAGGTGGGCATATAAGAATTCATTTTTGTCCCCTCTCCTAATGAGGAATTTGCACACATGAGGTAATCGGCCAACTTTATATTTTTCTGATAATTCCAGGCTCATAAATTTCAAAAATGTCCTCAAAAATGTAAAAAAATCGTTCAATAATTGTTAAATTAGGTTTAAAGTTATGAGAAAACCATGCGACTTGAAAACGCTGCGTGATTGGCTATGACGTCACTGTTCACGATGTGCCAATGTTTACATTTTGTTTGCAAGCGGCGTTTTGGTTCTCGGCTCGGGTTTTGCAAGCATTTTGAATTTTTTTTATCTCGAAATTTATTTCTACTTTGGTCTTTACGATATTTTTATCAATCTCTCATTTTCGTCGTATCTCTCTATTCTAAAAAAAAGTACTTAATTAATGCTGATGCCGCTGACGCAATTGAATTTATTGTGACATTTTGACTTTCTCGGCTTATAATACAGTAATTATTGCATATAACAACATGAAAACATGTAGTTTTGTAGAGAAATGTATAATAAATACGCTGAAGCAAGCTGTTTCTAAATCGAAGAATCATTTTATTAGCTATTTACTGTTAAAATTGGTCAAAATAGCTCATTTAAAAACTTTTATAGGATCAAAAACTATGCATAGCAATTTAATAATCTTTCGTAGGCATACTTGGCGAGATTGTGGTGTGCAGAATGCAAACATTTTTCTAATTTGTTAAATTTTTAAAGTATTTTTCAAATTTTTCATTCAAAATTTCATTATCTAAATAAAGATTTAATCCATAGTTTGAAATAACATTTTATTTCTCATTGTTACCAGTTTTAAAATAACCTAAATATATAATAACATTTACAAAACTTTTCAATCGAAACATTTATTTACACCCGATTGTAAAAAAATAAAGAAACTTTAAAATAATTAAATTATTACGTGCGAAAAGCAATGGATGTTAAAAATCACTCCTAATTAAAACGACATATATTTAATTCGTCATATTTACATCATATAAACGATTTTCTTATAGCATGTAAAATAAAACTTTTTTCTAAGCATTATAAAACTTCGGGAAGCAGCGACAGTTTTAACTTAAGACTGTTAAATCCAATACTTTCTGACTCATTTCCGAATTCATTTTTGTTAGGAAACGCATGAAATAGGCAGGTGTTCTTCTTCAGAAACAATGTAATCAAAGACGTTTTCTCTTTTTTGGAAAAGGCAGTAGATCTTTCAGAAAACGCTGTCAAAGTCGGCGTTTTGAACTGAATTCTCGACACGGCAGCACGAGAAAAGGGAAAAACGTATGTCACGTGATACAAATTAGTTATAACTTGATAAGTAATTTATTTATTAAAAAAATGGAAAACTCATTTCGATTTCAAATAGCTTCAATAGTTATGACTGCCAATTTCATGCTTTTGCGTTTAAAAATGAATCGCGTTGTTGAGAAGGCCATTTTAGAATCCCCTTAACTATTTTATAACAGCTCATTTTCAAATTTTTAATTGATCTTTCTTAACTAATCACGAAAACAGACGTCAGCTTTTGCGACAACAGTGGATGCGGTCTGGGGCGCCGAAAATCCCCCACTCAAAGGGAAATAAACGGCAACCTGATTACAGGACATCGCCACTTCTTGTGATAATATCATTTAACTTTCCATAATCAAATAAAGTTTTTTAAACGAAGAAAATTAGCATGTTTTTAAAGCCTGTGGGGTCTGGATGGGAGTTGTCGAGCATAACTGTTAGGAGGGCATATATATATATATATATATATATAGATATAGATAGATAGATGTGTGTGTGTGTGTGTTTATTTTATATCTAGTTCAAATGCATAAATATCTTATTATTTTTCCTAATCAAAGCTTATATTTTGATTTCTGCTAAAAAATACTGACGCGTCACAGAAATACATTTTTTTTTTCAGGTTAATTATAAATTTCAGTCTTTCTTTTATGCAAAAAACATTAATTATATACTGGTATCTGACTGTTTGGACACATCATATCAAATTTGTATATATATATATATAGTTTGTTGTATCAGTGCTTTATATATGTGTAAACGGATATTATAATTATGTTTAAATAAAAAGTGATAAAAAAGTATTCATACTTCTGAAATTATTTCCACCTGGTTAAACAAACAAAAATATGAAAGGTACTTTAACATTGGGGTTTGTAATGTTATGTTAAAAAAAAAACTAGAATCAATACATCTAAGTTATAAATTAAATGAACCATCATGTTTGGTGATAAAATTTATCAACAAATTATTGTTTTGAGTTAAGTTCCAATTTATTTATATTTTCATTCAAAAGATATTAATTTTATGAATTAAATTAATCAAAACAATCAATTCCTTACTTATATTTTAATAATGTATATAAATGAATCAAGGAGTTTTGTAAAATTATTGTAACGTTAGCAGATTACCCTCAAATTCTCAAATATCTGTCACACATTACCAGAAATGCTTTTGCCTCTGTAGTATATTGAATGATTTATAAAAATAATATTTTTTCTAATAAAAAATAATTATTCTAACACACAATATCGTATAACTTATAACTGGTATAAATATTTTATATTGGAATCATTTTTTTTCTTTCAAAATTTAAATGCTAATGGAGAAAATCAAACTTACTTTAACTGTTTTTGTATTATACTATTTTTTTAAAAGGTCTTAAAAAATTAAGGAAAACTTTTTTGTAGTTTGCGAGTTGTTTAGATCTTTAGTACACTTGTATTTTCTTAAAGATTCTATTACTTTTGATAATGTAATACCCACGAATTTTATAAGAAGAAGAAAATAAATCCCTCAAACGCACTATCCACAGCGTAAACAAATGCTGCGTTTCTCTCCTTGTCATGAACTATGACGTCACAAGACAGGCGTAGTAAAAAGTGTCGTTTTCGGAACACGGTAAATAGTGCGCTATAAAAACTGTCAGAAATCAACAATTACAGCTCAAAATTAAAAAAAAAACATACTGTTCTTCTTATCTTTCTGTTTTCTATTATATAAAAATAAAATTAGAAAACGTGAAAATTCCTCATTGGGTGGAAAGGGTTTTCTATTTTCTAAGATGCTTTTATGTAATTTAAAATCTACATATACTAACTTTCTGATTGATTTTTGTTTGAAGATTGTTTAATTTAAATATGTTACACAACAGCAGAAACATATGTTTATTTACCATATTTTAATGTATTTCTATTATATCAATTTGATTTTTTTTCAAGAAATGAAATACTCATAACACCACCATATTTTTATGCATAATTCAGTACATGAAAAATAAAGTAAAACATGTATAAAACTAATGATGGTGTTATGGGGTTAAAATTCAATGCTTGTCTACAAGAGATAAGTTCAGGCTCTTTTTTTCGGCACCTGAGCCTGACAATTTAAAATCCAAGCATGAAACATTTTTTGTGTCATCAGAGCCTGAGCCCAATAGCAAAAGTATGCAGTAGAAAATTGTTAGAGACACTTTAAAATTGCTTCAAGATTACATTTTCTCATTTAAAAATCTCTTATTAAATAGAATTAAGTGTTAATCCTAAATATTCCCTCATGACAGCATTTCGCGATTTTCATGTCCCTGAAAATCCTTTTAAAATAGCAAATTTGATATTTATACCCAACCACTGGCATAAATCTGCAAAAATCTTGATTCTTATTCTTTAAAAATATCACTGTACAACCATGGTAGAAAGACATGAGTTCTGTTTTCCAGTAATTCTGGAAAAAGGCTTTAAACAGAAAGCGAAAATAGACAAGAGATATCCTATAGCTTCTGTATGTTACTAACATTGACTGTGCAAAGACTTTAGAATCAGACAGCATATTTCTCTTTATCAACCCATCAATCTTTATTATCCTATCAATAACAATTCAATTCATTTTCAAATTGATTTTAACCGACTGTAATACACTTTAAGAAACTTAGACTACATTCTTTTTTTGCAAATAGCAAGTTTTATTTATTTATTTATTTTGCAATTTTTGAATAACTAAAATTTTTTATTAGAGCCCAAGCCCAAACACTGGTGTGAAAATCTAGCCTGAGCCTGTCTCATCTCTATTGTCTATCCATCTCCATTACTAAGTTATACCTCTGAAAGACTCACTAAAAATTTTACAGGTGAAAGAAAAGGCATATGTTTTAAAAAAATAATTAAAAATGATATTCTTCAACTAAAAAACTGCCTTATTATTAGAGATTAACAATATAAATTGTCTTGATTTCCTAACAATGTTTGAGGAATGAATTGAGCACAGCACACAAAAAGGTTTTGTGCAATATTTCATATATATTATACTAAACAATAACTATACATTATCTAATCTAGTTCAACACATTATTTTCAACCTACAACATGATATATTATTTTTCTACCATTTCTTCATATCTTACATACAAAACAACGAACTACACTGGATAAAATCTCACAGTAGTAGAAAACAAGTTTAGTGAAGGTATTTGGCAAAGTCTGTGATATGTAGTAAAATTAAGGACTGATCACAGAACAAACATTTAACAAGAGGCTAAAAACTTTCTAATATATTATTTATCAACTGTTATTGGCAAAAGTGGACGTGTAAGGTTAAAAACTGTCAATATACATATCTACACAAAAATAATTATTTTTGAAATATTAAATAATCAATTACAATTTCACTAATTTGTTTTGTTTGTTTTTTCTGCTACTCTAAAATAATGATCTTCAAATTTTGGCAGTCTGCAATCACTGTTTATGTGTTCCTACAAAATCTCCCTCCCTTACAACCATCCATTTTAGAAAAAGTTCCAGAAAAATCTATTACAGAAAAAAAAATATTTTCTAAATAAAATATTAAAAAAAAAAAAAAAAATCAGTCAATCAATTTATAAAATAAATAAATAAATAATATATATATATATATATATATATATATATATATATATATATATATATATATATATATAAGAGGAGAAAAATAGAAAATTTGAAGCTTTATATGCAAAAAATAGAATTTGTTTCAAACATGAACAAACAAAGGAAGTTATGAGATTAGGTATATAAATAAAGTATAAATACTCAATAAAGATTACAAACAAAAAAACACCAAAAACTTTTTTGTTACAATTTAATGGCAAAATTCTTTTAGAAATTAGAATGATTTTGGACCTTGCTTTAAATGCAATTCTTTTGCAAAGTTCTTGAAATGTGTGGTAAGAGTTCAAGAACTTCATGAGCACAGATTGAAGATCATTGCTTTAGAAATACGAGTTGCATGAAAAAGGAGAAATAAAAAAAGAGCAAGTACATCTTTTGAACTAAAACTATTAAACACAAACTAACATAGAGGCACAAGAAATATAAAAACAGTAAATTTAAAAGATAAAAAAAATGCATAGTATTTGTTCATATCAGGGCAGAATGATAAATTAATATGAAACTTTAAATATCTTGAAAAGATTAGGATATTCGTTTTGACTTCAAATACCTTAAAGGGGCAATTACATTTGAAGATGAAGCAGCTTCAAATAAGGTGCAATATAACTGGGATATATGCATAAGATGATTCAAAGTAAATTATAGATAAAAATAAATAAAATTTTCAGTCATGAAAACAGTGTTAGAAGATCCGACTGAATCAGAATCTTTGAAGCATTTTCCTATAAACTTCTAGTTTTTTCCTATTTCTTGTTCTTCTTTCTCAAAAACTACTGAAGTGAACTAAATGCATGTTTTTTTAGTGGTTTTCATGATAACTAATCTACAAGTTGATCGTTCAGCAAAAAATAAAATATAAAAGTTATGCAATTTTACAAACAAAAACAACTCAGCAACTGATTTTCCAGAAAAAGAAAATAACCAAAATGCAGCTAATTGCAATAGTACATGAATAAGAATTATTGAAAAATATTGAGTGATATTGGCTGTTTTTCATTGATTTTGCAACTGCACCTGACCCCTTAAAATAATTAAGGTATTTATTTATTTATTTATTTTATATATATATATATATATATATATATATATATATATTTTTTTTTTTTTTGGGGGGGGGGGGATTATAAAATGCTTTAGGAACTGCATGCTTTTACATGGGAATTACAGATAAAATAAATGGAGGGTAGTATTATATGTATGAGTTTATTCTAAACATATTTGACTATACATTTTAACCAACATTAAGCAAAAATTAAAGGTTATCCACCTTTTTAATTTATCTTCACTAGAAGGTGTCTTCTCCAAACTTGAAAAATAAATCACAAGTTGTAGTAACCATGCTACTTTCTCCTTAAATCAAAGCATAGGTTTTGGCATCTCCTTAGCATAAGTTGCAACATTGAGTGTTAATTTTTAGCTTATAAAAACAAGCTCAGTTAGCATTAGCCTAACTGAGCCAAACATTTATATTCAATGAACATTAATGAGGACCTATCAGTAAAATTAACATTAGTTATTCTGATTTGTGCTACCACTTTTTGCTTTGATTACACATATCATAGTTTTTAAATATAATGTCAATCTTAGCTTTATCGAAAATAACAAAAAAAATATACTTTCAAATAAAGTTTGTTTTAAAACTATAACTCAACTTACAATTCTCAATGATTTTTTAAACAATTTTCAAGCATGTAATTTTTTAATCCATCAATTTGTGAAGTGACAAATAAACATTTGTTTACTATAATAATGTAATGTAACATTTGCAGTTACATAAATAAATAATGAGACCCTATAAAATACGCAAAACTAAGGAGAAAGAGGCAATTTTACCACAACTGACTATTTATTGCCCAAACTTGGAGAGGTTTTGGTTTATTTTCAAGTAAAACACAGACACTCACAGAATATTTACACAATCAAGTATTATAAAGAAATACAAGTTGATTTTTCCCCTAAAGCATGTACTACAGCAGGGATTGAAAAATCTCTTGAAATGTTAGAATCCAGGCTAGAAAACTTAGGTGCCAGACAAACAAAGACAGTGCAATTTAATTAAGAAAATAAATTCAATAAAAGATTATACTAAGTGGGTAAAAATAAAACTTATGTACACTTTATATATTAATTTTGTGTCCATTTACTTGTCTAACAATTTAATTTTAAAATACTGATTATTAACAGATCTCTCAGGTTTAAAATTCTTTAAATGAGTTACAATCAGATTACTCATTGTTAAATTTTGTAAAATCTCTGTTTGCAATAGGTTTTTTTAATTTATTTCTTATCAGGTTCACATAAGAAAACCCTCTCTCACACAAAACTCTGACATAACCACTACTACCTCTATAACAGTGCAATTACATGTGATAATTTGAAGCGACAAAAATTGAAGCAACTCGTCAGTTTTCCAAGCATTTCATTAGCTGTTCAAGGGAAGACATTTCCCTTGTCAGTTTTCCCAGCATTTCATTGGAGAGATCCTAAAACAAAGAAGCACCACAGGCCACAGGCAACAAAAATTCCTCCAACAATAAGTTGTTTGGTTATCGAGGAACTCTTTTGAAGCCATAGGTTTAACATGGTGTCGCCTGAAATTAGTGGCAATTTTCACACCTTGTGTAATAGCACTTTGTTTACTTAAACGTGGAAGTGGTTATTCAAGACTTGGGCATTTTGCTTCCTTTCAAATTGTTCTATGTCAAAATTTCTAGTAGGGCTTACTTTTACATGTATATTAACTGAAGGTAGCATATGGTTAGATTTTTAAAATAGAAGCGAAAATGAATTTTAAATATTTTCAAATTCTTAAAGTCCTTACTATTATTTTCTTAAATTATTTTTTTAATATTTCAGATGAATTCCGATCAAATTTATACAATTGCTTAGGTATTATGTCAATTTTTGAACAATATATAGCATTTTTAATTAAGCTTAATATGCCAAACTCCATCTATGAGCAAATCCATGATTTGAAATTTAAATGTTCCATACCTGTAATATAGCCTAATATGTTACCAAGCCATTTCCATTTGTTCTATTGCTGCTACAATGTAGCAACAAAAATGTAGAGATTACTTTTAACTTAGCAAAAGAACAGTTGTCTGAAACTTTAATCACCATGGTGGCTTGGCAATCGGATTTTTCAAGCCCTGTACTATAGTGTGATGAACTTGTAAGTAACTGATCTACAAAACTGCAAAACTCTTAGTATAAATATTTTATAATAGAACAGTACAGAATAGTTTTGTATATTCTATAACAGAATAATATTAAACATAAAATACATGAAGAAGAATTATGCTTTTTTGAAAAGTTAAAAAAAAAGAAAGAAAGAAAAAGAAAAGAAAAAAAATTGACAATTATTATTAAAATCACCAGCAAATATTTGGTGTTTAATTTATTTAAGAATAAATTAAATCATATTAGCAAGATTTGTAATTTAAAATTTTGTTTTAAAAAAAAATCTGTTTAGTGTCATAATTTGGTACATCAAAATATTTAATAAAATAAGTTTATTTTGCTAGTCCATAATAATTTAAAATTTTTGAATGTATATTACAAAAGCATTAAATAAAACAGAAATGTAATAATTGTCACATAAAACCCAATGTAAAACAAACAATTACCTTAAACTTACAATATGGGAATTAATTTCACTAAAGAAAGGGCAATATAGAGAATTACATATTCTTTAATTACCATGTCATGATTCTTTGTTGCAATTAAAAAAAGTGCTAGCTTTTTTTAACCACCAACAAAGATACTAAGAGGATATGAATTTGGAAGGAGGGTATAGTGTTAAATACAATGCTGCATAGTAACAGTATCTACACATGTTGAATAAATCATAAAGGTGAAAACTCTCTATCAAGAATGATAACCTTCTTTCAAATCCATAAAGGGACAAATAACATGATTGTATTTTAGGCAGCAGTAAATCAGCAGCTATTTTCATCAGACACAGCAAAGGTACCCACATGTGGAAAAAAACTAACATTAGAATACCCTGCTCCACCTAATTAAAGAATACATTAATTTATTGCTCTTGAAATCATAATCCTTTTCTCTACATTTTTATCAAGAGTCTGTTCAAATTTTTTTCTTAAGGTCTTGTATTTTGTAAAATTGAAAGTTTTACTTTTGTAAAAAACAAAAAATCATAATTTTGTAGAAATCATAAAATAGTATTACACCCAGGTTCATGTTTAAACATTTTCGACAATGGTCTGTTTTAATGAACTATTATAACATGAAACAGACATACAGATATAAACCTACACCAATCAACAGCAGATCTAAAATAGTAACAATCGAAATATTTATAAATGCATTAATTCTATAGCAGTCACACTAATACCAGCGCTGCTTTTATTAGGAAAGCATGTTCAATGCTAGATAAAACATGCATTTGGAAAAAATTTGATCTTATTTTGATTAAATTTGTGAAGTGTTTGTTTTGAAGATGGAAGAATTTTGTAAAATGTTCATGGAAGAATTTTATGAAGGTTCTGTTTTTAACCATCCACTGGATGTACTGTTGTAAAAAGTACAACATTCAAATTCAAAGTTGATTCACCACGTAAAGTTGATGAACCTGGTGAAAGGTTAAGACAAAAAATAATTATGAAGTGTTTATTAAAATACCCGAATTCTTCTAAAACAAATTCCTGTTTATGGAATTGAAAAGTTATTATTCTTGATATAACAATATTTACATCTACTTAACAATGTTTGACCAGCATTAAAATATAAAAAAAAATAAAAGAATATTTACATTTATCATATGCACAAAGTTCATCTAATACACACTCGTCTATATGAGGAAAAAGTGTCCAAACTAACAGCTTTCTTCACACCCTTCTCAGCTATTTGTGAAATGTATCCATACATTTGGCTTTGAATAAAAGTCTCTTCACAAGCAGCAAGTGACTCGATAAACTCACTATTGTCATAAGGTCCCGAATGTCCACCATATTCGGCGGGAAGAACTTCTGGTGGGATGTGACTGTGTAGACTAGCCATATTGCTTCCGTGAGCATATATCTAAGAGCAGAAGTTGACAAAATTAAAGGGGAAAAGCAAACACAATACAATATAATCATATTAAATGGATCACAAAAGTTGAAAAGATAAAAGAATGAAAAAAATTCTGCTTTACTGGCAGATCTTATTTACATGTAGAACAATTAAAATAAGTAAAAACATTCAATGTTTTAAAACTATCTTTATAGATCAGTTTCAACTGACGTCACACCCTAGCAACCACCTTAGCAACTAGATTTGTTTTTTGTTTGCCCATCAAAAATGGTGGATTGTGATTGGTTGGCTAGTAATACAGGCTACAAATCCACGATTATGATTCGTTGATAACTTTTGGTGGGCTGGTGATCACGTGGTTGAAACTGATCTATATAAAATATTCTTCAAAATTGTTCCTTTATGAATCGCTATGTTATAAACATACCTTTCCCCAAAATTTCATAATTTCAGGACCAGTGATTGAAGCATATCTAGTGATGAAGTATATCTGTAAATATCAATAGTCAATTGCCAGTTTTGTTGTTGTTGTTGTTGTTTTAACACTTTCCAACATAGTTGAAAAGTGTTTATGAAATCAGATTGTCTGTCTGTCCATGCTCTAACTCATGTAAATATACTCGGATTTCCATGAAATTGATATATGTTACTGAAGTTTATTACGGCATGTTCGGTATTGAAAATGAAGTTTGTAGCATTTATAGCCCATTTACAGGGACAATCAAAACAATTCTGTTACATTACACTTTACGAGGGGAAATCATTTGTTGTGTATTTTAATGATGTTACACTATTTCAAACACATTGAAATTGATACATATATATATGAGGTGCACTACAAGATGCTTACTGTAGAATATAGTGTGCATAGTATATATCGTTCATTTACAAGGATGCTCAGAAGGATTCCGTTACATTACGGTCTATTTTGAAAAATTGTTTCAGGTGTATTTTAATGATAAAACACTGTTTCAAACATATTGAAATTGATATATATCATTGAGGTGAAATGCAAAATGCTTACTATGGTATACAGTGTGCAGAGCATTCATCGTTCATTTACAGGGACACACAAAAGAATTCATTTACAGTACTGTCTATGGACAATAACTGCTGAAAGTGCATTTTCAGTTGTGGTATGCGTTTTTAAATTTAACAAATATTTTTGCATATTCCTTGGTGTGTATAAATTCTATACATCATATACAAGGCTGCATAAAACATCTCCAGTACATTCCCGTTTAATGATGATAATTTTCAATTGTGCTATACATTTCTTAACTAAACTAAATTTTAACATGTTTTGTAGTACATATACAAAATTACAGATCTTACATAGAGCTGCATAAAAGAATTTGGATATTTTTCCGACTATTGATGCTAATTGCTGAAATTGGGTTTTTAAATGAGCTATGCATTTTCCAAATTGCTTAACCAAATTTGTTCAGCAAAACTAATGTGCATCCTTAATACAGTTAAGTATGTAAAGCTACACAAAAGTGAGCTTTATAAATAATTAAGTTAAACTACAGAGCGATCTTAACTTGATTAGACATGTTCAAATAAATAATTGTGCACTTTAAACATTTTAAAAACTGTCTAACCTTCAACATATTGTATATATGTTAAAAGTAAACAGTAGGTTTGTGTCTTCGCCCCAGGATTGCACTTATACTCTAAAGCGAAAGCTGGGTCCCAGAGTAGCCCTTGTCATCTCTTGCTTACTTAGACATCGTCTTTCACCTTATAAAACAGTTAATTTTTACTATAGTATTCTGAATGTATTAGAAAGTGTTTAATAATCTGTGTTTGATACATGATTTTTTTCTCTTGTTTTTGTTGTTTTATTCTTGTAAGATTTGCCTCACAGATATCACAATAACTCTATAACCAAATGCAGTGGCCTCATTTAAACAGCTCTTAAGAGACCAAAGAAAAAAAAAATGTATAAATGAGAGATCACTATATTATATCAATTTAACTCATTATGTGCATTATTATTAGAGAATGACTGAAACAAGTTTTAAGGCCAAAACCGAAACTCTATCAAACAAAATTTTAAGTTATTGATAAATGCATACATACAAACATATTATTAATTAATTATTCACAAACATACATACCTATCTACAGCAAAAATATTATTTACTCCCAGTTATCTTTTATTATTATAATTGTAATTTAATAACCAAACATTTGAGGCATTTAATCATTATTACTTTTATAGTTAGTTATTCATATGATAAAACGTTTGCACAAAACGTTTCAAAATGCTTAACATTTAGCTTTTCACTTAGTCAAAAATAAGTATTTAAAATATGCTGCCTTATGAGTGTAATGGCACATACATTCTAAAAAAGGTGAAAGGGGGAGAGTTATCTATTATCAATTTCAGTTATCATTACATCAGTAGCAATTTAAAAATATAAGTACAGCAAACTCTCTTAAATATGCATAGCTTAAAATCAGAGGATGTGCAGATTTTTTAATTTTGCAGATTTCTGGTCACAGTTTTGTTTACATTTTTTAAACAATAATTCGAATTTAATACTGCACTCGAAATTATAATGAATGCTTATAATAAATTAAAATAATAATTAAGAAAATTTAAAAAACATTTAAAATATTAAAAGTAATGATCAAGTAAATAATTAAAAATGCATAACTAAATATGCATAATGATAATGAGATAATTTTTTCTTGGTTTATTCAGTGAAACTCTCCTGATAAATACACACTAATAATTCACATCGAAATCTCAAAATAACAAAGTTTTATTTCATGTTTAGCTATACTTAATAACCAGAAAAGTTTGATTAATATATAAATATATTTGGTAAAAAAATCGCGATCGCCACTGATATCAGCGCTATCTTGAATCTTTTCAGATATAAATTTTTTCCTCCTTCATGAGAAAACATGAGTTCAATCATATTAACCAGAATTACATATTAAAATGTGTACAGAATGATACAAAAAATTTTTAAAACTTGAATTTTTCACCTATATCTTAACTGTAAGTTTCATTGTTTAGCTCTAAAACAATGTGCAGATTTTAGGTATTTGTGAATTTTAGGGTTGAGAACTTGAAGGAGTCTACTGTATATGTGTTTTTATTTTTTACACTTAAATGGCAAAGAAATTTAATTTGTTATTAATGTTTTGATTATCTTTAATACAATGAGCTTTTAACTTATAATGCAATTAAAGAGATATATTTAAAACAAGGCCAGTACATAACTGAAAGCAACATATAAAGGGAAAGCTTTTATGTCTTTAATTTTTACAAACACATAAATTATAAAAAAGGCAGAAATAGAAAATTTTAAAACATTAACATATGCATAATACATCTTTTTAATGATAAGACTGTAAAATGACATTTACAAATTCATTAAAATGCATGATTGCATTTGATAATAAATCAACATTTCAATAGTTATAATGAGCATTTTTGCACAAAGTTCCTTTTGTGATCATTTTTAGGTAGAAAATTTGGAAAAGTAATTCTTTGTTTCTTATAAATTTTGACAGTGTTCAAATATATACACACATAATGCAGGAAACTACTTATGCCAAAAATATAAGCCACTATTTTCCCATTCCTCATGAATAATAAAACAAGTTGGAAATTCTACGTCAAACGTGATAAATGAGGTGCGTTCGTACTATAGCTAGTTATATAAATATTCAGATCTTGATGATTTTTAATTCTGTGAAATGAATTATACTGTCTGCAGATTAATTTCTGTCATAAAATAAGTATCTCGGTCGCTTGACGATTAAACCTCGGAAGCTCCTCTAACAAGAAAGCACAGATTTTTTTTTCTTTTAATTCAAATTTCTTAATAAATATTTTTATTAATATCTCCTAAAGTTTTGATTCGATTTTTAAAAAAATTGAAATGTCTTGACAAAATTCTGCAAAGATAATATATCTTAAATTCCAAACCATTCGGTTGGGTAGTTTTTGCGTTGTGGATGGACGGACAGACAGACGGACCAAGCGACAACAATAGGTGCTACGTATTTATATAATTACGAACGCACCTAAAAAGGTGTAATACGACTCAGAACTGCAGCAATAAAATTTACATTGCTATAGAGAACTTCATAAAAATCAATATTATACATTAAAAAAATTTTACTCACCGAGCTTATTACTTAAAACGAGTGAAGTAGCATTTAATTGAGATTTTTTATACAAACACAAATATAGTAGTATACGCAGTTCATTATAAATAATAATCAAGCAAATTATTAAATACTAAAAGGGATCTTTTTAGCCAAAAGTATATTATATTTATAGCTTGATCACAATGCAAAAAAAAATTATAAAGTTTTATAAAATTTTTGAAAAAAAAAAAAAAATTGGAGAAACAAATGCAAGTATTGAAGGATTACAAATAAAAATTATAATAATAAACTAGTGGACCAGTGCATGGCTTTACACTGCAATCTTTGAGATTATTTGCTGATATGTTTTTTATTTTCAATCAATTTTTTGTAACAACTTTTATTTCAACAAGTAATAGGAACTAATTCGGAATCTTTTACAAGCCTAATAATTCTCAACACAACAATTGTTACAACAATGGTTTCTTTCCCTGATTAGAGTGCTTTTATTATAAAAAGTACAATATTATTTTCTGAAGTCTGAAAATAATAAATAGCACTGTTACTTAAAAAAATAACATTTTGAATGAAGAAATGTTCCTTCTAAAGATAAAGACATGCAACTGCACATACTTTTACATAAGGAAGGAGAATTCATTCACTAACATTATTTTTTCTTCACTTTTATATAAAATAGAAGAAATATGTATTATATCACTGTAGCGATAAAACTATATAATCCAAAATAAGAATTTTTTTAAATAAAAATTATTCACACATTTCTCCTGCTTCAAAACTCATTATTACAAAGGTCAGAATGACAGATTCTTGATTCAACATATATAAAGAGGTATAATACCATAATGAAATTTTTATTGAAAAATTGAAAGGACTGAAAATTAAAATCAGAGTTGTTCAACAAAAGGACACTTTTACTACTATTTCCAAGTAGTAATCTTGACTTTATTTAATCACGGGAACTGGCAGACCAGTTATTACCATAATTTCTGAATAGTAATGTGTTATTTAATTATAATTGAAGAATAATATCGCTAATACAGATCTCTTACTATTTGGAAATAATTGCAACAAGCCTCTCTAGGTTGGTCATCTCTGATTTAGATGGTAATGGCTATTTAATTTCAATAGAAATAAAGTATATTTTGTAATTTCTAATAATACTGACATTTCTGAAATAACTGATAAAAAAAATTAACATTACATTCTTACACTCAAATTTCAGCAATTAGTTGGTATTACAGGACAGAAAAAAATTCAAATACAGGCAATAAAGTTTTAAAATTGCAGAATAAGTACTGAAGCTCTTTTTAGTCATGATAATTAATTCAACAGGAAAAATAAATGAATAAAATTTTCTAATTTGACAGGATTAAAATAAACTTGAAAAGAGGAAAAATAATTTAAATACTAAAAGAGCATTTTTCCTATTTCAAAATTAAAGGTAAATTTTTGATGCAATATTCAATCCAATCATTAATAAAATGAAAACTGTGGTTTATTCAAAAACACAACAAGAAAAAGTAAAATTTAAACTTTATACGAATGCTATTATACATTCTTGTAACTGATATGCAATTATACTTACTCTTTTCTTGATCTTTTCACTAATAAGTGGCTTCACAATTGCAAGGACAATATCAAAAATGGCTGGCTCATTGACAATATGGACCGCCTTGAACCTGGCTGGAAATGAGTCCTGAAAATATATAAATGAAAAATTAACATTTCTTTGCTACCAATAACACAAATCAATGTATAATGCACCTTTAATTAACTCTTTAGGTATCCAACTACCTTCAAGAAAGTTTTTTTTTAAATGTATTTAATGTGTATTATAAAACAGTGGTTTTTAATTGTTTTGTTACCACAGACCACTTACACCAATTCCTCTGTCTGCATGAAATCCATGATTTAAGACAGAAATTACTCATAGTCTTTAGAAGTTTTAGAAATATGTATACAAACTATAGTAGATGCTGGTTATAACAGATGTCATGGGACCGATACATGTGGTACATTATAACCAAACCAAATAAGCAATATTACCAATAAAATGCAGTATATAACATAAATGAGAAAGGCACATAACAGCAGATGCAATAACAAACATTTTTTAACAGAAATTTTATGCATTTCTCAAAATTAAGGAGAAAAAAATAATAATAAAATGACATTCTACATGCATCTTTAGGCAAATAATCTGTTAATTTTTGTTGTTTTCTTTGAGTAAAAAACTCATTTAAATTAAAAACCTCATTTTCTATATTCATAATGGATTTTTGGAGGGTCTCTAAATAGTATGAAATTCTGAGAGTTGTAACAAGTTTTCACAAAAGTTAATGCTTCAGACATTTTTGGTACAGGTTTCTCTCCACTTTCTTCATTATTGTCATCACTTTTTTTACTGTCTTCAATCATTGATCTAGAAACTGAAGCAACAATCTCAGTATTGGATTGTGTTTTGGATATTGTCAGATCATTATCTATGGAAACATATGTATGGAAATATATGAACATATTAAACTCTAAGACAGAATTGACAGGGAGAAAGTTTTATTGACAATGAAGTGACTCTCTTCGAGGGTTTGCAATCCTTAAAAAAGAAACCAGCTGTCATTGGCAAAATGATTATTGCCAAAACTTAGTGTCTTTTTTTTTCTTTTGAGGGGGAAGGGGGAGAGAGAGAGACAAGGAACTAAAAGAAAGGGGGATTGGAATACAGATGAGTTCAGGCTCTTTTCTCAGAGCCCAAGCCTGGCAATTTGAAATCCGAGATTCGATACCGAAAGTATACAGTAGAAAATTGTTAGTAACATTTTAAAGGTGTTTCAGGATTAATTTTCTCTTTAAATATATCTTCTTAAATAGATATAACTATTAATCCTAAATACTACCACATGACGATATTTCGTGATTTTCATGTTCCTGAAAATCTGTTTTAATTAGCGAATATTTTATTTATACCCAACCACTCACAGAAATCTACAAAAGTCACAACTCTTTATCTTTTAAGATATGATTGTACAACAATGGCAGAAAGACGCGAGTTCTGTTTTCTGGTAATTCTGAAAAAGGACTTCAAACAGAAAGAGAGGATAGATAAGCAACATTCCATGGCTTCGTTATATTACTAAAACTGAACACGCCAAAGCTTCAGAATCAGATAGAATATTTCTTTTCAAATCCTATCAATAACAATTCCCTTTCAAACTGATATTTAGAGAATTGTAAAACATTTTAAAACACTTGCAACTACATCCTTGTTTCTCAAATAGCATTTGCCAAGTTTTTTTTTTTCCTTTTTTTCAATTTGTAAACAAATAAAATTTTCACTTTGACCCTGAGACTGAAGACTGGTGCAAAAGTTGAACTCATCTCATCTCTAGATTGGAATCATTGGGATAAATGTCCAAGATAGTTTACTGCATTCCAAGCCAAAAATACAAGGTTAACATTGAAATTTGGCTTTTTGTTCGAGTCTAAAACTTAGCCTTTTGCATAGTTTGTTAGAGCTGAGGTTGTAGCCCATTACATAATATAGGAACATGTCTAGTGTCAATGGTGGATCCAAGGGAGGGACAATGGGGTAATCGCCTTTCCCTTGGGCGATGATAAAGATTCTCCAGGTTGACATATCTAAGTCAATTTTAATACTTTTAAACCTCTCATGTGCTTAAAATGAATACATCCGTCTTTCTTATACTTCATAAAAATTCTAAAATAGGATTATCAAAAGAAAATCTTTTTTTAAAAACTGATAATATAAAAAAAATCCAAAATTTTTAAAAACATACTTTTACAACTTTCTTGGTTGTAAAACAAATGAAAATTAGCAACTATAAATGAGTCTGATAGCTAGAAATTATCTCTTAAGTGAGTAATAATTCAGTTTTCAGCTATTTTTAGCTACTGAATATATGTTTTTTTAATAATTTTTGAAGTATTCTTTAATAAAATACTTTAGAAATAAAGAAACAAGCAGTTTTATATGCAGTAAACCAATGGTCCTCAGAATGAGTATAGATAACAATAATAAGTATTTGTAATATTTTTCATTCAAGAATGGAGAAAAAATCACTAAATTTAAGGAAAAAAATGTTTTTTTTTTCTGTTTTTTTTTAAAGACTAAACATTCTCTAGCTTTTCTGAAACACAATCTTAAAGAGCTATGCTAGAAAGCCTAAAAAGAGTTGTTTTGTTGGAATGTTTGTTCTATTCAATGTAAAAGTAATGCTGTATGAATCGTATCAGATTTTTTTTTAAATATTTTTTTTTATTGGTTATTAGAATGAGAAAATTGGTATAATGAACTGTCCTTATATCAAATGTATTTTGTATATATACTGTTGAATTGTTCTTTCTTTAAGCAAATTGTAAATCCATCCTATGTGGATATCTCAAATTTGTAATACCATCCCTCCCCTTGAAGACTGTCTACATCCACCCTTGCTTATTGTACTTATACTTTGTTTTAAAACGGTATTTTTATTTTATTTTTTACTTTCAATTTATTTATAAGATTTCTTTTATATTTTAGATAAGTGGAAACGTTTACATTAAATTCAAGACCATTGCAGGCCCCCTGAATACATGCCTTGAGGTCAGCAAACCACAGTTTAAAAGCTACTGTTAGTTATAGAATACTTTTAATAACTTATAAAATAGCTATATAGTTTTACATATTATGGTTGATTGCCTCAAAATACACATAAAAATAACAATAAATTGGCACTTATGTAGCATAAAACTCTAATTTTAAGATATTAAAGATATTTTTATTATAACTGAAACCTTCTTCAGAGAATGAACTAATCTTGTAATAGTAAATGTGTTATTTAAAAATTTACAGAAATTAACATTTAAACACACAGATAAATCATCAAAATTTACAACAATTCATAACTTCCAGTTCTATCAAGAATCAAGTGGAAATAATGTGATTATAATCCTAATAATGGTTTATCTTCTAAATCAACACATCTAGAGTTTTCAACAAATTTTTACAACATTACGTGCATAACATTTTCAATTATATTGTATTACAATTTTATATTTGTATTAAATATTTAATGTATGTATAGTATGCTTAATTTATGTATAGTATGCTTAATTTATGTATGGTTATGTATATTTGTATTAAAATATCAAAAAATTTGATTTTCAGAAAAAGGTAAAAATATAATTCAATATTCTACCTATTCAAATATTCAAATGCCAGTGAATCAGGTTATAATCAAATCAAGATAGAAACAAAATTCTAATTGACTTGGAAAATTAATAAACCAGACTTTAACATTAGGTTAAAAACCTGTGAATCAATATTTTTGACAGTAAATTACATTTTAAGGAACCCTGTACCCTTCACTTTGAACAAAAAAAAAAAATGACAAAAATATCATTTATCTAATTTTTTGCTTAAAATGTATTTAAACATCTTCTGGCAAAGTTATATGAATATTCAATGATTATAAATACATTAAAAAGCTTTTTTATTGCATTCATTTCCCTTTAAATATATCAGAATTGCAATCCATAAATTCATTTTTTTCAGTTTGTATATTTTCAATATATCAGTATGATTAAATGATAAAAGTTCAGCATGTACTTTTCAATTAACTGACTACTTTTTTTTTAATTTTTTTTATGATGATCCTAAGGGTCATAAAATTAAGAATAAGATTTTCAGTAATATAAATAGCTTATTTTAAAAAAATAAAAATGTTATTTATCTTTAAATTAATTAACTTTTTGGAAATCTGACTTCCTAGCATTATAGAAAACACTTGTAAAAAAAAAAAAAGTTTCAAAAAGGTTAAAATTGTAGGAGAAGTAGGGTTTTAATTTTTTTTTTTCGAATTTAACCACAAAAATTGCTATATATATATATATATATGTCATGATGGAAAATGATATATATATATATATATCATTTTCCATCGTGACATAATTTAATAATATGAGAAAAGGGCATTATAAATTGCTGAAATAATAATATAAAAAAGTCCAGAGGGCAACCTTAAAGGTAGTGGGATATGTTAAGCATAGATACATAAGCATATAGATACAGCAGACTCTCATAAATCTTCAACCTTAAAATTAACTTTTCGAAATATACAAACTTTGGGAATTAAGTAAACAGCATTATCACAAAATATATAATTACTAGATATACAGTAGAGTCCCGCTATTGCGAACTAATTGGGACCGAACACTGTTCGGTTTAGCGGGAATTTGGAATAGGCGGATTTCATTAATAATAATCAACGTATTGACTTTTTAAAGCGTAAATTAAGTGCGGGGACATCTGCTAGTGCCAGCTCTATACAGCGTTGATCGGCTCATGGTGAACAAGTTCAGTGAAAGTGGGAAGGGAAGGGCAGTAACCTTCGGATTGAATTTTAAGGCTTTCCTACCAAAAGTCTTGCTTCACAAGAAAAGAAATCTGCCCCAGGGTTTAAAATGGACAAACAATGTCTAATTGTGTTAGCTTGCAGCAACGCCTTGGCAACAAACAAACTTCCGCTGATGGTAATAGGCAAATCGGCGAAACCACGAGCGTTCAAAAACATTAACATCAACTCACTTCCTGTGTATTATAATAATAAGAAAAAAGCTTGGATGGAACGCGACTTGCTAAAGATATGGTTCGAGCACCAATTTGTCATTCAGTACTCTTCGTTAAAAAAAAAATCACTGACTTTACTTTGTAAGTGTGTGTAAATTAGTTATTTTTGGGTTTAGCAGTGATTAAAAATGATTCTATAGAATTGTATAAATGGAGCCGACATGTACTGTAAGTAACCAGCTTTCATTCCAATTTGGTTTCAGGCGTTTTCATCAAGCTTAGGCTCTATGTATGTCTCTATTTAACTTCTTTGTATAACAATAAATGTACTTTTCTTCACGAACGTCTTTTTAATTATTCCTGTTTTTAAGTTTAAAAAATCGGTATTTTTTCTGAACTCTGTTCGGAATAGGCGTATTTTCGGAATAGCGGGACTCTACTGCATGTGACAACTTTTTGACTATCTCTATATTAAAAAAAAGTCATTGAAGATTTTGTGCTGTCATTGAAGATTTTGTGCCTTGAACTTTTCCTGGACAGATAACCAGAAAACTGTTGCATATAAAGATATGAAAATTGGTAGTTTTATAAGGAAATGTTCGATAAACATGCTGAAGCAGGAAGTTTTTAAATCGAAGAATTATTTTAAGAGATATTTAATATTAAAGTTGGTCAAAATAGTTCTCTTAAAAAAGTTTTATAGGAATGAAAACTATACACAGGAATTTAATCATAATTTAAAAGGATATGGTTGACAAGCTTACGAAGCACAGAGTGCAATTATTTTTTTGAGTAATTTTTTGAGGTTATATTTCAATTTTTTATTCCAATTTTCATTATTTTCATGGAGATTTATTTCATATTTGAAAAAATTCATTATTTGAATTGTTGCCAATTTGTAAAATAGTGCACATAATAATATTCGCATTCAATTAATAAATGTATTTACACGTGACTATCAAAACAGAAATAAAACTTTAAAAAAATAATTAAATGATTACGTGTTAAAAGCAGTAATTATAGAAAATTACGTAATAAAAAATATACTTGCGCATGAATATTAAAAAGATAAATAATTAAATTATTCCACGTTCAGAGCATTAAATGGAGAAACTTATATTTAAAATGCTCAAATGACAACATTTCCAAACAGTTTCAATATAAAACTATATTTACACTAGAGATTAATTTATTTTGACAAAATCTTTTACCTATTATTACAAACTTTAAAACAGCGTAAATAATAATAGATCCCTTCAATTACTATTTTTACATTTAATAATAGGAAGAAAACTTTAAAAATTTCATCATACTGGAAATGATACATTTAAAATATCTTACTGAAAACAATTTTCAGTACTTCTTTATTATACTGTTGACAACTTTCCAGTAAAAAAAAAAACTATCGCCAAATTATTTGCCAAACTCTAATGCCCAAAAAAAACAATGGAAGAATGTTGCCACTGGAATCTAAAGCCCCACTCGGTAAAGTGTTAACTATCAGTAACTTTAAACTATAAAATTTATAATACATTAATGAAAAGAGAAAAAAAAAAGTAATCTTAAATATTTATTTATTTACAATATTTTTCTTAATTATCCCCATCGGCTGATGGATAAGTGTTTATGATGTCAGTTGAAACGGATCTGTTGTGCGTAAAATAATTTAAAAATACATATGAAGGAGACTGTGTGCTTTTGCTAGGACATGTACTGGAGGAGACAAGGGAAACTGTTATGCTAGGCATGGCCCTAAACTAAAAAAGCCCTGTCAGGGTGTGATTTTGTATCAAGAATGTGCATATACAGGGTATGCAGGAGGCTCATCCCATATATGTAAAATCTGCTTTTGAGATACATAACGATAAAAATTTTATTTTGATAAACAGAAAGAAATACAGTACAAAAAATTTAATTGCATGAAAGTTGTGAAGACCACTCAACTATATTGAGTGAGTGAAAATAATTTGTCTCAACAATATCATAATTACCTTTTTCAATGCAAATACTAATTATTTAAAAAATATATAACCAATTGATAAATACATTTTTTATGCTATCAATTAAGTGGAATTTGAATTCTTCGGAACACCTGATTACTATGGCATTGTTATGCAACACATCTTTACACATTACAATCACTAAACAGTAAAAAATCGTAATTTAAAGATGAAAAAAAAATTAATCAAATTTTTACAAAAGTACATATAAAACTTCTAAATAGGCCATTATTGACAAGAAACAATACATAAACTGAAGATAACAAATAATTTGAAGCAAAACTCTTTTTCTGATCTTCATGAAAATATAAAAAATATGTTTTATAATGCTTTTATAAAGATCAAAGAAAGTTTAGTGCTTTATAAGCATTTTACTACAATTTGATGCTTTTGAACACAGAATAATCAATTACAAATAAACTTTGAATGATTTTTAATGATTATTTAAAAATTTTAAACTTACTTGTACTAATGAAACAATTTTCATGGCATGGCTTGGCGAAAAATGACGGATGTGGTGAAAGCCTAAATATTTCATGTCTAAAATGGCGACTATCCCATTAATTTGGGTTAGGGGATCATCTATTTGTTTTTCTAGACAAATAACATTAGCGCGAAAAAGGTCATCAGCAGAGCACAATGATGGATCCCACATACCTGTAATTTTTTATAATAACAAATGTAAGTGAAAAATAAAATAACATGATATTTAAAATAAACAAGCATTATAATTTATTTATTTTTAATAAAATTTAATTCTAAACCATTTTTAAACAAGTTGGAAATTGTACGTTAAACATGACATATGAGGTGCATTCGTTTTATAACTAGTTTCACAATGTAAAAAAATCATCATTATTATTTCAGTGAAATGAATTATATTGTTTGCTATGATGAGCATGCCTTTTTTTTTTTTAATTTCTTATTACATATGCCACATTTACAAAAGTGAATTTTTCTTTCTACACCAAACAACGCTGTAAAATTCACCATGGTGATCTTGCTTTGCGAATGATTACATCCATGGTTTAATATTTTTATCACTCATAATGAACGAATCTCCTGTGTTTATTTAATCTAATGGATTGAGATATTCGGCTGTTAAACTAATTTCCACTGAAGTTATCTCAGAATCTATAAATTTTTTTAATGTAACTAACTCATCCCTCAAGCAAACACTTTTTTTGAACAATCTTTCTAAAAGTGTAACTTTTATGCAATTTTATTCGAAAAAATAATTTTGAATAAAAATGGCCACCTGGCATATGAAAAAAGAAGTGGTTTGCCCGTATTTGTTTTCCTCAGTCACATGACTTACACTTTTATTATATAGATTGCGTATGATAGGATTTAATAGAATGAAGAAAACTTTTATTAATATCTTATTAAGTTTTGATTCGATTTTCATAAAATTTGAAATGACTCGACGAAATTCTGCAACGATTCGATATATTAAATTTCAAACAATTCGGCCGGGTAGTTATTGCACTGTTATATGCAGACGGACCAGATGACGACTATAGAAGCTATGTATTTATATAATTCATAAAAAAGGTGCAAACAATTAACCAAATGTAAGGAATCAAGAATATCAAGGGATAAAGGATAATAATTATAAAAAAATAATTATAAGATGCTTTTATTTAACTTAACTTGGTTTATATATGTAAAGATGGAGTTTTGTAATAGATTTTTCCCTCACTTTCTGATCTGCTAGAGCTGCAGAAATTGTGTGTAGTAGTGTGTTCCCAATGACAATACAATATTTTTATATTTTCATAATTTAATAATCAATTAATTAATTATGCATTGAGAGAACAATTTAGAAATCCTAGATATTTAAAAAAAAAATTTCAGGCATGATTTTTTCTAAATGTATTAGCAAGCGACTCAACAATAAATATTTATTACAATAATGTAAAGTAACATTTGCAGCAACATAAAAATGCTTTTTATCTTTCCTGTTGCCATATCTTTATTAAAAAATTATCAAAAATTAAGAATTTTTTTTATAAAAATCCATTAATTTTGAATCTTTAACTTCTTCAGACTTCAGACACACAAACTATTTTTTTTTTTTTTTACATAAAAACTAAACTTTTTTTAATTGCTACAAAGCATAAAATAAAAAGATTATAAACAGTAAAGTAAGTTTTATTAGACTTTTGACATGTTTCAGCTCAATCTGAGCCATTATCAAAACAAATAAGTATCTTCTACAATTGCACAGTCTATGAAGTTATTATTTGAAAAGCTATCATTTAATTTTTCACATACTTTTTTAAAACACGCATGTTATTTTTTATTTTTTACTTGGATATCTATTTCCATATTTGTAATCATGGAGTAACTTGAGCCACAATTTTGGTAAGTTAAATGATGCTGCATCGTTACATATTGTATTTTTACATGTTACAATCTCTATGGTTTCTCTTATAATGGATGGATAGTATAGATTGCAGGGGGAAAATATTTTACTTTCATTGAAATTTATTTGGATGGTTTCTTCTTAATATAATCTTGTCAGGGATTTGGTTTTTCTATTATACTTTATTTCAGCTATATTCTCCTTTTTTCTGTAACTAAATTTCCCGCTTATCATTCTAATATAGTAATTCTTTAGTCCGTCTTCTTCAATAAATGGTATTTCATAAACTCCTGAATAATTCTCAAAATTTTTAAAAAGTATGTGAAAAATTAAATGATAGCGTTTCAAATAACTTCATAGACCGTGCAATTATAGAATATTCTTATTTGATTTGATAATGGCTCAGATTGAACTGAAACATGTCAATAGTCTAATAAAACTTATTTTACTGTTTATAATCTTTTTATTTTATGCCTTTTAGTAAAAGAAGTATATACTTACAAGGTGTTATAATTTGTTATATTTTTAAAAACTAAACTGTTTAATTTTTTTACATTTTTACTTTAATTCTATATAGCTGAATGTTTTTTGCTTTGAAACAAAATCAATAAATGACAATGCTGATGTTTATTTCCTCATAAAATAAATGTTATTTTCATCTGAGTTTTCAAAATGCCTTTAAGACAGTGTGGCCAAGAAAGTAAGTAATTTTCATTATTATTTAACTTAGACGCTTTACAATAACAATTTTTGAGGATTTGTAGATTATTCACTTGCTTAAAAAGCTCTTAAATTTTTTATCATGTGAAATTAGGTTATTGATAATTAAATCGATATTTTAAGGAGCTAGTAATTTTAGATCCATATTTATACACTAAATTACCAGTCCTGTAAAGTATCAATTTCAGAAAAAGGATTTTTTCTATCATTGGTTTTTAAAAATAAAAATTTTTGCCTAATTGAATCGCAGAAATGCTTTGATTAAAAAAGGCAAAATTTTCAATTAAAAATTACTGGTAGGAGTATTCAAGAATTCTAGTGTCATTTATATATGACGCTTGCCACGAAGGAGTTAATTCTTTTATGCCCTGCCAATTGAAACACAGGTATAAATAACTGATTTGTCACTTTTAACATTAGAATAGACAGTAAAAAAATTAAATAATATATTCTTCAAAAAAATCCTAACACTGATTCAAAATAATTTAAAAATTAGACAATTTCAACATGATTTTTTTTTTTTCAAGATTACTTCAAAACCATATTTTCAGAAAACTTTGGAACATATATTAAAAATAAATACTGAATTAATCAAGTATTTCATAATCATTATTGCATTCAAAAAATCAGGTAAATTATTGTTAAAACCACATACCTCCTTTGAAAAGAAAGATTGCTCTTCCTTCTGGATCTCTATATGGCAGAAAACCCTGGAGATTTAATTGATGCACTTGCTTTAAAGCAGACGGTGTAAAATCTTTGTACATATTTGCATTCTTAGCTCGCATCATGTAGTAGTTTTGCAACAACCGGAATGACCTATTATAATCGAATTTTCTAGCTCTAAGAAATCTTAAAAGGAATGAATCATCAGTCCTTGAGACTAGATCAGGATCGTCTAAAAGAAAATATCAGGAAATTTAAATGTAATACCCGGATTGGGATTTGAATAATCAATAATGAAAGTAGGTGTCAAATATAATGACATATATAAGTAAATTAATGTTTATATAATATTGGGCATGACAAGTAGTTAAAACAAGCAATTATCATACAATACAGTGCACCCAGCAAGTACAGTCTAATAAAATATAATTAAATACTAGTGATAAATAAAAAAATTTTAAGATTTAATAGCCAATTTTGATGCAGTTTGGTTTTATCTAATGCATTTCTCTATTTAACGATAAAACCAATTTAACAATGATTTTCAGTAGATCCTTTGAGTGCAAAGAGGATTAAGATTTAATGTGTTCAGTTATTGCAAAAGATTAATTGAAATTCATTATTAAATTGTTTATCGTTAAATTGAGAAACACATTAGATAAATCAAAACTACGTGAGAATTTGTTATTAAATTTTCAAAATTTTCATTAATCACTAGTATTTAATTATATTTTATTTTTGAAGTATTAACATAAACTTTTTACTTTGGAAAAAAAAATTATAATTGCCTTATTTTTTCCTTAAATATAGCCGGTGACATTTTTTTTTCAGTTGTTTTAAAAGCATTATCCATGTCAAATTTCATTATTTTTTCACTGCATCTGATCTAGAATTTGCTTGAATTGAAGTAATTTTCGAGATTTTGTGTCAGAATCAAATTCTAAATAGACAGTTTTTGTCATTAATTTTTTTTTAATAATCTGTAATTCACAAGCAAGAACATAATAATCAAAGTTCACATTATCTATAAATGAGATTCTGGCAAGAAATGTCATACCAAAATGATGTTTTAAATTCCTCTAAATCAAACTCTTCAGGCTGAAATAAGTGAGATCTCAAATATCCCTCACTAATGTTAAACCTATGGTCATGTGATGCTTTCATATTTATGAAATATCTCCTCAGGAAATTACTATTTTTAAATTATTTTTTATGTTTACTCTTTTTGAAGGATGCCTTCTTTTTTTTTTAGTTGTCAAAATACAGTAGACTCCCTGAAACTGTGAAAAGTTTTCTATATTTGAAAAAATTAAAATATTAATTTTGTTAATTTGGAATTATTGTTATAGTCAGGTTCCTCTTTATCTACTTTTTATAGTCTTGCTAATTTTGTTGATTTGGAATTATCATTATAGTCAGGTTCCAATTCATCTATGTTTAACAGGATATTTTACACATATAAAAGCTAATAATAGGTTCTTTGGTGATTTCAGCTGTTTTGTTATTTTGTGACAGGTCATATTTAATTATTAAATTTGGGAAAACTTCAGTTTAGAGAGGGAAATATTTTGTTAAAGGACTATTTTTAAGACAAAGGAAAAGAAGGGAAGGGTGTGGAAAGTCCTGTTTTAAGGTGAAAACTTTTGTGAAGGGTCTTGTTTTAAAATAAAATGTTTTGTGAAGGATCCTTTAAAATACTCATTTTTTCCTAAAAGGATCCCTGTTTAGCCATAAGTATATACAGGAAACTCTCAAAAAACTATAACTCTAAAATTCACATAATATTCACAATGTAAACAATGAAATTTTCATTTACGATGCAATGAAAAAGAAAACATCAATACATCAGTGTTTGATTGGTGTATTATAAGATGAGTAACTCATGCTGATAAGCACTAGTTACTCAGCATGTCACAGATGAAGAAAATATAAGTGGTATAATGTAGTCTTCAGAGCACTCAAAGATACTGCATCAGAAGGACTTTTGATGAGAAACATACTCATGAAGATAAATATTTCCTGATTTTTCTAATGACACAGATATTTTTGATTGAACAAAAACTGCTAATTGATTACAGGTTGCAAGAAAAGATTTTAAAGTACAGTGAACTCTCGTTAAGACGGATAGTCAAGGGCAAGCGTTTTTTGTCCGTATTAACGAGAGTCCATTATAACAGGAGTTCCCAAATTTGACGTTTTACATTACAGTAAAACATACTTATTATGTACATATATATTGTAATATGACTAAAAATTTGATTTCTCAGACCATTTTATGCTACTTTACTAAAAATGTACAAGAACAACTTTAAAATGAAAAAAAATATATATATTTGAAACTCGAGTTTACGTTGAAGCATGCTTACATTGTTACTTGAAGGTGCAAAATGTTAGTACATGAAAGAAAACAGTCAAGAGTACTTAAAAGCAATCCAAAATAAGAAGTAATCTTCATTTGTTTTTTCTTGGTAAGCGACCTTCTTTCGATATCATTCTCAAGTTTAGCCAAATGTTCAAATGTGTCTCAGAAACATTTACAGTTGATTGATAAAATTTCCTAACCAGCATATCACAGACATCTTTCACCCGAATAGCTTACACTTTTGGAGGAGAGATTTCTTCGTCGGCTGCTCCGTGACGTCAGAGGCGAGGTTTCTACTCATTTCATCTTAAAAATAGAATAGAAAAAATTTTGGGATTTCGTTGTCCTGATGAATATTTGTCCATCTTAACGAATGAAATCTTAAACTGTACGTATTAAACGATGTCTGTTACATGCACTTCCTATAGACCTTAACCGGAAATTTTATTTTTGTACGTAATAACGAGAAATCCATCTTAAACGGGGCCGTCTTAACGGAAGTTCACTGTATACAATTGATGTTCTTAAACTGTTATTGATCCAAGTTTAACAAGTTTAAGTTATAAGTTGTAGTCATGATTATAATTATTTAGCGAAATTATTCATTACATAAATACTTTTTTTAATACATTTTTGTATTTTAATCATTTCTATTTTTAGTAGATAAATTGATTTTCATTAGCATCTATTATATGTAACATAGTTATCTCATAAAAATATGACTATTCAGATGAAACTTTAAAATGTAAACAAAGCGATGATCTAAAATCCATAAAATTCAGAAATCCACAAAGTGCTTAGCCCCAAATTGTGTGAATTTTTGAGACTGTAATATGTATATAATGAAGCAAATACAATATGATACTTTGTACAGTGACTTTTTTTTTACTTTTTATACAAATGATAGAAGTCATGTCCTGTCAAAACATAACACTTTCTTTAAAAAATTTTTTAGCATTTCATATTGCCTTTAGAAGAAGACCTAGAAACAGGGTTGTAATTTTGATCAGTCAAAACTAATTTTAACTGGGACAGTGATCAAAAATCACTTTAGCCATCTAAACCTGATCAAAATTGGCTTTAACCACTCAAAAGTGTCTGAAACTCTGTTAAATAACTTTAGCTTACATGAATTACTCAAATTGTATATTTATGTAGATATTATCATATTACATTATAATAATAATTAATATTATTAACATTTTAATAATTATTGAATGTAAATGGAACTATTTTATCTTGTGTAATGGCATTTCTAAAAGAAACACATTTTTCTTAAAGTGTAAACTAATACATTATGACTTGAAATTTGAAAATATTGATTGGAAATTTCTAGATTTCATAAGCACCTAATAAAATGTTGTTCAATCCCTTCATGAGCAGAAAAATTATTTTTCCCTTTGTCTTATACAGAATAAACTATGAAATCGTCTTAGCTTAAAACAGTAAAACTTATTTTTTGTAATTTTTTAGTTCCAAATAAAAAATTTTAAATGTTTCTTTAGTTTAGTGTGATTTAGTTTCTTTCATTTTTTATATAAAATTAGATAATATGTAATCAAATTATTAAAAATATTTTAATACTTGCAATAACTGTTTATCTTTAGAAATTTTTGTACTGTTAAGTTATAAAGAACTGAAAATAAAAGTATAATATTTGCAATCCTTTCTAAATGTTGTATTAAATAATGTTAAATGTTATTGTGATAAATCATCCCAAATGTTATACTAAATTTATCATTTAACAAAATAAATGTTTATCTTTTCTCCGCAGTCAAAATGAGTTTTGACAATTGATGACCAAAACATATTTTGATTAAGATGGTTAAAATCGGCTTTTTCTATAGTTGAAACCACCCATGGTTAAAACTAATACAATCCTACTTGGAAGGAACAACAGAAGAAAAACATGATACATTGCATTAGATTCACAAACATCCTTCTATATTAAAAAAAAAGTAATCTGGAACTGAGCCAAAAACGAAATGGACCAATCAAATTCTACGTAGATATTCAGGGTTATTCTCATCGCGTTTTTACTAGAGACTTTTTTGAGGAGCTATTACTTTTTTTCTAGCCATCCTACGGATTCAAAAATCATACCACCAGACGCGAAATATAACAAGCTTTCAGAAATTAAAAAAATTATCACGGTCGGACAATAAAAACTCAAAAAATTCTTAAAAATCGAGTAAAAACTCTTTTATTGAAAAAGTCATTTTTTTTATATTGTTGCCAATTTTTAAATAAGCGCAAAGGATTATGTTTTATCTCAAATAAAAAATGTATTTATTTGCGCGAGACTATTAAAAACAATAATGAAAGTTTAAAATAATAATTAAATGATCACGTGTTGAAAGCAGGAAATAAAGAAAATTAAGTCATAAAAATTGTGTTTACACATGAATATTAAAAATTAAAAAGATGAATTAAATGAAAAAGCATTATAACCAGTTAAATTAAAAAGCATTATGACCTGATTACAGAAGAAAGTCGCCGTTCGTGATATCATCATCATCATTTTTAAAAAACAGGATACATTACCAGGTTTTAAGAGGCTGTGAAATCAGAACGGGGGTTGGTGAGCGTAGCGAGCAAGGGGCATAGCCCCCTAGTATAAACACAAATTTATTCTTACATATATGTATCATACAGGATGAAAGCATTAAAATCATGATGATTTGAACAGTATAAAAATCATTGTACACTAAGATGAAGTAAGAAGTATATGGAACAGGTAAAAAAATACAAATTAAGGCGATAATATAAAACCATATCAACTACAAAAATAACAAACTTACCACTTATCATATCTCGTAATGCCTGTATATCTCTTTCTCGCCATGAAGGCTTTTCCATCAATTCTTTTTCTGCCTTTTCGAGTAACTCGGGAGAAAGTTCGGCATTGTCAAAGCTGATATTAATATCCGTGCCACCTCCAACAGCTTCATTTAGCGACACCATTTTTATATCTTTTGGCTGAAAAATGAAATGAATAGAGAAATAAAAATCTTATTTACAGAGTACAGAACAATTTTGCATGCATTATCGAACCAATAAAGCATTCATATCAAATCAAAATATGGTAGGTATTTTATTTGGTAAAAAGTATAGGTGCAGATTCATGGTCGCCAGTCGCCACGTGGCGACTAAATTTTTTGCTGTGGCCACTAACTTTCGGTGTTTAAGTAGCCATGTGATTTAAAAGTAATCAATTTCTGGTATTCCCAGTCCCCATCGTGAAATGTTGAAATATTTTTTTTAAAGAGTAAGACCAAAACACATAACAAACATTATTATTTTTTTTTAATAACATTTCAGAATGATCTGTTTAACACAGCAAACTATATTAAATGTATTCAAATAGCAATGTTATTCATAACAGTTTGAATCTGATAATTTTACACAGACTATGATTTAAATATATATATATATATATATATATATAAACAAATGTTTGAAGTGTGTTTTGATTTTTAAAGTGCAAAATAATCTCACAAATTCAGATTTTCTTTCATATGTACTTTTGTCTGGCAAAATCAAAATAAGAAATATTGTTTTTCTGATATTCCCCGCTATCATGATTGCTTAGCCTATACATATTTTTTTAAAACTATATCTTGCCCAACTTTATATTCTGACTGTACATGATTTAAGATTTAATTAATATTCAAATTTTGTTGTACATGTGTTTATATTAAATAAATTACTTTACACTTTGAATTCCTGAGTTTTTTTTTTTTTTTTAAGTTTTTTACCCCATATAAACACTATTGTTTTTATGCATTTGTTTTACAATTGTGGCCACTGGATTTTTTGGATTTAGTAGCCAGTGACTCCTTCCAAATTTTGAGAATCTGCACCTATAGTAAAAAGATCGCAATCACCACTAATATCAGCGCTATCTTGAATGTTTTCAAAAATAAATTTATACTTCATGAAAAAAAATGAGTTCAATCATATTAAACAGAATTACATATTAAAATATGTACAGAATGATATAAAAATTTGAATTTTTCACCTACATCTTAACTGTAAGTTTAATTAGCTACAACTGAAATGATATGCAGATTTTAGGCATGTGAGGAATTTTAGGGTCACGGACTTGAGGAGTCTACTGTATATCATTTGACATATTTAAACTGAGTACATATATATATATATATATATATATTTTTAAATCATTGATAACAAAAAAAATATATTATTTGTGTTATTAATAATGAAAAGTAAGTACTTAGAAATATATTTAATAATATATCACCTAAAAACGGTTGCAATTTATAGATTTAGAAATAAAGCCATTCATTCAGAAACAAGGAACGAATCTCTTCAAATAATTTTACAAGGTTATATGTATCAAAATTGATAAATATAAAAAATGATAGGTATAAAAATTTATACATTCTTATTTACAATTTACACACGTATTTTATTACATTAATTCAAAATTATTTAAATTTCTTAAAACAAAATGTTGTGGTTCAGAAGATAATTATGGCTATTTAATGGAATGCAAGATGGAATACAGAAATATTAACCAAAAGTTTTAATACAAACAACTATTGATGAAATATTTAGAAAATATAGAAATCAGAAAAATATTTTATAAATAATTCTTACTTTATTTATATATTTTTAAGTATTAACAATTTAAGTTTGTCGGAAGTATGAATTTAAAAAATAAATAAACAAACAAAAATTAAATAGACACGACCTATAATTTAAAAAAGATCTCAAATCTGCAAAACACTTGTAGGAACAAATTCTGTGGGTTTGCAGTATTCTACTGTACTAATAAATGCACAGTTTGGATTTAATCTTTAGTTATAAAATTCACAAAAATACTACTAATTTCACAAAAACAACTTCTTTTTCACAAGTAAATTTTCACTTTTTTTTTTTTTTAACAGACCAAAGATACATTTATACTGAAAAAGGACACTAAGAATAAATATATTTATATTGTGACACTAATACAGAATATGGAAAAACAATTTGAAAATTTTTAAGATAATGCATTGAAATTAAAATACAATGAGAAAAATGTTTTTTATTTAACTCCTTTTCAATAGTTGTAAAATATACAGAAACCTACAATTTTAAAGAAGTGTCATCCCAAATTAAGATTTCTGTCATTTGGTCAATATGGATTAGAATTAAATTATTTTTAAGAGCAGTTGGATATATTTAGTAAGAGGTTTGTTGCTTAGTCCGGTGAAAATATCTGGTTGTTACTATTATTATCATTACAGTTGGAACTTTAGTGACTAATTTAAAAAGCAATATTTTTAGAAAACAAAACCATACACATTATTATTTTGTGATTAGATTAAATATACAGAAGATAAAATTATTTCATCTAAAAGTAACAAATACTCTTTATTGTTTTCTGTTTCATTAAGAAGAATTTACGAAGTACTTAAAATATTTAATTTCAACATTAAAACATTTGTTGGTGGTTTACTGATGACGATTTCGGCTGTAAGTTTAATTTTAGACTGTGATAAAATACTACAAATTATATCTTATTAAAAAGTTATCACCTGACGATTAGTTGCTCATGAGAAAATGTACTAATGTTACCATATGTATAAACTTTTTTTGGAGATACGATGAATGACTGTGAAAACCACAAAACCACTTTTGACAGATCAATATCAAAACATTGATTGTTGTTGCCAATCATGCTTTACAAAACCAGTAATCAAAATATAAACAAAAGATGTTGCCAATCCTTTTAATTTACATTTTTCGATTTTACTATTTATATCAGTCGTCAGACGTTCAATTGCTTCATAATCATAATGGAGTAAAAATATTGATAAATTCCATAGTCATATGATAAAATAATACCTCTCTCCATGCTGTTAAAATGGACGTAACATTACAGCTCCGTATAACGTCTATCCACAGCGACATTTTGGTTCCGAATGTTCTGTTTTCCAATTTCTGACTGATAACCGGTTCTGATTCTGATTATGTTGAAAATGAAAATCTATTTTGAAATACTATGTTATTAACATGAAACCGCCTTGTTAGAAATTATTATGACAAGTATTTTATGGAACTTACGATTATTTTAAATAATGTCAAAGTCCTTTCGCTTTCGAAACAAACTAATTATTATTATTATCTTTTTTTTTTTTTTTCTAAAAAGAGTGACAGATCAGGCCCTCAGTTGTTTATTTTTTTAATTGAGAGTAAGACAAGGTACATTTTTTGGAAAACTTTTTTTTAATAATAATGTTTTTTCATTCCGTGATTATTATATTTTCGAATTTTTCTCAGTTCATGAAGGGTCAGGTTTCATGACCCCTCCTCCGTCCACTTTAAAATCTGCTTTAATTGCGAAAATATATTTACTAATGATCGATAAACAAAGAAAGACGAACAATCTAAAATTGATTATTCAAATAAATTTTACGCATTAGAAAATCAAAACATCGCCAGAAACTCGGCCACTGTGACAGTAAGGTTTCGAAATACCGGTTTCTCTCCAAAATGATTCTCTTTCGGAAGTTTAAATTAAAAGCTTTCCATTCTTGTCGTAACAAACTCATCTTAAGGCGAATGTGGGTCATTTTGTTTTCCGCATTTTTTAACTTACACAAGTCTAATGCAAACGGTTAACTATTTACTGTTTCTTGCGTTATGTTTTGTAACCGCAAGATTGATTACGGGAATATCCCGCTTTAGACAACTGGATGAAATGAAATAATTATTTTTCGCAGGAGAAAGATGCAACCCTCGTATTTGTTATTATTATTATTATTATTATCTGTATTATTATCATTATTGGAAATGTGTGTGTGGGGGGGGAGGGGGTCTGAAAGAAATGAAGACCACCACTCAGTGTTGAATTCGGACACTTTTCTCCGGGAGGGATTTCTGTGCCTCCGGGGGAGAAATTGCACTTTTTAACCATTAAAAGCATAAAATCTCAAATCTTCTGGGGAGGGGAGGATTTCAATGATTCCGGGGGGGATGTCCCTCCCGGGCCACCCCCTGAATTCAACACTGCCACCATTCAACCGCATTTTTTAAAATCTTTTTCTAGGGAATGAGTAACTCATTTAATAATATTTTTTTAATTAGTTAGGCAGGGAAAATTACATATTTTTATTTCCCCCTACCTCCCCTCCAGTGTTGAATTCCGGGCGGGCATCCCCCCCGGAGACACAGAAATCCCTCCCGGAGAAAAGTATCTGAATTCAACACTGCTCCCCTCTTAGCGCGAACCTTGCTTATATTCCGAATAAATTCCGAGTCAATAACACTCAATATTGCCAAATTTCAAAAAGTCATTGTCGCATTGTTTGCGCACAGTTATCATACTACAGATAAAAGTTATCTTATACACTTTAATCTATTTTTAGAAAATATAATATTTCGTATGAATAATATAGTATCTCTATCCATGGGTGTACGTAGGGGATGCAGGGGAACCGCTCGCCCCCTAAACAAAAATATTTGGGAAAAATAAGAATTAAAAAAATTACTGAGAGAATGTAAATATAGAAAGCTATTTGTGATTGAACTGATACTTGCATGATTACAATTTCACTGTATGATAGTGTTGTTTTAAAGGGATTTTTTTTTTTCATTATATTTCGTTATAAGTATAAAAGATAAATCATAATTTCATTTTAGCTTGAGTCTTTTTCATCCACTTACACTGCTTACCATTACCATAACCACTGAATATTTTATTTTTTATTAGCTAATGATATAGAACAATAAAAGAATTAAAAAAAATCATCAATGCAAATGTTCGTAACGAGGATTTTTCCTTTCTTTTTTAACACTTTCCAACAAAGTTGAAAAGTGTTTATGAATTCGGTTTGTCTGTCTGTCTGTCCGTCCGTGCTCTAACTCACGTAAATAGACTCGAATTGTCAGGCAATTGATATATGTTATTGACGTTTACTATAGCATGTTCGGTATTGAAAATGAAGTGTGTAGAACTTATAGATTTTTTACAGGGACACTCAAAAGATTTCGGTTACATTACGGCCTATGGGGAAAAATCATTTGCGGTTTACTTTAATAATGTTACACAGTTTCAAACATATTGAAATTGCTATATATCTCTGAGGTGCACTATAAGAGGCTTACTATAGAATATGGTGAGCATAGCACTTATAGTTCCTGCACAGGGACACTCAAAAGTATTCGTTACATTACGGTATTTGAAGAAAAATCGTTTGGGGTTGATTTTAATAATGTTTCACTATTTCAAACATATGGAAATTTATATATATATCACTAAAGGGCATTACAATAGACTAACTGTACAATATGTGTGTATAGCATTCATCGTTCATTTACAGGGACACACAAAAGAATTCGGTACTGTCTGTTAACAATGATTGCTGGAACTGCGTTTTTAAATTTAACTCTAAGATCATATACAGGACAGCCCAACACAAAAGTTCTCGGAGCACATTTCCGTTTATTGACGGAAATTCCAGAAGAAGAATTTTAAACTGTGCTACACGTTTCCTAAGCGAACTAAAATTTAGCATTCTATGTAGCATACATACAAATCTATAGATCATATACAGGGCTGCACAAACGAATTCGGGTATTTTTCCAAATATTGTTAATAATTCTTGAAATTGGATTTTTAAATGTTTAAGGTTAAATGTTTTTTCCAAATTGTTTACTGATACATCATCTTTCCTTATTAAATAGTAATGATTTGTAAAATTATTGTGGAAGTGTTGGAAAGTGTTGCATAGACGCATGATTTTTCGTTCTTGTTTTTTTTTTTTTTTTTGGCGGGGGGAGGGGGGGGGGTAAACCTTCCTAATAGGTTTTCAACATCAATGCTTTAGAAAATAAATAAAATATGTGAATAGATATTTCTCATTTATATTGGAATGGCAGCTTGCACCCCCGCCCTCCCCCCTTACACCGCATTCCGTTGTGCCTATGAAATTGATTAAACATAACTTTGAAAATTTGTATTGAATATTTTCGGAACTAACTGCTTTGCACAGCGAAAGTTAATTTCTATTTTCCCCTCTAAAAAAAAAAAAAAAAAAAGTCCTGCATAATAATTGAAATAAAAAGAAGGCCTTCAAATAAAAGCTTTTGTATTTGAATATCTACGACAGGCCAAAAATGGAGAGAGAAAAAAAAAGTGTTGGACTATTTTCACTTTCTTTATTAGGCGGAATTTAAGGAAGTATGGAGGATTTAATTAATCTAAAAATGTAGTTCATTTCCCACCTATAAGGAACTACAGATGTACCGAGAGTATCAGATATAATACGGGATGACACAGATATTGTTGCGTATCCAAGATTATCTTTTCCTTAATCTGTAAGTTCTATAAATAGCAACACTTTTCTTTTCTTTCTTTTCCTTTTTTTATTTATTTTTTATTTTTTTCTCCTTTCTGCAACACGTGAGTATAAAACTCGTGTAAAATAAGATAAACGTAAGGTTACCTGTAAAGAAGGAAAATCGGCAATGAATGAAACTTTATAAGAAAGAAAAATTGCGTGTTGCACATGCATTTTGAGTCATTAGTACGTATGTTATTATTTATAATGTACTTTTATCGTATCAGTATGAGATACAGATGAGTAGCTATAAATCAATATTTTATTTATTTATTTATGTATTTTTCAGGCCTTTGAATCAGAAACAAACAACTTGGAAACAGCGACAGAGATGCTCAATGACTTGAATCAGTGGCGCAGAGAGGAGGTGACAGGTGGGGAAAAACACCCTGGGGGCTCCGAGAAAAAGTGGGCCTCCGCTACTATCAGTTTTATAGAATTTTATGGGACGGATATTTCTCGGAACTTTCAATGTTCAAATCCCATTTTTGTGTAAAATAGGAGATACTCAATGATTTCAATCAGTGGCGCAGAAAGAAGGGGACAGGTGGGGAAAAACACCCTGGGGACTCCGAGAAAAAGTGGGCCTCCGCTGCTATCAGTTTTATAGAATTTTATGGAACGGATATTTCTCGGAACTTTCAATGTTCAAATCCCATTTTTGTGTAAAATAGGAGATACTCAATGATTTCAATCAGTGGCGCAGAGAGAAGGAGGTGGGGAAAAACACCCTGGGGACTCCGAGAAAAAGTGGGCCTCCGCTGCTATCAGTTTTATAGAATTTTATGGGACGGATATTTCTCGGAACTTTCAATGTTCAAATCCCATTTTTGTGTAAAATAGGAGATACTCAATGATTTCAATCAGTGGCGCAGAGAGAAGGGGACAGGTGGGGAAAAACACCCTGGGGACTCCGAGAAAAAGTGGGCCTCCGCTGCTATCAGTTTTATACAATTTTATGGGATGAATATTTTTCGGAACTTTCAATGTTCAAATCCCATTTTTGTATAAAATAGGAATGAAAAAATACATTACTCAAAATTACAAATTTATAAGTTTATTCCGATTTAAAACAGCATATTTCAAGATTCATGATTTATATTAGTGCTATTAAACGTTTATACGAGTATACGTATAATACGTATTATACGGGGTACACATTTTGGATACGTATGATACGGCCAAGGCGGTTATACGTATTATACAAAACAGTATATACGGTACAGCGTATATACGGATCTTACTCCAGTGATTAAACGTATATTTGAAATACGTATAGTTGAACTATACGTATACTTGAATTATACGTTCAACCGATATACGCTTATACGTATCCGGATACGTTTAAACGTATAATTTTATAGATACGTATTTCAAACCGGCGTATTATACGTATATAGGTTAAACGTATAACTGAAATACGTATTGCGTCGGGAGCACTAATTTATATAGACCTCTCAAGGAAACATTCCATGTAAAAATATTGCATCAAGCCATATACAATATCTCTGTCTATATATCCAAAATGTTTCTATAGCTCACAAGACAAACATACAGTTACATGTGCCTGTTACTAATATCTTAATAGTATACATTTTGCTTAAAAATCACAAATAGTACAAAATTATTACTTAAACGTTAATTTGATTTATAAATCAAATTTGTTAAAATATTAATTGAAATTATCTAATAAAAAGAAATAAGTTGCTATAAACATATAAATTAATTAAGGATAGGGGGAGGCGAAAAGAGGTAATTTTTGAACAAATTTTCAAAATTGAGATTATTATATGTTTAAAACCCTTTCTATAGCTCACAAGACAAACATATATAGTGACAAACATATGTGCTAACATATGTTTGCACATGTAATGGCTAATGATAGTAACAAACATATGTGCTTGTTACTGTCTTAATAGTATACATTTTGCATAAAAATCACAAACAATGCATAATTATTAATTAAAGGTTATTCTGATTTACAAATTAAATCTGCTAAAATATTAATCGAAATTATTTAATTAAAAAAATAAATTGTTATAAACATATAAATTAATTAAAGATAGGGAGAGGCGCGATTTTTGAGCAAATTTTCAATATCGAATTTATTCCATTTTTAAAACCTTTAAACTTTCCTCTTTTAATATTTAGTGCTTATTTACCGAATGAAAACTTTTTCATCACAAAAAACACATTTTTTATAACCTTTCCTTTGCAATTCCTGTGTTTTAACCTTTAAGGCTGCTCGTCAGTAAACTTCCCGATTCCCCTCGCTAATGTTAATCCTAAGGCTGTAGGATGCACTTGCATAATTTAAAATATCTCCTAATGAAATTAATATTTTTAACTTCTGTTTTCTGTGCACTGTTCTTAAAGCATGTCTCTTTTTTCCTTAGTTACCAAAATATTTCTAAAATATGTGCTTAATTTATAATTTTATGTGTTAAAATCTTAGCGAAAATGAATAAGATTTTAACACTTCACATTAAATTAAATATATATTTTAGAAAAATTTTAACAACTAAGAAAACTAGTCTTTGGGGGCCACCGTAATACTTACCCATGATGGATATGCATAATGTAAAATATTAAAATAAAAATGTGTAAACTACTTATAAAATGCATTGCAATTCAAATAAAATCGTGGCTTGATGACGTCATAAACTTTAAAGGCTCGATTACTGAGTTGCTTGAAAGAAACATACTTATAACTCCAAAAATAATAATCCTATTAACTAGCGGCTTATTGCATCTGATTAAGCGTCAAATTTCCAATTAAAATATATCTTTGAAGTGAAATTTGGATGAAATACAGGGTCATGAAAAATCGAAGAGTGTGGAAAATAGGATTCCAAATATCTCGGCAACTAATTATCCGATCGACTTCATGCTTTATGCAAAATAGGAGGTTATTGAAATTAAATAGGCTTCTTCCCATTATTACATACTAAGTACATACCAAATTGCAAGTCTCTATCTCAATTTTTTCGGGAGATAGAGCGTTTACAGACACACACACACACACAGACGGACGGCAAATTTTTTTTTTCTAAAAATATGTTTTTCAGAATCTCCAGTGTCTGAAACGTGTAAATCCGTCAAAAAAGAATTTTCGATTTTCAAAACGATTACAAGACTTACCGTACACTACGTATGATGGGTAAGTAAAAAGAGACATGCTTTACACCGAAAACAGAAGTTAAAAATATTAATTTCATGAGGAGATATTTTAAAAATACGAATGCATCTTACGCCCATAGAATTAACATAGCGCGGGGAATCGGGAAGTTTACTGACGAGCAGCCTTAATGTCATTTTTTCTCAAAATACTACACACACACACACACACACACACACACACACACACACACACACACACACACACACACACACACACACACACACACACACACACACACACACACATATATATATATTCCAAACCACTTGCAACAAACCGTTTGGAGTATATTTTTTATATTAAACATGCTTTTACCTAATACTCTGACTAAATTTGCATAGGCAGGTTTGTAGCATCTGTATTTTTTATAGTTTAAGACTGGTTTATTAGGTTATTTTCGTAAAAAAAATATATATATATATATTTACTTTATCACATTTCCCTTATGTAATTTCAAGCGCAAGCCTGATTCTTTAGTAGTTTATCGCAAGGATGTCCAGAAAGATATTTTTTCAGGGTTTCGTTCATCTCACGAAACCCTATTACTCCCGCTTCGTTGTCTGTCCGTCACACAGACGGTTCTCAGAAACTATGTAACTTACAGTCATGAAATTTTGTGTACTTATAGCTAAATACCTATTATGAAGCTCAAAATCATAAAATTTGAAAAAATCGTATTATTTTAATATAGAGAGATAAAAAACAAAAAATCTAACAGCCTTTTCCTATTAAATTAAAAAAAATTTCGTTGCAGTTGCCAACAATTAAAAATCCACAATAAAATTCTTTCTACAATAATTAATTTGCTATTGAAAGATTTCCACGTGAAAAATGAAAATGAAATAAAAAGTTTCACCAAAAAAGATTAATATGACATCATATTGGTAATAAAACGGAAATATTCAAACATTTCTCAATAATACAAGAAGTATGAGTATGTGTAAATACAGAAAGCAGCTTAATATGCGTCATTACAGGATTAAAAAGAAAATCAATCTGACGTCTAACATTTTGAAGGTCTCCATACAACAAGTTTAATTTTGAAATTGAATTTTTTTTTAATATCGCATTTAGTCCACATGACAGATATTATTATGAGAGAGTATAATAGCAGGCTTTGCCCGCTATCGGACCGGTTCAGATTTTCGAAAAAGCGAGAAAAATAGACCGGTACATTTTTACTTTATAAAAAACTTGACTTTTTTTTTTTTTTTTTTTTTTTGAAAATGAAATTTATTTGGATTTATTAAAGGAAGGATAAAGTGTTTTGAAAGGAATATTAAACGAAACCCTTTGTGCAATCTTCGATCACACTTACCCACTTGTTTAGCACATACGTTGGAAATCCAAGAGAACAAAATGTTCAAACATAGCGACATTTGGCACAAAGACGTCATTTTATACTCCAACCATCCCATTAAGGCTCTGTTCTCAAATTCAGACTGCCTACTTTCTGACACATTTTTTAATACATTTTTGAAAAAGTATCAAAATGACATATGCTTTTATTCAGAAACTATGTAATCGAAGTGTTTTCCGTTTAACAGAAAAAAGCAGAAGATTTTTCCGAAAATGTTGTCAAAGTTGACGCTTTGAAACAAATTTCCGGTCTCTACAGGAATAGAAAACATAGACAGGAAAAGAAAAGGAAAAGATAAACACACATAATATACAGGAAAAGTAAAAAACTGCCGTCCTAAAACAACAATCGCTTATAAATCAAAATGTAATTCATTTATCGGAAAATGAAAGAAAACTGTTCGATTACGAATGTCTTCAATAATTATGCCAGCAATTATAATGCTCGTTTAAAAATGAGTCAGAAAGTTTGGTGTTATTGAGCGAGTAAAAATATTTTTTTGAGAAGCGCTTTAAAAGCAAGAATGTCTAACTGAAATATTTTCGTATTCTCAGTTTTAACCTCCCTTTATCCTTAAAAATTAATTTAATTTTAAAATAACGAATTTAATAAACACTATTATTACTTTCTAAAATTTTCCCCTTTTTTGTGAACATATATTATACTGTGTAAATTATATATATATATGTGTGTGTGTGTGTATTAAAGTTCTATATCTACCCTATATATATAAAATCCTAATGAAACGAATTTGTGAAACGATTTTATGAAACGAATTTATGAAACGATTTTATGAAACGACTGATTAAACGACTGATTATGTTTCAAGGCTATTTTTAATAAAATAGTAAACGCTTGATGGTGAAATTAATACCAATTGTTCATACAAATCCGCGGATGTCAAAACTGGTAATAGGATTTTGAAATTGGAATTAGTTTTCGAGATATTAATTTTTTTCTAATTTTAATGACATTTCTGTAATGATGACAACTAATTACTCAGTTTTTTTGTGACAAAAAAGGGAAAAAAATTGAAAAGGATCCCGATAGGGATTATTGATTTCTTTTTATTCGTCATTTCCAAATTGAAATTGAATTTATCTTTTATTTCAATCGATAATGAAGATAAGATTGTGATTAAATTATGTTTTTCAGGAAATATTGAAAAAAAAAAAATCACATTTCTATCGTCAGGATTCAATCGTCTGTCAGCATTTAATTTAATTTATAAACTGAAAATATTTTGAATAAATTCGTCCAAATGACGTCATTTAGGTAAACGCAAAAGAAAGGGAGGAAAAGGAATTAATAGTAATTATTATTTATTGATATCATTTTGTTATTTTTTTGTAAAATTTAACTAAACGAATTTATAAAATCATTAATTCGGATATTTGAAACTAATATATAAAATAATAATTGCCCAACTGAACGGAAGAATAAAATATCCTGCTTGGTTTTCTATCCTGCTTGGTTTTTTCCGCCAAGCTTTTCAAAAAAGCGTCAAGACCCCTATAATAGAAAAGCACCAAAAGTTCATTGGGTTTATTTTCATAACTTTTGGCAACAAATCTATGTATATTAACGAATCTATCCCTTTTTGAAGCTCGAATTACGCCAAACCTAAAAGCAAAGGATCCTATAATGGAAAAGTACCCGATTTTCTTATGGACAATATTCAAGTGACAGAACATGGTGTAAAATTACCGCGGATAGCAAATTTGTTTAAATATCTCATCAATTGATGCCGAATAAATGCAGGCATGCATGCACAAAATATTTAATTAATTTTGTATGATAAATAATTATTAGAAAATTCGTATATACATATTAATTAAAAAAAAATAATTTACATATTTAAAATAACATGAAAATATGCATGATGGTGCACTAAAATAGAGAGAAAATTAAAACCTGTTACTGAAAATGTCTATAACATAGTACTTTTCAATACCGTGCACTGCAAAAAATAATTGTTGATTTTACAGTATAAAACTGGCATCCCAGCTGCCAGTATTATACCGTAAAATTAACAGTATTAAACAGTAAAATAAGCAGTAATACGCTGCCGCGCATACGCTACCGCGCATGCGCGGTAGCGTATTACTGCTTATTTTACTGTTTAATACTGTTAATTTTACGGTATAATACTGGCAGCTGGGATGCCAGTTTTATACTGTAAAATCAACAATTATTTTTTGCAGTGTGGTTCTTAATGTTATTCACAAGCAGATGGAATTTTTCTCGTCCTTAAACGTAAAGGAAGAATAGAATAGAGATTGTTGTTATAAAAGTCCGAGAGGTAGTCACAATTTAAACCTAACCATTTTATACAAGCTGGTTTTCAAGTAGTAATTGATTTTACTTATCAATCCCGAAAACAGTCGTCAGTTGTCGCAACAGCTGTGTATGAGGCCATGATAATCGAAAAATGTCCCATTAAAATGTTAAAAGCATGGCAACCCAATTACAGATTTACCAATATTTTTAAAATAAAGCACGCTGTCATGTTTTTAGAGGCCTCGAAGTCTGAGTGGGGGTTGGCGAGCGTAGCTCGCAGGGGGTAGGCCCCCTAGTATAGTATATAAAATTTTTACAAAATAATAATGGCAGATAATGTAAAACAATTAAAAAGTCATATTCAAAATTTGCAAAATAAATTCATCATTACTTGCGTTGACAAATCAGCTACTAATAATGATACTATTTGCAAATATATTTTATAAATAACTAATTTCTAATGCAATTAATAGTAGCACTATTTCTTTTAAAACTTCTCAGACTACGGTAATAAACAGTAGACCTATCCATCAATTTTATAAACCATTGAAAATTAAATCTTACAACCATAATTATTCTAATATTTTGATTGGCGGCGCAGCCTACTTTTATACCAAAATTTCATAAGAATTCAATAAAATTTCGCACAGTGACTATTGGCTGTAATACTCATAAGAACAAAGCAAGTACAGGGTGTCCCTCAAGGTACGCAGCGTCTAATATGTGCAGATTCGGATAGAACACGTCAATATGAGTATTTTGAATGGTAACATGTGGAGTCCCCGAATATATCCAAAATTTCTCAATAAACATTGATTTTCACTTGGTTTTTTTCCTCATTTCTTGTGTTTTTCATATGACAAGCTTCACACCTTACTTACACTATCACGCTATATTCGGGGACCCTACATGTTACCATTCAAAATACTCATATTGACGTGCTCTATCCGAATTTGTACATATTAGACGCTGCGTACCTTGTGGGACACCCTGTAATTTATTATTGACTATACTCACTAAATTGTATGAAATTACTACTATACAAAATTATTTAAAAAATATTGCATAAAAACACTTTTCATATAAAATAAACTAGTTCAGAATGCTAAAATTCGTCTTTGTAAAACAATATAAAAATACACAAATGATGTGATCAATTACCAAAAAAATGACTAAAATACTTTAATAAATGTTAAAAAATTACACTAAAATAATCCAGTACTTTCGGCTACGCACCCAGCCTTCACCAAGATTCAGAATCTAAAATGATATTATTAACGTAGCTTGTGTGTCTGTGTGGATCTCACTCGTAAATGGCACACTTCAAAACTAAAGCGTTAATAACATCATTTTAGATTCTAAATCCTGATGTAGGCTGTGTGCGTAGCTGAAAGTACTAGATTATTTTAGTGTAATTTTTTAACATCTATTAAAGTATTTTAGTCGTCTTTTAAATAATTTTGATCACAATATTTGTGTATTTTTATAAAACGCTTTTCATCTAATATCATTATTAATAATATAAAAACTGTAAATAACTTTCATTACATTAAAACTATTTATTTTAATGATTTGTTTAATAATATTGATATAAAAGATTCGGGTTGGGTTGGGTTGATTATTGACGGCCAATTATCTAAACTTGGGATATAGGCCCGGGGGGAGTGCCCTTCGTGGGGGTCTTTCTAAGGGAACCTAACCCGTATTTACGCATGGATAAATCCACGGCTCGAAGAAAACCACGAAAACTCCGAACGATTAGGCCGACGGGCGCGATTGGGATCGAACCCAGCACCTCCCGTCTACCAGCTTCGAGAGCATATCCTCTCAGCCACTGGTGGGGCTTAAAAGATTCGTTTAGAATTATTGATCTGATATTTAAAGCAAATAAGAATCTAAATTACACTATCCTATTTCCGTTTCTTATTTCAAAACATTAACTAGATTAGTATTACATCATAATTATATAATATTTAATGATACCGTTTATAAACAATGTACAGGTTTTCCACAAGGTGGAAAAGCGTCTGGTATTTTGGTAGATTTATATTTATATTAGAACGAAATAAATAATTTAGTAAGTGATTGTTTTTTCTTCAGGTACATTGATGGCATTATTGTCTTTTATCTGAAACGTCAATCGTCTTATTTATTACCAGAATGTTATCACTAAAATCTACAATTAAGTGAAAATAAAATTGTAGATAATGCCATTAACTTCCGTGATTTTAATATAACGATAAATGAACATAACAATCTTGCCTTCGACATTTCTGATAAGCTTGATGATTTCCCTTTCAAAGTAAGTTCATACATTATCATTCCTGTTTGCATAAATCTGTATATTAATATTTTATTTAACTTTGCCAATAGAATTAAACATCTTTGTCTGAATAAATATAAAGTTCAAAATTTAAAATACTTTTCTAAACAAGGCATATATTAAGGGCACCCTACACATCTTATTAAAACAATATTACACATATAGTTTTTCAAAAATTAAATAATTAACGATTACAAAAGGTTGGTAAGGTGGCTTTAGTATGGCGGTTGGGTGTTGTTGTTAGGCTTCATTATATGGTTGGTAGGGCTGGATAGATGATCGATTATGAAGGTTAGATGGTAGTATCGAGGTTGTTTTCACAAAAATGTTTGGTAAGGTGGATGTTATTTTATATGTATGATATGCAAGCAAAATCTCTAGCATATATAAGAATTAGAGCGCTGTTTTCTAATTCGTGCACTCATAATGAAAAATAAACTTATGTGCTTTTGCTTCAAAATCATTTTTTGTCATCAAAAGTACCTACATTATAAAACACAGACGTGTCCATCAGTAACGCTAAACTCAAAAAGACCACTAGATGTTGAAAAATGCTCTATAGCTTTCGCTTTGATCGCATATATCTTCGCTTCTAAATATCGTATGATTTTAATTGTTCCATCATATGGAACAAGAAATTACTTTTAAATAAAGATTAAATAAAAACTAAACCTTAACTTACTGATTTTTTAGAGCTTTTAAAATAATTTTCAATATAAAGATTTGCTATGACGATATAAAGAAAATTTTTCAAATAAATATGCATAACCAAAGAAGAAAGTTGAAGTTTGCCACAATTTGGTGAGTTATGGCTAGAGGCAGTATGTATTTATTTAGCGATTGTCAGATTAAAATACTATCAGAATAAGGTCGGAAAATATTTAGTAAGATACCGCCCTCATAAGATCTCCGTGTTTTATAGTTTATGGCTATTACATGCAAGGCATGTCCGTCATCGGCCATTAAAAACGCGAATGGTTTATCAAAAAGCAGCAGCATCACTTCAGATTTTTGTTAGATGAGGCAAAACTCATGCAGAAAACATATTAAATTCAGATTTTTTATCCAGTAGAAAAAAAAAATCTCGCATTCATTCCTTATACATATTTTCAAAGGAATATTCGGTCAGTTATAATTTATCTACATGGAAATTATTAGTGAAATATATTGGTAAAAACAAATGAAAACGTTTTAATAGAAGAAAACGAAGAAACTGACAACGATTTATAAACAAGAACGAAAAATCATGCGTCAAGCATAGATTATGTAACACTTTCCAACGCTTCCAAAATAATTTTACAAATCATACCGTTTAATAAGCTAAAAGATAACATCTAAGTAATCCGAATACTTTTCATCAGCCCTGTATAGGATCTATAGATTTGTATATATACTACATAGGATGCTAAATTTTAGTTCAGTTAGGAAACGCGTAGCACAGTTTAAAATTCTCCGTCTGGAGTTAAATAATACGGAAATGTGTTCGCGAACTTTTGTGCTTCCCTGTATAGGATCTACAGAATTTATACACACCACGTAATAGACAAAAAGCGAGTTAAAATTAAAATCGCGTTCATTAACTTAAAACGCACTTCCAGGAATTATTGTTAACAGACAATAGAGAATTCTTTTGTGTGTCCCTGTAAATGAACGATGACTGCTATACACACAATATTCTGTAGTAAGCCTCTTGTAATGCACCTTATATAAATTTCAATGCGTTTAAAATAGGGAAACATTATTTAAATAAACCGCAGACGATTTTTCTCCATAGACGTAATGTAACGGAATTCTTTTGACTGTCCCTGTAAAGTAACTATAAGTGCTATGCACACACTATTCCATATTAAGCTTCTTCTAATGCACCTTAGTGATATATATAAATTTCAATGCGTTTAAAATAGTGAAACATTATTTAAATAAACCTCAAGTGATTTTTCCCCATAGACCGCAATGTAATGGAATTCTTTTGAGTGTCCCTGTAAAAAAAGTATAAGTGCTACACACTTCCGTTGAAATAGGGAACATTCTATAGATAACGACTATAACATATAAAAATTGCAGAGCAATCCGAGCATATTTGCGGGAGTTAGAGGACGGACAGACGGCCAGACGGCAGACGGCAGACGGACAGACGGCCAGACAAACCGAAGTCATAAACACTTTTCAACTAGGTTGGAAAGTGTTAAAAAAAGTCTAAATTTCGAAGAGTGTGTGTGTGTGGGGGGGGGGGGGGGTTGTCCAAAAAACTGATTGTTAATGATGTAACAATACAGCTTTGTAAGTTCAAGACTGACATACATATATTAATGTTTGATAAAATTTACCTGTATGCACCTCCCTCCTTTCCTCTTCTTTGAAGATGGCCGGTCAAAATCGGCCTCATCCAGTGAACATGTCCGGTCAGGGAAAACTTTAAAGCTGGCAACCGTATTTATAATGCACTCAAACATGTTTCACGTTCCAACAGCCAGTTTCTGAAAATGATATTTAAAATAAATCAATTTATTTTAGAAAATGTATTTTTAAAAATAGAATAAATCACACACACACACAATATATATATATATAATTTAACAAATTACAATAACCATTGGGAAAATATTCTAAAAGCTTAAAAAGAAAAAAAAAATTACCGTATTTACGTGTAATAGCGACCCCTACAATTAGGATTATGCCAAGGTTGCAGTTATGATTTCGCCAAGATCATCGCAAAGCTTATATAGGCATCCTATATACGCATATATATATTCCAAACACTCCTATATATGTGCCATATACGTGTCATTATACACATATTATTTACGCCTTATATGCCTTTTTTGTTTGTTTGTTTGTTTTTTAATTAGATATATGTAAGATTTTTTTAGATATAGGTAAATGTATTTTCTTATAGATAACATTATGAAAATTTAATTTGGTTTTTAACAATTTAATCTACCCTATATATATAAAATCCTAATGAAACGAATTTGTGAAACGATTTTATGAAACGAATTTATGAAACGATTTTATGAAACGACTGATTAAACGACTAATTATGTTTCAGGGCTATTTTTAATAAAATATTAAACGCTTGATGGTGAAATTAATACCAATTGTCCATAAAAATCCGCGGATGTCAAAACTGGTAATAGAATTTTGAAATTGGAATTAGTTTTCGAGATATTAATTTTTTTCTAATTTTAATGACATTTCTGTAATGATGGCAACTAATTACTCAGTTGCTTTTGCTAACTAATTGCTCAGTTTTACTTTCATTTTGTGACAAAAAAGGGAAAAAAATCGAAAAGGATCCCGATAGGGATTATTGGCTTTGGCAACTAATTGCTCAGTTTTACTTTCATTTTGTGACAAAAAAGGGAAAAAAATCGAAAAGGATCCCGATAGGGATTATTGATTTCTTGTTATTCGTCATTTTCAAACTGAAATTGAATTTATCTTTTATTTCAATCGATAATGAAGATAAGATTGTGATTAAATTATGTTTTTCAGGAAAATTTGAAAAAAAAAATCACATTTCTATCGTCAGGATTCAATTGTCTGTCAGCATTTAATTTAATTTATAAACTGGAGATATTTTGAATAAATTCGTCCAAATGACGTCATTTATGTAAATACGTCATTTATGTTTATACAATTTATTTAATATAAAGAAGCCATTTATCTATTTTTATGTACAAAAAGAGGTAAATTGAAAGACAAGTATAAATAAATTGTATATATATATATATATATATATATATACAATGCATGTATAAACAAGCATAAAAGTTCGGTGCTTTTCCAGTATATGGGGCCTTGACGAAACAGAGAAAATAGCCTTGGCGGAAAAAGAAATTTTGCAACATACTTTCTGTCAACCTATTCACTTTGTCATTTCGTATACAGAAGCATTTTTTCAATATTTATACAATTTGTTTAGCGTAGAATGTCATTTATCCTATTTTATATATAATTGAAGTAATTTGTATAGAAACTAGTCGTTGGGGGCCACCGTAATACTTACCTATCATGGATATGCATAATGTAAAATATTAAAATAAAAATGTGTAAACTACTTATAAAATGCATTGCAATTCAAATAAAATCGTGGCTTGATGACGTCACAAACTTTAAAGGCTCGATTACTGAATTGCTTGAAAGAGGTTTTTCCTTATAACTCCAAAAATAATAATCCTATTAACTAGCGGTTTATTGCATCTGATTAGGCGTCAAATTTCTAAGTAAAATATATCTTTGAAGTGAAATTTGGATGAAATACAGGGTCATGAAAAATCGAAGAGTGTGGAAAACAGGATTCCAAATATCTCGGCAACTAATTATCCGATCGACTTCATGCTTTATTCAAAATTTATGTTTTTTTATTGTCTTTTATATTCATTTCTTAAAATATACAATTTCGAAAATTTTTATATATCTTTCATCAGAACGAATATTTCGAGAGTCCGAAAAAAATTGTTCCGGTTAATCGAGGTTATTGAACTGAAATAGGCTTCTTCCCATTATTACATACTAAGTACATACCAAATTGCAAGTCTCTATCTCAATTTTTTCGGGAGATAGAGCGTTTACAGACACACACACACACAGACACACAGACACACAGACACACAGACGGACGGCAAAAATTTTTTTCTAAAAATATGTTTTTCGGAATCTCCAGTGTCTGAAACGTGTAAATCCGTCAAAAAAAATTTTTCGATTTTCAAAACGATTACAAGACTTACCCTATACTACGTATGATGGGTAAGTAATACCCTATACTACGTATGATGGGTAAGTAAAAACAATAATAATATACGTATAATTAAAATACGGATATAAACAAAAAAGTCGTCGAATTTGTTTCCATGGCTGTTTATGTCATTTGGCACCAAATCTCACTTTCTGATGCCCGAATTGCGCCAAGCTTTTAAAAAAGCGTCAAGACCCCTATAATAAAAAAGCACCAAAAGTTCATTGGGTTTGTTTTCATAACTTTTGGCAACAAATATATGTATATTAACGAATCTGTCCCTTTTTGAAGCTCGAATTACGCCAAACCTAAAAGTAAAGGATCCTAAACTGGAAAAATACCCGATTTTCTTATGGACAATATTCAAGTGACATAACATGGTGTAAAATTATCGCGGATAGCAAATTTGTTTAAATATTTCATCAATTGATGCCGAATAAATGCAGGCATGCATGCACAAAATATTTAATTAATTTTGTATGATAAATAATTATTAGAATATTCGTATATACATATTAATTAAAATAAATAATTTACATACTTAAAATGACATGAAAATATGCATGATGGTGCACTAAAATAGAGAGAAAATTAAAACCTGTTACTGAAAATGTCTATAACATAGTACTTTTCAATACCGTGGTTCTTAATGTTATTCACCAGCAGATGGAATTTTTCTCATCCTTAAACGCAAAGGAAGAATAGAATACAGATCGTTGTTATAAAAGTCCGAGAGATAGCCACAATTTCAACCTAACCATTTTATACAAGCTGGTTTTCAGGGTGTAATTGATTTTACTTATCAATCCCGAAAACAGTCGTCAGTTGTCGCAACAGCTGTGTATGAGGCCATGATAATAAAAAAATGCCCCATTAAAACGTTAAAAGCATGGCAACCCAATTACAGATTTACCAATATTTTTAAAACAAAGCACGCTGTCATGTTTTAAGAGGTCTCGAAGTCTGAGCGGGGGTTGGCGAGCGTAGCTTGCAGGAGGTAGGCCCCCTAGTATGTACGATAAATTTACAATTGCACCGGTTTATTCACTAATGTCCTGCACTTCGGTAAACTAACAATTTTTATTATGCAACTATAGAAATTTTAATCAACCAAAATAATAATTAAAAAAAACATTGAAAAAACAACGTTATAGATTTACATCAATTTTATTTAAATTTCATTACAGGGTGCATAATGGTACTTACCTTTGACTACAATAATAGCAGTATTTTTAATAATAATCTTTACCTTATTTAATCACAGAATTTCTTAGATTAAATAAGGCAAATATTACTATTCAAAAATACTGGGATTATTGTAGTCAAATGTAAGCATCTCTTACGCAATATGTATTACTTAATATAATATTTACATAAAGTACTAAAAAAATAACATTCCTATTTTTCTTCACCACGGTGCAACATTTTATAGCAAAACAAAAATTTACCTTCTGTGCATTATATATGCGGGCGAAGCCAGCTAGTTCATTAATAAAATTAAAATCATATTTCTAATATTAATGTTTAATTAGATTAATAAAGTTAAACTATTTTATATCATTTTGCTTTGTTATCTTTATGTACGCGTGTATGTATCTATCGTCTTTCTATATTATAAAGGGCAAACATATCCGTGAGTAACGCTGACGTCATTTTGCGAATGGCAACAGTTGACGATAAAATTTCGGTTTTGAGATTTTTGCTACTGCAATTTTTTTCATTTCTAAACATCGCATATTTTCAATTTTTACACCTTTATATAGGTGGGGGGGGGGGGAGAATCTTGTTTCAAATGCAATTTGTTTGAAAACTACACTGCTCAAAACAATTAAAGGATATTTGAAGTTTTATATAAAATAAAGATATAAACGAAATTTTTTTTGCCGAAAATAGAAGAAGAGAATCACAAATGCAAATTTTTCTGGTTTTCAAACTGTGGAGTATGCAAATTTTGAGTTCGACGTCAAAAACGTCGCTTCAGCGGCAGCGAATGAAATTTGACTTTCAACTGGATAAAAGAGAATGAAGACAAGGATGATCGGCATTCAGTGATTGCTTTGTTTCGATGAGTACGATGTCTCAGCGAAGTCATTTGACAGATTCAGAAGCTTGGAGAATTGTTGGTAGGTTAGAAGTGGGCCAAACTCAAGCCGAAGTAGCGCAAGCCATTGGAGTGTCACAAAGTGTCATTTCCAGGATCTGGAACCGTTTTTTGGAGAGTGGATGTGCAGGCCGAAGACCAGGGCAAGGTCGTAGACGGGCAACAACGCCCAATGAAGATCGGTATTTAGCGTTAACAGCTCGGAGACACCGAAACATGAACGCTACTCTTCTCCAACAACACCTTCGCTCGGCTACAGGCACCACGATTTCAACTCAGACTGTCCGAAACCGGCTCCATGCTGTAGGTCTGTATGCTCGCCGACCGATGGTATGTGTTAGATTAACATCAAGGCATCGTCGCGACCGCAGGGAGTGGGCAACCGAGCATGTCAACTGGAGGAGAAATGAATGGAGCAATATTCTGTTTTCTGACGAGTCCCGTTTTTCTGTGCATCCGGATAATAGGCGTATTTTCATCTGGAGGGACCGTGGCAGTAGGAATAATCCTGCGTTCGTGCACGAAAGTGTCAGATTTGGCGGTGGAGGAGTGTTGGTGTATGGTGGCATCTCCATTGACGGGCGCACTGACCTCTACATCATTCGAGATGGAGCTCTGACTGGTCGCCGATATAGGGATGAGATCCTCAGACCTATTGTAGTCCCTTACGCTGCAGCAATCGGAGATAACTTCATTTTAATGGACGATAACTGCAGGCCACATCGTGCAAACCTGGTGGAGGATTTCCTTTTCGAGGAAGGAATCGTTCGAATGTAATGGCCAGCGTGTTCTCCAGACATGAATCCAATCGAGCACGTTTGGGACGCTCTAGGAAAACGAGTTTCTGGCCGCCAACAACCCCCACAAACTCTCCAAGAACTGGAAAGAGCTCTTCTGGAAGAGTGGGGCAGAATACCCCAACTCGTCATTAATAGCCTCATTGAGTCCATGCCTCAAAGGTCAACGTTGCTGGCCGCCCGTGGAAACCATACCCCCTACTGAAAATGATTTTTTTTTAAGAAAACACCTTTTCTTATTCTTTTTTTCTCATATGCACAAATTGTGTTTTTTTCCTTTTGTACACAAATGCGCAATAAAATGCATTTTTTTCTGCCAAACATGTGTAATTTATTCTCATATAACCTACTATGTCTGTCGACCATGTATCAATCAGCTAAAAAGTTTCCCAGATACAAAATCCACCTAAAACTGCAATATCCTTTAATTGTTTTGAGCAGTGTATATCGCAATTTACTCATTACTTACCCATCATACGTAGTATAGGGTAAGTCTTGTAATCGTTTTGAAAATCGAAAAGAAAATTTTTGACGTATTTACACGTTTTAGACACTGGAGATTCAGAAAAACATATTTTTTGAAAAAAAAAAAAAAAAAAAAATGCCGTCCGTCTGTGTGTCTGTATGTCTGTAAACGCTCTATCTCCCGAACAAATTGAGATAGCGACTTGCAATTTGGTATGTACTTAGTATGTATAATGGAAAGAAGCTTATTGAATTTCAGTAACCTCGATTATCCGGAACTCTTTTTTTCGGACTCTCGAAATATTCGTTCTGATAAAAGGTATATAAAAGATTTGGAAATTGTTTATTTTAAGGAGATAATATAAATGACAATAAAAAAATATAAATTTTGTATAAAGCATGAAGCCGATCGGATAATGAGTTGCCGAGATATTTGGAATCCTATTTACCACACTCTTCGATTTTTCATGACCCTGTATTTCATCCGAATTTCAATTCAAAGATATATTTTAATTGGAAATGAGACGCTTAATCATATGAAATAAACCGCTAGTTAATAGGATTATTGTTTTTGGAGTTATAAAGATGTTTTTTTTTTAAGCAATTCAGTAATCGAGCCTTTAAAGTTTAGGACGTCATCAAGCCACGATTTTATTCGAATTGAAATGCATTTTATAAGTAGTTTGCATATTTTTTATTTTAATATTTTCTATTATGCATATCCATGATGGGTAAGTATTACGGTGGCCCCCAACGACTATTTATTATAGCATTTGAATTAAATTTCTTGCATTATTTCATTTAAATCTATCACTATCGCTTGCAGACGATTACAAAATATTAATCCGTTAGCACTTTAAACAATAATAAAAAGTTCAGCATTTGTTTCCTGCTAATATTCAACAACGAAATTAATGCTTCATTAAGCAATAAATAAAATACTACTATAAATAAAACACAAATTTAACAGACATGTAATTGAAATAAGCACTTAAAACCGCTAAAATTATCATAATAAATTTTTAAAACAAGAACGAAAAATCATGCGTCAAGCATAGATTATGTAACACTTTCCAACGATTCCAAAATAATTTTACAAATCATTACCGTTTAATAAGCTGAAAGATAACATCTAAGTAAACAATTTGGAAAACGCATAACATATTTAAAAACGTAATTTCAGGAATTTCCAACATATACAATATTCGGAAAAATATCCGTATACTTTTATTCAGCCCTGTATAGGATCTATAGATTTGTATATATACTACATAGGATGCTAAACTTTAGTTTAGTTAGGAAACGCGTAGCATAGTTTTAAATTCTCCTTCTGGAGTTTCTGTCAATAAACGGAAATGTGTTCGCGAACTTTTGTGCTGCCATGTATAGGATCTACAGAATTTATACACAGCAAGTAATAGAAATATAAAGTGAGTTAAATTTAAAATCCGTTCAGCAACTGAAAACGCACTTCCAGGAATTATTGTTAACAGACAGTAGAGAATTATTTTGTGTGTCCCTGTAAATGAACGATGACTGCTACACACAATATTCTGTAGTAAGCCTCTTGTAATACACCTTAGTGATATATATAAATTTCAATGCGTTTAAAATAATGAAACATTATTTAATTAAACCACAAACTATTTTTATCCATAGACGTAATGTAACAGAATTCTTTTGATTGTTCCTGTAAAGTAACTATAAGTGCTATGCACACAATATTCCATATTAAGCTTCTTGTAATGCACCTTAGTGATATACATCAATTGCAATGTGTTTGAAATTGTGTAACATCATTAAAATAAACCGCAAATGATTTTTCCCCATAGACCGTAATGTAACGGAATTCTTTTGAGTGTCCCTGTAAAAAACAATAAGTGCTACACATTTCATTTGAAATAGGGAACATGCTATAGATAACGACAATAACATATAAAAATTGCAGGGCAATCCGAGCATATTTACGGGAGTTAGAGCACGGCCAGACAAACAGAAGTCATAAACACTTCTCAAAGGTTGGAAAGTGTTAACCAGACAAACCGAAGTCATAAACACTTTTCAACTAGGTTGGAAAGTGTTAAAAATGCTGTAGATAATGAAATTTTTAGCGATTCTTCGGCTGTTAACTTCTGGCACGAGGTCAATACGAAATTACCACTTTTAATAAATTTCAAAATTTTATTTGAATATATAATTAACATATATCATGTAAAGATGCTCTTTGGTGTTGTTTGGGGTCAATCTAAAAAAATATTGAATATAAAAGATCTATTAGTTTTCAATTTAAAAAAAAAAAAAAATGATTTTCACCTATATTCTCTATTCCGAGAAGGCCGGGTTGGATACCCTAATTATTATAATTTCCAAAAATGTTCAGGTCCCCAGAGCTCATTCTTATTGAAGAACTGAAATAAAGATTTCAATAAATAAATAAAATCCATAGAATTTTTGTATTTGCCATTTTTTTTATCATGAAAAACTTATTTAAATAACAAAATACTCGGAAACAACTTTTCAGCGAAAGATTTTAATCTTGGTCTCAATCTGGACCACAGATTATTAACTAAGTATGTAGGTAATCTGTCGTCTGGATTAAATGAAAAATGAATGAAAATTACACTAATCAAAAACTCAAAATATGATTCATGCGTATAATATTTCGCATGCTTCTGTTATGTTTTTTATTATATACTTTCTTTTAACTTACATTTGTGTATGTATGTTGCAGTCAAATCTTGTTATTCGTTTTTCACCCACTTCCTGTTGATGAGAAGTTTTGAAATTTGGAATACAGGTATATATATGTATTCCTGAGGGCAATACATGGATTTGACATTACTTTTTTAAAATTCGATCCCTAAGTGGGGTCAACGTCGCCCCAAAACTTGCATTTTCCCCATAGAAATAACATTACGATTGTTTAATTGAAAAAATAGCTCCATTGTTGCAATAAATTTTCACCACATTGTTACATTGTTGCCCGCACCCGCATCATTATGACGTCAGCACTGAGCGACGCACACATTTTTTTTTTTTTTTTTTTTTTTTTAAATATAAGTTGACTTTTTTGTGAATTTTAATGAAAGTGTCTTTTTTTTTTTTTTTAATTACACCTCTATATAATAAAACACAGTGTAACCATGCCGGTTCCGACCACTTTGGTTCGAGAATCGACAGTAGCTAAACGCCATGTTAGGCTTAATCAAAAACATATGACAGCTAAATGATAATTTCTTCTACTTGAAATTTTGCCTGTTCAGCATATTTAAGTATAAAACATGTATATCATATCCAGTTATAATGTTTTAAGTTTTAAATTAAAAATAACAGATTACATATCGGATTACCAGTTGTAAACAAACGAATACTGTTGCCATTCAGAAACACAAATTCCAAATCTAGAAAAAACGAGTGACTCTTTGAAAATTTGATTAAAATATCCTATTATGCTCTTAAAATATTTGTAAAAGCATATTAAAGTCTTTAAATATTTTAAAGGATTTTTTAAATTTATTTCTGTAAGCATTTTTTTTCCTGTAAGCACTTTTTTTCAGAAAAAGCGGTGATACCTTTCGACGCTTTGCGATGATCTACCAGTATTTTACATTTCGTTCCTAAATACTGTTCTGGCGCCATCTATTGGCAATAAATACAAATTATACCTTTCTGTATAAATAAATTTCTGTAAAAATAAAGAAAAAAGATTACGTTTCGTAAAATTTACCATTAACATAACTACCATTAACAGTAAAATTTGCCATTAACCCTGATTTTAACGGTTCAGGTCAGTTTTCCTTATTGTCGATAAATAGTATATGAATATTTTTATCAATTATTTCAATTTTTAAGTGAAAACTCAGATTTCTACTCACCGTCCTAGGACAGGCATTTACACTAGTTTAATTATATACTGCATGTATAATTTTGAACTTGATTTTATTAAACAAACATTCTTAAAATCACGGGCAAGACCAGATACTTCAGCTAGTCTTTTATGCAGTTGGTGTATCTTAATTTTTGGCATTCTTTTAGTTTTCTTTCAGTTTCTTCCGGCAGAAACACAACGATGCTTCACTTCCACTGTTCAATAATACTCTTATTCTTTCTTAGATTCATAATTATAAACGTTTTAACAAAAAAAAAAAAAAAAAAAAAAAGACTTTAAAAACTACTACAAAGTTGAAATTGGCTCTGTTGGCAAGCAATACACTACTATAAACTGTGAGGATATCACTCACAGCTATAGCGTGGAACTGCTGACATCAGTTGCGTTCCTGTCTTTTTCCTAATCTGATCCAATTACATAGACAGTTAGAATTTCTTTATTAAGTTGGCAGTTTCGTTAACCGGACTCATCGTACGCTAATTACTTGATTTTATATTAAAATCAAAATTTTGCCAGCGACTTTTGGCCCACACTGTATTAGCGTACAAATCCTGCCACCGTAAAAAAAAAAAATCCCTGACCTCTCGGCCTACAGGCACAGGTAGATTTCGAAGACGCAGAACGTGGGGTGCTTGTTTGTCGGGAATTGCGGAAGAAATGACCTTTTTGCGATGATGCTGCAGTTGGAACCGCCTACTTCGAAACGAAACTTGTTTGCAGGCGGAGCCAGCAAGGATTTTTTTTTTTTTTTTTTTTTTTTTTTTTTTTTTTGCTATAAGAGTTGATCCTATAAAAAACATGTCAATATAAAAGTTTTAGATATTATTAAGAGGATTTATAATATATTTAAGCGGATTTGAAATATTGGGAATTGACGAAGTTATGAATTTTTTTTCTTCTAAAACCCCCTTCCCTCCCCCCCTTAAGGCAATTTTTAATTATATCAAAAATCTGTCATACATAAGTTTTTGGCACTGTTCCTAGAAGTAATAATAACTTCAAACGGATTCGATACGTATAATAATAAAGAAATTATGAAGATTTTTCTGTTTTCCCAAAAAGTCCCCCCCCCCCATTCCCCCCCTCTCCCCATTCCCCCCCCCCCCTCCCCTTGGTTCGATTTTGCCCATTAACGAACTTGACCGAGATTTTATGACCCTTGATTTTATGTATCAGTTTCGAAAAGATGCGGGAGTTGGAACCGCCTACTTCGAAACGAAACTTGTTTGCAGGCGGAGCCAGCAAGGATTTTTTTTTTTTTTTTTTTTTTTTTTTTTTTTGGCTATAAGAGTTGATCCTATAAAAAACATGTCAATATAAAAGTTTTAGATAATATTAGGAGGATTTATAATATATTTAAGCGGATTTGAAATATTGGGAATTGACGAAGTTATGATTTTTTTTTCTTCTAAAACCCCCCTTCCCTCCCCCCCTTAAGGCAATTTTTAATTATATCAAAAATCTGTCATACATGAGTTTTTGGCACTGTTCCTAGAAGTAATAATAACTTCAAACGGATTCGATACGTATAATAAAGAAAAAAGAAATTATGAGGATTTTTCTGTTTTCCCAAAAAGTCTCCTTCCATTCCCCCCCTCCCCCCATTTCCCCCCCCTCCCCTTGGTTCGATTTTGCCCATTAACGAACTTGACCGAGATTTTATGACCCTTGATTTTATGTATCAGTTTCGAAAAGATGCGGGAGTTGGAACCGCCTACTTCGAAAAATAACTTGTTTGCAGGCGGAGCCGGCAGGGGTTTGTTTTGTTTTTAATTTTTTTTTTGCTGTAACGGTTGGTCCTATAAAAAACATGTCAATATAAAAGTTTTAGATAATACTAAGAGGATTAATAATAAATTTACGCGGATTTGATATCTTGTGAATTGACGAAGCTATGATTTTTTTTCTTCTAAACCCCCCCCTTTTTCCCCCCCTTGGGGCCATTTTTAATTATATCAAAAATCTGTCATCCATACATTTTTGGCCCTTTTCCTAGAAGTAATAATAACTTTAAACGGATTCGATACGTATAATAATAAAGAAATTATGAGGATTTATCTGTTTTCACAAAAAGCCCCCCCATTCCCCCCCCCCCTCTCTTGGTTCGATTTTGCCCATTAACGAACTTGACCGATATTTTATGACCCTTGATTTTATGTATCAGTTTCGAAAAGATGCGGGAGTTGGAACCGCCTACTTCGAAAAATAGCTTGTTTGTAGGCGGAGCCGGCAGGGGTTTGTTTTGGTTTTAATTTTTTTTTTTTGCTATAACGGTTGGTCCTATAAAAAACATGTCAATATAAAAGTTTTAGATAATACTAAGAGGATTAATAATAAATTTACGCGGATTTGATATCTTGTGAATTGACGAAGCTATGATTTTTTTTCTTCTAAAACCCCCCTTTTTCCCCCCCCTTGGGGCCATTTTTAATTATATCAAAAATCTGTCATACATACATTTTCGGCCCTTTTCCTAGAAGTAATAATAACTTTAAACGGATTCGATACGTATAATAATAAAGAAATTATGAGGATTTATCTGTTTTCACAAAAAGCCCCCCCATTTCCCCCCCCCCCCTTGGTTCGATTTTGCCCATTAACGAACTTGACCGAGATTTTATGACCCTTGATTTTATGTATCAGTTTCGAAAAGATGCGGGAGTTGGAACCGCCTACTTCGAAAAATAACTTGTTTGCAGGCGGAGCCGGCAGGGGTTTGTTTTGGTTTTAATTTTTTTTTTTGCTATAACGGTTGGTCCTATAAAAAACATGTCAATATAAAAGTTTTAGATAATACTAAGAGGATTAATAATAAATTTACGCGGATTTGATATCTTGTGAATTGACGAAGCTATGATTTTTTTTTCTTCTAAAACCCCCCTTTTTTCTCCCCCTTGGGGCCATTTTTAATTATATCAAAAATCTGTCATACGTACATTTTCGGCCCTTTCCCTAGAAGTAATAATAACTTTAAACGGATTCGATACGTATAATAATAAAGAGATTATGAGGATTTATCTGTTTTCACAAAAAGCCCCCCCATTTCCCCCCCCCCCTTTGGTTCGATTTTGCCCATTAACGAACTTGACCGAGATTTTATGACCCTTGATTTTATGTATCAGTTTGGAAGAGATTTATGCAGAATTTTTCCAGTTATCGTGGTCAGAAAAAAGTGACATAGATAGATAGATAGATAGATAGATAGATAGATAGATATATAAACTTTTGAACTGGGGGTGGTTTTGGGTTCTGGGAGTCATGATCGGCGTAGATCTGCAAAAAGTTTTCAAAATTTCCAACTTAGGTGAGAATGTAATAGGTAGTATTTCTTACGAAATCTACCTAAAATCTGGAGGCACGGCAGTGCCTCCGCCAAGTCGAGAAACCACAGCCATCAGCATTCTTTTCTGGAAGCAACTCAGGGCATTTTTGACCGCACTTTCCGCTGGCGCATCCCAAAAACCCGAAACTTCGTTTTGTGGCAAATAGGACCATAATTTAAATTTTCACGTTTCTATCTTTTCTAATTCACACAATATATGAGCTCAAAGTTTCGAATTTTTATCACTCACGCGTCATCAAAAAGATTAGGTAGATCCCGTAGCCCTAGAAACTTGAAATTTGGAATAAAGGTAGTGTTTAGGATACAAAGATAGGAAAAATTATAAAATCCAGAAAATTCGAAAAAAAAAAAAAACCATTCGAAAATTCAACAAATTTCAACAAAATTGAAAATAATACGATCTTGTAGCCTTAGAAACTTAATATTTGGTGTGAAGGTAGTGTTAAGAATTCAGAAAAAGAAAACATCAAAAACACAATAAAAATCGAAAAAAAAACTTGAAATTTGGAATAAAGGTAGTGTTTAGGATACAAAGATAGGAAAAATTATAAAATCCAGAAAATTCGAAAAAAAAAAAAACCATTCGAAAATTCAACAAATTTCTACAAAATTGAAAATAATACGATCTTGTAGCCTTAGAAACTTAATATTTGGTGTGAAGGTAGTGTTAAGAATTCAGAAAAAGAAAACATCAAAAACACAATAAAAATCGAAAAAAAATCGAAGGAAATCGAAAATAAAATCAAAAAATCAAAAAAATCGAAACAAATCAAAAATTTGAAAATAATGCGATTTTGTTGCGCCAGAAACTTGGAATTCGGGATAAAGGTATTATTTAGGATACAAAATAAGAAAAATTTTAAAAATCCGGAAAATTCGAAAATTTTAAAAAGTCGAAAGAAATGAAAAAATGAAAATAATTTGATCTTTTAGCCTTCGAAACTTAAAATTCGGCGTAAAGATAGTGTTTACGATTCAGAATAAGATAAATTGAAAAACACAATAAAATTTGAAAATAAAATAAAACAAGTAGGTAAGTGTGATCGAAGATCGCTCTAAGGGTTTCGTTTAATATTCCTTTCAAAACACTTTATCCTTTCTTTAATAAATCCAAATAAATTTCATTTAGCAAAAAAAAAAAAAAATTTCATGTTTTTTATAAAGTAAAAATTTACCGGTCTATTTTTTCATTTTTTCGAATACCTAAACCAGCCCAATAGCGGGCGAAGCCCGTTATTATATTCTGTCATAATAATATCTGTCATGCGGACTAAATGCTATATTTAAAAAAATAATTTCAAAATTAAACATGTTTTACACCTTCAAAATGTTAAAATATGTGAATATTTCCATAATCGGATTTTTATCATGATTCAATATGTTTCTCAAACTCATATATTTACTATTCTCTATTACTCATATTAATACTCGCTTTGTATTATTCTCAAACATTTGAAAAATTCGTCAAACTTCCAGTATGACGTAAAATTTTCTTTTTAATTCTCTAATGGCGTGATATTAATCTGTTTTGTGTACATACACATACTCATACTCCTTGTATTATTGAGAAATCTTTGAAATTTTCCGTTTTATTACAACTATGACGTCAATCAATTTTATTTCATATTAATCTTTTTTTCAATTGGTGAAACATTTTATTTCATTTTGATTTTTCACGTGCAATCAATAGAAAATTAATTATTGTAGAAAGAATTTCATTGTGGATTTTTAATTTTTGGCAACTGCTTAACGAAAAATGCTTAAATTTAATAGGAAAATGCTCTTAGAATTTTGGTTTTTTTTATCTCTATTTATTAAACTAATACGAATTTTTCAAATTTTACTATTTTGAGCTCTTCATAGCTGGTATTCAGCTATATAAACACAAAGTTTCAACTCTGTAAGTTATATAGTTTCTGAGAATGGCTCTGTGACGGACAGACAACAGAGCGGGAGTAATAGGGTTTCGTGAGACGAACGAAACCCTAAAAATCGAAAAAATTAAAAATTAAAGAAAATTTGAAAATAATTCGATTTTATAGCGCTAGAAACTTGAAATTTGGAATAAAGGTAATACTTAAGATACTATTTAAGGAAAAATTAAAAAATCCGGAAAATTAAAAAAAATCCGGAAAATTAAAAAGAAAAATCCAGAAAATTTAAAAAAAAAATCCGGAAAATTAAAAAAAAAAAATCCGGAAAATTAGAAATTAAAAAAAAAAAAATAAAAATAAAAATAAGAAATTGAAAATAATTCGATCTCGTAGTCTTAGAAATTGAAAACTTGGTGTAAAGGTAGTGTTTAGGATTCAGAAAAAGAAATTAAATTAAAAACACAAGAAAAATCGAAAAGAAAAAAAACGAAAATTTGAAAATAATTCGATTTTTTAGAGCTAGAAACTTGAAATTTGGATTAAAGGTAGTATTTAAGATATACAAGAAGAAAAAATTAAAAAATCTGGAAAATTCGAACGAAAAATCGAAAAATTGAAGAAAATTCGATCTTGTTGATTTAGAAACTAAAAATTCAGCGTAAAGGTAGTGTTTAGAATACAGAAAAATTAAAACACAATAAAATTGACTTGAAAGTAATTCGATTTTGTAGCGCTAGAAACTTGAAATTTGTAATAAAGATAGTATTTAGGATATAAAATAAGGAAAAATTAAAAAATCCGGAAAATTAAAAAAAGAATATCGGAAAAAAATCAAAAAATGAAAATAATTCGATCTTGTTCTTAGAAACGTAAAATTTGGTGTGAAGGTAGTATTAGTGTTTACGATTCAATAAAAGGGACATTTAAAAAATTTGTAAAATTCAAAAATAAAATCGAAATATCTGTAAAAAATCGAAAATTCGAAAACAATTCGATTTTGTAGTTCTAGAAACATGAGTTTTAAGATATTTGTCCTATTAGCTAGTGCACCGCCCCTAATTGTTTTATGTAATTGTTTTCCCCGGATTATGCCTTTTTCTTCTTTTGTTTACGAAATTCGGTGTAGAAAAGTTCCGCTATAGACTGGCTACGTTATGGGCGTTTTCTTTATAGACATGTTTGTTTTCTTTCACATGTGAGTATTATCATATGAAATATGGATTGTTAAATGATGTTAGCACCACAAAAATTTTCACAGCTCCCCCTCCCCTCCTGACATTACTGGCTGGTTATGGCTTGATAGTCCTCTCTAAATAAAATCATGGTGACTCTAAGATTATCTTGATTTATCTCTAAATTGAACCTAAATGATCCTAAGAAGACTGATCAAAGAATTACTATATTGGCATGACAATTAGGAAACTTAGAAGTAAAATTGAAAAATCAATAAATTTATAAAAAGTCGAAAGTTTGAAAATAATTCGATATTGTAGTCCTAGAATCTTGACATTTGGAAGAAAAGTAGGGTAAAAACGAAAAAGAACATACAAAAATCGAATATAGTTTGATTTATTGAAAATTTCCGGAAATTTAAATTTTGGCTCTCTTTTAATCCTAAACAGTACTTTTGTGCTAAATATCAAGTATCTAGGGCTGCGAGTCACATCTCAGATAGATAGCACCTTTCCTGGAAGCAATTGAGAGTACTTTTGACTCCCCCCCCCCCCCCCCCATAACTTAGTGCTTGCCTAGGAACCTGAAATCTCTTTTTATCTACAGTACTTTGCAATCGAAACTAAAGCTTCAAATTTTTGATACCTGCAAATAATAGGGACAGAGTGTGGGTTTAGCGAAAATCAGTGGATGATCTCCAAATGGAACCCAAAATCAAGAAAAGGGGGATTACTTACAAAAAGAAGTGAAATCCCATCAAAAACGTCACCTGTAAATAATGCAGCCAAGTCTCGTGACTCTTTTACCGTAAAAAGTTCTGAGATCGTTTAAAGCCAAGTTTAGCTATCCTATTAACTCTGAAGTTTTCAATCACAAATCACTCCTAGTCTCTACATCTTTAGTTAATAATATATAGAGTAGATGTGCCAGTAATGGGCCACCTTCAAAGTTTTTGGTTTATAATGAAAAAAATAACCAACAAAAATTTAGCTTTTTATATATTTTATCATAATTCTTCCTTGCATGTTTTATAATCTGGTTTATTGTTGACACTCTAAATCAAACAAATCAGGAATCAGAAAATGTTTCACAGTTCCACTATTTTTATATGAAAATTTTAATAAACATACAAAGCGTTCACTTATTAATTTATATCTTTTTTTATTATCTTGAAAAAATTGCATGTTTTTGTTTTGATAGTAATAGGAAACTTTGAATTTTATATACTAATGGCAATTTACAAAATTACATTTATTTTTCAGGTTTTAGGACCATGATCCATTACTGGAATACTTAATTAGTCAATTTCCAGTAATGGACACCCCATGTGGACATTACTAAAAAAGCAATTTCAGTGTTGTTCATAGTGCATGAAATCTTTTGATTTGGCTGAAAAGCTAAGTAATCAAATTTAATTTTTTAATTGCACTCACCAGAATGTAATAACAATTTTTTTATATAAATATCTCTTTTTATCAATTTCACATAATTAATAAAAAAAATTTAAGAATATATCCAAATTATTTTTTTAACCGTGCCTTTCACATTTTATAATGTGGCAATCAACACCCAATCAGGAAGCAGAGAATAATTTTTAAGGGCATAGGAAAATGAGGGACTCATGGGGCTTAAGCCCTCCCCGTTTAAATAAAGACAATTTTTTAAGTCACACAAGTTATTAAAAATCTATTATTTTCTGTCTTAAATGTTTCATTATTCATCTTTGACAAAACAACTCTGTACATAAAAAAACAATAATATTAATTAAATTTATAGTAGTAATGAAAATCTGCAGATCAGAGGGCTCAAATGTCAGTTCTACATTTTTATTTTGAGATAATTTTAATTGGTATTTAAATCATTCAACCAACACTTCCATTAAAAAGTTAAAATTTTACTGCAAATTCACCTTGTTTAATTGACGCAAAGAGACAACAACTTAACTTAACTACTAGTTTTTCACTGATGATGACCAAGTAAGTTCGGTTGAAAACGTTTTGATTTTAAAAGGACTTTAATGTGCTTTTAAATGTTTTTATGTATGTTTTTACGCACCTTCAAGCAATATATTTATATTTAGTTGTATCTTTATGAATTTTAATCAACACTTTCATTTATTTAATTTTTTTTTTTACAGATTATTAAAAATAATATATCAAGCAGTTTTAGGAAGTTTAACTGTTAAGAATAATTAGAAATACGATTCCATGCGCTAGGTACTCTAAGAATTTTTTTTAACTAACCCTTCTAAACTCCCCAATGACTCAATAATTCGATAAATGTAATTCTTTGAAATTTAGTACTTTAAACCTTCTATCTAAAATAATTAAAATATTGATCTTGTGATAATGACAATATTTAATTTAAACAATGAATTATTATCATAAATATTTTATTAATTATTGCTGTATTTATTGTTAAATTTATTTGAAAATGACTATTTTATTTCATTAATATGCTTTCATTAAATTCAGGTTTTAAATACAAACATAATATCAATTATCTATTACTTTTTGTCGCGTGTCTATTACTGGAACAGAGAGTGTCCCATTACTGGAACAGGGGGTGTCCATTACTAGAATTTGGGGTGTTTTGATATTTTCTGTTATTTACAATTGACATTGGGAAATGTGACTATGAGTATGATTAAATATTGTTGATAGATTAATATAATATTTAAAAAAGTGGCATATAATAATTATAACTATTAATTAAAAAAATATTTTTAAAGAAATTCCTTAAGGGTGTCCATTACTGGTACATCTATCCTATATATATTTAGAGAAAATTATTTTTTTAATATTTAGAACCCAAAGAACTCTAAAAATGGACTTTTTCACATAAACACTTTGTTGACAGGTAATTTAATATGAAATCACTTTTTTGGAATGCTGTTTTGTTACCACTATATTTTAAAAATAATCTCCGCCTTATTTAATCGCAGAATTCTGCAATTAAGTTAGGTAAAGTTTTTTTTCTGGTAACAACAACAACATAAAAGTTGGAAGTTACGAAAGAACAAGTATAATCTTTGCGGAATTTTTAACGAAAACCCTGAAAAATTTATACAGCTACCCCACCCAGACCGCGCTGATTTCGAACCCGCGAACATCGGCCCAAGCACTTCAGCTTTCTAATTACTAGAATGGGTGAGCCAGAAATTATTAAAGAAACATTTCTTTGTCTAAAGATAAAGAAATTATGCAAATAGAGATGTCGGTTCAGTAGTTGTATAAAAAATTAAATGTGCTGAAAAATAGAATTTTTAATAAATAAAATTTTAAACTTTTCCAAAAAATTTTTAATTTATAAATATTATAATTTATAAAAATTATAATTTAAAAATATTTTTAAAATGAAAAGCTCGATTTCTTTCCGGTGGGGGGGGGGGGGCAATAACAAAATTGTAATAAATAATAATAAAAGTTTGAGCCTTCGAACAGCTTTTACTGGTTACTCGTGCAACCGGCATCTACTATCTCTCTATTCTTAAAAAAAAAAAAAAAAAAAAACCTTTCAATAATAACACTAGTAGCAACTAATGCTGCTTGCTGCTAGTGCTTTCGCTGCCGTAATTGAATTTATTGTGAACTGAGCTCTTTCTCGGCTTATAGTAAAAAAACTAATGCATATTTGCATATAAAAATATCAAAACTAGTAGTTTTATAGAGAACTGTGTGATAAACACACAGTAAACAGTTTTTAAATCGAAGAATTATTTTAAGCGCTATTTAATGTTGAAATCTGTCAAAGTAGTTCAATTCAAAAAGTTTTATAGGATCAAAAACTATGCATAGCAATTTAACCATCTTTTGCAGGCACATACTGGACTAGATTGCGGTGTGCAGTATCGAATCATTTGTCGGATTTGTTTAGGGGTTTTTTTTTGTAATTTTTATTCAAAATTTCTTTATTTAAATAGAAATGTATTACATATTTCAAAAAACTTTTGTTTTTAATTTATTGTTGCCAAATTAAAAAAAAATCACAAATAATAATGTTTCTAAACACTTTACAATTGGAAAATAAATTTAAACGTGAATATTAAAAGAGAAGGAAAACTTTAAAATAATTAAATTACACAAAGGGTAATTAATTAAACTATGAGTGTAATTAAGGGGTAATAAGGGTAATTAACGGGATAAATAAATTATACTAAGGTACTTATATAACTGCTAGGGGGCAGAGTCGGATAGTATTAAAAGAAATAATAAAATCATTGTATAAGAGATAACTGTCAAATCACAACAGTTAGCAATAAAAAGCGAATTTCAAAGCAGACAAAACATACCTGAAAAAAGTCCCTATTTTGAGGCTTTCGTTATCCTACTAGGTCTGTGGAACGCGCAAACAATATTTCGAGCGCATCTGAATTACATAAACGGATGTTCATCAAAACTCAAAAAATCTCGGTCACTAGAACGTCCTTGAACTTCTGGATTTCTTCGCTTGGTTATTGGCCCGTGAGAGAATGACGTCATCCGACAAAAGCATATTCTGCTTATCTTATTTGTCCATTGTAAGAAAAAAAGTAAAAAACTTTTTTTTATTCATAAAAATCAGAAGCGTAAATAAATAATGAAAGCACTTTTGATAATTATTTTAGAATCCGAGGCATTTATTTCAATTTTTCGTTTCCCGGAACTAGGTGTTTAAGGAATTACAATGAATAAATACCACCTGTAGATATTAAATTGAATTTTTTGAATAAGCAATCAGCTGCGTGCATTTTAAGTTAATTTCGGAATGATAATTCCGATGTTACTAATTACGATCAGTAAAATTTATTTTTTACTTCTTTTTTTTTTTTTTTTTTCTGGAATTAGTTTTGCATATTAAAAAGAAGAAAAATAAAGATAGTTACAAAGCTGTAGGAAAAAAAAAAGTAAAGAAAAGATGAAAAGAAAAGAAAAAGAAAAAAGAAAAACAACCATATTTTTTAAATAATAACAGTATTGATGATGATGATAATAATAATTAATAATGCAGAAGTCCCTCGTTATACAAAGTGTCCCAAAAAAATTGAAACATGCTTTAATTATTTGCTTGTAATTACGTAGTCAATGTAAATTGCAAAAGTGTTCAAAGTAAGGTAGGAACTAAGACTATGAAAATGAAACAGTCCTGTCATTTTTTTTCAGAAAGTTTCACTTTCTAAACTTTTTTACGGTCCCTGTATCCAAAAAGTGATATTTAGAAGAAAAAAAAAATCTGAATGTTCTGACAAGTATAACAATAAAAATTCCATTCTTTTACAACCAAAATTCACCGAGTTGGGAATATTTTTGTCCTGAAATTAAATACAATCAAACTGGATTAATATGAGAAGCTAGATATGTAATATGTCCCTTATAAATGTCATCGTATTAACAGGACCGGCGATGCAACCATCGGGCAAACGGGGCAACTCAACCGGCCCGCGTTAACTGGGGTCTTTTTAGAACCCCCGTATCTCTCTATAGAATTCTAAATAACGTTTCCTCTGTATAAACTAATAAAAATTTTGCTCCAGACTTGTTTTTAAATGTTTCTTCCGGAGAAAAATACGTGAGTATTAACTTCATTTATTACAGCCAAAGTTGCTAGAATTGTCTGGAAATGTATAGGTTTGATGATCGTATAAAAGTAACCTTGAACACATAAAATAAAAATTTTAAATATTGTAACGAATGGAAGATTTTGTGAAATTAAAAATAATTATACACATCAAATGCGAAAGTACACTGCAAAAAAAAAAGTGTTGATATTACAGTATAATACTGGCAGCTGGGGTGCCAGTATTATACTGTAATATCATTTTTTTTTTTTTCCCAGAGCAGTGATATTTTTTCCTACATTTTATATCTATACTAGCATGCTGCGCCCGCTGCGATGGACCATTTTTCTAAATGTACCTTAAATCATACGAAATGACTTTTTATTTTACAGGAACATGGATCTTCACCTACGGATGCTACCCTTGTCAAAATTTTCAAGCGAATTATATCAATGGATTTGAGAATGTATTTTAAAGCAATAGGGACGTTCACCTGGCTTTTCCTTCAATATTGCTGTAAACGATGAGTAGTAGGATAATGAGAGTTCAACGGCCACAGGAAGAGCGAAGAGATGCGCAATTGCGCAAATGCGCAATAAACGCTCAATCAATGATTAAAGTCACTCTTCGCTTTACTGCACGATTCTGTTAATCTCATTTTGCTGATATGTCCGATATTTTGTTAGAAAGATTTGTATATAAGAATATGTTTTAAGAAGTATATAGATAATACATATTATTATATATAATTTTCTTTGTGTGTATGTATGTCTGTCTGTCTGTTTATAACTATGTTTATATGTAGTTGCGCATGTTTTTGCATAAAATATATAAGTTTTCCTAAAATTTTGTGATAATTTAGAAATTACAACCTAATTTTATTAAAAATTAAAAACTTTAAAAAAAAAAGTTAAAAAAAGTAAAAAGTAAAAAAAAAATAATAATAAAATAAAAATTATAAAGTTTTAAAAAAAAGTAAAAAGTTAAAAAAAAAAAATTAAAATTAAAAAGTTAAAAAAAAATTAAAAATTATAAAGTTAAAAAGTTAAAAAAAAATCTTTAGAAAAAGTTTTTGAAAAAAAAAAAACAATTTTTACAATATTAAAAAAAAATAATAATAAAATAAAATAAAAATGTTTTTAATCATTCTCGATCTAACTGAAAGAAAGTTTTAAGAAAGTTATAAATTAACAAAAATTATATAAATCTTTTAAAATTTTTACTTTAACATATTTCATAACTTATATATATATTTTTTTGTACTAAGCTTGGCATATGGTTAACGCTTTAGATCGATTAAAAAATCATTTTGTAATACTTTTAAACATGGTAACCCGTTTTGAACCGTTTAAACCTCATTAGGCGGTGTGTGTGCGTTGCGCATGCATGCGTGCGTGCGTGTATGTACATATAGATAATGTTTTATCAGAAAGGTTTGTATAAAAGTTTTAAATAAGTACACAAAATATAATTAACGCTTTTTATTAAAACAAAATAATTTATAGAAAAGGTTTATATACAGAAAGATATTTACAAATCAGCATATTTCTTCTTCATTACAATGTCGTTAATTTCATAATGCCCATACGCTAAGCTGGATATTCCATTTTCTAAAATATATCTCTTGTCATCAAAAGGACTTAGACTAATTTTATTTTGGGTTAATGTATATAAATTATGAGAATCCTGGGCGATCCTTATCTGTTTCTCCATGCTTGTTTTTTGCTGCTGGAGACACTCCAAGTAGTCTTCATGCTTGATTTTCTGTCGAACAATCTGCGTAGACACGCCTTTTGCGCGCTTTTTCTCGTCTTTAAAGGATTTCAGTGAGTACATTTTTGATTTCAATCCGACAAACTCAAGGGCTAATTCACCATTAAGTTCATCCTTGAACTTGCCGAGAACTTTCTTATTATCCTCAGAGAATAGATCATGTGATTTCGGATACTCTGAGAAGTCAAACAAATTACGGTATTGATCCATATCCTTATAAATATTGTTTGTTTGAATATGGTAAGTTAAGGAATCTGAATCAGTGAATAATAGGGTTGCCCGATCTTTATATGTTTTCTTTATGAAGTTATAATGAAAATCATACATAACTAATTTAGAGAGTTCTAAAATAGCGAACCCAACATAGATAGGCCGATTCATTAAAATACTAGTTTTTAGTCGTTCTACAGCGGTTAAGTCTTCATCAAAGGTTTTAAATGATTTAAAAGTAGGCGAAGCTACTAATTTTTTTGCTCTTTTTTCACCATTACAAAGCACAATGTCTCTTCTTTTTCGAAGATTCTCCATTGTCTTCCCAAAAACAGAATTATTCAATAATTTAAAAAAATCCTTTTCAAAGGAGGACTTAGCCTCTTTACGTTTCTCGGTATTAAAATTAATATATTTCTGAAGCCAGGGTGTCTGTTTAAATTTTAGGGCTTTATGTACAGCTGTAATTTTTAAACCAAGTTCTAAATAAAATTTAAGATTACGATAATGGGTTATATAATTTCGTTTATTATTTAAATTAGGTATAAGTTTAGGGGTTCCCACGAATTTTCTATTGTTAAGTAAGTTTCTTGCATGAGAAGACAACATGGATTCTTCTACAGTGATCCTCTCGGGAGCAACATGGTATTCATTGTGCAGAGGATGTAAATGTTTTGGGTATTCCAAGTCTACCTCGAAAAGGTACCCAATTTCAGAGCGATCAGATAAAGATAGAACCCACTCTTCTGTGATATGACTTGTTTCACTCCATTCAAAACAGCCACAAGGCAAAAATTGGCTCATAGCCCACCCGTATAGATTGTTAGCATCCCAGTACATGATGTAGCTGGGTGCCTCATTTTTCCTATAATCGGGCGTACCGGGTATGTTTGCTCGAGCGTATCTTTGACTAATCATACTGATACCCCCTCGTATACCATTTTCAACCATAAGCAGCATATCTATATCACTGAGTAACTCTAAAGATGTTTCAGACATCTTCAAACAAGCTTGCCATGCGAGTGAAGGTGCAGTAAACAGGTGAGCAGGGTCAATTTCATAATACAGCTGACATAATTTCCTAAAGTTTTGAAATACGTCAGCAAGTAGTAGAACATCTGTCTTGACATAAAGGTTGTGGTAATCACCGAGAGTCTTAAAGTCAAATGCTTCCCATACATTCTGGGCGTGTTGATAGTCTTTTTCATCCACTGACTCATTGGTTAAACTATTAAAAAATGCAGAAGGTGAAGGGAGCTGCTTTTCATTAAATTTATCGAAAGAAGTAAAATAATCATAGGGGTAAACCCCTTTATGTACGAGTAAAGATAAATTATTATTTTGTGGGAAGTTTTCTTCAAGTATGGTGAATTTATCAGATTGAAGGTTTTTAACAAGTTTTTCCAATGACGTAGGCAAAAATTGGAAAGAATCGATAAACACCATCTGAATAGAAGATGTAGGCTTTCTGATTTTAAAAGTGATATAGTTTTCCATAGACGTAGCAATAACATCGATTTCATGATCTTTAAATTTTCCAAGCTTTCTCATAATATGATGACCATCATAGTTTTTCAAGTTATGGAATATAACAGGAATTGTTTTACACTGCTTATAATTCAAGTTACATTCCACATGTGCAGCTCCTCTGAACGCACCTGACAGGTGATCATGATCACGTGTGCGTTTCTCATCTAAAGTTTTCTTGCAAATATGATAAAACTCTGCTTCTCTAAATGCCCTTTCTTCCTCGGTAGAAAGCTTCATAGGTTTAATATTTAATAACTTTTGCCCAAGTATTTCTTTCTCTTGCATCATTCGGTTTAAAAAATGCTCAACACAGTTTCTGCCACGATATACCTGTGCTTTCTTCACACATGTTCCATCGGGTCCGATAACCACATACGCGTACCCACACGGTAAATGATAAGTTGTTTTCTCAGTATAGGATGCTTTAGAAGAGGGTGGGGCTGATGAAATAGGTATAAGTAAATTCTCAAAGTCCGCATAAATCGTATAAGCAACAGGATGTTGCAGATGAATACCAGAAAATTTTAATATATTATCATTTTCAGTAGGCATCTTTATAGCTTGCGCAACATGTCGAGAACAATATTCACTATGCTTATCCAATAGATCTTGTCTTGAGAATCGATGCAAACATCGATAACAGTAGTGTTGCACACCATTACGCTTGGTAAGATCACCCAAAAGTCTTGAAAAGCTTCTTATCAAACAATAGTGTTGCTTTTCCCCATCACCAACCAATAACAAATTAATCACATCTTGATCCCACTTTTCAGATATATACAGGGGGAAAACTTCATCCTCTTCATATCCAAACACATTAACCCGTAAATTGTTAAGTTGTTCAATAACAGGTATCTTCTGAAGGGATACAGGACATTCTACATTGCCTAATTTAATATCATGTTCATAAGGTCGATAATGTGAAACACGTTCAGGCTTTTTTGTAAAATCTAAGTTCAGTTTAAAAGCCAAAAGGCACCACACCAAACATTTATTGTCTTCGTTTTTTATATTCAACACTGCTTTTTTATCATCCAGTTTTTTAGACAGAGGAATGTAAGAACTCGCAGCAAGGGGATGATATTTAGCAATCTTGAGTTCTAAATAATGAATTTTCCTCAGTTTCCACCCAGAGCCTCCTTGTGCAAATTCTTCAAAGGATTTAATAATCTTCGAAAACCCTTCTTCAATATGCTGTGAGATAGTATCTTCTGTAAGTTCTATCATACACGAACATCGAAAATAAGATTGAATTTCTTCAAACTCCTCATTATCAGTCAGACGTTCAAGTGCTATTTTCTCTATCATATACCATTTCATTGAACCTTTTTCATGAATTTCACTTATTAAACGTTCCTGTATTTCTGTTCGCAAATGTCTATGAAATACCTCTAAATCACTTTCCTCACGTTCATCTGGATACAAAATCACTGTTTTAAACACATTAAGTGCATCAGAATGCTTTGTAGTTTTCGACTTTGCATTAGATAAACTCATTTTACGTTTTACACTCACAAGAGGTGTGCGAGAGTGCTGGGTGCGTACATGTTGTCTCAGTTCATAATTTCGTCCGAACACTTTATCACAATCACGGCAAGAGAATGTTGAATTCTGATGTGACTTTAGATGAGTCTTCAAATTATCCTTTCGCGTAAAAACTTGGTTACACATGTTGCACTTTAATGTAAACTGTCAATCAGTATTATGAGTTTTCAAGTGTCTTATCAAGTTTGATTTCTGTCCAAATACCTTCTGATATATATTGCAAACATATAGCTTCTCTTGTGAATGTATCTTCATATGTCGCTTTAAGTTGAAAATGTTTGTTAAGACTTTGCCACAGGTGGAACAAACATGCTTCTTCTCAACATTCGCAGAGCTCACAGTCCTTTGAGAAATATCTTCTTCAGGTAATATCTCAAAATCCAAAGGACTTTGAGATAAATTGTCCTTTTCTGTAAAAACTTCAGTGAATTCATCATGCTCTAATGGTCTAACACTATCATGTATCTTTAAATGTCTCTTCAAGTCGGATCTTCGTACAAAAGACTTCAGGCAAATGACACAAGTGTATAATTTCTCCCCAGAATGAGTTTTCATATGTTGGTTCAGATTAGATGTGCTCGTTAAATCTTTACCACAAGTAAGACAGGTAAACATCTTCTTAACAGGTGCAGGATCTTCCACAGACATGGCTTCGTCGATAGGCATGAAAATATCCATAATATAGAAACAATTAAAAACACTAACTCTTAAAAGCAAACAACAATCTTCTCAAACGAATCACACTGATAAAAAGCGGAGGCACTTTAAAACACGTCTAATCACTAGCGGTATGAATCATCAAATGATGAAAATCATAATTTCCCCCCTCTATTTATACCAAACCATACACCCCCACGACTCAAAGTCAAAGTTGTAGTATTTTTTGATATGGTTGTTATCAAAACCTAACATATTATGTCACGCTCCACATGCTTTCTTCCAATTTTTGAAATGTAACATAATTATTGCATAATCTCTAATGTATAAAAATTTAAATTATTTAAATTAAAATTATTTAATCTCACACAAACAGTAAAACTTAATGTATAGTTCTGGGTCACTCTTTATCAACACTAACTAAACGAACCCACACTACAGTGACGTCACAAGTCTTGTATAAACTCCCAATCAGGATAAAATTAGCTGATAAGCATTCGTATTAATCAGGCATTGCTTTACAAGACATCGCATGATACGGTTGTGTGTTCAAGAAGCTGCTGTGTAAGGTAGGAACAGTTTATTTATTATAATATGATTTTAAATTTCTTTGGTAGATGTTAGAATTTTAGTATTTTAAAATATTCATACTAAACGATGTGATTATGATATAATTATACTCATGTTTGTGGTAAATGCAAGTGTGATAACTTGTTTATCCTACTAAATCTATAAGAATGTTTAATCCAAAATAGTAATACTGAAACTTACTAAAATCATAATCTAAAATGAATTAACGAGAATTCATATCATTTTAATGTTAAACTATAACAATTTCTAAAGTGATTCAATAAAATACAAGTGAATTATCGAGGAAAAGTGCAACGTTTATCAATTTACATGGGTGTTAAATACGTTTTCAAGCCTTATCATAGGTAACAGTTTAAGTCATGTAGTCTATCTGATTTGTTATAGGCTTAACTGATCAAGATGATTACACACGATTTAAGATATTTGTGAAAGGAATCACATGATTTTTAATTCTGTCTGTTCAGTTTCAATCATATAGAGAGAGATAATGTTAACTTTTTGTGATTATCTTGAAATAGACTGCTTTCATTAATAGATTTTAGATAGTTTTAGAATTTTAACCTCTCAGGACACAAATATAACATGTCTATGTTTGAATTTTTCTAAGAACATGTCTGTGTTTGTATTTTTATCCCATTTTGAACTGTACGAACTTCTGTTAACTATGTGTTTCGATTTCAATGAAGAAATAAGTGATCAATCAACTTTTTTGAGGGTGTGTTGAGGCAATCATGTGACTTTTTAAGCCAATAAAATGCTAATATTTTAAGACGAGTGCCCCCCTTATCATTAAATGTTCTATCAAGAATTAAGTTTCTTTGATACTTTGCTTCATTATCGTTGTGAAAGGTTATGTTTTTCGTTTAAGTTAGTTTACAATTAAATGATTATGGAATAAGACATTCTCTTATACTAAGTGTTGATAATATAACAAGCTTAAAGTTTTAAGCTATAAAATAAACATATTCTTAATATTATTTTCATTAAAAAAAATAATCCATACTTTATTTCAGAAATAATATAATCTATCATCCTTACACAAAATATATTGAATAATATCACTTATTAAAAAGTGAAATCCGTACGGGCTTTTGTAAAATATAAACACAATTTTTTATTCCAAGAAATATCTTTAAATTTCTTTATTTAGCAATCAGATAAAAAAAATATAGCTAATTCACATTATTCCACCAAACATTGCATAACAAAAGAATCTTACAGAAATTCTAGAAAATTCTATACTTCTACATTAGAAAATCGTAAATATTCAAATCTTAATACTATAAAACACACAAAACAATCCTTATCGCAGAGTATTTCCGGTAAAAATATTATATCAGATAGACTCAAGTTAGAAACTTTACACCTGAGATCAATACCAACTGCCGACCGTAGAATGATGAAACTAAGAATATTAATTTAAAAAGTTACTTCTAAAACATCTCATAGATGGCGCTGATGGAAAAAAATAATTCAAAACTTGTTTAAAACTTGTTTAAAACACTTTAAAAATTCAAATCAAACTTCGACCAACTAGTAGAACATTCACTTATAAATATTTTAAGATATTGGTTATTCTAAAAAAATCTCATAGACGGCGCTGCTAAATATTATTTTAAAACTTTTTTTAAACACTTTAAAAAATTTAAATCTAACTTTAAATTAAAAACCTTAAATTTATTACCTTCTAACACATAGTAGTATAAAACTGAGAGTTCAGCATCAGCAGCAGCAGGTGCAAGGTGCAAGGTGCAGAGAACGTGTTATAGTACGATGTTAAAACTCTCAGTTTTATACTACTATGCGTTAGAAGGTATTTTAATTGATTTTTTTTTGTAGAAATGTATTAAAAAAGTTTTGAATTATTTTTTTATAAGTTTGGATTTTTTTTTTAAATAGCGCCCTCTGTGAGCTTTTTTAGAAGTAAAAAATAGATATATTTTAAATTATCCACATCTGTAAGAGATTGTTTTAGTACTCGGTAATAGTTTGAAGTTAGATTTAAATTTTATAAACTGTTTTTGAGAATTTTTGAATAAATTTTTCAACAGCGCCATCTGTGAGATTTTTTTTAGAAGTATCCAATATATTAAATTATTTATAACTGTTGGTGATTGTTTTAGTACTCGGTTTTAATTTAAAGTTAGATTTAAATTTTTTAAAGTGTTTTAAAAAAGTTTTAAAATAATATTTAGCAGCGCCATCTATGAGATTTTTTTAGAATAACCAATATCTTAAAATATTTATAAGTGAATGTTCTACTAGTTGGTCGAAGTTTGATTTGAATTTTTAAAGTGTTTTAAACAAGTTTTAAACAAGTTTTGAATTATTTTTTTCCATCAGCGCCATCTATGAGATGTTTTAGAAGTAACTTTTTAAATTAATATTCTAGTTTCATCATTCTACGGTCGGCAGTTGGTATTGATCTCAGGTGTAAAGTTTCTAACTTGAGTCTATCTGATATAATATTTTTACCGGAAATACTCTGCGATAAGGATTGTTTTGTGTGTTTTATAGTATTAAGATTTGAATATTTACGATTCTCTAATGTAGAAGTATAGAATTTTCTAGAATTTCTGTAAGATTCTTTTGTTATGCAATGTTTGGTGGAATAATGTGGATTAGCTATATTTTTTTATCTGATTGCTAAATAAAGAAATTTAAAGATATTTCTTGGAATAAAAAATTGTGTTTATATTTTACAAAAGCCCGTACGGATTTCACTTTTTAATAAGTGATATTATTCAATATATTTTGTGTAAGGATGATAGATTATATTATTTCTGAAATAAAGTATGGATTATTTTTTTTAATGAAAATAATATTAAGAATATGTTTATTTTATAGCTTAAAACTTTAAGCTTGTTATATTATCAACACTTAGTATAAGAGAATGTCTTATTCCATAATCATTTAATTGTAAACTAACTTAAACGAAAAACATAACCTTTCACAACGATAATGAAGCAAAGTATCAAAGAAACTTAATTCTTGATAGAACATTTAATGATAAGGGGGGCACTCGTCTTAAAATATTAGCATTTTATTGGCTTAAAAAGTCACATGATTGCCTCAACACACCCTCAAAAAAGTTGATTGATCACTTATTTCTTCATTGAAATCGAAACACATAGTTAACAGAAGTTCGTACAGTTCAAAATGGGATAAAAATACAAACACAGACATGTTCTTAGAAAAATTCAAACATAGACATGTTATATTTGTGTCCTGAGAGGTTAAAATTCTAAAACTATCCAAAATCTATTAATGAAAACAGTCTATTTCAAGATAATCACAAAAAGTTAACATTATCTCTCTCTATATGATTGAAACTGAACAGACAAAATTAAAAATCATGTGATTCCTTTCACAAATATCTTAAATCGTGTGTAATCATCTTGATCAGTTAAGCCTATAACAAATCAGATAGACTACATGACTTAAACTGTTACCTATGATAAGGCTTGAAAACGTATTTAACACCCATGTAAATTGATAAACGTTGCACTTTTCCTCGATAATTCACTTGTATTTTATTGAATCACTTTAGAAATTGTTATAGTTTAACATTAAAATGATATGAATTCTCGTTAATTCATTTTAGATTATGATTTTAGTAAGTTTCAGTATTACTATTTTGGATTAAGCATTCTTATAGATTTAGTAGGATAAACAAGTTATCACACTTGCATTTACCACAAACATGAGTATAATTATATCATAATCACATCGTTTAGTATGAATATTTTAAAATACTAAAATTCTAACATCTACCAAAGAAATTTAAAATCATATTATAATAAATAAACTGTTCCTACCTTACACAGCAGCTTCTTGAACACACAACCGTATCATGCGATGTCTTGAAAAGCAATGCCTGATTAATACGAATGCTTATCAGCTAATTTTATCCTGATTGGGAGTTTATACAAGACTTGTGACGTCACTGTAGTGTGGGTTCGTTTAGTTAGTGTTGATAAGGAGTGACCCAGAACTATACATTAAGTTTTACTGTTTGTGTGAGATTAAATAATTTTAATTTAAATAATTTAAATTTTTATACATTAGAGATTATGCAATAATTATGTTACATTTCAAAAATTGGAAGGAAGCATGTGGAGCGTGACATAATATGTTAGGTTTTGATAACAACCATATCAAAAAATACTACAACTTTGACTTTGAGTCGTGGGGGTGTATGGTTTGGTATAAATAGAGGGGGGAAATTATGATTTTCATCATTTGATGATTCATACCGCTAGTGATTAGACGTGTTTTAAAGTGCCTCCGCTTTTTATCAGTGTGATTCGTTTGAGAAGATTGTTGTTTGCTTTTAAGAGTTAGTGTTTTTAATTGTTTCTATATTATGGATATTTTCATGCTTATCGACGAAGCCATGTCTGTGGAAGATCCTGCACCTGTTAAGAAGATGTTTACCTGTCTTACTTGTGGTAAAGATTTAACGAGCACATCTAATCTGAACCAACATATGAAAACTCATTCTGGGGAGAAATTATACACTTGTGTCATTTGCCTGAAGTCTTTTGTACGAAGATCCGACTTGAAGAGACATTTAAAGATACATGATAGTGTTAGACCATTAGAGCATGATGAATTCACTGAAGTTTTTACAGAAAAGGACAATTTATCTCAAAGTCCTTTGGATTTTGAGATATTACCTGAAGAAGATATTTCTCAAAGGAATGTGAGCTCTGCGAATGTTGAGAAGAATCATGTTTGTTCCACCTGTGGCAAAGTCTTAACAAACATTTTCAACTTAAAGCGACATATGAAGATACATTCACAAGAGAAGCTATATGTTTGCAATATATGTCAGAAGGTATTTGGACAGAAATCAAACTTGATAAGACACTTGAAAACTCATAATACTGATGGACAGTTTACATTAAAGTGCAACATGTGTAACCAAGTTTTTACGCGAAAGGATAATTTGAAGACTCATCTAAAGTCACATCAGAATTCAACATTCTCTTGCCGTGATTGTGATAAAGTGTTCGGACGAAATTATGAACTGAGACAACATGTACGCACCCAGCACTCTCGCACACCTCTTGTGAGTGTAAAACGTAAAATGAGTTTATCTAATGCAAAGTCGAAAACTACAAAGCATTCTGATGCACTTAATGTGTTTAAAACAGTGATTTTGTATCCAGATGAACGTGAGGAAAGTGATTTAGAGGTATTTCATAGACATTTGCGAACAGAAATACAGGAACGTTTAATAAGTGAAATTCATGAAAAAAGTTCAATGAAATGGTATATGATAGAGAAAATAGCACTTGAACGTCTGACTGATAATGAGGAGTTTGAAGAAATTCAATCTTATTTTCGATGTTCGTGTATGATAGAACTTACAGAAGATACTATCTCACAGCATATTGAAGAAGGATTTTCGAAGATTATTAAATCCTTTGAAGAATTTGTACAAAGAGGCTCTGGGTGGAAACTGAGGAAAATTCATTATTTAGAACTCAAGATTGCTAAATATCATCCCCTTGCTGCGAGTTCTTACATTCCTCTGTCTAAAAAACTGGATGATAAAAAAGCAGTGTTGAATATAAAAAACGAAGACAATAAATGTTTGGTGTGGTGCCTTTTGGCTTTTAAACTGAACTTAGATTTTACAAAAAAGCCTGAACGTGTTTCACATTATCGACCTTATGAACATGATATTAAATTAGTCAATGTAGAATGTCCTGTATCCCTTCAGAAGATACCTGTTATTGAACAACTTAACAATTTACGGGTTAATGTGTTTGGATATGAAGAGGATGAAGTTTTCCCCCTGTATATATCTGAAAAGTGGGATCAAGATGTGATTAATTTGTTATTGGTTGGTGATGGGGAAAAGCAACACTATTGTTTGATAAGAAGCTTTTCAAGACTTTTGGGTGATCTTACCAAGCATAATGGTGTGCAACACTACTGTTATCGATGTTTGCATCGATTCTCAAGACAAGGTCTATTGGATAAGCATAGTGAATATTGTTCTCGACATGTTGCGCAAGCTATAAAGATGCCTACTGAAAATGATAATATATTAAAATTTTCTGGTATTCATCTGCAACATCCTGTTGCTTATACGATTTATGCGGACTTTGAGAGTTTACTTATACCTATTTCATCAGCCCCACCCTCTTCTAAAGCATCCTATACTGAGAAAACAACTTATCATTTACCGTGTGGGTACGCGTATGTGGTTATCGGACCCGATGGAACATGTGTGAAGAAAGCACAGGTATATCGTGGCAGAAACTGTGTTGAGCATTTTTTAAACCGAATGATGCAAGAGAAAGAAATACTTGGGCAAAAGTTATTAAATATTAAAACTATGAAGCTTTCTACCGAGGAAGAAAGGGCATTTCGAGAAGCAGAGTTTTGTCATATTTGCAAGAAAACTTTAGATGAGAAACGCACACGTGATCATGATCACCTGTCAGGTGCGTTCAGAGGAGCTGCACATGTGGAATGTAACTTGAATTATAAGCAGTGTAAAACAATTCCTGTTATATTCCATAACTTGAAAAACTATGATGGTCATCATATTATGACAAAGCTTGGAAAATTTAAAGATCATGAAATCGATGTTATTGCTACCTCTATGGAAAACTATATCACTTTTAAAATCAGAAAGCCTACATCTTCTATTCAGATGGTGTTTATCGATTCTTTCCAATTTTTGCCTACGTCATTGGAAAAACTTGTTAAAAACCTTCAATCTGATAAATTCACCATACTTGAAGAAAACTTCCCACAAAATAATAATTTATCTTTACTCGTACGTAAAGGGGTTTACCCCTATGATTATTTTACTTCTTTCGATAAATTTAATGAAAAGCAGCTCCCTTCACCTTCTGCATTTTTTAATAGTTTAACCAATGAGTCAGTTGATTTAAAAGACTATCAACACGCCCAGAATGTATGGGAAGCATTTGACATTAAGACTCTCGGTGATTACCACAACCTTTATGTCAAGACAGATGTTCTACTACTTGCTGACGTATTTCAAAACTTTAGGAAATTATGTCAGCTGTATTATGAAATTGACCCTGCTCACCTGTTTACTGCACCTTCACTCGCATGGCAAGCTTGTTTGAAGATGTCTGAAACATCTTTAGAGTTACTCAGTGATATAGATATGCTGCTTATGGTTGAAAATGGTATACGAGGGGGTATCAGTATGATTAGTCAAAGATACGCTCGAGCAAACATACCCGGTACGCCCGATTATAGGAAAAATGAGGCACCCAGCTACATCATGTACTGGGATGCTAACAATCTATACGGGTGGGCTATGAGTCAATTTTTGCCTTGTGGCGGTTTTGAATGGAGTGAAACAAGTCATATCACAGAAGAGTGGGTTCTATCTTTATCTGATCGCTCTGAAATTGGGTACCTTTTCGAGGTAGACTTGGAATACCCAAAACATTTACATCCTCTGCACAATGAATACCATGTTGCTCCCGAGAGGATCACTGTAGAAGAATCCATGTTGTCTTCTCATGCAAGAAACTTACTTAACAATAGAAAATTCGTGGGAACCCCTAAACTTATACCTAATTTAAATAATAAACGAAATTATATAACCCATTATCGTAATCTTAAATTTTATTTAGAACTTGGTTTAAAAATTACAGCTGTACATAAATCCCTAAAATTTAAACAGACACCCTTGCTTCAGAAATATATTAATTTTAATACCGAAAAACGTAAAGAGGCTAAGTCCTCCTTTGAAAAGGACTTTTTAAAATTATTGAATAATTCTGTTTTTGGGAAGACAATGGAGAATCTTCGAAAAAGAAGAGACATTGTGCTTTGTAATGGTGAAAAAAGAGCAAAAAAATTAGTAGCTTCGCCTACTTTTAAATCATTTAAAACCTTTGATGAAGACTTAACCGCTGTAGAACGACTAAAAACTAGTATTTTAATGAATCGGCCTATCTATGTTGGGTTCGCTATTTTAGAACTCTCTAAATTAGTTATGTATGATTTTCATTATAACTTCATAAAGAAAACATATAAAGATCGGGCAACCCTATTATTCACTGATACAGATTCCTTAACTTACCATATTCAAACAAACAATATTTATAAGGATATGGATCAATACCGTAATTTGTTTGACTTCTCAGAGTATCCGAAATCACATGATCTATTCTCTGAGGATAATAAGAAAGTTCTCGGCAAGTTCAAGGATGAACTTAATGGTGAATTAGCCCTTGAGTTTGTCGGATTGAAATCAAAAATGTACTCACTGAAATCCTTTAAAGACGAGAAAAAGCGCGCAAAAGGCGTGTCTACGCAGATTGTTCGACAGAAAATCAAGCATGAAGACTACTTGGAGTGTCTCCAGCAGCAAAAAACAAGCATTGAGAAACAGATAAGGACCGCCCAGGATTCTCATAATTTATATACATTAACGCAAAATAAAATTAGTCTAAGTCCTTTTGATGACAAGAGATACATTTTAGAAAATGGAATATCCAGCTTAGCGTATGGGCATTATGAAATTAACCAACATTGTAATGAAGAAGAAATATGCTGATTTGTAAATATCTTTCTGTATATAAACCTTTTCTATAAATTATTTTGTTTTAATAAAAAGCGTTAATTATATTTTGTGTACTTATTTAAAACTTTTATACAAACCTTTCTGATAAAACATTATCTATATGTACATACACGCACGCACGCATGCATGCGCAACGCACACACACCGCCTAATGAGGTTTAAACGGTTCAAAACGGGTTACCATGTTTAAAAGTATTACAAAATGATTTTTTAATCGATCTAAAGCGTTAACCATATGCCAAGCTTAGTACAAAAAAATATATATATAAGTTATGAAATATGTTAAAGTAAAAATTTTAAAAGATTTATAAAATTTTTGTTAATTTATAACTTTCTTAAAACTTTTTTTCAGTTAGATCGAGAATGATTAAAAACATTTTTATTTTATTTTATTATTATTTTTTTTTAATATTGTAAAAATTGTTTTTTTTTTTTCAAAAACTTTTTTTAAAGATTTTTTTTTTACTTTTTAACTTTATAATTTTTAATTTTTTTTTTAACTTTAATTTTTATTTTTTTTAACTTTTTAATTTAATTTTTTTTTTTTTTTTTTTTTTTTTTTTTAAACTTTATAATTTTTATTTTATTATTATTATTTTTTTTACTTTTTACTTTTTTTAACTTTTTTTTTTAAAGTTTTTAATTTTTAATAAAATTAGGTTGTAATTTCTAAATTATCACAAAATTTTAGGAAAACTTATATATTTTATGCAAAAACATGCGCAACTACATATAAACATAGTTATAAACAGACAGACGGACATACATACACACAAAGAAAATTATATATAATAATATGTATTATCTATATACTTCTTAAAACATATTCTTATATACAAATCTTTCTAACAAAATATCGGACATATCAGCAAAATGAGATTAACAGAATCGTGCAGTAAAGCGAAGAGTGACTTTAATCATTGATTGAGCGTTTATTGCGCATTTGCGCAATTGCGTATCTCTTCGCTCTTCCTGTGGCCGTTGAACTCTCATTATCCTACTACTACGATGCGAACGACATTGCATTATATTATATCATACATTGGACAAAATTTGGGCTTATAAGAAGCAACTCATTTAGCTGATCATTTGTAGTAGAGTTTGGTAGGAAAATGAGGCCATTATAACCATAAGACCATTATGGCAACAGGAACTAAAATGTTCTCTAGTCAACATACTACTAAAAAGAGAGCATTACAATGATTGCATAGATTGACCATTGAACTTAAATAATGTTCGGTTGATTCATTTTCGTCTGTAAGTTCTTGAACTCCGTTCCTCTTTCTTGTCTCTATGTAAGGTTCTGGTAACGTAAGTACAATCTCACTCTATGTTACGTTATATTTCGTAATATACGTCCTCTTCAGACAAGTCTACTACGGTTTTTCATCTTTCGATTCCAGCAGAGTAAATACAGTCAAAAACGTAATAAATTGTTTTCATATAAAGAACAGTGTTTAACTTTCCTATTTAAAAAGAACTGCTTAAACATAAATAAGTTTTTTTAAAGCTGAATAGTTTGAATAAAATTAAAATGACGCCATTTTCACTGTCTTTCCATTTTTTAGACCAGTTGCATTCGTGTAACCGTTAACCTGAAAAATCCCCCGATGATTAAATCCGGTAGAAGAATAAACCTCTAGTTTGCATCCAATAAAATCTTCCTAATCTTCCATAATCTTGTCGATATCCAAGTTTGACGTCAAACATTAGAAGTGCTTGAAACGATATGGTTACTAATGTACCAGAGTTACTTACAAAACAAAGTTATTGACACGCCAAACTATGTCCCATTAAATAATGTCAAATTACTGTTAATTCAATTATAGATCTTTCATTAGCAAAATTCCATACCTTATAGAAAACTGACAATGATAAAGTTAGTTATGCAAAATGTTCAGTAATAATCTTTTTCGTGAATACTTAAAACGAATATTTTCTTTGCATTTCACTAAAGAGCATAATAACACGCAAAAATAAATTCATTTGCCACTATGTTTATCTGCTAGGGATGTGTGTAAGTCGAAAATGCTTTATAATGATCGAAAAATTATCTAATCAGAATTTTAGTAGCTACTCGTTTTTGTTATCCAGGCTGAAATGATAAATCGACAAATATTATTTATTCCATTCGCCACCATTGACATTACAAAGTATTTCCGTACATTGATTGGAAGCATTGCTTTTTGGTAAAACTTTGCTTCATAATGAAAAAAAACCCATAAATTTAGCAATCGCTAATTTCAAAAGTCGTCTAATCTTCTGTAATCTGAATCGTCGTCCAGAGTAACTTTGAAACATAAACGAAACTTCCAACAATATAGTAAAAATGCCAACTGGCAGGTGACCGGAATACGGACGATTAGTCCAATATCTTTTAAAAAATCCCTGACGGCTCGGCCTACAGGCACAGGTAGATTTCGAAGACGCAGAACGTGGGGTGCCTGTTTGTCAGGAATTGCGGAAGAAATGACCTTTTTGTGATGATGCTGCAGTTGGAACCGCCTACTTCGAAACGAAACTTGTTTGCAGGCGGAGCCAGCAAGGATTTTTTTTTTTTTTTTTTTTTTTTTTTTCTATAAGAGTTGGTCCTATAAAAAACATGTCAATATAAAAGTTTTAGATAATATTAAGAGGATTTATAATAAATTTAAGCGGATTTGAAATCTTCGGAATTGACGAAGTTATGAATTTTTTTCTTCTAAAACCCCCCTTCCTCCCCCCCCCCTCCTCTTAAGGAAATTTTTAATTATATCAAAAATCTGTCATACATAAATTTTCGGCCCTTCTCCTAGAAGTAATAATAACTTCAAACGGATTCGATACGTATCATAATTAAGAAATGTCCCCCCCCAATCCCCCCCCCCTTGGTTCGATTTTGCCCATTAACGAACTTGACCAAGATTTTACGCCACTTGATTTTATGTATCAGTTTCGAAAAGATGCGGGAGTTGGAACCGCCTACTTTGAAAAATAACTTGTTTGCAGGCGGAGCCGGCAGGGATTTTTTTTGTTTTTAATTTTTTTTTTTTGCTATAACGGTTGGTCCTATAAAAAACTTGTCAATATAAAAGTTTTAGATAATACTAAGAGGATTAATAATAAATTTACGCGGATTTGATATCTTGTGAATTGACGAAGCTATGATTTTTTTTCTTCTAAAACCCCCCTTTTTTCCCCCCCTTGGGGCCATTTTTAATTACATCAAAAATCTGTCATACATACATTTTTGGCCCTTTTCCTAGAAGTAATAATAACTTTAAACGGATTCGATACGTATAATAATAAAGAAATTATGAGGATTTTTCTGTTTTCACAAAAATCCCCCCCATTCCCCCCCTTTGGTTCGATTTTGCCCATTAACGAACTTGACCGTGATTTTATGACCTTTGATTTTATGTATCAGTTTGCAAGAGATTTATGCAGAATTTTTCCAGTGATCGTGGTCAGAAAAAAGTGACATAGATAGATAGATAGATAGATAGATAGATAGATAGATAAACTTTTGAACTGGGGGTGGTTTTGGGTTCTGGGAGTCATGATCGGCGTAGATCTGCAAAAATTTTTCGAAATTTCCAACTTAGGTGAGAATGTAATAGGTATAGTATTTCATACGAAATCTACCTAAAACAATGACGAATCAAAAAGAGCATCAAAAATTTATTCCAGCACGCAATTTTTATTACAAAATGTTGCCTTTTGTGATAGTAATAACGCATAATTGCACACATCTCCTTAAGAATATTCATTAGTTCCTAACTTTTGACGCAATGAATATTTCTATAAGTGAAATTGACGATATATTAAAAAAACAAAAATAAAAGAATAGACAATATTCGCTGATATGAATTCGAGGCTATGAAAATCATATGTTTGGTGAAAACAAACCGGCATGTTTCCGTAGTAAATTTTTAAATGTCTAAAATTTAATTATTTTACAATATATGTTTGGGTGGCAGACATTCACTAAAATTTAAATATTTGATCGCGCATAACAATTGCTGCTATTTATATAATTTGCATTTGAATATAAAAATTTACTCCAAAAAGGATCTTCTATACCCGAAAAAACACTATTATTGCTAATAAAGCTCAAGCTGATGTCACGCTTAGGCATTTTTGGCTTAAAATCACATTGTTTGGCGCCAAAGGTAAAATCAAAATCGTAAATAAACAAATAACATGTAACTCATAAATGCAGTCATTTTTACAATTACATGTGCTAGTTCCTCCTGTAAGTCACATGATAGGGGAGTTATATATATATATATATATATAAATTAACAGAAAGACAAAAAAAAATGAAAAAAAAAAAAAAAAAAAATTGCCACCCATATAATATCTAATCAAATGATCAGATTTTGTTAACCTGACGCAAACGATAAACCGCCAAATATTGAACATTTTTAAGCATTACAAACATTTCTTTGGGTTTAAATTAAATATTTTCGCTTTATAATATTATCCCTCATTAAAACAGTTTTTTTTTCTTTTTCTTTTTTTGCGGGGGGGGGGGGGGATTTTAAATAAAAATAATTAGAGAATTTTTCTTTTAGTTTTCTATGTGTTGGAATTATTTTCTGATATAGCCGTTTCAATTCTTTCGCCAACGATAACGATCGCCAAAAAATTAGCAATGGTAACCTTTTCGGCCAAAATAACAGAACTTTCCCTCATAATTCTATAACTAATGTACGTAGAACGTTGTGTTATATACTAAAACCTTCCCTGAAAATATATCTATCGAACAGTGCAAGTTCCATCAAAATCCATTCAGCGGAACTTGAGTTATAAAGGAACGGAACGAAATTTCCGTTTGTGTTTTATATATATAGTAGATTACATCTTACTCTATAATATACATGCAATTTAAAAATAAATTTTATTATTCCACTATTGCAGTGTACATACATTGTGCCCCGCTAACGGCTTCGCCAGGGCCCCGCACGACTTTTCTCCGGCCCTATGTATTTACCGTTACTCGTAATACTCGTGAAAATGGTAAAAATCTTTAAAACACACACATAATTAAACCAATTACTACTGCCGTAACTATCTCATTTCTAAGCTTAACTTAATGCCATAAAGTTAACGTAAAATATTCAGTTTTAACTTTGTGCGTGTCACTTTTTCTTTAGATAGGTCTTTTCTTTAGATAAAATCACAGTACTGAAGTCAAAGCCTCTACTGAACCAATAATTCCAAAGGACACAAGAATGACGAACAGTAATGCAACTGATCACTTTCTTTTTCTCGTCTAACATTGCAATAATCACTGCAATTTTCGAGCTATTGATTTTACAGATCCTTTAGTGAAACAGTGCAGAACAGTGCAATAAGATATGTGAAAAGAATGGTTAATACGGCCCAGAATCATTATTTAAGGGGGTCCGGGACACATTTTAAAAACATTTTTATTTATTGAATTAGAATTTTGAGGGGTTTTTTTACGATGGTTAACCATATAATACGTAAACGAAATGCTGGATTTTCTTTGATTTCGTGTTTGCCCCAGGGTTGGTGGCTCACGGAAAATATTCCATCTTGTGCTGCGTTTGTAGCGTTGCCAACATGTTATGGTGAGAAAGTTCCAATCTGAGTATCGTTCCCAAGTGGTTCAGTTGGTAGAACGTCAATGCGCTATACTGGTAAACCGGGTTCGAGCCCAAGCTTGGGTACTTTTTCACTATGTTGGCTATACGCCTATTAAACAATTAAAATTTGATTATTATAAATAATTTTTAAATTGAAAAATATTCAGGACTTTCTTTGAAAAATCGGGTTAACCCGAACCCGACACGAAAGTATCAAAACTCAACCCGAAACTGACCCGGACCCGAAACATTTAACATCAACCCTACCTTCAATGAAAACATTTAACGTCATCCTGACCCACCCGAGGGCATTTCCGCTCCTCCGAGTCAGGTTAGGGTCGGGTAAAATTGGGCTACCCGAACCGATGCAGGTCTCTAAGCTACAGCAATAAAAAATGGTAAGATTTATGATGATATTTTGAAGTAATTCCTTTAAATATGTTATGGAAATTTAAAATTTCTTTATTAATAGTAATTTGAATTTCTGATATTTTTTAACAGTATATGTAATAGTTATTGCACTAGTGTTAATGATATTTAAAAAGAAAAAGTCAAATTATGATATTTTAAAGCTGTGAATTATACATGCATCTAGAAGTAATATTTTATTGAAAACTTTGACAAAAATTGAAGAATATACTTTCAAATGAAATATGCATTGTTTAAAATTATAAAACATAATTTACGAAAACATAACTAATTAAGTATTTAGACAGTTAGTAAACAGACATTGAGATATTTTCTTATTTTTTGACTGAAAAAAATAAATAGTTTTAAGCTAAGCATAGGATACATTATTAAAAATACTTCAATATGTCTGCGTCATTGTTTTCGTTTTTATTAAGAAATTTATTTGCATGGTCTATGTATTTCTACTTAATGAATTATTTAAATATAAATGATTTTTTTACACTGAATTATTAATAATTGAAGGTGATGTTAAAATGTGTCAAATTTCACATGTTGCTTCTGATAAATTAGTTATTTGATTTATAAAAATTCTTACATAACTTACGGAAAAGCGTGATTTCTTCCCTTTTAATTAATTAATGAATTCTCCCTTTGGACTACATTTTTATTAAACTAAAGTGAGAATTTTTTATTGCAGAACATAATCTTTTTAGGTGCGTTCGTAATTATATAAATACATAGCACCTATACTCGTCGCCTGGTCCGTCCGTCCGTTCGTCCGCATATAACAGCGCAAAAACTACCCAACCGAATAGTTTGAAATTTAATATATATAATCGTTGCAGAATTTTGTCGAGTCATTTCAAATTTTATGAAAATCGAATCAAAACTTAAGATATTAAAAGTCCTTCCGGCCTGTGCCGGGAGGAAAAGGTAGCTTTCCTATATCTTCGTTTTAAAATTTTATCTAATGTTACATGAAAACAGCAACTTAAAATGTAAATAAAACGTTTACAAAAGATTCGTTAATACTGAATTTGAATAAGAAATTCGCCAAATTATTGAGCAATAGCCAAATTGGCTTCATTTATGAAGACTTATTTTGGTCGCCAAATTTGGCGATATTTCGCCAAATGTCGCCAAGTTTGGCGAGAATTTGGCGCTAACGGATATGAATATATAGTTTTATGCGTTTGATTGGGAAAATTATTACAACAATGAAAAATTTTGTAATGTGCTGTCTTGTTTCAAAATGTCAGCCACCCTAGAATTTCAAACTGCTCTATCTCAGCCGTTTTTTAAGATAGAGGTAAAACAAAAAATGCTCTGGAATCCTCGTTTCAAGGCCTAACACTGAATTAAAAAATAAATTTGAATTTTTAACTTTTTTGTATATTTATTTTAGTTTTAAATTTTTAATTGGCCGCCATCTTGAAACAAAATGGCGGACCAAGCTGGCCAACGAACTCGGTCGAGACATTGGTGAGCTTAATACACACAATTAGTTTCATCAAAAGTGATTTATAAATACGAGCGTTATCGTATGACATAGGTCAGATATATATATATATATATATATATATATATATATATATATATATATATATATATATATATATATATATATATATATATATATAAATCAACATTTGAACGGAGGGTGGTTTTGGGGTCTGGGGGTCATGATCGGTGAAAATATATCGAAATTTTCCGGAACTGCTTTCCTCCGAACGGCTGCAATAGGTAGCTTTATACTTTTTTTGTATTGAAAGCTACCTAATAAAAGTTTCCTACATTCTATTAAATCCTATCATACATAATCTCTATAATAAAAGCGCAAGTCATGTGACTGAGGAAAACAAATACGGGTTAACCACTTCTTTTTTCATATGCCAAGCGGCCATTTTTATTCAAAATTATTTTTTTTTCGAATAAAATTGACATAAAAGTTACATTTTTAGAAAGATTGTTCAAAAAAATTGTTTGTTTGAGAAATGAGTTACATTAAAAAATGTGTAGATTCTGAGATAACTTCAGTTGAAATTAGGTTAACAGCCCAATATGTATCCCAAAATCAATTAAAGTAAATAAACACACGAGATTCATTCATCGTGAATCATAGAAATATTAAACCATGGAAGTAATCATTCGCAAAGCAAGATCTCCATGTTGAAATTTACAGCGCTGTCTGATGCCGAAAAAAAACTCGCATCTGTAAACGTGGCATACGTAATAAGAAAAAAAAAAAACATGTTCATTTCGCTCATAGAAGACGATATAGTTCATTTCATTGAAATAATAACGATGATTTTTTTTTAATATTGCAAAACTAGTTATACTAAGAACGCACCTCATTTGTCACGTTTAACGTATAATTTCCAACTTGTTTTTTTTTTTTTATGATTATTTCAATTACACGAATTTTGGCATATCCGGATTGTCCGTATAATTAGAGTTTCAATGCACTTCTAAAAGAATGGACTTTATGTTTGGACTTTCACAACAAAATAATCCAAACACATAAAGTTCAAATGTACATTCATGAAAAAAAGAGAATACCTTCACCCAGTGCCTGATGTATGGCAGGGCATTCGGGGCACGGGCTCAGGACCCGCGATTTTCAGGGGCCTCCAAATGATACTGAAGATTTTTTAATTATTGGCCAAAACGGTTTAAACCAGCCATACTCAACCTGTGGCCCGCGGGCCGCATGTGGCCCGGCGACCTTTTATGTGCGGCCCGAGACACATAATAATTAATCCATGTATAAAATTAATTGACATGTGCATAAAGGGTATTTAAGACTTGTTTTATACATTTTCATGGGAAGACAAAACCTGTCCTATTATTTATAATTGATTTAAAATAATGTTTAGTCAAAATTTCTTTTTACATGTAGTGTTATTTGTGCTATAAGTGTTGTATACATTTCTTTATTTTCAACCCTTATCAAACATTGTTCCAAATTAATTAGATTTTCACTATATATTTCTACAATTAAAATAAAATGAAGTGTTTGAATTGAGCAAAAGATTGGTTTATTAGAGAAAATCTCATTCTTTTTTTTGTTTAGAATTTGACGATTTTGCATTGTTATATTATAATATTTTATAATTATACAGCTAATACTGCTTTTTAGATTTGAAAGTTTGTCTCATAAAAAATTGGCAACAAACATTTTGTACACTACTATTTCCAAACAACGAATTTTGTGGCCTATTTGTATAAAATATATAATAAAAATCTACCACGAAGTTTATTTTTTGGAAATGGTGGCGTTAAAAATTTTTCGTAACACTTCTTCTGCGACTTTAATCCTACTGATGTTATATTGCTTTGTTATACTACTTTTGTTAGCTATTATTTTAATTACCCTTTTTTTACTTTCTGTTAAGAGTGTTGCGGCCCGCGAGAAAAAAAGGTTGAGTACGGCTGGTTTAAACTGTCAAAAAACAAAATTAAAATTGAAAAAACTGTTTGTTAAAGATTGTCTATGATTTGTCAAAGTAACTTCATTTTTTCCTGATTGTCTTTTAGCAATTTATGTGCAGGAATGTACAGAACTCCGTTTTTGGGATCGCCATGTTATTTCAATTTTATTTATTTGACCTGTGAGTCCCTCATGTGTAACATATGGACAAAGCCATGTGGTTCTGCTAGTTACTGTATAAATTTAGTTTTTTTTTTTTTTTTTTTCAGTGAAAGTTTGTTTTTGAAAGAAAAAGTTATTTGATTAATAGGATATGCTAATTTTTTTAAATAATTATAGTTTTTACTGCAGCAAATTTATTATTAGTTGTTGCATGCTTTATCCCAGATATATGGACTTACATAGAGAAAGATAATCAGCACTACACAGTTTATTATATAATTCAATTAAAAATTCATCATTATTTAAAAGTAAATTAATGATTATCAAATTTAATTTTTAATTGATATTTTAAAGAAATTGTTAAAGTCAATAGTGGTTATCTTAATAAGTACTGCTTTTGATATTATTTTTTTTTTTACTCAAGGCCTCTCTAAGCATCGGTGCAAGGGGACCCCCATACGCATCTGTGCCCAGGGCCCCCAAAATTCTAAATCGGTTCCTGCTTTCACCCCTACTAACTCTGCTGTAAATTATCGTATAAAAATGTGACTGGTTTCATTCGATTAATAACAACGCCCACTTAGTTAATGCTATACTTAATGAAACTTTAGGAAGTGCATATTGAAATTGTAACAAACTTTAAAATTTTCAATACTAAGACCTGACTTTTACATATAATGGATTCTTCGATAAATTTAAATTTCGGATACCAAATGGGAAGTTATTCCAAGTAGTTTAGGAAATATGCAGATGCAAAGTTTAGAATTCCTAATGTTACATTCATTTTTAATCGTTGCAAAACAGAGTGCAATGCAGGTACATTTTTAAGCCATAACTCAAAAACTACTTGGCGGACTGAGCTGTACTTTTGGATTCGCATATTTAAAGCTCCTATAGAAATCGATTTCTTTTTTTTATTTTAGAGGTTACAATACTAGTTTTTCGAATATTAATGTCACAATTTATATGTATTGTAATTAATTCGGTTTTGTTGGTTGGTAGAGTCAATTGGGGTAATTGTGAACAAATTTTACTTGTGTCAAATACTGACAGCTTTAGAGAGCACGTGTTTCATATAAAACCTTCTTAAACTGCCATAAAGTTATTGTTTCACTGCTATATTTCATGTACAATTAGATATTAGTGCTGTAGGATGTAATTAAGTACGTAAAATTACTTGTTCACAATTATCCCAGATGTTCATAATTACCCCCAAAAACGATGGGATAGTTGTGAACATCCATTTTTTGTGTCGAGATAGTATACTTACGAAAATTGCCAAGTTTATACACAACATTTGTTCAACAAGAAGTTCAAATACACATTATTCTACTACTAGCTGACTCGAACAGCGTTGCTCAGGTCCGTCATAATTACCTTAAATACACCCAAAATCTGTGTTGAATGATTTTATATATTTGAATGAAAATTTTTCAAACCACCCTAATGCTGGGGGCCCAACTGACTTCGGCAGCGTACACCCTCGAATTTGTATGCACTGTTTAAATTTTCTGTAAAAACACAGAAAAAAAGAGACTCTCTGTAAATTTACACTAGTTCTCGGTTAAATGCATTTGATTGAGTTTCTTGGTCATAATTTTACAGATATTTCCCTTTTCTTACATCAAATTACCTATAGGGATTTTCATGTCTTTATTTAAAGATATTTTTACCTTTGTTATAACCTGTAATTCAAAATAGACTCTTTTAAAATTCTTTTACAATTTTATTAGAAATATTAAAGAAGAAAATTTGGTTTAAAAATTGTTTTATTAAAACTTAGAATATTTTGGAAAGGGAAAATTTGTCTCTGCGGAGTTAGCAGGGTTTTTTTATCAACTATCACTTTGCAGTTGTTCGAGAAAAAATATATGTATAATGTTACACACATTTGAAATGCCTGTTATTCTAGGTTTCAAAATAAATTCTAAATGATATATTACGCAAATTTAAAAAAAAAGAAGGATAATATTTGTAAAGTGCAATTTTTAAAAAGCGTAATTCGCTAAAGTATTTTCATTGTTCATGAAAAGGAACATTTCTTAAGTTAAATGTATATTAATCTGAAAGAGGGCAGCATTATCTTAAGAGGTCACTAATGCGGGTAGTTAAATCTATTTAAAGACTAGAAAAATAAAAGCTCTCTTAAGAGCCTACACTAGTCACGCGAAGAAACGCTCACGCTAATGTTAAGTCTATGGGAAGGTTATCGCGCGATTTCTCGCTCGCATTTTAATATTTTTAAATGATTTTTTTGCATAGGATAGCTGAGGTCGATCTCTAACGTTGTTAGTTTTTACTTTTTTTTATTTTGGTTACAGTTTTTTTATAAGCGGACATTTTAAATTTTGGAACCGGTTTGAACCGGTTCTGAAATTGAAAGTACCTTTTTATAAAAAAAACTGTAACCAAAATCGAAAAAGTAAAAACTAACAACGTTAAAGATTGACCTCAGCTATCCTATGCAAAAAAAATCATTTAAAAATATTAAAATGCGAGCGAGAAATCGCGCGATAACCCTCCCATAGACTTAACATTAGCGTGAGCGTTTCTTCGCGTGACTAGTGTAGGCTCTTAAGAGCCTACACTAGTCACGGGAAGAAAAGCTCAAGCTGTGTTAAGTGTATGGGAAGGTTATTTTCAAATTTCTCGGTCGCTTTTTAATATTTTTAAATGATTTTTTTTTTTAATGCATAGGTTAGCTGAGATCGATCTCTAACGTTGTTAGTTTTTACTTTTTTGATTTTGGTTAAAGTTTTTCTTATAAGCGAACGTTTTCAATTTTGGAACTGGTTGGAGCCAGTTCTGAAAGTGAAAATATCCTTACATAAAAAAACTGAAGCCAAAATCGAAAAAGTAAAAACTAACAACGTTAGATATCAACCTCAGCTATCTATGCAAGAAAAACATATAAAAATATTAAAATGGGAGCGAGAAATTTGAAAATAACCTTTGCATAGACTTAAGATTAGCTTGCGCGTTTTTTCGCATGACTAGTCTAGGCTATTAAGCCCCCATACTTATGACTAATCATCGTATTAAACATAATCGTTGAAAAGCGATGATAAACTTTAGAAGTACAATAGATTTTTTCCCATTGAATCATAAAAGATATCGATGGCGTGCTACAGTAACTGCCCGCTTCGTATGTAGTGTATCTTCCAACCAGATGACTCGGATTCAACTCCCAATGGTCGAAGCGATGGTTTGAGAATACACTAAGTAAATAAAATCCAATATCATTAAAAATATATCCCCCTTCCTCTTATAAGATATATTTTTTAAGTTTACAGAGTCTTCTGTAAATTTACCGAATAATTTCTCTGTTATTTAACAAAATCTCTGTTTTCTAATCTCTGTAATTTTACATAAGACTTAAAATAATGGATTGCCAGTAGATTCTCTGTAATTTCACTGAAAAATTTTTAACAGTGTGATTTGATATTTTTAAATGAAAATCTATTCAAACGAACTGCAGTTGCGGGCAGGCAGTGTACACCGGTTTTCGATTGACATTTGTATTGATATGGAGCTTGAAACGTATACTATGATTGATTTTATTATTTGATATTAATGTGTTTTTTTTTTCTAGTTTTATTAAATGTCTTATTTCAAATATCTTTTTAATATTACTATTTTATCTATTTATTTATTTATTTTTCTTACGCTAAGAATACAATCCGAACCGCTGTAGCTTATGGGGATTAGAAAATTAGTTATGTCAGCAGTACTTCCTTTTCTGAATTACCATTATCATTCAGCCGATCTTAAAAGAAACAACTGTCTTTTCACGCAAATGAATGATTTCGCGTGTAACTAAATTATAACTATTTTCTATCATTTGCACGCACATGATTTCTTTAATCTTTAAAAATGATTTGCAGAGAAACGTCACGCAATATTAATTTTGTTCACGAACTAGAAGTAGCTTAAAACACTTCCCAGTCATAAAACTTATTATCTCCGACTTAAAGACAAATTGAATCTGCAGATCAGGGTTATCAACATTTGTTATACCAGACACTATTTAATTTCTGCCTCATTTGTTGTATATCAACAAATCTCGTCATTTGCGATTACTTTTCATTTACAAAGAAGTAATTTTTAAGACAAAAATAAAAGTAAAAATAGTTTTTTAAAATATATACATTCTTTTGTAAGCATTCCGTGTTAATCTTGAAAATCACGCCAAATTTCAAGATCGCAATTCATGCAGTTCCAAAAAAGTTCCGTTACAGTCAGTGATGTGGGATGGGTAAATACCCAGTGGGTGAGAAACAAAGGATAAGACATTATAAAAAGCAATAGAATGGACATTGCAGAAATTATACTTAATGGGATGAAAAAACAAAATTTGGAAAACTATGAATATCTTATAAAATCTTCAGAAGAGCTTTATAAGAATATTCGTAGTAAATATGTGTTATTTCATCAAATATTGTCAGCATTAAGCCTAAAATCGACAATATTAAGCGCCTAATAACATATATATATGAAACAAGATAATCAAAAACCTATATGAGTTCAAATAACAAAATAAATAAATAAATATTCAACTTAAATAGAAATAAGATAAATAAACAATTATTCAATTTATATATATATATATATATATATATATATATATATATTGCTTATTAACAACCAGGAACGATGCCAGTAACAGTTCCCACAGTATCCGGTATAAACTTATAGCCCTCAGGCTTGACGATGGCTCACTACATCCTTTAATAGATCTTAAAGAGCTGTTATGAAATTCTAAGTCAGTTAAACACCAGATAACAATTTGGTCAGCACTTCAAAACACGACAGAAATCTGCTCTCCAAATGCTTGCAAGCGAATTTTGTTAACCGCACGTAGTGTTACTGAAAACGACGTAACGAGCGTACGATCCAATGAGTGAGAGGCGAAATTAAGCAAAGCGAATGAGGTGCGATGGAGAAGATTTATCACGAAAGAATCCCCATCGTAGCTGCGCATTGATTTTGACGCGAAAAATACCCAACGCGCAAAGCAAAGCATGGAATAAATATTTAAAAGAAATGGCTTTTAAAAATCGAAATGACAACAAGCGTCTCTCAGAATTTTATAGATTGGGGAGTTGATAAAAGTTACGAATGAACTTAAAGTTTTAGATTAACCGCTTCGCGACGAGCGTCTTTTACAGAAATTTTAATCTTTTACCACCGGTTTCTCAAAACAGAAATTTTCGGCTAATTGAATCGCGAAAATGCTAAGATTTAATAAGGCAAAGCTTACAATAAAAAATAACTGGTGGGAAAAATAGAGGATTCTGAGCATCTTATGCGTCACGTATACGTGTCGCTCGTCCCCAAGGGGTTGAGATTTGGAATAAGATAATTAGTAATATATGGGTTATTACTTTTAAAAGGACATTAAATAGGAATAAATATTATTAAGAATTAAGGAAATAATGACTATGTCAGAAGTTAGATTAATTTAAAGGAATAATGCGAAATAAATGCGAAGGATATGCGAAGGAAATAAAATTTTTATATAATATATATATATATATATATATATATATATATATATATATATATATATATATATATATATATATATATATATATATATATATATATAAACTTTATGTAAAATTAAACCATTGAAACATAAGAAAATGACCATACACAATGGATTCACAATATATATATATATATATGGTACATAGGGGAAAGTAGGGTAAAACCGGGTACCTAACGGTTTTCCTTTGTTGACAAAAGTGTAGAAGGATGGAACAATCGGAAATATTTGGGGACATCTGGACTATTGAAAAACCACACCTGTTGCTACAGAAAAGTTCGTCTCTACCTGGGAAAAGGCGTTTTCTAGGACTATTTGAAAGAGCTCCGAATTTTGGTGGTAGAGTAAAACCGAGTACAGTCAGAAATTAAGTTTTTACACTTCCAGTAACAAAAATTTTTATCGTAATAAATTCTGAATCAAGCTCTAAAACATATGTACATATTTTAAGATCAGTAACTTTTTTTTTTCAAGTTTTCAAGCAATTTTTAATGTTGTCATGTAATGCATTTATCAGCTTTTACTTCTCGTATCTGCTGCACTCCTCATGTGCCCACTCTTTGCAGACAGAACATTTTACCCATCCTTTACCACCTGTTGACTGAAGAAACAATTAATTGTAGAATTCAATGTAAAACCATGAGTACCCGGTATTGCCCTAACGGACTACCAAAAATCCACAGGGTCGTTCTCCTGGATAGCTGGACGTGCACACTTCTATTTGGCATCGAAATATCGTGTGAAAGCAATAGAAAACAGTAGTTTACTTACCTAAATCGATCCGTCATGCTAAATTTATTTAAAAAGCAGAAAAGTTGGCGAAAAACTGAATTTTTTGCATTAAATTTCTTTTTAATAGCACTGCACGGACATAAAGATTAACTCACTTCAAAAGTGATGGCACACTGCTAGGGGACGCTAAGGGATGCAAGTTAAGACAGGTGCTGTCCACACGGCAGTACCCACCAGCGAGTAAACAGGGTACCCGGTTTGACACGCCTACCCATTTTTACCCTACTCTCCCCTATCCGGGTATTTACCCAAGCCTGAGGTAGATACCCAAAAATTGGGTATTTTCATACGTCACTACAAAAATTATAACCCTTAAAAAATCTCTTGTAATCATAGGGGAATATGGGCCATAGTGGATCATCCCTTCATACAACCCTTTATTTATTTTACGTTTTAATTTCACATTTGTACCCGCATTCATAGCAGTATAGTAAAAAATATTTTCAACCTTATGGCCAAAGGATGCTTTTGTTGTTTTTAACTACCAAAAGTATGTTCTTTCTTTAAAATTTCAGCTATTATGTTAATAAAGATTAGCAGTATACACAGTGTACCAAAAACATTAAACTCGACTTTTAATCCTTAAATATCAATCATAGACATATATTATAAACTACAAAGTTGCGTAAAAAAGGGTACAGAATTTTATGAAATCAATTAAAACTTACAGGGGATTAAATTTGAAAAAATAAAAATAAATATTTTTTTATACGGCTCCGTTTTCCAGTGAGTAAATTGTGTCTACTCTATATAGGCCTGTCCTCGCTGCCTAAAGAAGCGTATACCGGGAGTGCTCCGCGCGTGACGGAGACAATTGAAAAGTGAAAACCAAGTTGAATGAGCCAAACTCCGTAGTAATCGGACCGATAGAACCGTACTAAAACCGTACAACAGTACTAAATCTGTAAGACAATCGAAAACCAAGTTGAGTGAGCCAAACCTCATTGTAATCGGACCCATATAATCCGAGATAAGAATGTGCCCCCTGGCGGTGGAATTAACATCTGTAAAACAATCGTAAGCAGTTGAATGAACCAATTCCCGTCGAAATGAGCCCATACCACCCGAGAAAAAAATGCGCCGTTAATGTTCGAAATCGGTGGTAACAGAAGATAAACTTTCATAATGCAGAAAGTAGCTGAATCATAAGCTAAGTTGAATGAACCAATTCCATTGAAATCGGGCACATAGAACCCAAAAAAAGAATGCACCGTTAATGTTTGAAAATGTGGGTAACTGACGTCTAAGATAAGCTTTCATAATGCTAAAAGTAGCTGAATCATAATCTAAGTTGACTGAACCAGAACCCTAAAAAAGAATGCGCCCTCAGACATTGGAAAATGCCACTCCCCACCCCCCCTTCCAAACTTAATCACTTACCTTTAACAGTAACGCGATTTTGAATTTACAGATGTAGTGTGTAAACGTAAATTGATGCCGAAAAAGTATATTAATATTAAACTAGTCGGATGTGTCAATCGCAAAACTTTCTTCTATCTCACACAGGTTTCGCATCCTCTAAAAAGAATCAGCACCAATTGATATCAAGGTCTAACTGAAACTCAAGTTTTATTAAATTCCGTGCAATAGTTCTTGAGATATGACTATTGCTAAAATCGTGTAAATCCTGCAAAATGCAGCATAGCAGCGCCACTTGTTGGGATATTTAGACCAAAACCTAATCAACAACAACTTATGTCAACGTCTAATGCTGCGTTTACACTATATGGTCTTTCAGGTCTGTTGGGTCTTTCTGCTCCAAGAGTAGAAAAAATTGCGTTTACACTATGGCATAAGAATTTGGCGTAAGGAGAAGAAACTTATTTTTGCGCATGCGTGAGTTTTGCAGCTTGGATGGAGGGGGAGGGGTAGTGTTTGTTTGTTTACATTCGCAATGAAATGAACATGCAAATATTTTGTGGGTTAATGCCTGTGCTAATTTCTTTTTTACTTAAAAAACGGAAGGCAGATAATATAAAAGTGATTTTTTTTAACGTGCTTCTTTCGTTATTATTATTAAAGGTTTGGGAAATACACAGGGGATATAGATACAAGAGATATTGTTGTATTGGGCTAAGAAAGGCTCAGTAAGCAGCCAATTTCATATTAAATATAGCCATATACAATGCATGCAGAAGCCCTATTCCGTATCTGTACTGGGTCTCACAATTTCTGTGCACATTTTATTTTCCCTGGTAAAAATAAAAATATATGGAGATCAGTTTGTTGCAAAATAATACTGACAAAAGTAATTAAATAAGGTTTAATTTATTATACAAAATAAGAAAATTCCCATCAAGATTTAAATAAAAAATATGAACTAAAAGAAAAAATCATTCTAATCAGTATTAGCACTAACTTAGCATAGACATACATTTACAGAAATGTATGTCTACATGTAAATAAAATGTCTATTACATTACATGTAAATTTATAGAAATAAAGCATTTTATATGCACATGTGCCCACAATGGGAGCAAGGCAATTGCTGTTATCTGAATTTTCAAATTTTATAAGCTAAAGTTTATTTTTCTCTGATAATTTTCAAAAAAAGAAATAATAATAATGTCAAATAATTAATCACTAAGACAAAAAGAAACATTTTTTTTTTTTTTTTTTTTGGCTGAAGGGCTCTGATCACCCTTTTCCTCAAAACAAAATTTAGTTTTGTTTGTCTTTCTAAATTTAAGTGTTCAAAAAGGATCTTAAATGGTGGGTTCAGCTCCCCCCCCCCCCCCCCGATAAAAAATTAATTGAACATAAAGAACAGTTCTTCATTTATAAAATGTCAATAGTAGCTTATTTTTGGTTTCTTAATTATAATATGTTTGAACTGCTTTTTTGTTTTATAAGTGCTAATGCAGATTTTCTTTGATGCTAACAGAAAAATATACCATTTTCCTAACAATATTGAAAAAAAGAAAATGAAACCAAATGACATGACATTTAGTGGAATTCCATTTCTCATGGCTTGAAAATAAAGTTTCTACTTTATAGATAATGCACGTTAATTTCAGAAGGGGAAGTTTCCTCTTCTGATGATAAAACATTATTTTTAAATGGAAACTTCCATTTTCATTCAGGAAAATTAAATCCTCAATGATTACATAAAAATGCCATTTTCTAGATGCTTTTAGTCGTGACATCAATCCAGTGCCTGATTTACAGCAGGTCATTCGAGGCACAGGTCCAGGGCCCCCCAAATGCTACTGAAGATTTTTCAATGATTGGTCAAAATCTGGAAGTTTTCACGATAAAAACACAAAATTAATATGGAAAAACCTGTTTATTTTTTTCATTTAAAAATAACTACTTCACTTGCGCAACAACACTCGCTCGCTAATATTAATTCTATGGGATAATTTTTTTATATATATCTTGCTTGCATTTCATTATTTAAAAAAAAAAAAAATTCCATTGGATAGTTGAGGTCAATCAATGCAAAGGCCATTTTTTACTTTTTCGGTTTTGTTAACAGGTTTTTTTATTAAGATACTTTCACTTTCAGAACCGATTTTGAAAAATCGTTAGCGAGATAGAACACTAAAGATTGATTATGAAGCTGTTATAAAAACTTTTATTGCTAAAAAATTAAGAAGAAAATGTATAAAAAAAAAAGTACTTCTCTATTATCCTGTCGACCACTTTTCATAACAAAAAACTATCGCCAACTCTAAGATTAAACGCCAAAAATGCAGTCCCATTTACTTGATGTCAGAAGCATTATATGTGTTTGTTATGTCATCAAGTGGTTTTTAATTTGACATTTGCATGTATTATTCATCATGTTTTACTGACTTATTAGTTATTTCATTAATTAAAATAACAATTGTGTCCGTAAATTCTTATATTTTATTTATTTTGATATTCCAATGACAACGTTCTTCCGTTTCTTTGGCGATAGTTTTTTATTATGAAAAGTGGTCGACGGTATAATAAAGAAGTACCCAAAAAAATTATTAAATATCACTAAATCATTTAAGTCAGTAGTGGTTATCTTAATAATTACCGCTATTAGTGATACATATTTTTTTACTCAAAACCACTGTAAGCACCGGTGCAAGCCCCCCCCCCCCCCCTTCCCAAAGCATCTGTGCCCAGGTACTCCCAAACTTGTAAATCGGTCCCTGCATCAGTCAGAAAGTTTTGTGTGAAAAGAGGGGGATTTCAGTGTTAAAATCAACTTCCAGAGCATTTGAAAAACTGACAAAATGCATAGAAAACCCCTTGTGTTAAAAAAAATTAATGTGATGTGTAAAAGCCAAAGTAAAGAAAAGCATGAGCAGCATAAAATGTTTACCATTCAAGACTTTATAATAGGATTCTACACAAAATTAATGAAATAAAAAGTTAAGAGCAATAGCAGTAAAGTAGTACATATTTCATTGCTATTGCTTTTTTTTCCCTCTGAAAATGCTGTGTTTTAAAACACATACATGCTAAATATATTATGATTGATTGTGATTTTCGTTACGGCAGTTTTTACGTGTCATGTATTGTTATCAACAAAATTGTTTATTTTATCAGTAACAATGGTTCAGAACCCCTCCCAGATGAGAATCCTGGTTGCGCCATCGGTATAAGGATCATACAAATAAACACTTTCCAACACTAACAGAATATTATTAATAAATTTTGTTTTTATGAAATACGATATCAAAATGAACAATTTAAAAGCACATAACTCAGTAAAAATCTATTTTCAACAATTGTTGTCTGTCCATATAGTCTGTAATGTATGCAAATTCTTTCATGCAGCACTGTATATAGAATTTATACACACCCAGGGCCAGTGCAACGCTGTGTGGGGCCCTGACAAAGCAGTTAATGGGGCCCAACGTATACTGCAATACTGTATTAATGAAATTTATTTTTAAATTGTATATTTCATAGTATAATATAGGAAATGTATGAAAAATAGTATAATTATTTATTAAATGTTAATTTGATTTAAGAATGAAATTAATTTAAAAAATACTAATCAAAATTAGTTAATTAAAATCATTGAACACATAAATTAAATAACAATTAATTTAAAAATAATATATTTAATAATTATGTTCTAAAATTTTCCTCTTTCATCCGAATACATATGTAGGGGCACTAGGAAACTTTATTCCTGGGCCCCAAGTTTATTCTCTGCACCTTAGCATATGTGTTTCAAAATATTGTCCCCCCCCCCCCTTTTTTTTTTCCTTCTGAGAACGTCCGTGTTTACAAGCTCAAAATATTCATCTTATGAATTAATTGTCATTACATTTTGTTATTACTGTAAAGGAAATTATTATTTTTTACGATAAAATAAAATAATGTAAATCTAACAAATCACTAATTTATTAGTTTAATTCCTGAGGCTTTTAAGCATTTTAATTATTTAAGTAATTCTGCTTCCAGTGAAAAATACCGCTGACAAACATCCTTATTTCTTTTTGTTTAATTCATGGAACAAAAATATTAAATCTGGCTAATAATCTCATGAAGGTGTTTATTTAAGCAAATAGTAATCCGCTGAATTTTAAATTAATGTAGTCATTATTCTAGATATGGTTAACATATCACTTCATCATACATTTTTTAGGTGTGCTGTGCTGTTACAATCTTCTTTTTCATCCAGTTTTCTTGATAAAATAAAAATATATATCAACGTAACATATCTGACGATTTTAAGCATATTGGTATTAGTTTTAATGCTAATAATGGCAGAAAAGTTTTAGGAAAACATGGCAATTCTTTATTGATTTAACAAACTAGCAATTGTACCCAAACATGCTTCAGCATATTATGGTGAAACTCCAATTGTATGCTGAAAATAATATCACTTTCACTAAAAATAATAAAATACAGTGCTTGCATTAAAAGAGGTATTTATTGAATAATCTAATAAATAGACCGAAAAGGCCAATTTAGAATTATTCAAACATAATCTCTTACGTATCGCATTTCAACATTATGCACTCTTTTGTTTCCTGAACACTCCCAACTCTAATTAAGACACATACATTTGCAGTCATTCTGCCCATGATCAACTATTTGTTTCTAATTTGTGGCTCATTGTCAACTATTTGTTTTCAAGCTATCTTTCATTTTAAGTATTTGATTTATAATTATATATATATATATATATATAAATGAGATAATAAACCGACTCTGGAATGAAGAAAACCCTTCATGTTTGAAGAATGAATAAAAATCTTTATTATTTTTTTTAAAGACTAATTTAAAAATAATGGCTTTATAAAACAAACTTCTACTGATAATTCAAGTTTATTTTTGACTTGAATTGATTCATAATGATATTAAATAAGTAACATATCATGAAACATTAAAAAGTGAAAATTTTTGATTTTTTAAAATTATGATATAGACTTTCTTTTAAAGAAATACTTTTAAAAATTGCATTTATTTTAATTCCAAATGTTTATTTAATTTTTTAAGAGAATTTTTAAAATATTGTTTTAATATTTTCCTTGTTTATTAAAAAGGTATTGTTATGAAGCATTATATACATATTAAAATAAAATAAAGACTTCAATAGTAAAATTTAAATAAACTCTCTTTGTAACTCTTTTTTTTAATTAAAAAATGGTTTGAGGATTTTCTTATTTAATATACATTCTGTTATTTAAACAACACAAGTAGATACATGGAAAGATCATTTATAATAAAATTATAGTCAAATGATAACAGAAATTTATTAAATTTCCTTTATTTGAAAATACCAAGTTACAGAAATAAAACAAAATATTGCTCTATATAATAAATATTATCACATAACAAATTTATTACTGAATATAATGATTTACTACATATCAGAAGTAAAATACATAGATAACAGTCTGGACGTTAATGATGATGGCACGATACTTTACAGAAACAGGTATGTATTTTAATCTAATGGGAGAAACAAGTTATTAATAATTTTCAGTTATTATAATTTAAAAATGATAAATAATAACATCAAAGCCAAGCACTGGCATGCTTTTTTTTTTCTAAAAAGAAAGAAAAAAATGGAAATTTCAGTTTATTATTAAATACATAAATTAATCAGCGAGATGAAAATAAATGTTTCATTCAAACTTGCTAAGAATATCCTTGGATTTGAAGATATCAGAAATACAAGTGGTTTTAACTCCAGTTCCAATAAAAAGAAAAAAAATATTACTATATTTTATTTATAGTGCAGTATAGCCCTGTATGTTATATGAAGATTTTTGTACACACCACATATTAAGCTAAAAGGCAACTTAAAACTCACTCGCAGCAATTACCAACCGTAAACGACAATGAATATTTTTCTTTGCGTAGCCCTCTATATGAACTTATTTATATTCCACAAACTTCTATTAGTCTACTAAATCTAGTTCAACAGGAAAATGCGTAACAAAATTAAAAACTACCCTTAAGCAATTCACTCCCATAGTCTGTAATACTGACGGATTCCCTTGTGTAGCTCTGTATATGAACAACCGAGTTTATAAACACACAAGTACTATGAAAAAATTTAGTTAAACTTAAAAACGCACACCAAAGTTGAAAATACACCTATCACACAGACTGTAAATATCACATATGTACTGTAACCGATATCTTTTGTGTGTCCCTATAAGTAAACGCAATGCACACCACAATTTCAAGAGAGCAATTTATAGTGCACCTCAGTAATGAATATAATTTTTATTATGTCTGAAATAGTAACTTAAAAAAAAAAAAACACATTTCTTGTTATCAAATAAAGTTATTAAGAAGTGGGGTTACTGCACAATCTTTATTTTTTCCCCAGATTGGGGGCATAAAACATAGGGCTATATCTGAACAAGCAATTTTATAGGAAGCTACTACAGTATTATCTTTATTTTTTACAGAAAAAATGTGAAAATGCTACTTTCAAGGTTCCATATGTCTATAAAATGACATGTTTAAAGGAAATCCAATGTTAAATATCTTCTTTAAAAAAGAAAACTATTATTATTATTCTAGTATACATGAAAGATAACAAAACATTTAAAGCAATCTTTTGAGGAATAGGTATGGCTAATATGACACACAATGCAATAAATAAATAAAAAATCAGAATGTTTATCCTCAGTGTTGAATTTAGACATTTTTCTCCGGGAGGGATTTCTGTGGCTCCGAGGGGACATTATAGAGTTCTGGAGTTGAAATTGTACTTTTTGACCATTAAAAGCATAAAATCTCAAATCTTTCAGGGGGGGGGGGGCTGGAGAAAGATTTGAAGGGCCATCCCTTGATTTCAACACTGCTTGCTCTCCCCTTCCCTGAATATTGAATTAAAAAAAATGTTAAACTTATATCGGAAAACATACAAAAACACATTTGCATTTATTATCTCAAAACATTCACTACTGTAGTTTTGGGATGGTCAATAGCAACGCACACCTGACAATGTTTAAATTTCAGTTTTCAAAAATTGCATTTTTCTTAATCACTTGGAGTAAATAAAGTAATTTGAGTAGAATAAATTATGAAGAATAATAATTAAATTTCAGTTTTAAGAATTAATTTTGAGCTGCCTGTATTAAAGCAAAACAAATTAAATGTTTAATTGCTTTACATAATTTGTAAACTTATTTTTTCATGGATTTAGGTAGAAAGTAAATTAACAATTTAATTAATAAAGAGAATTATGAAAACAAACTAGTACATAACAATATAGTTAGTTGTTTTTTGAATTCTAGAATAAAAAAAAATAATTATTAATGCAAAGTGCATAAAATTTTCAATTATTAAATTCTTCATCTACAAAACACATGTACTTCGCTAGATTTTCTATCATTGGTAACAAAATTTGATTTAAAAACTAGATACTAATGAATATTTCATAATATTTATTTTTTTAAATATAACCTAATGATGTTCCATCAAATCTGTCAAAATATATTATCTTCAATATTTAGTTAAACTAACATAAATAATTACTCTCACTTCAAAGAACTGTAAGTAAACAGACCAAATTATAACCTTGATAATATTGAAATGATCCAAAATGTATTTTAACAACATTAATAAATTATTATATATGCAGCTTAATAATTATTAAGCATAGCAAATTATAACCTTCATAATATTGTTAAAATATATTTTAGATCATTTCAACATTAATAAACATTAAATAAATTATTATATATGCAGCTTAATAATTATTAAGCACAGCAAATTATAACATTGATAGCATCATAGATAATACATTTTAGATTATTTCAATACTAATAATATTAATTCAAATAAATTATATATTCAACAAGTTACTTTAGTTTTTGTTAATTTGATTTTTTTTTTTTTTTTTTTTAGTCTGAATGATACTTTCTGAAATATCAGATTCCTTGAAGGGAGGGGCGAGGGGTAACTGCTATCCTCTAGCATAACACTTATACATTTAGTGTTTACATAAAACACAAGTGCTTACGCAAATTTATATAAAACATAACTTACACACTTGCATAAAACTAACACAAATTAATTAACTACAAGTTGTGTTTTTAGATTGATCATTTAACAGCATTTTATAAATTAAAAAGCTAATAGCAAATAAACCTTCAGTTAAAAAATTAAATGAATTAAATTATGAAAATCAATTTTTGTATTGAGAATGGACATAGCTTTAACTGATTCTCTCTGATACAGATTGATTTTGTTGGAAAAATAACTTTATATGAAACAACATTAATAAATACACAACAATGTAATTTTGAGAAAATGACTTACTTACAAGCATCATACTTACAAATATTACTGAAGATTCATGCCTTCAAAAATAATCATGCAAAATGCCTGTTGAAAAGATCACCATTTATAAATGCGAAAGTGAGATCAACAGGTAGTAATTGACAGGTATTCGCATAGATATTGAGAAAAGTAGTGTTCGATTAAAAGCAATCTGTAATTTAAAGAAAAGATTATAATAATCATAATAAACTGATAAAAACAACAAGTATTTTTACTTTTACGTTAGCCAGATACTAGTGATATATATATATATATATATATATATATATATATATATATATATGTAATAATAAAAAAATTTCGCCATTTTTCTTTAGTTAAATTATTCCAAATTCTTCAATTCTTTTTTCCCTCTCTTTTTAAAATATCTCTTAAATCTATTTTGTATTTTATTCCATAACTTAATCAAAATATTCTTTTATTTATCATTCTAAAAATCTTAATCTGTTAAAAGCTACACGTATTTATTAAAACCTTATTCTCTTAAATTGCAACACTGCTTCTAAACGCACCTGCCTAATTTCTTCTTTTGAGACATTTAATTTTTATTCTTTGGAACTTTTGTAATACCATTTTTATTTCTATTTAATTCATTCGGCATCCCATGATTCCAAGCGGTTTTCGCGCCCAAAGGCCTTTTTACCTTTTTAATTTGCCGCTTCTGTTAAAGAGTTTTAATCATACGTCAGAGACACGTCTTCGTGGCCTCATTTTTTCATTCATTAGCGAGAAAGCCCCGCCTTCTTTATCCCCCTAGCGCCCTCCGAACATGGATGCGTGTGGACCAGCTTGTTCGCGCGTTTTGTACCTTTGGGCCAAATTTTGAAGTATTTATACGGTTACACTGGCTTCGGAGACGGAATTTACACGAATTAGTGGTTGTCATCTAATTGCCGTCACTGGGGAGTCTACACTAATGCATCGGTAGTATGTTCTTCAAGTTCTGCTAATTCTTCAATATCTTCAAATGTGTTCAGTTTTTAATGAAGCGAAAGTTGGTGGAGTTGCTTTCATCTCTGTGATCACAATAAAGCCACTGCTCATCTATTAAGTTATTAAGTCTTCTTTTTAATGTTTTTGGGAAATTTCTTCTGGATTTCACTGCCTCTGCTCAATTTTTACGACTGCAAATACACTACGATTTCCGATGTGATATACTTCGAGATTTGTCTTCATGGTGAGTGATTCGAAGTGATGCCCTGTCCGGGTGTCATGACTACATTTCAATGATCTCGACTGCGCCTACCTCGATATGATTATCAGGTAATTTTAGTGGGTTCGGACTGAGATGTTCCGATTGTCTTGTGGAAAGAACGTTCAAGTCGACAGTAATAGCGATCGTCTATAATGTGCCAAATTTCGACAGGAATGTATCAAAAAAGCCGGTCAGGATTACTGATGACCTGTGTAATAAGAACATTTTGGAGACTTCCCAGTGATATTGGAGAACAACTACCGATTAGTTGTCAAATTATCACTCATAAGTGTTTATAAATTTATCCCAGAAGTGACGTCTGTAAGTTAAATTATTCTTTTATTTTTATTGATTTCTTATTTTATTGATTTCTTATTATTGGCTTATATAGAACAAAAATTGTTCTTCGGATATTTTAGAAGAATTTTGTTCCTTTTATCCTGAACATTTAGAACTTACGAAATTTAATATTTATTCTTATGTATTGTTAAAAAATTAATTTTATTTGGTTAAGCTCACAAATATTACTGAAAGTTTTGAACTGCTCTGATATTTATTCCTATATTACTTCATTTTACAAGAGTAACTTCATTTTATGTTCTTATTTTATCATTTAATTATAGTCCCTTTTCATTCGGTGATATTTATTCATAGGAAATAATTTCTATTTATTGAAAAAATATATGAGTAATCTCTTTTCAAGTAACATGTATTGGAACATATTCTATGCCATTCTAAAAATGCATAAAAATTTATTAGATTATCTGAAATTACAGCTTACATCACTGATTGCATAATAATCGCAAAAATAGCTTTTGAAGTTTCTTAATGTGAAAAAAAAAAAAAAAAAAAAAAAAAATGTTATCTCAAAAGAAAGTTGAGTAACATTGAAAGGGTAAAATTATTGTGCAGTTAATTTATTTGTTTATTTTATTACTTTTGTTTTTTGATGCTATATTCTGAGAGTACAATTCAAGAGCCAAAAAAATTGTTCTTACGAAATAATGATACTTATTTTTAAAAAATGTTTTATTTATTTCATTCTAAATTGTGATATTCATATATAGTGGACAGGGCCTGATTACCGCAGGGGCAAACGGGGCAGCTGCCCCCATCTCAAGGGGGCCCCCAAATGACAAATTTTCGTATCCCAATGTTTATGTTCCTGCATATAAGAAAAAATGAAAAAAATAGAAAAAAAAACTTTTTCATTTTCTTTATATAAGATCTATGATTTGCGGGATCTACAATCAGCTGATCAACCCTTGTACTTAAACTGGAGGTCAGGGTAGTTCCAAATTTTCCAGGATTCTACAGGAAATTTAGAGCAGCTATCTCCTTTATTTATATCTTTAATAGAAATTATTAAATTTGTGAGAGACAATTTTGATATGTATGAGAGTGAAGCTGTAAAAATTTCACCACAATCTGTTACCTATGAGGTTACAAGAAAAAAGATGACTCCAAGAAGTAGATGTTTGGATGATACAAATAGTACTGAGGTTCGCTTTGAACCACGTGATAAATTTATAAAAACATGCCATTATGTACTTTGTGACTCCTTAATAAGCCATCTCTCAAACCGCAAACAGTCATATGATAAATTGACAAAAAAGTTTTCTGCTCTTATAAATTTGCATTCAAATGCTTCGCTACATGAAGATGCAAAATCTCTACAACAAAGCTATCCATCAGATTTAGAAGAAGAATTTTCTGATGAACTGAATCAATTTAGCTCATTTGTAAACAAAGATGATACTCTTCTCCAAAAGTTAAAGACGTTACAAAACCCTCATTTATCTTCAGCATTTCCTAATGTAAAAACTGCTTTACGAATTTTTTTAACAATGCCTAATTGCTCAGGACAAAGATTATTTTCTTTACTGAAAAGGTTAAAATCTCCCCTTCGATCCTATCTTCATCAGAAAAAGCTCTCATGCTTAGCTATATTATCCTTAAATGGAGATGTTACTAATAAACTTGATTATAACGATATAATACATTCTTTTGCTGAATGCAAAATTAGAAAAAACCCTCTAAAAATAAAATAAGAAAGATGTTCAACACCATTACAAGGCTTAAAAAAACAAGTGAATTAAATTAACCAAATACATATAATATATTTTTGTAATTGAAAATACGTTGACGATTCCATAATTAATTTTAAGAAAATAAGACAATTATACAATATTGATATTGCATATATTTGCATGTGAAATGTATAAAATGGAATTTTCTGATATTTATATTTAACAATAAAAAACTTTCTGTGTATATATGGGGGATCTTTTTGGTATACGTGTTTATCTAAGAGTTTTTTTGTAATTGTATCTTTAATTCCATAATTATCCATGTCGCATCTAACTCAATGCATCATAACAACAGGTGATTCATTTTAGTTGTGCATTAATTCTTAAAAAAATATTTTATGCTCCTTAAAACATTACATAAATTTTAAGATATTTACTTAAATTTTGCTCTTCTACTTGTTAAATGATAATTTTTTTTCTTTTTGCATTTTCAGTTCACAACCTTATAAGATGTTATTTAATTTGCATTTGTTTTAATCGACCTATTTTTACATAAAGTAATGATGAATGTTATTTACTGTCTTGTTACCTGGTGTAAAGAATAAAACGATTGATTTTTAATATTTAAATTGGGTTCAGGTTGAGGAAAGTCGGGATAAAATCAAGCTTTTTTTTTAAAGAGAAGGTGCTAAAACAAAACAAATATATATATTTTTTAACTTTTGGTGCATTTTATATACATTGGATTCATATAGATTAAACATGAAGCATATAAACATTCAATTTTCTTTGTTTTTTCTCAGTGATGCATTTAAAACCGCATATTTTGATACCATCACTTTACCCCATGGTGAAAGTAGTTCTAAAATTAGTGTATATTTAAATAAAAGTATGTAAATATTATTTTTGAGATAAAAATACATTGAAATAAATGTATCTTAATTATATTTAAAGGTACAAATGCACAAAAAATATTTTTCACATATTATTTAATTAAAGAAATTATGTCCACAGCTATCAAAATTAGGTTCACTTAGTATGTTAATTTTTAAGAAATATTTTATGTTCCTTAACAACATATTACATCAATTTTAAGATATTTCCTTAAATTTTGCTCTAGTACTTGTTAAATGTTAAATTCACAAATAATTTTTTTGCATTTTCAGTTCATAACCTTGTAAAATGTTGTTTAATTTGTATTTGTTTTGATCTACACATTTTACATAAATAAAGTAATGGTAAATTTTATATACTGTCATATTACCTGGTGTAAAGAATAAAACGATTGATTTTTGATATTTAAATTATACTTTTTAATATAATATTTTTCTAAATAGAATATTTATCAGACAGTAATCAGTTTTTCTGTGTTAATACTGAAAATAGCTGACAAGTAAGTGAAGTATATGCGAGTTTGCAGGTGTCATTTCCAGGGCTTTTTTCTCCTTTTTATTTTGTGGAAAGTAAAGGTTATTTTTATGAAAAATAACATTTTATAACAAAAGTTGAAATCCAGTTATTCAAATTTGAACTAAGCATTTATTAACAAAAACTTTTTAAAATCCTTTTGCTGCAGCTTTCCTCTCTGGTGAACTTGTTTGTTTAAAAAATACACATTTTAAAACATCACAAAAAGTAAATTGTGAGTTTTTATGTAATATAATTTTATGAAAGCTCCTATTTTATTAAAAGGAATTTTGTGAAGAGGCCTGTTTTATTAAATAGAATTTTGTGAAGTCTCCAAATTTTGCCTGGATCAACCCTTGATTTGTAAACATTGGTAAATTCATTCGTGCTTTGGTAAAAGGAGACAAAATGCCTGAGTAGTTTTTGGGTTTATTTATTGCTATCTAAAATCGTTTCTTGCAAATGACTAATGTATTAACGATGAAATTTTGTGTCTTATGTAGCATAATCTTATCTGATTGGGAAAATTTCAGCCCAATCCAACTAGCAGAAGCCAAGATATCAAATCAGAATGTATAGTTTTAAATTTGTTCTATAATTTCAAAAATTATAATGTATAAAAACACTTTATATGTGCAATGGGTACTTTTCCATTAGCCGGGCGCCAGTTAAAGGGAAAAACTGGGAAATTTCATTAGTGGCCAGTGGTAGCAGTTTTATAAGTGGCCACTTTCTTTATATTAGTGGGCACATTTTTATTTAAAAGTTCTAAACACTAAACTTTTATTAAAATTTCAATTAGTGTTAATCTAAAATTAAATAGCCCAAATAAAAAAAGTGTTACAAACATATTTCAACCATCAAAAATAGAATCCTTGATGAAATGCAAAAAAATTTTACTCTTTCCTTGTAAGAAAGTGGCCCTGTAACTGGTGGCTAGTGCTAATTTTGTCCCTTAACACCACTGATATATATACACATCTATACACATGTATTTATATGTATATACACATATGTATATATATCACTGGCGCTCCGCTAATGGAAAAATACTGTGTAATGTTATCTTAGCAAAAATATTGCATATGAAAATTTTGGTAAAGGGGGGCCCCAAAAATTGAAGTCTGCCCCAGGCCCCAAAGGAGCTTAGTCGGGCCCTGATAGTGGATCTATTTATAGAAAGATTATAGTAGTAGTTTACATTTACTATTTAAGTGAAATGAATTTTAATATGAATTGGACTTTTTTACTGTTGAATATTATTTAGTTTGTTATTTAAATTATTAAGAGTTAGATATTTACAGTTGTTGTTAAGTTAAAGAATTCTTTATACATTGTTATTGTTTTTTTGTTTTTTTTTACATGTTATTAAAGTCAGGGTTCGTTAAAGTTATTGTTGAAAGTAAGGGTACTCAAACCAAAATGGCTGAAAAAGAGCTTAATGTTATTATTTTTGACCCAGAAAGTGGGATGAATGTTGTGTCTTGGCTTAGACACTTTGAAGGATCAGCCCCTCCAGATAAAAAAGAGTGGAAAATCAACAATATTTCCAAATATTTGAAGGGCGAAGCATTAAAGGTGTATGTTAATGAATGTCTAGATTGTAAAGAGTATGAAAAAATTGCTGAGATCTTAACTGAAAAATTTCTGAAAGTAACAGTCCCCCGTTTTTCTGATTTCGCCTCGCTGAAATTGCATGACCTAAACAACTTAGAAAATTATTTCCGTCAGAAAATAGAGATAGGTCGACAACTTAAACTATGTGAAACTATTATTTTACAAGGATTGACAGATGGCTTAAAACCTGAATACCAGAACTATTTAATAGTAAATCCTCTTGAATCTACTACCGATTGGTATAGATTAGTTAAACAACTTGTTGTCATTCCATCTCATTCTAGCAGTAACAATAATAGTAATGTTAGAAATATGTCTCAAAATTCCAGACCTTTTTTTCAACCAATTAATTCACCTAGACATTGGATTCGCCCTCAACCTAATTACAGGAATCCAAATTTCCAAGCAGCAACTAATTTTAACCCTTCAACGTCCAGGTTCGTTAGTCCCAGATTGCCTGTCAATCATTATCAAAGAAGGATTCCTAGTCGACCATGTCGAATGTGTTTAAATAGAGGTATCCAAAATGCTTATCACTGGGAGAGGGATTGTGTATTCAATGTTAGGTCTCTGCAATCTTCTGCACCCCCTCTTAGTCAACCACAACCATCTACTGATAATATATGACAGTTAATTGTATAAGGATATGTAAATAACAAGGAACTACCTTGTGTGATTGACTCTGGCTCAACCATAAGTATTTTGCCTTTTAAAATTGTTAAATTGTTAAATGCTAAAGTTATAAATATTCCACCTGTTATTATTGGCCAAGCCAAAGGAACTGTTGTAATAGATAAAGCTTGTAATTTATTGTTTAAATTAGGTAATGTGCAACAAAATATTAGATTTTTGATATGTAATACAAATTTAGATTATGCTATACTAGGTTTAAAAGAATGCTGTAAGTTTAATTTAATTATTGACTGTGCTACATGTAGAGTATTACAAGGAGACCTTGTTTTAAATGAATCTAAGAACATATCCAGTGATAAATTAAGGTTACTTCATTTTAATGTTAACTATGATTATCAGAGAGTGCAACCCGATTATGGAAAGATCATATCTCCTCAATCCTTTGTTCCATCTAATGTTGATAATTCTAAATTAATTGGGGAAATAAATTCTATAGAAAATGAAACTTTAAGGGAAAGTATAAGGGATTATTTAGATATATTTTCTAAAAATAAATTTGATGTCGGGAGAATTAATATCGAACAGCAACGTATTTTTCTTAATTCTGACCTACCAATATCTCTGAGGCCATACAGAACTTCCCCTTTAGAAGAAAAAGAGATTTCGGATCAAATTCATTCACTATTAGATGCTGGTTTAATTAAAGAGAGCAATAGTCCCTATTCTGCCCCTGTTACATTAGTAATGAAAAGAGAAGAAGGTAAAAAAACTAGATTATGTGTTGACTATAGAAAATTAAATGCAATAATGAAAAATGACGCAGAACCCCTACCTCGTATCGATGGAATTTTAGATAAACTGAGTAGTGCGCAGTATTTTTCAACTTTAGATTTAGCCTCTGGCTACTGGCACATACCCATACATCCATCTGATACTGAAAAATTGGCTTTTGCTACCAACTTTGGGCTCTTTGAATGGTTAGTTCTGCCCTTCGGGATTAAATTAGGCCCCCCGATATTTAATAGAACCCTTAGAAGAATACTTACTAAATACAAAATAGACTTTGCTTGCCATTATTTTGATGATATCGTTATTTTTTCTTCCTCATTAGAAGAACATATGCAACATTTAAACCAAATATTTGAATTATGTAGACGCGAAAACATTAAACTTAAACTCTCTAAATGCAATTTTGTCCAAAATAAAATTAACTTCTTAGGATATACCATCCAGAATGGCACATTAACTCCTGCTAATGCTAATATTGAAGTAATAAAAAAACTAAAACCCCCTTCAAATGTAAAGGAACTTCAGAGATTCTTAGGATCTATCAATGTTTATCACAAGTTTATAGATAAATATGCCGAAATTCGAGTCCCTCTTAACAGATTACTCAGAAAAAATACACTATGGGAATGGAATACAGATTGTCAAAATTCTTTTCAAAAATTAAAAGATGCCTTAATAGCCAAACCTATCTTAAAAATTTATGACCCTAAGTTACCCCTCCATATGTTTGTTGATGCCTCACAGGTGGCAGTAGGTGCAGTCTTAAAACAACCTGATAGTAATAATTTTTTACATCCAATTGCTTATTACTCTAGAGGATTGAGAAGTTATGAGAAGAATTATTTTATTACCGAGTTAGAGTGTCTTGCCATCATTGACACCTTAGACAAATTCTATCATTATTTTCATGGTGTAAAATTTACCATTCATACTGATCATGCATCTCTTGTATGGTTAAAAAATACTAAACATTTGAGAGGCAGGTTATTTAGATGGTCTTTGAAGTTGAGCATGTTTGAATATAATATAGTTTACGAAAAGGGATCCACAAATGTCGAAGCCGACATGTTGTCGAGAAACCCAGTTTCACATTTTATTCAACCACTTACTTTTCTTCTGGACGTTAAAGAAATTATAGAGAGGCAGGAAAAAGATAATGTGTGTGGTAAAAATTATCTAAAGGAAAATGGACTTATGATAGTAAGAAAGAAAGGTTTTAGAAAAATAGTAGTCCCCATGTCTTTAAGGAGAAAAATACTAAATGTTGCTCATGAAAAATTTGGTCATCCTGGTATCTAAAAAATGTTAAATTTAATCTCCCCTAATTATTATTGGCCTGACATGACGCAAGATATAACCAATTTTGTAAAACATTGTGATATTTGTCAAAAGAATAAAAAACCCAGACAGAAAAAAATTTGGCTTATTACAAGCTATGCACACCACAGATCAACCTTTTGAATGTCTTTCTATTGATACTGTGGGAGGATTCAATTATTATAACTCCACCAAAAAATATCTACACATCATCATCGACCATGCTACTAGATATGTTTGGGCTTTCGCCTCAAAAAGTGTTACCACAGAAACTTATACTAATTGTCTAAACCAAGTTTTTAATATTCAAACACCACAACAATTATTCTGTTTTAATAAAATTCTTAATGTCCAGACCCATCAAAAAGTGTTAAGTGATAGAAATGCAGCCTTTACTTCATCTAGATTTAAAAAATTTCTGCGAAACCACAATATTAAGCAACGTTTAACCACATCACATCATCCTCAAACGAATGGCAAATGTGAGAGAGCGAACCAGACAATAGTTACTAGATTGAAGTGTAAAGTCAATTCTACCAACTCCAAAATTCCTTGGACAAAAATTTTGACAGAAGTAGTTAATGAGTATAACAATACCCCTCATTCTATCACTAAATTCCCTCCTGCTTACTTACTTTTTGGCCAATTACCCTATGATTCTCCTCTTCAACAAAATTATTACCCTCCTGTTCAAGAAGCCCTTAAACTTGCTAAAAAACGCACTGATGAATTCTATTGGAGAAGTAAAAAATATTATGATCGAAATTATCTAGAACCAAAATTTGAGATTGGAGATCTTGTAATTTATGAAGAGTTCCAATATCCTAATACCAGAAAACTTTCACAAGTCTTTAGTGGTCCTTATCAAATCCTTAATAAGTTATCTGATGTCAATTTTGAAATTGATAGACAAATTCAAAATAAACCTACTGAAATAGTACATGTATCAAAATTACGCCCTTATTATCCTCCTGATCAATTAAAATTATCCCATGAGAACCAACAACAAACTAATGTTAAATTTATAGTTTCGTCTTGATTTTAATATAATCCAAAAATAAACGAAATAAAATAAATTAATAATTAACTAATCAATTCTCTTCTGTATAACCGTGGTGTTCTTGATTGTGCACACGAGAGTGTCACTGTTGAAGTTTCCACTTGAGTCAACTTTTTATGCTGGCGTAATTTAGTTGATTTAAGTTAGGAGTTTCTGATACTGAATTGGATTAGATTAGAATAATAAATTAAACAGTATTAACTAAACTAATAAAATAAACTGGATTAAATTATATCTTAAACTAATCAAATATGATATCTTAATACTAATTGAGAATTGTCCAACCTTCCTTAATATGCTACAAGGTCCCATTTTTTCATTTCACAACTTATGTTTTCTTGTTTGACTGAAAGCAAGATAGTTACATAACCATCATCTACACAATAATGATTGTTTTCACGATTTTTTCTTATTTATTCCTTTTTTTTTGTATTATGTATTTTATTGAGTATATTTCATACCTCATTCACTACTATATGGATGAGATATTAATTATATACTTAAGAAAGTAATTAAAGAAAGAGTGTGATATTTTTGAATTATAATGCTTGTTATTGCTGAACTTATTGTTGAATATTATTATTATTAGTTATACTATTTATAATTTGATATTGAGATTAAATATTACTTGAATTTGAATACTACTTGAATTTGAATATGTTGAGATATATAAATTTTTACTTCTAGAAGTAAACAAGTAATAAAGTAGTAAAGGTAATGGAAGTTATAAAGGTAATAATGGTAATAGTAATTTTGATGTTGAGTAAAAAACTCTTATACTGCTTACATTACCTATTTGCCTTTTTAGGTAATTACCATTTGTCAGACAAACTATACCATAACAAAATACTCATTTCTCTTAAGTTTTTCTTAGCATTCCATTCAGGACTGAGTTTTTCAGACAAACATAAGTTTAATATTTGAAAATTAACTTATGATTATTGTTATTGTTAAGTATTATTATTTTAAAATTTTTATTGTTGATATTCTTCTTCTTCTTATTATTATTATTATTGTATTATTTGTGTTTTATTGTTGTTAATATTAATCTTAGTACTATTTTCGAGTTGTTGCTAGTAAATATAAAGCATTCAGATGAACTTTAATTCTGAAATAGACTTTCATAAGGAAGATCAGTAAGATCTAAAATTTGAAGGATTTTTCTCTTTCAATTTGTAAACTGTTCAGTTTGTGAGGTATGCAAATAACTTTTTTGGATGGACTATCACTCAGACGAGAACTGAACGACAAATTAAGCAACAATTCTACAAGCAATTTGCAACAAATTTTGTAAGATGATACTCTGGAAGTATGTTATCTATTATTTTAAAGTGTTACAATTCTTTTCTTATTTTGTTTAATATTTTCTAAAGCTTTTTATGTCATTGTTAACAAGATTAATATCTTGTAATTGTATTTTCATTAACAACTCCACCAATTCGCGTTATAGTTATTAAATTTAATGTTATTGGGCATTAATGAATAAATTTTGGAAATGTACTTATTTTGACTTCCTCCAGTTGACAAATTGTAATCCAAGTCCGTGTAACATTTCCCTTCAATGAACTTGCAGGTCATATGACCTACCGGTTCATTCGTCTTTTTGGGTGGGGGGATATGTAATAATAAAAAATTTTCGCCATTTTTCTTTAGTTAAATTATTCCAAATTCTTCAATTCTTTTTTCCCTCTCTTTTTAAAATATCTCTTAAATCTATTTTGTATTTTATTCCATAACTTAATCAAAATATTCTTTTATTTATCATTCTAAAAATCTTAATCTGTTAAAAGCTACACGTATTTATTAAAACCTTATTCTCTTAAATTGCAACACTGCCTCTAAACGCACCTGCCTAATTTCTTCTTTTGAGACATTTAATTTTTATTCTTTGGAACTTTTGTAATACCATTTTTATTTCTATTTAATTCATTCGGCATCCCATGATTCCAAGCGGTTTTCGCGCCCAAAGGCCTTTTTACCTTTTTAATTTGCCGCTTCTGTTAAAGAGTTTTAATCATACGTCAGAGACACGTCTTCGTGGCCTCATTTTTTCATCCATTAGCGAGAAAGCCCCGCCTTCTTTATCCTCCTAGCGCCCTCCGAACATGGATGCGTGTGGACCAGCTTGTTCGCGCGTTTTGTACCTTTGGGCCAAATTTTGAAGTATTTATACGGTTACACTGGCTTCGGAGACGGAATTTACACGAATTAGTGGTTGTCATCTAATTGCCGTCACTGGGGAGTCTACACTAATGCATCGGTAGTATGTTCTTCAAGTTCTGCTAATTCTTCAATATCTTCAAATGTGTTCAGTTTTTAATGAAGCGAAAGTTGGTGGAGTTGCTTTCATCTCTGTGATCACAATAAAGCCACTGCTCATCTATTAAGTTATTAAGTCTTCTTTTTAATGTTTTTGGGAAATTTCTTCTGGATTTCACTGCCTCTGCTCAATTTTTACGACTGCAAATACACTACGATTTCCGATGTGATATACTTCGAGATTTGTCTTCATGGTGAGTGATTCGAAGTGATGCCCTGTCCGGGTGTCATGACTACATTTCAATGATCTCGACTGCGCCTACCTCGATATGATTATCAGGTAATTTTAGTGGGTTCGGACTGAGATGTTCCGATTGTCTTGTGGAAAGAACGTTCAAGTCGACAGTAATAGCGATCGTCTATAATGTGCCAAATTTCGACAGGAATGTATCATATATATATATGTTAAAAGGGCACCAATGATATATATACATGCATATCTATCACTGGTGCCCAGCTAACATAAAAGTACCAAACAACATAAACAATGTAAAATATATTTTAAAATCCTTCTTTATTATGTAACAAACTCAATATACATTGAAAAACTACATATAAGTCAATTACAGTCAATCATACAAGTTAATATACTTTATTGATGGACATTATATTTACCGCAGTTCCTGCTTGACAAATTTGGAAGCAAAAATAGAACAAGTCCAAGGCCCGAATTCAAATTTCTTGCAGAAGATCACAAATGATAGCGACATACTAAACTGTAAAACTACACATAAGTGATCTCCTGAGAGCAATAAAATATACATATCCTGGCACCAGTAGTTTCACCAGACAATCTCCCTTGCACCGTTCATGGATTTTGAAAGTTTTAAAACTTTTTCTGAAAAAAAATTATGAAATTTTCCAACTGAAACCATTCTTTGTTGTGAAAGGGGGGGGGGGGTACAAAAATTCATGTAATGTACTACAGATTTATTATTAAAGAAAATTTCAAAAAATAAACATGTAATAAAACTTGAATACATAGCTTTATAAAGAGTTTGGTAATATAAAAAGTAACATAGCGAACAAATGAATTTTAGTAGCGTAGTACTTAAATAAAGAAGATAGTAATTTACGAATACATAAAAGAAACTTCTACAGTTATGAAGCAATGTAGAGAAACATTAAAAATATCTGAAAAATATTACATACCTTTGGTTTGTAAATCCCTTTTTTTATTTTAAATCTTCATCAAAATATTCATCTGTCGTCTGCTTCATCAAACTTCGTCCATTTTTTAAAATGGCGGAATAAACAATTATGAAGCACGCTGATTGGTTAAGTCTTATATTTTCACGCCTGAAACGCCAACGCTTAGACCACGCCACGCAGACCACAGAGACCTTCTTAAACCCTCTTATACCTGGACCTGACAGACCACGCAGACCTGATAGGCCTGATAAGCCATAGTGTAAACGCAGCATAACTGAATCTGAAATTTGATGAAAATCCGTGCATTAGTTCTTGAGATATAGTTATTGTGTTAATAATGAAAAAGTAGCATATCAACGCCACCTGTTGGGATATTTACACCAAAGCGTAAGCAGCATCCATTTATGTCAAGGTCTAACAGAATATGAAGTTTTATGAAATTTCGTGCATTCGTTCTTGAGATATACAGTGGTGGCCAAAAGTGTGGACATTTTTTGAAAGTTTCATGTTTTTCAACTTTGTGTGCTTGTACAATATATTAATTTTCACTTAAATACAAACGTTTATATATCAAATTGAAGGTAATTTAATGTAGAATTTAATAATAAAAACAGTATTACAATATCTGTATTACAAAAAAAGTTATGCAACTAATAGTAAGATGTAAGATCTATCTTAGATTTGCATTTTTTAAAAGTGATACTTACACAATCAATACTTAGTAGGATAACCCTTATTTTTTAAGACAGCTTCACAGCGTCTTTTCATCGAGTGAACGAGTGTTTGGAGTTCATCTTTCGTAATCACATGGTGCCAAGAATCAATTAAAGCTTCAATAAGTTGTCTTTTATTGGGTGGACATTTTTTTCGTACAAGAATTTTCAAACGTCGCCACAAATTTTCAATTGGATTGAGATCAGGGCTGTTTCCTGGCCATGGTAATATATCTATGCCTTTATTTTGAAACCATGCTTTGCATACTTTTGCTGTGTGGCATGGAGCTGAATCCTGCTGAAAAATAAATGGTGCGTTGTTGGGGAAGAGATCCCTGATGGAAGGTATCAATTTTGGTTCCAGGACAGTTTCGATATATTTTTTGGCATTCAGGATGCCATCAATCACTTGAATTCGGCCCACACCATCTGCAGACATACATGCCCAAATCATGACATTTGTTGGGTTTTTTTTTTTAGTTGCTTCAATGCAATCAGGATGAAGTGCTTCTCCTACTCTACGTCTCACGTATTTTCTACCATCACTACCAAAGAGCGATATTTTACTCTCATCGCTCCAGATTACTTGCTTCCATTGATTTTCTGACCATTTAATGTGTTCTTTTGCCCACTTAACTCGTTTTTCGCGTTGCTTTTGATTTAAATATGGTTTTTTTCCTTGGAATTCTAGCTTGTAGTCCAAATCCTGATAACCTTCTTCGTATTGTTCTTGAACTTACTGCAATACCCGCTGCATTCATTTCACATCTAATGGCATATGATGAAATTTTTCTATCTTGAAGGCATAGCCGTTTAATTTTTCTATCGGCAGTAGCACTTGTGCATTTTTTCCAGCCTGATTTGGCCTTATTTTCCACTGATTTCGTTTTTTCATAACGTAAACAGAACTTTCGTACACCAGAACAAGTCACTGAACCACCAACTTGTCTTGCAATTTCAGCATAAGAGAGGCCATTTTCTCTCAATATGACAATTCGGCTTCTTTTTGTAGATGTGCAATTAGTTCTTCTTGTTGATGACATTGTTTAAAATTAGTTTAATTAAAAAAAAGACTTTAAATATTATAAAAAAAAAACAGCAATACTCTATTTAATTGTACTAGTATGCAACATTCCGCAAAATATTTCCACAACAATAACTCTTTTACCATCCAAATAACCTAAACTATAGTTACAGACATTTAATTGATCCTCAGAACAGTGTTTGTGATTGGCTAGTATGCTTTTATTACAAAACACGTCCTTATTCAAAACGATTTGTGTTTGTTTGGTCTACTAAAATGAGCATAACTTTTTTTGTAATACAGATATTGTAATACTGTTTTTATTATTAAATTTTACATTAAATTACCTCCAATTGGATATATAAACGTTTGTATTTAAGTGAAAATTAATATATTCTACAAGCACACAAATTTGAAAAACATGAAACTTTCAAAAAATGTCCAAACTTTTGGTCACCACTGTAGCTATCGTAAAAATCATGAAAAAAGTGATATAGCAGCGCCACCTGTTGGATATCAGTATCTATTTATGTCAAGGTCTAACTGAATCTGAAATTTGATGAAAATTAGTGCATTAGTTCTTGAGATAGAGCTATTGCGGAAATCGCGAAAAATGCAGCATAGCAACGCCACCTATTTGGCGATTTTCATCAAAAACTAATCAGCACCAATTCATATCAGGGACAAGCTGAATATAAAGTTTTAATAAATTTCGTGCATTAGTTCTTGAGATAGAGCACCCACAAAATTTTTGTCACATACAGACAGACAGACAGACATTTTCTAAACACAGTCAAATCGTGTTCAGGACCTTCTAAAACGTATAAATCCGTCGAAAACCGGAAGTCGAAAATTTTCATGAATCCAATACTTTCTACTTATAAAGATAGAAGAAAGTAAAAAAGATGGTAGATAGGTTGTAAGGACATTTTTATTAGTTTATAAAGTAGCTGAAGGACCCTAGAACTATGTTTAAAAAGTTTTCAAGAGAAACGGATCATTTTTAAGAGTTGCACCAAGGGCCCCAAGAAGGAGATTAATATTCAAAATTAGTGGTTGCTGAGGTCTGAGAAATTATTTTGTCGTTCATGTAGTAGTTGGAGGATCTGAGAAGTTGTTAGAAAAAAAAAGTTAGTGAATCGGACGAATTTAAGGAAGCTATATTAGTGGGCCCAAAAGGGGCGAACTGAATGTTTTGAACCGGGCCCAAAGATAAAAACATATTAAAAGGTACTAGTACTTAGTGCTTTAGATCTTTAATTAGCCAAAATTAAGTTAAGCCGAAATTAAATTAAGCCGAAAACGAATGTGAATTAATCATTAGAATAAAACTTTTAGAAAATGTCCCAAAAATGAGGGAAATGCTGAACCCCTTGGAGGGCAAGCACGTGGTCTAAAAATGCTACATTTTGCGATGTTTTGACACCAGTAAATTTAAATAATGAATTTTTACCTTTTCAATCTGCAAAAAACAATAATAAATATTTTAATTTAATAATACTGGTGGCAAAGTTATATATTACAAAGTGGTATATATTATATACCGGTGCCCCTCAAGAGGTTAAAAAAGGCCCTAGGGTTTCAATAAAAACTAATTGGATGTGCCAATCCCAAAACTTTCTTCTATCTCACACAGATTTCGCATACACTAAAAAGAATCAGCACCCATTTATATCAAGGTCTAACTGAATCTAAAATTGTATAAAATTCCGTGCATTTATGATAAAATCATGTAAATCCTGCTAAATGCAGCATAGCAGCGCCACCTATTGGGAGATTTAGATCTAAACCTAATCAACAACTTATGTCAACGTGTAACAGAATTTGAAGTTGGATGAAAATCCGTGCTTTAGTTCTTGAGATATAGTTATCGTGATAATAATGAAAAAGTAGCATATCAGAACCACCTGTTGGAATATCTACACCAAAACGTAATCATTGTCTATTTATGTCAAGGACTAACTGAATCTGAAGTTTGATGAAAATAAGTGCATTAGTTCTTGAGATAGAGCTATTGCGGAAATCGTGAAAAATGCAACATAGCAGCGCCATCTGTTGGGAGATTTTCGCCAAAAACTAAGCAATGCCAATTTATATCAGGGACAAACTGAATATAAAGTTTTATTAAATTTCGTGCATTAGTTCTTGAGATAGAGCGCCCTCAATATTTTTGTCACATACAGTCATTTTCTAAAAACTGTCAAATCGTGTTCATGACCTTCTAAAACGTATAAATCCGTCGAAAACCGGAAGTCGAAAATTTTCATGAATCCAATACTTCTTGTAAAGATAGAAGAAAGTAATATGAGGGTGGTGGCCCAGGGAGAGGAGTCCAACACTCAACTTTAAAGTTATGCATTGATAGGATTACACAATTAGGGGGGGGGTGAAAATGCATAGCGCACAAAAAGTTCAAGAGCCCCGAACCGAACCCCAGGGTCTTAACTAAAATGTAGAAATAAGGGAATACTAAATGGAGAAAAGGCTCCAAAAATGAAGATCGGAAAAAAGGGGGCAAGTTATTAACAATTTTAGGCACAAAATCTTAAAGGGGCCTAGCGGGACCGGCTGTTTAAAAAATAAAAATCTTAGCCTCAGGTGCATCAGGACCTGCCTTGGACTATCTGCACACAAATTTTCAGACTGCTACGTGCGGTAGATTTCGCTAGCCATCGCACACAGACAGTTACATACACAGAGAGAGAGACATAAAATTTTCTTTTATTAGTATAGATATCTTATACATATGATTAATCACATTGTGCATTAAAATTCAATTAAATTTTCTTATGCATATGAAGTCAATCCATTGTGTTATGTACTATTTAATGTATTCAAAAATACGGCTAAAGATTTCTAATAAAGTACTTTATCCCTTTAAATAGTTATTCATATTCTAATTTGTCTTTCACCTTTCCTATTTAACTGTGCCTCTTGTGGTGACTCACTGTACCCCCAGTCAAGGAGTTACACATTTTAAGCTTTGAAAACTATTTTTAATTTATTCTATCTTTACAGAAAGAAAGTGTTCCTTTCGTGAAAATTTTCGACTTCCGGTTTTTGACGGATTTATACGTTTTAGAAGGTCCTGAACACGAATTGACTGTTTTTAGAAAATGTCTGTCTGTTAGCCTGTCTGTCTGTGTGTCGGTATATGACAAAAATTTTGTGGGCGCTCTATCTCAAGAACTATTGCACGGAATTTAATAAAACTTTACATTCTATATTAGAACTTGAGGTGCTGTTTAGTTTCGGTGTAAATCGCGCAACAGGTGGCGCTGCTATGCTGCATTATTCACGATTTTCAAGATAGCTGTATCTCAAGAACTAATGCACGGTTTTTAATCAAACGTCAGATTCAGTTAGACGTTGACAAAAGTTGTTGCTTATTAGGTTTCAGTGTAAATCTCCCAACAGGTGGCTCTTCTATACTGCATTTTTCAGGATTTGCACGATTTTAGCGATAGTCATAAATCAAGACCTAACTCACGGAATTTAATAAAACTTCAGCTTTAGTTAGACCTTAATATAAATTGGTGCTGATTCGTTTTTGGTGTAAATCTACCAATAGGTGGCGCTGCTATACTGCATTTTTCAGGATTTGCACGATTTTAGCGACAGTCATATATCAAGAACTAATGTGCGGAATTTAATAAAACTTTAGCTTTAGTTAGACCTAACTATAAATTGGTGCTGATTAGTTTTTGGTGTAAATGACCCAACAGGAGGCGCTGCTATGCTACATTTTCAAGATTTTCGCAATAGTTCTATCTCAAAAACTAATGCATGGATTTTCATCCAACTTCAGATTCAGTTAAACGTTAAGATGAATTGGTGCTGATTAGGCTTTCGTGCAAATCATATAACAGGTGGCTCTGCTATTCTGCATTTTCGGATTATAAAATACATAATTAAAAAAATTACACTTTTTGAATTCATTATATCATATATTCTAATGCGAGCAAATCTTGTGTGTGTGTGCGTGTGTTGTTATATATATATATATATATATATATATATATATATATATGCAAATTTTATCTTAAAAACGGCTCTAACGATTTTGTATCCTACCATTTTGTGGCACCAGAAAACCATTGGGCTAGGTCACGTGTTCGAGAAAATTCTATTAGTGGTTCGTTTTGGGTCATCATGAGTCAGGGTCAAGCTAATTGTATCTAAAAAACGGTTCAAACGTTTTTGACTAAATTTTGTATCCTACCATTTTCGGACACGAGAAAACTATTGGGGTGGGTCACATGTTCGAAAACTTTCGATTAGTGGGTTATTTGGGGGTCAACGCGGGTCAAGTTAATTTTATCTAAAAAACGGCTCTAATGATTTTGATTAAATCTTGTATCCTACGAGTTTCGGGCACGAGAGAATCATTGGGATACGTCACATGTCCGAGAAAATTCGCTTAGTGGGTTATTTTTGGGTCAGTATGAGTAAAGCTAATTTTATCTAAAAAACGGCTCAGACTATTTAGTCTAATTTTTGCATCCTATGGTTTTCGGACACGGGAAGACTTTCGGGCTAGGTCACATGTTCGAAAAAATTGGATTAGTGGGTTATTTTGGTCATGGGTCATTAAATGCCAAGCTATTTTTATCTTAAAAACGGCTCAGACGATTTTATCTAAATTTTGTATCCCACGGTTTTGGGGCACGAGAAAATCATTCAGCTAGGTCACATTTTCGAGAAATTTCGATTATTGGCCATTTTGGTCATAGGTCATTATGGGTCAAGCTATTTTTATCTTAAAAACGGCGCAGACGATTTGAAGAAAATTTTGTATCATATGGTTTTTGGACACGAGAAAATTCGACTAGTGGGTCATCTTGGGTCACCATCGGTCAGGGTCAAACTAATTGTATCCAAAAAACGGTTCAAAAGATTTTGACTAAATTTTGTATCCTACAATTTGCGGGCACGAGAAGACCATTGGGCTTGGTCACTTGTTCGAGAACTTTCGATTAGTGGGTCATTTTTGGGTCAAGTTAATTTTATCTAAAAAACGTTTCTAACGATTTTGATTAAATTTTGTATCCTCGAGTTTCGGGCTCGAGAAAATCATTTGGCTTGGTGACATGTCCGAGAAAATTTGATTAGTGGGCCATTTTTGGGTCACCGTGGGTCAAGCTAATGGTTTTGGGACATCCTATGGTTTTGGGACAGGAGAAGACTATTGGGCTAGGTCACATGGTCGAGAAAATTCGATTAGTGGGTTCATTTTGGTCATGGGTCATTATGGGTCAAACTATTTTTAACTTAAAAACGGCTCAGACGATTCGAACTAAATTTTGTGTCCTACGCTTTTTGGGCATGTAAAAATCATTGGGTTAGGTCACATGCTCGAGAAAATCCGATTAGTGGGTCATTTTTGGGTCACTGTGGGTCAAGCTAATTTTATCTAAAAAACGGCTCAGACTATTTTGACTAAATTTTATATCCTACGGGTTTCGGGCACGAGAAGACAATTGGGCTTGGTCACATGTTCGAGAAAATTTGATTAGTGGGTCATTTTTGTCATGGGTTGAACTCAAAGCTAATTTTGATCAAGCATAGCTCGGACTTCCCTGCTCGTATATTCTAATACGAGCAAATCTTGTATGTGGTTATATATTCAAATTTTATCTTAAAAACGGCTCTAACGATTTTGACGAAATTTTGTATCCTACCATTTTGGGGCAACAGAAAACCATTGGGCTAGGTCGCATGTTCGAGAAAATTCGATTAGTGGATCATTTTGGTCACCATGGGTCAATGTCATGCTAACTGTATCTAAAAAATGGTTCATACGATTTTGACTAAATTTTGTATCCTACCATTTTCGGGCACGAGAAGACTATTGGCTGGGTCACATGTTCATGAACTTTCGATTAGTCGGTCATTTTTGGGTCAACGCGGGTCAAGTTAATTTTATCTAAAAAACGGCTCTAACGATTTTGATTAAATTTTGTATGTTACGAGTTTCGGGCACAAGAAAAACATTGGGGTAGGTCACATGTCCGATAAAATTCGATTAGTGGGTCATTTTTGGGTCACTGTTTGTCAAGCTAATTTTATCTAAAAAACAGTTCAGACTATTTAGACTAAATTTTGCATCCTACTGTTTTCGGGCACGAGAAGACTGTTAGACTAGGTCACATGTTCGAGAAAATTCGATTAGTGGGTCATTATGGGTCAAGCTAATTTTATCTAAAACACGGCTCTGACTATTTGGACTAAATTTTGCATTCGATGGTTTTCGGGCACGAAAAGACTGTTGGGCTAGGTCACATGTTCGAAAAAATTCGATTAGTGGGTCATTTTGGTCATGGGTCATTATGGGTCAAGCTATTTTTATCTTAAAAACGGATCAGAGGATTTGAACTTAATTTAGAATTCTACAGCTTTGGGGGACGAGAAGACTATTGCCACATAGAAAATGGGCTAGGTCACATGTTCGAGAAATTTCGATTGTGGATCATTTTGAACATGGGTCATTATGGGTCAAGCTATTTTTATCTTAAAAATGGCTCAGACGATTTGCACTAAATTTTGTATCCTACGGTTTTTGGGCACGAGAAAATCATTGGGATCGGTTACATATAGGTCATTTTGGGTCATCGTGGGTCAAGATCAAGCTAATTGTATCTAAAAAATGGCTCAGACTATTTTGACTAAATTTTATAGCCTACGGGTTTCGGGCACGAGAAGACAATTGGACTTGGTCACATGTTCGAGAAAATTTGATTAAAGGTTCATTTTGGTCATCAGTCATGATATTTGAACTCAAAGCTAATTTTGACCGAGCATAGCTCGATCTTCCCTGCTCGTTTTAACATGCATGAGATAGAAGAAAGTTTTGAGATTGGCACATCCAACTAATTCCTTAAAAGCACTATTACAATTTATGTATTCAGAAATTAATAAATGAAGGTATAGGTACATTCAAGATTTTTTTTTTAATGTAAATTGATATGTAAATTTTGGAACAAAAAAAAAACTTCAAGAATGTTCCTATGTGGCAAAGCTTCAAATATGACAGCAACTTTCACATTACTTAGTGTAAAATACCTGCATGTTTTCGACGGATTTATATGCTATAACCATTATACGCTAACCATAGGGTTGCTTTTCCCATCTTTTCCGTTTACTATGTTTTGATATTTTAAAATGATGATCCATATTTTCTATGAATTATTTAACAGAAATCTATTTTCAGAAGCTTGAAATTCGTCGGTACCATTCCGAACTATCGAATGTGAAAAAATGCATTTTTCATATTTTATGCCAATCTTTTATATTGTGTATGACGCGTACGTTGCCAAATCGTCACTTTTCTAGCTTAATTAGAACTTACTTGAAACTTAGAAAATGCAAATTTCAAACTATCGAATTTGCACATTTTTTCAAAAAATTACCATGTCAAAGTGTCGAATACGGCAAATTCGATACTTCGCCGTAAATTTTTGTATTTTTTTTACTTTTTTAACCATTTGTACCATGTCAAACTATCGAATTTGAAAATAGTCACTTTGTAGGAAGGCAAAGATCTAAAACTTTTAATTATGGATTCAAAATTAACAGAATTGACGCATGTTTTTTATGTTAGTATAGAATGTTTTCTACTAAAAATGGAATGTGTAGCATTAATAGTTCATCTACAGGGACACTCAAAATAATACTTTTACATTACCCTCAATTGGGGAAAAAACGTTCGCGGTGTATTTTAATGATGTTAATCTATTTCATCAATATAGAAATTGACATGCATATCTAAAGTGCATTAAAACATTTTTCATTTAGAAGATAGTATGCAAATCATTTATCATTTATTTACAGGGCCACTCAAAAGAATTCGGTTACGTAATGGCGTACGGGAAAATGTTTGAAGCGTAATTTAATAATGTTACAATACTATTTCAAACAAAATGAAATTGATTGGCTATGTATGATAATTTCAGAATGTGTGTTTTAAACAGTGTTATGTGTTTTTTGCCTGAATTAAATTTTATCATATTATGTGACGCGTATAAAAATCTGCAGATAACATACAAGACTGTACAAAAGAATTAGAGTAAACTTTCGTCTATTGACGGAAATTTCTGAACTGTGTTATGCGTTTTAAAATTAAACTAAATTTTCAAACACTATCTAGAAGATATACAAATCTACAGATCATATACAGGGCTTCACAAACGAATTCGATTATTTTTCCGTCTATAGACGGTAATTGCTAGACGGTTATCATTTTATAATAATGCCTTTTACTAAATTATTTACTTAAATATCTTCTCTCACCATATTAAATGTTGAAGTTTCGTTAGAGTAATCTGGAAGCGTTGGAAAATGGTTCATAATCTATGATTGAGGCATGATGTTTTTTTTTTCTTATTTACATTTTTAGTACGATTTCTTTAATCGTGACAACTCGGTAATTTAATTTTTTTTTCTGCTGGTTTTTGTTTTAAGAAACTTTAATTCTAGAATACACTTGTATTTCATCAAATTTAAAATCGTCTGCGGTAGTTAGTAACTTATTTCTTAAATCTGGTTGAGTTAGTTAAATTTTATTCCAATCATTTCTATCCTCTGTAATGTAACGAAAATGGCAAAACGGATTTTATTAAAAAAATATCAAGAAGAAATTAACATTGGAATTAAAGACGTCTGTATATCGAGTTCGCCGTCGTCATCTCGACTCCGAGATAAAAACGATATCCTCTTTTTTAACACAGGTATTTATTCTGTTTTTAATATTCTGCTATTCAGCGTAATTAATTTGAATTCGAATGTTGTTTTAATTTTGTATATTGTGTCTTCTTTATTTAGATTGGAATATTCACCCTGTACTCGATTTAAATTTGATTAGACCATCCCCTTCAACACTGATATCCAATGCGGAGAATGAAAAAAGTAAACAATTCCTTTATTTATTTATCTTGCTATGTTTTGTATTCTTCGAATACTAATAATATTTTACGTTTATTTTAGGTATTGAAAACTGCAAATTATCTAACGTTGGAGAAAAGTACAGAAATATTAATAGTTTTGATGTTACTTTTAAAGCAGCTGAAAAAAATTTTACAGATCAACAGGCTTCAAACTTTTCTTTGCATAATGGTAAGTGGCTCATTAAGCCAGACAAACGTTTATTTATAAATTTAACGCGTTTTTCTTGATTTTATCATTTTTTCTGTTAGATTTATATCCAACCTCATCTGATAACACTGATTTAGACCCAACATTTTCTCCAAGTCACACCACTGAATCAGATGGCAGCTATATCGACCAAGGTATTATTTAATTAATTTTAATTGTATATTGTTTTTTATGGCTCAGACAGTAATCTTTTTATTATTGCTAGGTTTTATTAACCATTGGGAAAAGGCTTGATACTTTCGGTTGAGAATGGACCAAATGATGTACGCACTTTACTCTTTAAACCGTTTTTAATGAAATTCTGTAACTTTAGAAGAATTTTTTAAGCGTTTTTAACGAAATTGTGTAATTTTAGAAGAATTTTTTAAGCGTTTTTAACGAAATTCTATAACTTTAGATGAATTTTTCTCTGAATAGTCAATAGAAATGCATAAAATCGTTACAAAAATTTTAAAGTTACAAAAAGGATAGATGCAAATTATCAGATATGAAAAAAAGCCGAATTCAAAAATTGACGTCGAATGAGAAATCGTCTTATGAAGTAAAAAATGTGGTCTTCAACTTTAATTTCCTCAAAATACTTTTAGCTCAGATATCATTCTAAACAACAGTTAAAGCAATACTTAAATTTTTCTTAGGGGATGGTCTACAAATAGAAATTGTACCAAACTTTAAAAATGTCAATGCTAACACCTAAAATTGGCATCCTATTTCAATATTTCGGTTTATTCGACCTTCGGATACCAAACGGGAAGTCAGTAGATAGGAAATGGGATTTCTGCGTCAGCAGCAGGCGATGGTGGCGGTAATACCGCCTTCTGCCGAGATCATACTATAGTAGGTCGTTAGAATAGCTAGCGTGGGGAAGCTATGTTATAGTAGGGTGGGGCGAATAGTCTGCTATAAGACGGGAAGGGGGGGGGGTATTTTAGGAGGGCTAAATTAATAAAATTTTTAAATGTCTTATAGTACGAGGTAACGGTTAGGGTAGAGACTGAACACTGCCCCGCTATCCCTCTGTATTTTCCCAATGGTCGTTGTAAATTGTTAAATTAGAATTTTTCTACTATTTCTTGGCTCAATTAAACACACAATTAAACGCTTAATTAAACACACTCTTACAATACATTTAAATGAAAACTTGACTTCTAAAACAAAAACAATTTAACAACAGAATTTCATTAATTTATATTAAAATGACGACAAAGGTATTTTCTGATTTGATTCTCTGCCTGCAAACGAAATGCCTGTCCTTTACCATGGTTTTTGGGAAATAAAAATAATTAATGATAGACGTTTTATTTTTTTGACACTGAATTTCATAAAAGCACGTAGATTAAGCAATTACCTGTCCAAAAATGCAATCTTTACTTTTTTCTGTGCATTAGTTCAGCTGTAGGTTGTTTGGGAAAAAAATTGACGAAGAAAAAAGTGATCATTATAAGTAATTCGACATTATTTTAAAAAATATATATCTCTGTTTATATATCACTCATGATGAGGAGTTTGATCTCAAATTGAAGAATTTCTTCATCAGATTTCATCAAATTCTTCTAATTTTCGGGGTTTTTTTTTATATGTGATATTTTAATCTGGCATGTTTGGTCGATTTAACATTCAAAATTTGTTTCCTGTAAGAAAACAGAACCGGTCTGTTGTCTTGTTCTTGGCGTTTATTTGTATGGCTGGCTTACTATTTTTTGTTAGCTTGGCTTGACAGAACGCCCGTCCTGCTTGATTAATAAGATTCTATTTTGACTTGTAATTTTATCACAATGCTCACAGGACAAAAATATCCCGTCCGTTTATACCTTCGTTACAGTATATTAAATAGGGGATGTATTGCAGGCTTCCCGCATTACATAAGGTAAAGCTAGGAGAGTCTGCGCGCAATTCAAAAGAATAGCAATAAAAAATCTAAATATTAATTTTTTGCTAAACTATTCATGAATAATTTTTACGTCATTTGTTTTTTATGCATTTCCATTGCTATTTTGTTGTTATGTTGCAATTTAATAGAACAGTTGTAATAAAACCAAGAAAGTTATTTTGCGCAATCTGTCCTTACAGGGTTGGTGTGATTGCGCACATGGGTACGAGAGATTGTTACTAATAATAACTACAATTAAATTGTTAACAATAATAATTACACTTAAATGACATTGCTGTAAGGTTTTTGTGAACAAAGTTTATTGTATTGGGAGTGAATATTTCAACCTAATGCTTAAAGATTCAGAAAAAGGAAATAATTTTAAAAATGATTAAAAAATTTTAATTAAAGGAAAAAAAATAAAGAATCTGAAAAAGCAAGTCCAGATAAGATTACAAAATAAAATTATGTAACTTAATAACACGTTTAACTTAAAATTAGTCCATTTTTATTTTTCAATTTTTATGCAAATTTACCAATAAGCTGCGTAATCGCTCCTAGCATTTAAACTAATGGGAACAATGCGCCATCTCTCCTAAGTAGCAGATACGCAAACCCTCCAATTTTGGTAGGAGAGATTGCGCGGCCTTTTATTTAACCATGGCCGCTACTAAAACTGTTAGGGGAACCGTCGGTAGCGTAATAAATTTTCTTATTTTTATAAATAGTTAAATCAGTCTTCAAATTTAATATACATTTTCATCTTTTGATATGTTAAAGAAGTTTGTTCAGCTTACCTGAGATTTTCCTTTATGCGCTGAATATACCCACAGTAGTAATCCAAAGTGTTGTAGCGATATTTATCTGATCCATTGATTCACTTATATTGGAAGAATAATAAATAGTATTAGTAGAAAATGACAATTGTGTAAAATAAACAGAAGATTCATTTTCCTTTGAATATAATATAATTCTTGGCTAGATGTACATGTTTTAAGTCGCGTTTGGAGGCTGCGTATAAGTGCTCCAATTTTACATTATATTAAATATATTTACATCATATATGTACAAGAGCGTCTTAACTGCTCAGAAACATTTTGGAAACTGAAGGGAATGTTTTTAAGTTCTGTGCACACGCGCGGGATAAGACAGCTGTAGTTTGAAGGAGGGAGGTCTGCAGAGTTTCTCCAATTAGTTAGTTTCGACAGTCTCTGGTTTTGTTCACTATGTTTTTCAGCTGCGGCACTTGAAGTACTTATTGGTAATTGGGGTCTGGTTTTTAACATGTTCTTATTTCAATCGTTCGCTGCACGTGGAGATTATTCACTGCATAAAAAAGGTTTCTCCGTCAAAAACGAACCGTTGATGTTCACATTGTTAGTCTAGAATAGTAGCTAATGAGAAATCGTTTAAGTTTAAAATATTTTGTACTATTGACATTGTATAGAAATTCTGATGAACAGCTATGAAAATTCAAGCACTTACTTTGGGAAAACAAAACAAAATAGCAATACTTTATCTTAGACGCTCAAAGCAATCAACGTGCACTTTCAAATAGACACTCCACTACTGTTGTTCTACAAATACCTGGAGTCTCTGCGCTCTCACTCTACTCCTTCCCCCCGAACCTTTATGTGCGCAATCTCTCCGACTGCGTCATCTCTCCTGTCTTTACCTTAACATAGGTGAAAATCATTTTTTTTTTAACTCTAGTAGATTTTTTTATATTTAATTTATATATTATACATAAGGTAAAGCTAGGATAGTCTGCCCACAATTCAAAAGAATAGCAATAAAACGTCTAAATATTAATTTTTTGCTAAACCATTCATGAATATTATTTACTTCATTTGTTTTTTATGCATTTCCATTGCTATTTTGTTTTTATGTTGCAATTTAATAGAACAGTTGTAATAAAACCAAGAAAGTTATTTTGCGCAATCTGTCCTTACAGGGTTGGTGTGATTGCGCACATGGGTAGGAGAGATTGTTACTAATAATAACTACAATTAAATTGTTAACAATAATAATTACACTTAAATGACATTGCTGTAAGGTTTTTGTGAACAAATATTATTGTATTAGGAGTGAATATTTCAACCTAATGATTAAAGAATCAGAAAAAGAAAATAATTTAAAAAACGATTAAAAAATTTTAATTAAAGGAAAAAAAATTAAAGAATATGAAAAAGCAAGTCCAGATAAGATTACAAAATAAAATTATGTTACTTGATAACACGTTTAACTTAAAATTAGTCCATTTTCCATTTTTTATTTTTTTTATGCAAATTTACCAATAAGCTGCGTAATCTCTCCTAGCATTGAAACTAATGGGAACACCGCGCCATCTCTCCTAAGTAGCAGATGCGCAAACTCTCCAATTTCGGTAGGAGAGATTACGCGGCCTTTTATTTAAACATGACCTCTTCTAAAACGAACCGTTGATGTTCACATTTTTAGTCTAGATTAGTAGCTTATGAGAAATCGTTTAAGTTTAAAATATTTTGTACTACTGACATTGTATGGAAATTCTGATGAATAGCTATGAAAATTCAAGCACTTACTTTGGGAAAAGAAAACAAAATAGCAATGCCTTATCTTAGACGCTCAAAACAATCAACGTGCACTTTCAAGTAGACACTCCACTACTGGTGTTGTACAACTACCTGGAGTCGCTGCGCGCTCACTCTACCCCTTCAACCCGAACCTCTATGTGCGCAATCTCTCCGACTGCGTCATCACTCCTGGCTTTACCTTATATATATATTACATACACAATACGAAAATACATTTTTATATAAAGAATATTAATTATGTATTCAAAGAAATTTTTGTAATTTATTAAAACTGATACTTTCGTATTAGCCGCATGCCCGAATTTAATAGCCAAATAAATCACCAAATGTTACATTAGACATTAATTAGACTACTTAGACCTACTTACTTAGACTACTTACATTAGACATTATTTTTAGAGCCATAAAAAATGGAGAGAGTTTTCAGACACAGTTTTAGATACAGTTTTCAAATAAATTGTAGTTAAAAGAATATTTTTTCGCCTATTCGACGTTATAAAAATTGAAAATGTTCTGTGCCTAGAAGTTAAAAAAAAAGTAGTAAAATCAGCATTTATTGATCCGTTGTTGCCACTGTCAATATGACGCCAGTGTTACTCACGGATATATCTTTGCTCTATAATATAAAATTTTCTTAATGTTCAAACGAAAATTCGAGTTCGGCTTAATCTCTTTTCTCGTTTTCTTTATGTATAATATTAAATACTCTACAGTATGTTTCAAAAGTGTCTTGACATTTTCATGTAAAAACGTTTTATAATGATTCCTTTGTTTCTCAGGTTATTTAAGAAATGTATAAAGGTACATTCCTAAGTTGAATGTGTGGATGGGAATAACTAAAACAAAGATCTATGGACCTTTTATTTTCTCGGAGCCAACAGTTACAGGAAACATCGACCTTGATATGCTGCAATTTTTTTTTCAGCCACAATTAGAAAGTGATGGTATTGTTTTCTAGCAAGACACTGCACCATCCCATTTCGCATGAATTGTTCAAGACAACCTGGATGAACAATTCCCCGATAGGTGGATAGGTCGCGGTTGTGGGCGCCGCGGTCTCCTGACTTAACATCCCTTAGACTTTTTTGTGTGGGAGTTCATAGAGTCGAAGTGTACGCAGTGAAGATCCACACAATTGAAAAAATAAATTAACGAATAACTGACGCAGCAGCACAAATAACACCACATATGCTAGCAGATGCTTTTCGCGTCACCCATGAAAGATGGAGCCTAGGCTTAGACTTACAGGGCAACCACATTGAAATGTATTGATTATACCTTGTACTTCTTATTTGTACTAACAAGTTCTTTATTAAAAGCACTTTGAAGGAAAATGCCAAGAAACTTTTGAAACACCCTGTAAATGATTGCTGTTTTCATTATTATAATTATTAATTTTTATGTTTTTTTAGGAGCTGAAAAATCTAAAATCACAATTCATAAGAAAAAGAAACCCACGAAGGTTATAAGTAAAAAAAAAGTTCATTTCCGTTCAGAACTAGACCATTTCCAGGCTGCAAAATGTGTGAAAAACATTGGTTTAGAACATACTTTTAGCTCTTCCGCCAACAAAAATAACAAGGAATGCTGTCCTGCTACAAATAGCTGTAGTTCACATGATTCTACGTTAGATGAAATTATCGAGCCTGTGAAACGGTACAAGTCCAATCCCCATAAATGGAGAAAAAATGTAAATAAAGCCAAAAGATTAAAAGGTGCAGCATATGAAACTGAAAACCATAAAATAATTCCTGCCAAACCAATGAGAAGACCTACTTGCATAAATAATAGAAAACATCAATGTTGTGCAAAATTTCCAGAAGAAAAAAGAAAGATTATATTTGATAATTTTCATTCCCTTGACTCATTACACAAGCAAAGAGAATTCTTTGTTAGGCACATCACTCGGAAAAAACCGAAAAGACATAGTAGTGAAATATCTAGAAAAGAATTCACAAAAACATACACATTTACTTATGGCAACGAGAAACACATTGTTTGTAGAGCCTTTTTTCTAGCTACCCTTGGTATTAGTGAGGGACTAATTAAGGGAGCATTTAAAAAAATTAACAAGACTGGTGTCATAGAGTCTGATAATAGAGGGGGGTGCAGAAGAAAAAAAATCCAGGAAGTAACCCACGGATCAACTTGAATGATGGTGAAGATTATGTGAAACAGCACATCCTTTCATTTCCTGCTGTGGAGTCACATTATTGCCGCAAATCAACTGATTTTAGATTTTTTGATGCAAATTTAAATATAAATATCATGTATCGACTGTATAAGGTAAAATGTAAAGCAGAAGGCAGAAAAGAACGATGTTATGAATCATATAGGAAAACATTTAAATCCTTCAAATTAAAATTCCACCAGCCCAAAAAAGATTTATGTAAAGTATGTGCCACTTTTGAGGCGAGCTCAGAGGCGGAGAAAAATACAAACAGAGAAGAATTTGATCGACATCAAGAAAGAAAAGAAGCCGCAAGAATGAAAAGGAACGAAGACAAACTCTCCGTTTTAGGAAGTGAAAAAGTACTGGCTTTCAATTTTGATCTGCAGTCAGTTTTATCAACTCCAAAAGGAGCTGCAGGACCTTTTTTCTATGTTCGAAAATTGGCCATCTATAATTTAACTATTTATAATTTGGAAGATTCGAGTGTTCAATGCTATATGTGGGATGAAACCGAAGGAAGAAGAGGCAGCATTGAAATTTCATCTTGCATATTCAATTACATTATGGCCCATCCAGAAATAGAGCACGTAAAAATGATGTCGGACAGCTGTAGTGGCCAGCAAAAAAAATTCCATTTTTCTGCTATGTGTCTTCATGCTGTCAAAGTACACCCAACGTTATCCACCATAGATCACGTTTATTTTGAGCCCGGGCACTCGTACATGGAATGCGATTCCATTCACTCAAAAATAGAGAAAAAAGCAAAAAATACTCCTATATATACACCTGAAGAATGGGCACAGCTTGTGAGAATGGCTCGCACGAAACCTAGTCCTTATAATGTTATTAGATTACTTCATGATGACTTTCTCAATTTTAATTCACATGAGGCAAAATTTGAAATAGAAAAGCAACATCAAAAAAAGACCAAAAAAAATGGAGACAGTAATGAGGAAAAAGAAATAAACAATCACAGAGAAAATGAGCAGACATATAAATTTAGTGACGCTGTTTGGTTTCAGTACCGAAAAAGCAACGAAAACAAAATATTTATGAAAACACGAATACAAGATGAAAATTTCATTGAATTATACATTAAAAAACGAAAAGGAAAACTAAATAGCAAACCAGTCAAACCATACCAGCAACGTCTACCAATTTCAAACGAAAAGAAAAAAGATCTTTTGCTGTTATGCACCCACAATTTAATACCAAGATCCTATCACGATTTCTACAATTTACTACCAACTTCTTCCACTGCACGCGATAATTTAGCAGAACCTGATTGGAGTGACATTGAAGAAGAAATTGATTAAGATTAATTTAGTTGATAGAACTGAAGATAGAATTGAATCTCCCAATTCAAGTTAATATTAATTTTTGCTACATTTTATAAAACTTATGTAACGTTTGAAAATAAATTATTTTGTTCTATTAAATTAGTATTTACTTACAAATAATTCACTAAGGAAAACTGTTATGCGTTTGATAGTGAATATGTAAATATAAATAAAATACTAAAAAAACAATTCAAACTATCGTGTATGGCACAATCGCTACTTTGATGCAGGGAACCTTGAAAAAGTACATAACAGCTTAGTGATTCAACTAACGAATGTATTCTTTGTCGATTAAAACAATGAAATTGTAAATTTCGGTGTCAATATTAAATAGTACAGATTAGGAAAACTATAACAATCAACAACTTCAGCATTCCACTGATGTTGAATCCACAATAAAAACATTTTCTCGCTCTCCACACAAAAGTTTTAATATTCTTATTCGATAGTTTGACATAGTAGTGTCGCATTTCACTATAAAATTTAAATTGTTATATATATTATATTGTTATATTAATTGATTATACAATTAGTCATGTTAATTTATATAATTATTGATGATTAATTTTCAAAAAAACATCAAACTGATTGATCGGAAATTGGTGCAAATGTACAACTTTATGTACAGTGAATTGAGTTTAAAAATGCTGCTCTGTCAAAAAATAAAGAAAAAACATACGTCAACAACAGACTATGAAACGCTTTCTAACGCATCCAGAACACTGTAAGGAACACTATTTAAAAAAGGCAAAAGAAGATATCAAAGTGAAACCGCGATTTCGGAAATTAATGTCCATATCCGGAAAAGTATTCGAAATCTTTTGATTATCCTTACACGCGATCAATAGATATGTAGCTTAGTTACAAAATGCATAGCACAGTCAAAAATTTACCTTCACCAATTTCTATAATTAAACGGAAGTGTACTCAAATTATTTTGTAGAGACTTGTTTATTATCTGCAACTTTATGTACAGTACACATCATGTAGCTTACTGTACTGTACTAAGGCAAAATTTAATTCAGGTGAAAGACGCTTAACACTATTAAAAACACACTTCCAGAAATTACCATTTATAGCCGACAATATATCCAGTTCTTTGCGTAGCGCTGTATATTATGAATTTATTTATATACTACGAATTACTAAATATAATTTGGCCCGAAATAGCATAACTTAACTAAAAAATACTTTTAAGGCATACCCACCCATACAGAGTAATGCTTACAAATTCTTTTGTGTAGCCCTGTATATGATCCACAGAATTGCTATAAGCCACGTAGTATGCAAATAGGTCAACTTAAAAACGCATACCATAACTTAAAACGCACTTCCAGCAATTACCGCTAATATAGAGCACTATAATCTATATCTCTCGTGTATACCAGTAAATAAACGATAACTGTCATGCCTTGTCATATTGCACAGTTAGCATTTTGTAGTGAACTTCAGTAATGCGTATAATTTCATCATGTTTCAAATAGTGTAACATTATAAATATACGCTTCAAACAATTTTGCACCGTATATTATTATGTAAACTGATTTTTTTGAGTGATCTTGTAAATAAATGATAAATGATTTGCACAACATATTCTACATAAAAAATATTTTAATGCACTTTATAAGTGCATATCAATTTCATTATAGTTGAAATAGTGTAACATCATTAAAATACACCGCAAACTTCTTTTTCCCCATTGAGCGTAATGTAATAGAATTCCTTTCATTTCCCCTGTAAATCAACTAACAAGAACAAAAAATAATTCGTCAAGCATACATTATGAAACGTTTTACAACACATCCAGAAAACGTTAACGAAACTTCGCCGTTAAATAAGGTGAAAGAAGATACGTAATTGAACAGTTTAGAACACATTTAACACATTGAAATATCCAGTGTTCAAAAATACCTTCCATTGTCAAAAAGGTAATCGAATTTTTTTGTGCAGCCCTGTATATGATTTATAGATGTGGATATTTAATACATGGAGGATGAAATATAGTTCAGTTAGAAAATTCACATTTAGCAATTTTCGCGAATCGATTGAAATCACTCGAAATATTTTGTGCAGCCCTGTAGATTATCTGAAGTCTTTTGTACACACCACATATTAAGCTAAAATGCAACTTAAAACTCACTCGCAGCATTTACCAACCGTAAATGACAATGTATATTTTCCTTTGCGTAGCCCTGTATATGAATTTATTTATATTCCACAAATTTCTATTAGTCTACTAAATATAGTTCAGCAGAAAAATGCGTAACACAATTAAAAACTACCCTTAAGCACTTCACTCCCATAGTCTGTAATGATTACGGATTCCCTTGTGTAGCCCTGTATATGAACAACTCAGTTTATAAACACACACGTACTATGAAAAAAATTAGTTAAACTTAAAAACGCAAACCAAAGTTGAAAACGCACTTATCACACATAGACTGTAAATATCGCACATGTACTGTAAGTAATATATTTTGTGTGTCCCTGTAAATAAACGCAATGCACGCAAGAGAGCTATTTATAGTGCACCTCAGTAATGCATATAATTTTCATTATGTTTGAAATAGTGAAATATCACTAAATTACACTGCAAACGATTTTTCCCCTTAGAACGATGTGTAACAGAATTCTTTTGTTTGACCCTGTAAATGAATTATAATAAATGCTTTGCACTCCATATTCTAGAAAAAGTATGTTTTAGTGCACTTCACAATTGTATATCAATTCATCATGTTTTAAATGACGTAGCATCATCAAAATGCACTTGAAACGATTTTTTCCCATTGACTGTGATGTAATGGAGTAATTTTGACTGTCACTGTAAAAAAAAAAACTATTATACATACTTAATTTTCAATAGAGATCATGCTATAGTAAGCGACAATAACGTACAAAATTTTCAGGGCAATCCAAGTACATTTACTAGAGATAGAGCACGGACAGAGTGACAGACGGCAGACGGACAAACATAAGTCATAAACACTTTTCAACTAGGTTGATAAGTGACTATCTAGGTTGACAACCATATTGATACAAATATGGTATATTCGCTACTTTGACTTGTAAAATTTTGCAAAAAACTGAGAAAAGTACAAAATTTTACAAATCAAACTATCGAATACGGCAAATTCGCTACTTTGAGTTGTAACATTTTGCAAAAACTGAGAAAAGTACAAAATTTTACAAATCAAACTATCGAATACGGCAAATTCGCTAGTTTGAGTTGCAACATTTTGCAAAAACTGAGAAAAGTACAAATAAACATAGCATTTCAAACTATCGAATGTGATTTTTTGGCGAATAAAATTAGCCAAATGATTTTTCTCGATAGCAAGCTTAAATAGGATATTAAACAGCACAAGAAATATATAACAATTAGTTACTTCCGCCAAGCGCTGATTTTAAATCCATAATTAAAACAGTTTTTTTGCCTTCCTGAAAAGTAGCTATTTTCAAATTCGATAGTTTGACATGGTACCGACGAGTCAATCCAAAATTACAGCTCATGCCGCCAAGTATTTTGACTTTCCTCTATCTCTACAAGAAGAAAGTATTGGCATCATGAAAATTTTCGACTTCCAATTTTCGACGGATTTATACGTTTTAGAAAGTCGTGAACACGATTTGACTGTTTTTAGAAAATGTCTGTCTGTGAGTCTGTGTCTCTCTATATGTGTGTGACAAAAATTTTGTGGGCGCTCTATCTCAAGAACTAACGCACGCAATTTAATAAAACTTTAGATTCAGTTAGTCCCTGATAGAAATTGGAGCTGATTAGTTTTTTCAGTAAATCGCCCAACAGGTGGCGCTGCAATGCTGCATTCTTCGCGATTTCCGTAATATTTCTATCTCAAGAACTAATGCACCAATTCTCATAAAACTTCAGGATTCAGTTGGACCTTGACATAAATAGACGCTATTACGTTTTGGTGTAGATATCCCAACAGGTGGCGCTGCTATTATACTTTTTTCATGATTTTCACGATAGCTATATCTCAAGAACTAATGCTCAGAATTTCATCAAACTTCAGATTCTGTTAGACCTTGATATAAATAGATGCTGATTACGTTTTGGTGTAAATAGCCCAACAGGTGGCGCTGCTATGCTACTTTTTCATGATTTTCACGATAACTATATCTCAAGAACTAATACACGGATTTTCATCAAACTTCAAATTGAGTTAGACGTTGACATAAGTTGTTGTTGATTAGGTTTCGGTGTAAATCTCCCAACCAGGTGGCGCTACTATTCGCATTTTTCAGGATTTACATGATTGTAACGATCTTTTATTAGCGCAAGAGGAGGAGGGGTGATCGATCCGCCATTGGTCGCAACCGGGCCGAGTTTTCTGCTTTTATGCCGGGCCCAGGACTGAAAATTTCGGCCCGTGCAGACCTCTAGAAAGAATGAAATGCAAGCCTGGTTCGACACGAAAAAAAAGAAGTCTGGTCTGGCCCCAGTCTCAGAAAAAGCGAAGCCCAGTCCTGGCCCAAATCTCCTGAAAAGAAATAAGGCCCGGTCTCGGCCTGACCCTTAAAAAGTCCCGGCCGGGCTTTGCCAGAGGCCTTTTCTCGTGGAGGCCTCTAATGTCAGTTTACCGACTCTTTATTAGCTCAAGGGTTGGGGGGTGGGGCGATCGCCCCATCGACCCCCCTTAGATCCGCCACCGGTAACAGCCCTCTCTACATTAATAATCCTGACAGCCATATTGACTTGAAAGCACCAGAATAACAATCCCCTGTAACAGTATTATTGAAGGTATCCAGAAGGAATCTATTGAAATTATGATAGCAGGAAATGAAGTTTGTAATGATACTATTTCATGTGCAATCCCTAGACTTTGGATGAGCATTTCAGAATGATCACATATTGCTGGATTTTTTGTTCATTTTGTGCTTTTAAGTTTCAGACCAAGTTCAATTATGTTTATGTTTCAGACTGCGTTTGCTTTTACTTTCCTGAATTGCTTGTTTTGATTTTCATCTGGTAGATGCCGCCACTGCATGCTCTGACCTTTGATTGGTTTAAGCGCGACCTACGTTATACACGTCAGGTCCATGACGTTTAAAACGTCACATGGAGTGGATAATTTTTACACGGTGATTGGTGCAAAGCGGCGCTCCCACCGTTTTGCACCAATCACTGTATAAAAATGATCCACTCCATGTGAAGTTTTAAACGTCTTGCACCGGCCTTGTATAGCGTAGGTCGCGGCAAGACTTAATTTCTAACAAAAAAGTACCGGAGCCCTAATATTCTGCAGCACTAATAACCGTAGCGTGCCTCCCCCCTTCGCTCTCTTGAATGGCGCCATATATATGTCGCCATCATTAGTGCCAGACATAAATTTGCAAATATCACTAGAATAAAAAAACGCGGTTTCTGTTTCCCCTTCATTCTGATCAAAATTGATTTTTAAGGATTTTTTAAGTTTTTACTGCGCGACCGTGATAATTTTTTGAATTTCTGAAAGCTTGTTATATTTCGCGTCTGGTGGTATGATTTTCGAGTCCGTAGAATGAAAACTCCCTAGTAAAAAAGCGATGAGAATAGTCCAGAATATCTACGCAGAATTTCATTGGTCCATTTCCAAATCGTTAGTTTTTATATATAGAGAGAGACTATAGAGAGATGAATAACTATTTTTTTTTTAATTTACAGACAGATTGAATTCGAGCTCGCACAAGCCCAAAGAGTGATATAAAAATTGGGCCCATTTCATCTCCATTTCCTACGCATGCAATACATTATGTCACATATAGTGGTTTGATAGAAAAGAATGCACAAATTTCGATATGGGAGGAAAAGGAAAGGGTAATTTAGGCTTCGGTTTTTCGGAAGCGCTTGCACTTGGCTCCGGAGCCCAGTATTTATGGGCTCCGGCGAATTCCGACTAATATTTAAATATTTACTAAAAGCAGAGAAGTACCGGAGCCGGGCTCCGGCGCAATTTAAGCCCTGGGTCGCGGTTTAAGCCATGTACTCTGTCCTACAGATATGTGGCGTTGACTCTGTTCTTTCAGACTTTAATGTAGTGCAACCGAAACGTCAAATTTTAAGATTTTTAATGAAGTTATGATGTTTGTATAAGTTTTAATTAAGCATAATATTGTTTATACAGTGTGATAATAGTGTAATTTGTTTTTCACAAAATTTTTTGCAATAATGTTTTGATGATGTAATAGTAGGGCAACACTAGTAGTGGTAGTAGCAGTGACGGATCTAAGGGGGGGGGGGTTAGCCGGGGCAGTTGCCCCGGGTGCAAGACCTGGAAGGGCGCAAAAATGAGGAATCATAAAAGATTAAGAATAAAAGAAAATCATAAATTCACATGAAAAGATATTCAATTTTATTTTGTTCAACGGCGGTTTACTTTCGTTGCATAAGGATCAGAAATAAAAAAGTAAATTAATTTGTATTACATTATATAAAATATCACATTGCCACCAGTATTTTTAAGAAATTTTTATTTATTAAAAATTCAAGGATTTTGCGTCAACGCTTCTCAGACATCATTCTGTGTTGTTTTACAGCGTGAGCAGTATTTTATTTGGTTATGTCTAAAAGACATTCGGGTGATTATTACAGAAAGAAGACTAAAAAAAAGAGAAGAGGAGGCTTCACAGCTATCATTTAGTATGTCCTCATGACTTAAGCCGAGCGATATTCATGAAGGTAAGCTAGAGGTCTGCACGGTCTCGGGCCGATTTTTATTTAGGAAGCTCGGGCCGGGCCTGGCCTAGTCTTCACTCTTTCCGGGCAGGGTTCGGGTTTTACTTTATTTTGAAAACTCGGGACAGGCCGGGCTTGGTTTACAATACTTCCGGGCCAGGCCTGATCTTTACTTCTTCCGGGCCGGACCGGACTTGAGCCTTTCTTAATTCTGCATATTCGGACCCGGTCGAGCCTAGTGTTTACTCTTTCCGGTCTTTACTTTTTTTCTGCAGACTCGGTTTGGTTGGGCTAGACTTCGTTTTTCTGGGCCGAACCTAGCCTAAACTTCATTCTTCCTAGAGGTGCAAAGGAGAGGTGCATTTTCTTATAAAGGCCAAGAATCATCCAGAAAATGAGCATTTTAAGCCAATTTTTAAGACTTGGCAGTTACAGAAATGCCTCATGAGGAAGCAATTGGCTGCTGTGGCCTGAAATTCAGATTAAAACACCTATTTTACGGAGATTTCCCCGAAGGTTTCTTTGTCTTCGTCGAAAAATGGAAAATGCTATTCAATCATATTTATTCTAAATAAGTGCACTTGCAATTGTCTTGCATTTGAGATTAAAATTGACTTCATGGATCTTTCAGAAATTACCTAATTTGGATTTAAGTAGAGCTTCAGACAGTCAAAAAGATTCTCTTTGTTGATCAAGGGCAAAATTTAAAAGAATTTAATATATATTTTAAAAATATTCTTTAGAAATTTTCTTCGTTCAGGGGGCCCATTATGAACCACATGACCTCTTCCTTGGATCAGCCGTTGGCAACAATCTTTGTAAAAAGTACAGATAATTTTATTCGTAGAATAATGATCATCTGAAACTATGTTCAACCCTTTATGTCCCAAAATATGAATTCATGAAAATTTCATCTTCTAAAGTATTTTTCGTGAATTTTTGAAACCACGTTAGAGGATTTACATAATCATTTAATAAATTTTAGAAGGATTTTGCCAATTAAAATTAGTAAAACATACTTTTAACTTTTATACTGGCCCGGGCTGGGCTCGGGCCGAATTTTCAGATTTTATACCGGGCCAGGTCAGCCCAATCACTTGTTTTACACGGGCCGGGCTCGGGCCGAAATTTTAACTTTTATACCGGGCCGGGCCAATCACTTTTTTTTGCATTGGCCGGGCCAATAATTTTTTTGTACGGATCAGACCGGGCTCGGGCCTGAAAATTCCGGTCCGTGCAGATCTCTGAGGTAAGCAACCAAGTTACTTGTTTTTTTTTATACGTGCTACACCATATAATAATTTATACGTATTATTTCTGTTCTAAAAATCTCCTTTTCTATGCAATAACTGAGTTGATATGTAAGAAAATAATTATAAATCGATTTTTTATTAATTTCTTCTAAATTTTGAAATTCTTGTAATTAACAGACATTTTTGTCTAAAAAATGAAAACGAAACTTATACTCTGTTGAGAATTCAACGTGTTCTGGCCCTTTAAAGGCATTTTATTTATGTAGTTAAAAAGGTTTTCTATCCATGGTAATCAGTTTTATGTCTTTATTTATGTATATCAGTTGTTAATAAGCCTTTTAAATTTTGATTTCCAAAATATCGCACCTATACTTTTAAAAATTAATTAAATCTTTCATTAGAAATGTTTATCTAATAAAATACGTTAACTTAAGTTGCACTTCACAGTCACTCCACTTGTACTAATTTTGAAGCAAAAAAGTACATTAATTAAATTTAAACAGGATAGGTTAACATAACACTAAATTAAAAGGTTACTTTTAATCGAGATCGTCATGACTGTTTACATTTCTTGCTATGCTTATATTTTCGCTTCAAATCTCCTGTTTCTTTTTATGTACAATAACGAATAAAGTTTATAACAGTTCTACTATAATTTTTAAAAAGGTATAGTTATTTGAAAAAATGTTTCCTGCTTAAAAAACTTGCTTGCTTCTTTATTTCTAATGTAGTTCAATAACAAATATTTTTAAACTTATTAACCCATTCGAGACCATGGTCGCACATATGCAACCTCAAAAAGAGCATACAGAATTTGTTTTAGGCACCAGTAAAAAATAAAAGTAATATTTGCTTTCTTTAATTAGAGCATTTTTGTGATAGTTTAAGTAAAGGTAGCTTTTTAAAAAAAAGTGGTGCCAACAGAATAAAATTTGTGCAAAAGCCGTTAGTTCCGAAGGGGTTAATGGAGCATTTAATCAGCAACCAAGTATAGCTGACAAAAAAACTGAATATTATTACCCTTTTAAGAGGTAATCTTTGGCAGTTAGACTCATGGTCATCACTCTAATTTTAATTCATTATATAACCGTGAAAGTTGTAACAGAATATTTGCTGCGTGTTTTCAGATTTTTGTATATTAAATATTTATTTTTAAACTTTTCTAGTATTAGTCAAATTTTAGAATTCTTTATGCCGTAATAAATGAGAAAGACTAAAGTATCCGTTTTAGCATTTAAAGATTATTATTAGAACCGCGGGAAATTTTACTAAAGTTTTATAAAAATATTTTATATCAAAATTTTTATTTAAAACCATTTAACTTGCTTATTGAATTTATTTTTGTAAAGCATACATGGTTGGGGCTTATTAAACTTTAGCTCTTGGGTAGGTCTTCTTATCTAGCTGAACCTAGGAAACATACATTTAACTTATACTTATTTTATATAGAGTTTCCTGATACGAATCGACGTGTATTTATTTGGTAATGATTTTCATCAATTACCAATTACCGCAATTCTGTTTTAAGACTTTAAAACAAGCCTGCACTGCACATGTTGACTTGGAGACCTTTTATCAGCGCCCAAGGATGGGGTGATCGCCACATCGCTGCTCCTTTGAATCCACCATTGTTATACATAGATAAAGTTACTGTTTCTAACTGATGTATTTATATTTATAGTACATTGTTTGTATAAATAGGGCATTCCATTAGATGGCAACGAGTCACGTGAGTCCATGTTTTTTCCATGTTTTTGACGTCATCTCCGGTAATGGAGCTGGCGATTTGGTGTTTTTATTGGCGTTCTTCTGGTAACCTCGTATAACGGAAGTTTGAAATGTTTATTTTTGTTGAGATAGACATATGAAACATGATAAAAATAATAACACCAGTTGTACAACTTTTAAGGAACATTATATAAGATAATATATTTAAGAATATTATCTTAATTTACATTAGAAGTTATCACCGAAATAGTTACTAATGAATAAAAAGGTTTTTTGTGCAGCTATGATCATATATATATATATGTATATATATAAATGATTTTTCACTCAAGAATTTTTATAAAGCAAATGAAAATTTGTATTTACGATTAATTTCTATGTTGTGAACAGAAACTTTCATATAATTCACAAAATCGTATTTAATATAAACGCATTTTAAGAAGATTCAAACACATTTGAGTAGTAGTTAATAAAAGTGTGAAGGAGTCTTTATAAAGATTATTATTTGTAAATTTTGCTTTTGTACAGAAATTGTTTTATTCACTGTTAATATTTAAATTTTTTATTAATTCTTCATTTTTCCTAATTAGAATTTATCAAATTATTAAATCTGTGCTTAAAACATATGATATAGTTTAACAAATTCAGGATACTTTAAATTCATTAGCAACATTCATAAATCAATGTATGCCAACTAACTAGAGCTGTACTGAGTACTCAGCTAAGTTTTGGCGGAGTTTTTTTTTTTTTTTTAAGCATTATTGTCATTGTCATTATTGAATACCCCTTCCCTCTAAAAAACAAGTTTTTCAAAACTATTCTTTGTAAAAATGAATAACATGAACTGGCTTTCTTTTTAAATTTCATTTCTTAAATTTGCAATTTAAAAACAGATAATAAAGAATTTTTTTTCATTTCTATTACTTATTTTTGTAAGTCAAACAAAATAAGTAGATATTTTTTTTTTGTCTAACATTGGGACAAAAATTTAAATTATCATGTTAATTTAAAATTTTTATGAAAAACCAAAGAATAAAGGGCATTAATATATCTGTAAGAAATAAAATGCTTGAATGTTAAACTTGTAGAAAGCTTTTGATCACCATTTCAATATTCCCCTCGCACCTTAATATTTATATGTAAACAATTAATGCTTATTTATTTCTTGCATTTTATTAAAAAAGGGATTGAAAGTTCTAAAAGTCAAAAGAGTCATTAATACAATTTATTTCTAATTTATGTATACATTACTCTAATGAAAAGGCAAATTTTCAACTGTAAACAAAATAGACAGAATGACTTTAACAAAACCTGCAAGAAATTAAACTTATATCAAATGTCAGAGCTGTTTATACAGAGATAATCAGCAGAAACTTTCAAAATGTTATCCGTTTCAGGGGTCGATACAGAAAAAATTTGGGGCCTATTTAGGGTCCCTTCACAAAAATCAATTTAATAAAATGGTTCCCTTCACAAAATTCTATTCCATAAAAACTTACTATTTATTATTTATTTATTATTTTGTGATTTTTAAAATGCGTAATTTGTAAATAAACAAGTTCACCAGAGAGGAAAACTTCAGCAAAAGGATTTTAAAAGTTTTTGTTTATAAATGTTTGTTTCGAATTTGATTAACTGGATTTCAACTTTTGTTACAAAATTTTATTTTTCAGAAAAATATAATAAATTTCACAAAAATAACCTTTACTTTTCCTTTTCACAAAATGGGCCCCCAAGAAAAAAAAAACTGCATCACCTTCATTGGTATTTTAACATTTATATTACCTTTCATATGCAAAATGCACTATTTAAAATAAATTTCAACAGTTAAATCTTATTTCAACATTTGTTATTATTATCTCTTTCTCTTTTTTTTTCTTTTTTTTTTATATTAAGGTTGTTTATTCTCAAATTCAAACTGTCTACTTTACGACATATTTTTTAATTCATTTTTGATCGTAAATTGGCAGTTATTGTTATTCAGAAACTTATGTAACTGAAACACGTTTTCCATTTTTTTGGTAAACGCAAAAGATCTTTCAGAAAATACAGTCAAAGTTACCATTTTGAACTGGATTTCTGTACGTGACAGCCAGAGAAAGTATAAAACATGCCGTCACATGAAACGAATAGCTTGTAACTCGATAAGTAATTTATTTATCAAAAAATGGAAAACTCATTTTGATTCCAGATTGCTTCCATGGTCAGGCCTGCCAATTTTATGTCTTTGCATTTAAAAATGTGTCAGAAAGTTTCGCGCTATTGAGCAGATTACTAGAAATACAAAAATATTTATTAACAAAAGCAGTCTGATTTATTAGGAGTAGGAAATTACATATCTGAAATAAAGAATTTTTTATACTTTGTTATAAAGGCACACACAACCAATTTTTTCAATATTTATACGATTTATTTACTTATACAGAAGTCTTATCTGTTATTACATACATACAGAAGTAATTTACCTAATATAAATCAGAAGCAGCTTTTTAATACATTTCATGAACATTGGTTCCACCACTATTTCAAAACAATGACCTTCATCGCAGATTCTTACAAATTTTTGGAGTAGATTGATTTAGAAATAGTGGTAGAAAATAGGGCCTAATATGGCAAATTGGCTGAGTACTCGGCCAATACCGAGTAGTTGCAAGAATTTCATGTTTTAAGCATATTTAAAGACAAATTAATTTATAAGTGATCTATAAAAAGTTATTTGAATATAAGTGTATAATATATGCCATAATTCATAAAAACTATTTACTCGGTACATAAAAATTTATCTATAAAACATAGAAAAAGGTAAGAAAAAAACCCCATGCAAAATTAATGTAAATTGAAGTTTAATTTTATATTTATATTAAAAAAAAAGACATTTCTAAAACTGTAGGAAAAGACTGATTTTGGATAAAGAAGCAGTACGTAGAAACAGAAAATACAATAAATGCAATTAAAAAAATAATAATTATTAAATTTGCTGTATGGCAAATTATGGTACAAAAATACTAATCATTCTACATTTTCTGGAGATAGGGCATTTTTTTTATTGGTTGTAAATTTGGCCTGCTCCAGAAAAAATGTGTTCACTGCGAGCACTGATAAAATAGCATTTTAGCACATTACACACACACAAAAAGAAAAGAAAAGAAACTGTAAAGCCCCCTTTTTGGTGCTTTCGTGTTATAGCGGCCTCCACAATTACAATTATGTCAAGGTTTCAGCTCTGATTTCGCCAAGATCATCGAAAAGCTTATATATGCATCATATATACACATATTATTCCAAACAGCCATATACGTCATTACATACATATTATTTATGTCTTATATGTCATATATATACATCCTATATGACTTATGCACATGTTATATGTATACATCATATATGTGTTATATATGACTAATAACTCGGCCATATACATCACAAAAGTAATGATTTAACGTAATAATTATGTCATACATGCTTTATAATTTGGCGATAAATCTTTGTCGCTTGACGATTCATCCTCAAGGGCCGCTATTACACGATAGTACCCAATTTTTTTAATCAAAAGAAAATAAGTTACTTTTAAAAACTATGAAACATTTTGCATTATTCAAGGAATTGTTACAGCAAGCAATAACCATTTTTGATAGACAGATTTCAGGTATCAAAATGACAAATGGGTAAAGATGTGTTAAATAATCAATTTTAATTTCATATTGGTTAATTGAACTATTTATATATCAATTCTTTTTTTATATATATTTTTTAAATAATGCTACTGTTTTAAAATTTTTGAATATTCAAAAATTGTCATTAAAAGGTCCACAATAAATGAAATAAAATTTCAAAAAATGAAGTTAATTTAAAAAAATTGAAGTTAATTAAAAAAAATATGATTATATTATATGCACAAGATGCATGTTTATAAATAGGTATCTATATAAACACACACACACATAGAAGTGTTACCACTAAGCACACTTCATGTTCGCATCAGTGATTCTTTCTTAAACACAACTACTCGGTACACCAATAGTAGAAAAAATAATAAAATCTGCCAGTGGCAGGTTTGTTTATATACCTTAGCTATTAAATTAAAATTAATGCATTATTAATCAGTAATAAAATTTCAAATCTTCATCTTGACGGAGTTTCTGTGTATTCAAGTTAAAAAATGTAATTAATGAATAAACAATTGGAATAATAATACACAAATAAAATAAAATTAAATAAAAATATTTTATTCTTCAACATTTTTCGAAAACACATGAAAGTAACTATATATATATATATATATATATATGTTAAAATTTATTCAACCCATATGACTTAAAATAGTTAAACACTTAGAAAGAGAGCAGTTATATTTGAATGTAATTTTTTTGAAATTATTTATTATAATAATCATCATTCGTTTATTGCCCCTGGATTTTGCACAAATGATACCAATGCTATCAGAATATCCTAGATACTTCTAATTATTTTTAAAATATCTTAACAAATATTAAACATTAATATAAAACACAAATATTAAACAAATAAATATTTCAACTAAACTGCTTGTTATCTCCAAGATTAAATTGAAGGTTGCAAGAAACATTAAAAATCTGGGTACTTCTCTATTATCCCCTCGACCACTTTTCATAATAAAAAACTATCGCCAAACTGCAAGATTAAACGCCAAAAACGCAGTCCCATTTACTTGATGTCAGAAGCATTATACGTGTTTGTTATGTCATCAAGTGGTTTTTAATTCGACATGTGTGTGTATTTTTCAGTTTTACTGATTTATGAGTTATTTCATTCATTAAAATAACAATTGTGTCCTTAAATTCCTATATTTTATTTATTTATTTATTTTGATATTCCAACGGCAACACTCTAAAGTTTATTTGGCATTACAGTTTGACGATAGTTTCTTGTTATGTAAAGTGGTCGATGGGATAATAGAGAAGTACCAAAATCTGTACACTACTAACATAACATATTATAAAGCTGTTAAGTAAATTGTAATACTCAAGTAATCATGACATTCATATAATCTTTTCACAACTAAAAATAATTCATTAAGATATGTTATTTAATTCCTTCAATTAATATTTATCTACTCTAAATGGATACCAAAACTTTTATCTTCAAACATGTGTCTTTATAAACATACACAATTTTTATTTGATAAATATATGATCTTTTAATTCCAGCAATCCATGGTTCATATTAATCTACCTTTAAAATCACATTCACCTGTCTTTAAAAAAGTACAAGCAGTTTTTACAATGTATGTAGTTTATTTAATAATTAAATTAAAAAAAAATATTCTCAAAATTCAGATAATTGCTTGCAAAATATCAGCAAAAGCTGGAAAGTAATAAATACTTTATTTTTTAAGCAAAATATTAACCAAATATACTATAATATTCATCACAAATGCAATAAAAGAGTCTTAATATTGAAAAATACTAGAAATTTTCTTATTAAAATGACCTATCAAATGTATACAATCATAAAAGTTGTGTACGAAAAGAGCTTTTCATCTACTTTGAGAAGGATGAAATCAATATTCGAGATAATATTTTGCATAGTAACTTTTCACCATGTATGAAAAGAAGGGCCCCAGAATAGACATTCATTAGCTCTCCCCCCCTTTCCAAAATAAATTTATACACAGAATTTTCGATCCATTGCTTTTATTTTTATTTTAAATATGAAATAATTGGTAGAAAGTACATTATCTTAATATTTTTGTTTTTTAAATTTCAAATCAAATTGGAAAAGTAAATTGATTTGCCATTAGATGAGTTTGTTAATAAAATGTGTAGCTCTCATAGTTCATTTACAGGGACACACAAAAGTAAAAAAACATGCAAAACTTATCATCATGATAACATCAGAAATGGTGAATAAATTCGGGTCTAATTGGGACAGTGTATTGACCTTGCAAGTATCTTTGATGTATTCAATTCATTATTCAAATATCCCAGGTCACCTAATGTAAAAACCAGCCATGTTCAAAGCAAGGTATATAAAATTAACTGGTACTATTTTACTTTGGGATGTCCGATTGCATGACTTTTTGCCCTAATTTCATTATTTCTTTTTTCTACCGAAAGATGAATTAAATCTTTTCGTGCTCCCCTTCTATACTGGCACCTGGGGCAAAAAATGAAAGAAAGAAAATACCATTGTATAAGTTGTGTAGTAACTTAATTTTAATAAAATTGTAATTAATTTAAAAATCATATTGAAAATTTGTTAAGATGAATTGCATTCGATTATAACTATATACAGTGACCTCTCCCTTACTAAACAAATAAATATTTCAACTAAACTGCTTGTTATCTTCAAGATTAAATTGAAGGTTGCAAGAAACATTAAAAATCTGGGTACTTCTCTATTATTCCGTCGACCACTTTTCATAATACTTTCAGGGGACTGTAGAAAAAGTCGTATAACTGAGAGATCATCTCATTATACAAGTTTCAAACTTTACATGTATTAATTATTTTACCTATATTGAAAATGATAAGTTTTGAGTACTAAGAACAGATTTTAACAAAATTTAGAAAAATAATAATAAAAAATAAAACATAGTTTAAAAAGTTCACAAAATAATTCACTCACCACTATGTTTATTTTGAAGATTAATAGATCAGATTTTCTCAAAAAATGAAGTGATATTAGTTTGCCTCTGTCGTCGACTAAAAGAGAAAATGTTTTTTTCTAAGTCTATTAAAGTTTTTAAGCTATTTTAGGAATATTCATTTTGGTGGACATAATTCTTTAATGTATTTATAGCGGCACTTGCTTCTGAAAAAATTACAACAGCAGAAACATTTCCATCTTTGTCAACCTCTGCTCTCACGTCTTCATTACTGATATCTTCAAAGATTTCTCATTAAAGAATTCCCATAAGCTCTTAAAATCGGGTTTATCTGTTGACCTAGCAGTTTGGTCTTGTGAAAAACCACATTTCCTAAAACAATTCTTAACTGTCTCCGATGTCACATTTTCCATGCAGATGCTGTAAGATGCGTGGCATCTAAAATGGAAATTGCTTTAGCTTCCTTTTTGTTTTCCAAATCAAACTCCTTCTGTAGTTTACTTGAAATTCTTTATAATCCCTAAATCTAATAGCTTTAATCTGTTTGTAGAATCTGCTGGTAAAAATATAACTTTAATTTGTTGCAGAAATGGTACATCTTTTATATCTGGATGTGATGGACACTGATCCAGGAAAGTGCATTTTGCACTAACCCTGATTACTCACTCAGTACTATACAGAGACATGATCTGCAGGTGGTCATTTGGCTTTTGTTAATCGGTTTTCTTAAATAGCAGGCACAAGAAAATTCCATACAACCACCTTCCCACCATAGATTTCATCGTTAATAACACACCAAGGTAGATAAGAAATGTTATTCATTATTTATAAACACTTTAACAATAGTCAAAAGGATAAAGATAAGAAGCGTTAATGATTTGTACTTTGATTATAAAAATGAATTCTTGAATGGGAAATGTAAACTCGCTTGAAATGTTTAAAGCGTCATATAAGTGAGAGAAGTTTAGCATTATTTCCTATAAAGCATGGATGGGACCGAGAGAATTCGGGGTATAACCGAGAGTCATATAAGTGAGAGGTCACTGTAAATAATATTTGTGAGATTTGCAAAATGTGTTTTTTTTTCTTATACAGGGTATCTCTTCTTATCGTTTACTAATTAGCTAATTTCTAAACCATTAGTTTTAGAAATATAGTTCCAATTGCAAAAATGTCTCAAACTTTGTTTTGCATCACATAAAAATCGATTACGTAAAAATTATTACTTTTTAAATAGTTAAGGAATTAAAAATTGTATAGAATGCCTGGGTCCAATAAGTTTTATTTAGAAAATTTTTAAGTGTTCTAACAAGTATAACAGTAAAAATTTATTCTTCAATGACTAAAACTTACTGAGTTATACTTAGAACTTCATGAATTTTCAGTGCTTGAATCTAGAGATCTGCACGGGCCGGGCCAAGGCCCGTACTCGGCCCGGCCCGCGGGCCGGGCTCGGGCCTATTTTTCTTCACGGCACTCGGGCCGGGCCATATTTTTTTCTGAAGGCCCGGGCCAAGTGATTACTCTTTACGGGCCGGGCCGGGCCCTACTTTTTTCCTGAAGAATAAGGCCGTGCCTTAAATTATTTTTTCCGTACAGAGCCGGGACTGGTTTCATTCTTCCTAGTCTTCATGCCTTAAAATTTTTAGTCCTGGTTTTGACTCGTATGAAAATCATTGTCTCGGCGTACCTGGTCCGTTCGAAGGTCAGTAAAATAAGATCTGGCATAAAAATCTTTTCAAAACATGCATACATTTTTAAATCGCCATTATTTTATAATTAAACATTAAAATTTATTCTTTTTAAAGAATAGTAGATTTATACACTTATTAAAATATAGCTAAATTAAAATATAGTAAAACGTGTGAAAAAGAACCTGCTTATGATGGAATCCTGTCTTAAATTGAAAAATGTGTTGATCCATTAAAAATGAATATACTAATATGTAAGAAAAGAATATATAATACATTTACACCTGCTAAGAAGGCAAATTGTCTATAACTCATTTTTTTTCTTCCCTATGCAATTCCATCTTAGATTTTACCGTATAGCATTTTTCTGATTTTTAACACTTCAATAAATGGAATATGGATTAACAATATCGATGATAACTTAAACACATACATACAACAAATAGAGATTTATTAAAAAAATAAATATTCCAGCTTGCGGCACCTCTATAAAAATGAAGATTATACACATGAAAAAAAAAAGGCTGAGATAGGAATTTTTGGTTAGATCTCCTCCTATGGGGCAAATTTTTAACCAAATCGACGTAAAAATTATGTTTTGTAGAAATTCACTCGGGCCGGGCCGGGTTCGGGCCGAGATTTTAACTTTTTTCCGGGCCGGGCTCGGGCCGAACTTTTAACTTTTAAATCAGGCCGGGCCGGGCCAATATTTTTTTGGTTCGGGCTGGGCCGAACTTTTAATTTTTGTATCGGGCCGGGCCAAATTATTTTTTGTATGGGTCGGGCCGGGCCCGGAAATTTCGGCCCGTGCAGACCTCTACTTGAATCACTAAAAATGGAAAAGTGTCTTTTTTTGTACTAGAAAATCTGACAATGCATGAAATTCAAAGTATCATAACTAGCTAAGTTTTTATAAGTTACAAGCAAAAATTGAGTTTAACCATGCAAATTTATTTTAATGATGTGGATTCATCTCAACAGAAAACAGTGTCAAAATTGTTTCAAACATTCTGTTTAAAAGACGTTTAATTAAAATGTCCATTGACAGCATACAAAGAGATTAGTTACATGTTATAAAAATAATAGGTTGTTGGAACCTGTTGTCTATCCAACTGTAAGGTTGGAGGGGGGGGGGGGGGGGGTTGATGCTATCGGTTAACCAAAAGTAACTATTTCCCATCCATAGAGCTCACCAATGTTGTCATTTCTTTGAATGGCACTAGCAGTTTCACCGAGAATATAAGAAGACTTCAAATGTAATTACAAGCTCTGTTTATTGATAATCCAGGTTCTTTACAAGGTACACAATACAACGCCTGTAATCAAATGCCGGAGAGGAGGTAAATGCAATTACATCTTGATACTATGCAGAGCAAAAGCTGAGTATCTCTAGAAAACTGTCATAACTTTCACAGATTGTATAAGGCATTGGCAAAACAATAGAAATTTAATTAGCCAAAAATATATATTCTGGCGATACAGGAGTCTGAACAGACAGACACATGTGGTTTTATCTGTTAAAGTGAATGAGATTAAGTCAAAGAGCAATTATGAATTTTAACGCCGGCCTGATTAAAACCGCATAATGGAGCCTTGTGAATTTTTGCAAGAAACCACCCTAAAATATTACTATGTAAAAAGTGGAAGATGAGAGCTAAAAATATGACTAATGGGTGCTGATGTACCATAATATGGCAAGTAAAAGGCTGTGTGAATAAGAAACAAAAGAAATAATTTTTATATGCCGTGAGAATTGACAGCATATACACTAACCGTCGAAATATAGATGTACTACATCTGTGAACAAAGATATCTCATTGTTTCCAGGCACAAGACTTCTTTTCTTTTCTTTTTTTAAATAGATGAAAATGCAGTCAGAGTGTAATAACGAGCAAAATAAAATGATAAATTAATTTTTAGGAAAAGGAACTGGGAATAAATAATTTGTAAGCTGGCAATTAAGTTTCGCCTTAAGATAAAATTTAGAAACCTTATACTTTTTTTTTTTTTGGGGGGGGGGGGGGGCAATCCAAACACATAAATTACATTGTAATATATCAAGTTAAATCTCCCTCCTTCATATCCTTAAGCTCACTTCATGTGCACATCAGTGATTCTTTCATATACACAACTACTCGTTAGTTACTTGACTGAGTACTCAATACTTGGTTGAAGTACTACTCTATACACCGCTAATAAAAACAAAACAGCCAACAGCAAAAAAGAGAAAAATCTCTCTCCCTCTTCCCACTCCCAGAATTCAACTTAATTATACTTCTCTGGGTATCAAAAGCAGAAGTGAGAATTTCAGGGATTGGGGGGGTGGGGGGGGGGACTTAGATGATTGATTATGTTTTGTTACAATAATGCAGAAAATTTGAAAAAATGTTTTTTTTTTTTTTTTTTAGGATTTTAAATTTTGTGGGCTCGGGAAGAAAGAAGGATTTAGATGAATTTTATTTTATTAAAGCAGAAATTCACTAAAATGCGGAAGAAGCTTTTCTCCCCTGTATTTACCTTTTTACTTCTAAATTAATGATAAAACAGTGTTTTAACAAATTAAAAAAAAAAACTCGATCATAAGCCCTCACTGTCAGCCCCTAAATTTAACTGGTTTTGCTTTTGAAAACGGGGGAGGGGGGGGAAATTACATTTGGGTTTTACAGTAATTATTATAAATAATAGTTGAAATTTCAGTAATATCTGTCTAAGTTGGACTTTGTGTAAGACGAAAATCTCCTTAACATGGAAAGATTTTCAAGCCCTAAGAAACACAAGTGGTACTTGAGACTAGTGAGGGGGTCCAGCCCTATACCCCCCCATCCCCCATATCGAGGTCAAAATTTAATTGTCATTTGGAAAAAATATTTTGATAGAAGTAGAGTTCTACACTGGTCAGGTAATCCAATTTCACTCGAACCGCATCCAACCGATGGGTCTGGTTTAAAAAACAATTTTGGAAAAACAAACACAGGCACAAGAAAATATTTGAGACAAACTTCTTACTATTTATAATTAAATGCAAAAAAATGCACGAGGATTTCTGTGAAAAATGTATATGACACATTTATAAATATTGTTAAAAACTTGTGTAAAAAGCTAACCTTAAAAATCTAATAATATACGTTGAACAGAATCATTACATAGAACCATAATTAGAGTACTGAAGTCAGTATAAATTCTTAACATACCTCAATTGAATAGTGTGGTTTTCCTTCAAATGTATACTCAATCTTTTCCACCTTCATTCACAATTTTGTCTCCTGCATCAAAAAGCTTTGATTTTGAGAGCCCTATTTAAATGAAATTTAGCTGGAGCAATGTTACCAAGGAATATGAAGTGAAAAACACACATATGCACTTGGTAACACTTCTACAGCCTGTGTGTCTTCATCTTGAGTTATCGTGTTCCATTCATTCCAGGAAAATCTTAAGATTCTGAAAAGAAAAGACATCCTATGTACTTAAAGGTCAACAGAAATGTATTAACATATCCATATATGTATAAAACAAGGCCGAAACTAGCTTTTTTTCACAGAGGGCAAACATGGATTTTGGCATCTACACCCCCCCCCCCCCCTCACTTTTTTGCAAAGTAAATTTACAAAGAGAATTTTACAAGTTAATAATAACTGATTTATTTTAAAATTAAAAATGGGCAATCACACTTTTGTCCAATATTTATAAAACCTGTGAAACTGGAATCAAAATTAACTAGAAAAATTCTGGTTTATACAGGTTTTCCTATTAGCAAATAAAATTGCTGGTTTTCTTTCTGTTGAAACCATGTAAAGTTTTCATTTAAGACAAGATTCTGTTGCACACAGATTTTACTGTAGTTGTATTACATTGCAATTTAAAGTCATATGAGTCACAATGTCTTAAGAACTGAAAAACCAGGATTTTCTGTAGGTATAACAATGAATTCCATTTCAATACCGTAAAATATATGTGTGCTATATACAGCCAATTTCACAGAAGTATCTCTTCCTATTAATAGACTGTTATGTCTAGATTCTTTCCTAAACCTAACATAAATTATCAAAATTATAATAGTGACCTAGTAGAACAAAAACAAACAATTTTTAACTAAGTATTATATTTTGTGAATTTTCCAACCCATAGTGTTTAGTGTCCCAATCACCTCAATTCTTCTTTTGGATTTTCCAACTGAAAAACATTTTTACTCAAATTTCATATCTATATATTTTGTATCAAACAACAAACCAAATGTTCATATTTGGCATCCTCGGCACACCCTCTTAGTTTCGGCTCTGGTATAAAAAAAGAGATTAGTGTTAGTTCTTTACAGAAGGGCCTGATTATCACAACGGAAAACAGGGCGGCCTTGTATTTTTCTTAAAGTGAGTACAAATAGTGGTTAAAAACATGTTACAAGGGCCCAATAGTGGATCTTTGTACTAAAGCCTCATGTAAGGTTAGTTAGGCCCTACTTTAGATCATGTATTCATAAAAATCATGCATTTTATAAAAAACAAATCATGCTTGTTACTCTAAAGACACTCAATCTGAACAACAATTTAGTTACATTAAGCTTTAAAATGAAATTAAAATATAAAATAATATAAGAATCTTACACTTGCAAACACTGCAAATCAAACAATAAATTCGGCAAATCATTATTGAGAAAATAAATATTCCCTTTATGGTACTGCCCTACAAAATATTAAAATTAATAAAAGCATATAAACTGCACGACTGCGTGGACAAAGATTAATAAATAAAAAAACATCGATTTTGAACAGAACGCGTATAACTTATACAATAACATTTAATTGCAAGACAAAAATAATAATGATAATAAAGGGTACAGATTGTACTAGTTGTTAAAAAAAGGATTGTTAAGAGATATTAGCTGCTCAGTTACAATGACTTTAAATAAAAGTGCATGAATACATACTTTCCCAGTTGTGTGTATAAAATCTATAAAATTAGACAAATCTTATTTTTACAAAGCAAACTTTTTTTTTTTTTTTTTTTTGCCTAAGATACGAACTTTTCATCCCCACCCACTTAATTATTATATTAAATTCGTAAAATAACACCGATCAAAAATAGTTGAAATAACATGATCAGATCCTAACATTACAGAAATTGTAACACTGACATAACCAAAAAAGACAGAAAACACTAACCTGATATATTTTTTCCAGTTTGCATAATTTTTTTCTGTATGCTAGACATTTTAAACGCAACACACGTCTTGATTTTCATCAAAACAAAACAAATTTTAAAATATAACAGAAAAGAAGTACTTGGCAATCAAATAAAGTGAGATAAAGAAGCCAATGTGGTAAACATGAACTCGCTCTAAGCGCGTCAGAGTATGTGCAGCAGATTGCGCAGATTGAAGATTCTGGGTTCCATGTTTTTGACGTCATACTGGAATGATCTATAAGAATATTGTGTATATTTTTGAGAAATTTTGTAACATATAAAATGAAAAAAGAAACTCCCGTACACAGAGTTTGACAAATCCAAGTGACTTGAATTCAAAAGGCTCACTTTACATAGTTCATTAAAGGAATTAAAAGAAAAATGAAGGGGAAAAAGTATTTTTAATTAAAAGCGATGAATGAGTTGAAATGTTTAAAAGCCTTGGGAGTAGGGAGGGGGGGCGCAAATCTACAAGCTTGCCCCGGCTAAATTTTAGTCTAGATCCGTCTGTGGGTAGTAGTCCAGTTATTTATGATTTGCAATTTAATTACAATTTAATTGTACGTAACTGACTATATTAAGCACATTCAAGCACAGAAGTTTTGTCAAATAATGGGATTGGGAGGGGGGGGAGGATTCCGGCTGTAGTGCTGCAAGATTTTTTTTACGGCATGTAAATGTAACTATAATTATTACATACAATTAAATTGTAACTACATTACGAGTAATTGCAATTACAAGTTTGGCCAACTCTGGTTTGAAGTAGCTTGGGCAAAAACATTCATGCTGAGTACGTTTTCTGAGCCTATGCCGTCACTCATTTTATAAACGTACTTTAACCTACGCAGTTTGAAAAGGATTTGATTCAGTTGATGCTTGATTATTTTGATAGTGTTCTGTCGTACCTCATGCTTTCAAAATAAGTTTACTCAGCTGACTTTTGTTTACAATATATTTTTGTCACATTGTTTTTGTTTATGTAGAGCTACACAGTATCTTTCAGTTTTCACGAATTTATATAATTAGTTTGAATATGGCGTCTTTTTTTAGAAAAAGAATAGCTCACAAAGTAAAATTTTCATTCCATTTGATATACAGTGTCTCACATAAGTGATGGGACACTTGTGCTTTACAAAAGGAAACTAATCAAATAAATTAAAAAAACATGTACACATTTTTTTGTGGGTGTGTTTCATACTTAAATTTAGTAAAGATTATTACATGACATACATTTTGTCAAAATATTAAAATATTAATTTAATAAAAATACAAATGTTTAGAACGGAGCAAAAAATAGCTCACATAAGTGATGGGACACCATTATATATGCAACAAAAATCGCCTGAAATAAGCAATAAAAATATTTTTTGGGGTTTTATTTTTACTTAAAAGCAATTGGCAATAATTGATAAAATCGTCTGCAGTATTTCTCTCCAGTTTGTTTTGGAATTTTTGTGTTTTTTAGCTCTGTGTAGCCATGAATGCTAAACGAAAAGAAACTTCGCCTGAAATTCGAAAATTAGTTATTCATTTGCATATTGAACGTGGAAAATCTATTAGAAAAACTGCTGAAACAGTTAACTTGAGTCGTTCAACAGTTTTCAATATCATTAAACGATATAAAAAGAATCATATGATTCAGGATAAAAGAAGACCTGGCCGACCATCAAAGCTATCCAATGGAATAAAGCGAATTATCGTTCGAAATATTAAAAAAAATCCAAGAATTAGTGCTTCAAAAGTTGCTGCTGATTTACAAGCATTATATGGAATAATTGTTAATCCTGAGACTATTAGAAGGGTAATTCGATCTGCTGGATATCACGGTAGAGTAGCCAGGAAAAAATTCTTCGTAAGTGAAAAGAATAGAAAACTCAGACTAGCTTTCGCAAAATCCAACATAAATAAGAATTCTGATTACTGGAATAAAGTTATATTTGCTGATGAGAGTAAATTTAATATATTTGGTTCTGACGGTAGAATCTTGGTGTGGAGAAAACCCAGGGAAGAATTTCGCAAACAGAACTTGGTACCAACAGTAAAACATGGTGGAGGAGGAGTTATGGTATGGGGGTATATGTCGTCCGCTGGAGTTGGTAATCTTGTTTTTATTGACAGTATAATGGATCAGTACAAGTATATTGATATTTTAAAGCAAAATTTGAAATCTTCAGCACGAAAATTGAACCTTCATAACGATTTTAAATTCTACCAGGACAATGACCCCAAGCACACTGCTCTGAACGTTAGACTCTGGCTGCTATATAACTGTCCTGAAATAATAAAAACACCACCACAATCTCCAGACTTAAATCCCATAGAGAATATTTGGCAAGAATTGGAATCAAGAATTCGCAAACACACCATTTCTTCAAAACAACAACTAAAATCGGTGCTTCAAGAAGAATGGGGTAAAATCACTCCAGAAATCACAAAAAAATTAGTCGAATCCATCCCAAAAAGATTAAATCATGTTTTAAAAGTAAAAGGAAATCCAACAAAATATTAAAACCTTTTAAAAAGTAAAATTTTTGGATAAATATTTGATGGAAAAGTAAGTGTCCCATCACTTATGTGAGCCATTTTTTGCTCCGATCAGAACAATTGTATTTTTACTAAATTAATATTTTAATATTTTGACAAAATGTATGTTATGTAATAATTGTTACTAACTCTAAATATGAAACACACCCAAAAAATTTTTGCACATGTTTGTTTATTTATTTTATTGCAGTTTCTTTTTATAAAGCACAAGTGTCCCATCACTTTTGTGAGACACTGTATGTTTTATTTAGCATAGCTTCAGGAAGCATAATAATCTTTATCGAATGTTCAGTGATTCATATGTTAAAGTGAATTTAACATTTTATTTAAAAGGAGTTTTAAATATTTGTTTCCTCTCTTTATTTATTTCTTTTTCTTTTTATTTCGTAAATTATTGCATGTTCTATCGTGTTGGAATTTAAATCCATGTTTGTAGCTATCGAAAGTAATGATTTTAATTTTTCTATCCCTTGAATATTTAATTATAATGAAATAAATTATTTAAAAGGTTTTGTTCACCCTCAAAATATAATTATGTAAGCATAATTTTTGTGTGATGGAGAAAAAACACCAAGAAGTATCAGAATAATTCAAATGTTTGTCATATTAGAAATATGTTTTCGAAGATTTTGACATTATTCTAAATTAAAAGATATAAAAGTATAGAAACATTATTTAAGTTTGGAATTCTTATATTTATAAATTTTATACATTTAGCATATTCTTACATATATATATATATACATATATAAATAACACACATTTAATTTTTACAGGTTTTGTCAATGTTATCGAGGCAGCAAGACTTGAAAGTGCCATCTTCTCCTAATCTTTTATCACGTCTAATAAAAGTAAACAGATTTAAGAGGTATGAAAAATTTTAAATGATATATATTAGATTAGTAGATCTGCAGATCAGATAGGATGACAGGGGAGGAGGGGGGGTGTATTTAATTTAATAATGGAGGTACATTCAATTTTAACAATGGAAATCACATTTTTATTTGATCTCATTTTAATTAGAATCAGAATCTTACCATCCACAGTTTCAGCTTTAAGGTTAAGAGTTGCCCTAATTTTTCTACAATTTTTAACTTCTGCGTGCCATTGACTGATATATCCGTTCACTATGCTGTAGGTTTCACTGCAACAGAAGTATTTTTAAATTAATATAATTTTTCAGCTAGAATGCAATTTTAAAACATTGAGTAATGATTAATACTCTCAAGGATTATATTCATATCTGTAACTAAGTTTTTCATATCATTTTTGAAAAAAACATCTTTCTACCTGATTTTGAAGCTTTTGTTAAGTCAATGTTAATAACATAAAGAATCCTTGGGATATCCGTTCTCAATCCCTGTTTTCTGTTTGAAATCCTTTTCCAGAATTACTGGAAAACAGAACTCATGTCTTTCTGACATAGATGTACAATAATATTTTAAAAGAGTAAGAATTGTGACTTTTTCAATGGTTGGGTATAAACAACAAATTTGCTATTTTAAACAAATTTTCAGGAACATGAAAATCACGAAACATTGTGTGATGTCCTTATAAACCCTTCTTCGGGTTTCTCTTCGTTCGCACCTTTTTTAATTTAGAGCTGATAATTCGCTGAGTCCATTTTATTCTTATATTTCTATTATCACACAGGAATGCAGCTATTTTTCATAAACACAACAAATTTATTACGGACAGCACGTCACAACAAAAACATTGAAGCACACATATGTATATATATATAGAAGAACAGTAGCAGCAGCAGTTAACTATATTACTCTTTCTTCTAACGTAATTACATTTAATTTCATATCACCGTGTCCACCGCACATACATCCTTTTCCTTTGGCCTCAAGCCAAAACACTCCCTCTCTGCCTCTCTTGCTCAGGAGTAGAAGAGAAAAAAAAAGGTTGCTGTAAACTCTGACGTCACCAGGCATGACACATTGCCATGAGGAAGTGTTTAAAATGAATACTTATTTGTTTATTAGAAAATACTTTTAAATGAGAAAATTAATCTTGAAACAATTTTAAAATGTTATTAACATTTTTCTGCCGTGTACTTTTGATGTTGGGCTCAGACTCTGATGACACAAAATTTTTCTGTCTCAATTTCAAATTGTCAGACTCAGGCTCCGAATAAAGAGACTGAATTCATATCTAGTGGCCACTAAGGCTGGATTATTTATCAATATATCGGTCAAATATTGATATTTTTTAATTATCACAATAACTGTAGGGCAATTCCATGTGTGACGGAATGACATTTTGAGTTATAGAATTAAGTTAAAGCAATTACCTTGAAGCTATTTTCAAATGAAAATTGACTTTTCAGTTTGCACATCACTGTTATTGATTAAAAGATTAAAAATATGGGCTTAGATGCTTTACACTCTCGCTAAAAAAAAAAAAAAATTAATCTGTTAAAAAAAGGAAAAAAGTCGCCAAACTTTGGGGACTGTTTTTCTTTTATGGCAACCCGGCTATTAAGCTTGTATTTAGAGCTTGGCGCAGTCTTGGAAATCGCGCCAACCAAACAGTCGCCAATCTTTTGTTTACATTTTAGCGTGAGTGTAACGCATCTGTTCCAAAATATGTTATGAAACAATTTTTTTAGCAATTTCTTATAGTGTGACGGAATGACATTTTTGCTACATGACTCTAACCGGGTATTTAAAACTGGAAACTTTTGTGAATTAAGAAGCCATTCAGTTTTTAAACTAATACATATCTTAAATATGATGCATAATAGGGGTGCACAACCTGTGGCCCGCGGATTAATTTCGCCGATCACGAATTTCGCCGATCAGGTGCGTAGAAATCGCAAATTTTGCCAAATTTCGCCCATTGGGTGAGTAAAAATCGCAAATTTTGCCAAGCGAGTGCATATAAATCGCGAATTTTACTGATCGGGTGCGTATAAACACGTAAATTTCGCCAATCGCCTGCGTAAAAATCGTAAATTTTGCTGATCGTATGCGTGAAAATCGCGAATTTTGCCGATCGTATGCGTAAAAATCGCGAATTTTGTCGATCGGGCCGTAAAAATGCAAATTTTGCCAATTAGGCACGTAAAAATCGCGAATTTTACCGATTAGGCGCATAAAAATCGCGAATTTTGCCGATCGGGCCCATAAGAATCGCGAATTTTGCCGATTAGACGCGTAAAAATCGCGAATTTTGCCGATCGGGTGCATATAAATCGCAAATTTTGCTGATTAGGCACGTAAAAGTTGCGAATTTTGCCGATTAGGCGCGTAAAAGTCGCGAATTTTGCCGATCGGGCTCGTAAAAATCGCGAATTTTGCCGATCGGGTGCATATAAATCGCAAATTTTGCTGATTAGGCGTGTAAAAGTCACGAATTTTGCCGAATAGGCGCGTAAAAATCGCGAATTTTGCCGATCGGGCCCGTAAAAATCACGAATTTTGCCGATCGGGTGCGTAAAAATCGCGGATTTTGCCGGTCGGGTGCATATAAATCGCAAATTTTGCCGATTAGGCGTGTAAAAATCGCGAATTTTGCCGATCGGGTGCATATAAATCGCAAATTTTGCCGATTAGGCGCGTAAAAATCGCGAATTTTGCCAATCAGACCCGTAAAAATCGCAAATTTTGCCAATCGGGTGCAAATAAATCGCGAATTTTGCCGATTAGGCGCGTAAAAATCGCGAATTTTGCCGATCAGACCCGTAAAAATCGCAAATTTTGCCAATCGGGTGCAAATAAATCGCGAATTTTGCTGATCGTCCGTGTAAAAATCACAAATTTTGCCGATCGGACACGTAAAAATCGCGAATTCCGCCGATCGGGCGCGTAAAAATCGCAAATTTTGCCAATCGGGCGCGTGTAAAAATCACATATTTCGCCAATCGGGAGCAAAAAATTGAAAATTTCGCCGATCGGGCGCATAAAAATCGCAAATTTTGCCGATCGGGTGCGTATAAAGCGCAAATTTCGCCGAACGTGTGCGTAATAATCGTGAATTTCGTCAATCACAAGGAAAAAACTATGAATATTGTCAATCGCGCATGGAAAAAAAATGCAAGTTTTTTCCATCCTTTCCAATTGAATTGGGTTATGCTGACTAAGGAGGTGGTTGAGTATAGGGAGCTAACCCTCCTTTTAAAATTAGCATTTTTATGAACTTTTAGGCCAACCCCAACCCCTCCTCTCCTTGCCCGAAACAAAATTTTGTCCACCCTATGGATGTTGGCTCTCGACAATCCAGTCATTTTTGTGACTGCCCCTCCTCTTATAAAGGTTGTGCATCCCTTTGATATCCACATTTTATGACTGAATATGTTAAGTAGTACAATTTAGAATAATATATGTTTCTCCTCCTCTCCACCTTCATTCATGAAAGCAGAATTTTTTTTCGGAACTGGCAATTTTTAAAGCTAAATTTATTCCTTCAAATAAAGTCAAGGAGTATTTTCACTCTTTGAAAATAATCTTAGCTGTATCTCTTCTATAAGTACAAACATAAACTGTTGATATATCATTGACAACAGAACTGAATACGTTGACTGGAAGGAAGGAACCTGGGGGCTAAATCTACCCTTACGAAATTTATATTTTTTTAATTTGATTTCCCTCCCCCGGTCACACCTCAAAAAAAATTCCAAATGGTGGCCCTCGACAACCCAGTCATTTTTGTAAGTGGCCCTTCGCTTAAAAAGGTTGTGCACCCCTAATGTATAAGCAATATAAAATTATAATTTAGAGCAACCTACCTATTCTAGGGTTGTAGCTATTAACTATCATTTGATGTGATGGAATGACGGAAAGTTTCTTAAACATTTATTAAAAGAAAATCGACTAAACTAATAAATTTCATATATTTTTTATTATCCAGAATGATCATAAGAAATTATAATAACTATTCCCATGTGACAGCTTTTTCAAAAGCATATCGAGCACGATTGCATAGTTTATTTTGCATGCATTATTATCAAGTATATGGTTTTAAAACTATTGTAAGCCATTAAATATTTTACTACATGCATTTATTTATTAAGAAAATACAAAATAAACAACAATTACATTCTTTTTCAGTTTTTTTCAAGGATACTATTTGTACAAAACTGCAAATATTTTATTTTCCAGCTATAACCTAAACATTTTGAATCTAAAACATTAATTTGAGAACTTGGAATATATTTCAATATATTTTTTAACTTAATTTATAAAAAATTTTTTGAGAAAAGTTGACACTTTTATGGTTGCCTGTTAGCTGCTCTGTAGCTCTGACTAAGATCTGACTCTGATGATATATCCAAATAACGATATCTAAGCTCTGACTGTACCAGTATATCCCAATAACTTTCTTTTTTACCTCACCGCAACTTCAAACCCAGAGAAAAAGCTCCGAATATCCCGAACTTATATCGCAATTGCAATATTTTAATCCTTTCTTTCATCCCATCCATGCATTTATTTATTTGCTGCCCATTGCATTCAAACCACAATATTATCTCCTCCAGCCATTATCTCCCTTTCGTTTCTATCCCAATATATTACAATATGTTTCTTTTATTCTCACAAACCACAAATTTCTACATTCGTTCATTACTGACTGTTATCGTCTATAATTTAATTCTGCTGCTATCGGCCTTGATATATTGCAATATATCCCGTTATTGATATATCATGACCTATGATATGAGTTAAAATATGTGATGATTATTGTGGAACGTTTTCGTAGAACTTAGCAGCTGGGAAGCTCGGTTCATGAACAACCAATCAAAGTCCGCTCATAATAACGAAAATGACCTTTTGCTTTTTGTCACATTGGTGAAGAAGACCAAGGTCAACCTCTCTGCTCATTCTTGTGATTGGTTACTCTTAAGCTGAGTTTTCCAGCTACTAACGTCTAGTATTGCTTATGCTGTGCTCATTTGCTAATTCATATTATCTTTTCTGTGCATTATCGGTAGAGTTAAGTTTTCCCAAGTAAATTCAATATATCCTGTCCTGATATTTCAGCTTAAAATAAATATTTCTCAAAAAACTAAATTTTAATTAGTATACAACTATTTCCATATGTGATTTGAATATTTATATTCTAAAAAAGGTTTCAATGTTGTATTTATGTAGTATATTATACATGCAGTTTTTTTTTTTTTTTTTTTTTTTATTAAGAATGCATTGGTACCTTAGAGAAAGATTAAAAAACAACATTTTTGCTGCATCTGTTATAGATTGAAATCTATTTGATTACAAGTATATTAGTATGACATCTGGCATTAAATCAAATTCAGTTTTTGCTTTTGCTTTTCACTTATTTTAATCATATTCAAATTAGCACTTTAAGGTAGTTGCAGTGATATATTGCCAATAACTCATTGATATATTGCAATATTTCTGATATCAACCAGCTCTAGTGGCCACATGTACTTTTTACTTTGTTGAAATTGGTTGTGTTTTAGCTCTTCTGTTAGTTACTGCATACAGTACATGTCAGTCGCCTGGCACCTTTTTTGTTCACAAGCAAGTTTTGTCCACTATTGTGCTTTGTAAGTGTTTTAGCTGAGTTGCCATTCTTTGAAGACTCAAGAGACTGTTCTAAAAGGACAGCCAAAAAATTAGCGATTTCAGATATACTGGAATGGGCTTTTCTGGCACCAACATCATGCTAAGTTCAAAGTTACTCAAATCTCTTGTTTTCCATATGAACAGGCAGATTACTACACATTTACTTGCACTTCTGACCACCTGTGGACAGCTTATACACCAAAACTGATGTATTATGCCAGTACACTGTTGTGCATGTATTTCAGTGCACATGCTGCCCAGATGAGTCAAAGTTTCAGTGATGCATGCTCCTAACATTTTGGCAACTCTGTGTATATTTTCTTAAGTAATGGCCAATCAGACTAATGGGTTATTTGAACATTGATTATATTGCTATTTCTACATTGTATTAGTAGTTTTGTTACTTTAATCCTTTCACTTGTCTCAGTTTTTAAATAGTTCTGTTTTTCTATTTTAGTGCTGAGCCTCAACTTGTCCTTCCATGGAAAAGACTGGAACAAATTTGTAATGAAACTATAGCACTTAGCCCAACAGACCTAGTTAGATTTTTAAAAAATCAGGTATATAAGTGAAATTTTACATTTTGTTTTGATGTTCTATTTTTATCAAAAGTGTTTTTTAATATTGTTATGCTTTTATTTTCACAGAATACACAACTCTTTTTAAATTAATATTTATGATATATTTTTACTGGTACTTTTATTTAGCTTGTTGAGTTCATATTTTTATAGTAGTGAAATCAAAATGTTTTAATTCATGACTTATTGAGTATTCAAGTGTGTGAAGGATGTGGTTTCAGTTATGATACTTTATCTCACATTGTATGTGTGGTAGCAAATGTTTCCTGTTATCTGTCTTTCCCACTACCTTTATATATATAAATATCAGGGTGTCTGTCCACTTGGAAAACCTGGAAAATTTGAAAATTCTGAGAAAATTTTGAAACTTTTAAAAAAGAAAAAATGGAAATGTTTCTTACAAAACTAAGGATTTGAAATTGCAGTGCCATTAAAATCAAACTTTGCTCTTCATAAGTACTGTAAAGAGAATTTCAACCTCTCGTGCAAATCATTTTGTCTACCCCCTTTCAGTCCTCCTTTGTAACTTCCAGTTCCAGCTTCACTGAAACTTTCTGCTAAATGTTGTACGCAGGGGTAGATTTAGAAAAAGAAAGTTGCATAGCAGTAACTGCTATACAAAGTCAGTTTTGAATAGCAGTTAGACACTTTTGTATAGCAAGTAAACAATAGCAAACGTAACTTTTAAGTCTTGAAAATTTACAACAAAATTAAGATAAATTAAAAATTTTCTTTAATGCTGATAAGATAAATTAAAAAATTTCTTTAACGCTGATATCTGTGGATTCATCCAGTACTACAGATATATAGTTAGCAGATTTTAGTTCCAAATTAAAATCCTCCTTAAATGTGTCTGCAACACACTGAGAGAATTGGTATTTCTTGTCATTCAAATATGTTTCCCATAACTGAACACTATGCCTCTTTTCTAATTGTGCAATTTCGGGAAACAATGAGAATGCAAGCTCTTGCTTGGCAATTAAATATGAAATATCTATTAACTTGCCAACTTTATTTTCTTCTTTATTGCTAGCTTGAAACAGTGCTTTCTCAATTGGTGTATCCATTATTTTTTTTTTACACTGCAGGGATCTGTTTAGGAAAAAATTGGGTCCTTTAAAGGACTCTTCACAAAAATTTTCATTTCAAAACAGGACCCTTCACAAAATTATTTTTCCTAAAACAGGACCCTTCACAAAATTATTTGTCTTAAAAATAGGTTTTTCACAAAATGTTTCCATCTTTTAAACCGAACATGTCACAAATTAATCATTTAAAAGTAAAATCTGACCGGTCACTTTTACATATATAAAGAAAATATGTGTATTTTACATCCATATATCTTCTTAAAAATGCAGAAACAAGAATCTGAATATAACGACCATTTCAAATTCACAAAATTATGATTAGATTTTTCACAAATATAAAAAGCTTTTCACAAAAACAGGACTCTGGGAAAAAAGTCTGGACAGACCCCTGCACTGTCTGGCTTGTGTTCCAAGTTCACTGCCGTAAAATGCATGTCACTTTTGGAATGTTTGACAATATTGTCTTTTTTTCAGACTGGCTTCAGTAATTCCATTGATAAATCCTGGGTTGAAATTTTCTTTCATTTTCAATTTGTCTGCGAATTTCGAACATAATATACATCATATTGATATAACTTTACTTTTCCCCTCTGTTTCAAAATCTAACCATTTTCCAACGGAATCAACAGTTTTTTTCCAATTTGTAACTGTTTCCAGTTTAACTATAGCCATATTATGAAAAAAACAAATTACAGTAACATACAAAACCAAAACGATATAAAACACAACAGCAAGCACTTGGGGAGGGTGAAAACAGAACGTATGTCATGTAAAACCTTTAAATCTGAGCTTTAACTCTTACGTGTACATGGCATAACAAAGCGTGCGGGAAATATGCATCGCAATGATTGCGATTTAATGCGTTTCTTGGGTCGTACTTTAGTTAAATTTGAATCGCATATTCAAATGCGATACCGCTTAAATCGAACCCTGGTTGTAGGATTGATTAGTTGTTTCACTCTGCTTATTTATCTTTGTTTGGTAACTGAACATTTGTTAGCTTAATTTTTTGAATATTTATTATTTGTATTAAAATATGTCAAAGTAATCTGTATTTAACTGTGACTGATGTCATAAGAACTTCATTCTGATTAGACAAAATGGATAGAAAATGATGCTAAAAGTGTTATCTACAAAATGTTTTGCATGTAAAATGTTCAACAATTTGTAAATTTTGCAAAAAATTATATAATAAATCAGTAATTTGTGCCTCAGAATAAGTTGTTAAAGTTCCACTCTCAAATTCACAACTTGTAAGATGTTTTGTGTGTAACATCACAAAATCTCGATACCTGGAATTTTTTTTTTTTTATTATTGGTATAAAAAACCTGAAAAAGTCAGGGAAATTCATTGCTGATCTGGAATAGATAACCTGAAATATATTTCTTTAATGTACATATGTATTTATTTCAACTGTTGAATACTCATTTAATTATCTTTTTTTTTTTTTTTTCAAATTACAATGCATATTTCTTCATATAATTCATAGTAATTACAGATCACCATGACTTTTTATATTTATCCAACCAAGACTAAGTAATATAGGTGAAAATTAGCGGTCGCCACACTCCATGTTGCGATTAAAGTTTAAAAAGTGGCGATTAAAAAATCAGGCATTGATCGTCACTCTAGTCGCCAAGTGGCAATTAAAAAATCTGTTATCGATCGCCAAGTGTAATACACCATTTTTCATGGAAATATGCATCTCTGCATTGATTACATCTAATTAGAGAACTGGTTAATCCTTTTTCCTACCAGATGCAAACAGATTTCAACGACTTAGCTGTATTTTCAATATTTTGGCTTTTTCCCATGTGCTCTTACGTGCATGTTATGATTACTCTTTAGTTGGATTATTTTTTCAAGAAATACAGTTTTATTCTGCAAAATATATTCCTCAGCTTTGATTCCACATGCATTTCAAGTAATTTATTCCTTTTTTCCCACCGGATACAAGCGGGTTTTAAGGACATTTCAGTATTTTCAATATTTCGACTCCTGCCACATGCTCACTAGTTGGATTATTTTTCTTCAAGAGATACTATTTAATCATGCGAAATATGCCCATACTCATACAATAGGTATAAAACTCTTATAGAAAAATATGTTTATATACAACAATTATAATTTATCTAGATGTCAAGAAAGTTTGAAACAAAATAGTGGCTACTAACTTTAAATAATGGCCACTGATGAAACTGGGTCTACCGGCCACTGGCTACTAACTAAATTTCCCAGTTTTCACCTATACTAAGTAATCTGATATTGGAAACAACTAAAATCTTTGAATAAAAATGCAACAATTCATCAAATCAAATTTATTTTTCTAAATAAATAAATATATATTTAAAACAAAGCCATATATTTTCATTTTTTCAAAAATTATTGCAGTATTTTTTTTTTTTTTTTTTTTTTTTTTATCATTTATAATCAGTATTAATGGCATCATTACCAATAAAAAGAAATTAGTTCTCTTTAAGCAAATCAGCAGAAGATATATCTAAGATAGTTAATTTATTTGATTTTCAGACACGCTGATTAAATTTAATAATTATTTTTTCTGAATGATAAAATGAAAAACAGCTGTAATAGGGTTCTCCTGCTCATAACACCATTCCTACTGATGTCAAATGACACATTTTAAAGTTTTGATTTATGGTTTATTTACTTGTAATTTTTAAAGGTAATAGGTATAACAAGTGGGTAAGTGTGATCGAAGATCGCACAAAGGGTTTCGTTTAATATTCCTTTCAAAACACTTTATCCTTTCTTTAATAAATCCAAATAAATTTAATTTTCAAAAAAAAAAAAAAAAAAAAAAAAAAGTCATGTTTTTTATAAAGTAAAAATTTACAGGTCTATTTTTCTTGTTTTTTTTTTTTTTTTTTTTTCGAATATCTGAACCAGCCTGATACCAAGCGGAGCTGCTATTAAACTATGTCATAGTAATATCTGTCATGTGGACTAAATGCGATATTAAAAAAAAAATCTATTTAAAAATTAAACATGTTGTATAGAGACCTTCAAAATGTTAAAATATGCCAATATTTCCATAATCAGGTTTTTATCATGATTCAATACGTTCCTTAAACTCATATGACGTTATAATCACTTGCTGATGTCATATCTACTTGCTTTCTCTATTACTCATATTGATACTCTCTTTGTATTATTCTCAAACATTTGAAAAAGTCCATTAAACTTCCAATATGATGTCAGATTAATTTTCTTTTTAATTCTCTAATGACGTCATATTAACCGGCTTTCTGTACTTATGCATACTCATACTCCTTGTATTATTGAGAAATGTTTGAAAATTTCCATTTTATTACCAATATGACGTCATATTAATCTTTTTTTCAATTGGTGAAACTTTTTATTTCATTTTTCATGTGGAAATCTATCAATAGAAAATTAATTATTGTAGAAAGAATTTTATTGTGGATTTTTAATTGTTGGCAACTGCTATAACGAAAAATGTTTAAATTTAGTAGTAAAAGGCTGTTAGATTTTTGTTTTTTTATCTCTCTATATTAAAATAATACGATTTTTTCAAAATTTCATGATTTTCAGCGTGACAGTAAGTATTCAGCTGTAAGTACACAAAATTTCAAGTCTGTAAGTTACACAGTTTCTGAGAACTGGCTCTGTGACAGACTTACGGAGAAGCGAGACCCTAAAAATGAAGCTTCAATCTATTAAAACATATTTGTGATTGTTTTAATCAAAAAATTACAAATAAAACAACCATCAATCTAAATCTTTTAAAGGGTATCATTTGACACCAGTAAAAATAGTGTTAATGTTCTCTTATTTACAAAACTATAAGACTGACTTCTTTCATGAAATGAAGTGTTTTCATTTCATTGAAAGGGAGGCATGGGGGGAGGAGGGTGGGGTCTTAGTTGAACAAAAGGATAATAGAAGTGTTTTTATCAGTTTTTCAAATATTAAATATAAAAAGTTCAGCTTGCACATTTAGTAGTTTGTTATTTTTGCATCACTTGTTTAAAATACCATAGTCCAATGGTTCCTAAACTATGGATCGTGGAACGATCAATGAGGTCTTAAAAGATGTATAATTAATTTTATCTGCTGCAAACATAAAGCAAAAACAATATGTTACACTTTTAAACAAAAACATCTTTAAAAATATAGATAAAGAATTTTGTGAAAATACAGTGTTTTATTTTAATATATTTTAATGCCTGAGGAAGACCACTCGGCTGAGGACGAACCCAGCCGTTGAGCGTTTAATGTCTTCCCCGGCTAGCTCCCCGGCACGCAGGGATTAAACGTGGCAGTACAAAATGGCTGGTCCTGCCACAGTGTTTTATTAAACTTGATGTAGAGAGAAGCTTCAGGCTGTAATTTAAAAAGTTTCAATTCCTATACAGACCTTGTCGTTGTTGCTAAACAATGGCATAAATTGCATTGCATTTTAAACTGTATTTCTTATGTTCATTAAAAAATGTCCTTACATAGTAAAAAAGGATTTTTGATTATTCAGTTTTTAGATTAATATTCTCTAATATGTATATTTTGTGTGAAAGTTCACCTTATTCATAGGGTAGATTATGCATAAGGCTCTATATATACCTACTTATTAGGTGAGTTGCAAAAAAACAACAATTTTAAGGTGGGTCGCATAACAAAGTTTGGAAACAATCTATTCCAAATTAAAATAGACTGGAAGTAGATAAAAGTATGTGTAAATTGGCAGTCAAGCAGATGATCATTTGTTTGCTATTAAAAATAATAACTTGTTCTCTGTTACTTCAATTAATTAGTATTTTATATCGTTTAAAATGGATAAAGTAAGAATGACAAATTAATGTCCTCCTCTGAAAAGGCAAAAGAATATGACATTTAATAGAAATGATAAAAACAGAATTGCAACTTAATCCAGACATTGTAATAACAGAAAATCACCACAAAATGCATAGCTGAAAGTTTGTGGCATAAATGGTCACCCCATATTTTTACCTTGAGTTTCTATTAATTTGGAATGAACTATGGTATAGAAATATATATATATATATATATATATCAAGCATGATTTACTTTTAAAAATCCACTTTAAAAAAATAGTTTTTTCTCTATTTATGTTTTTGTTTATAAATTACTTGTGGCATGTATGTAGAATTATTTTACTATTTATTTTTAGGGCCTACCAACGGCTGAAGGATTTGTAGACATACAGGTGTCAGAATCGCCTTTTCTCTCCCTTGTTTTTACTGTTGACAAACATATATTTTCTAAAGTAAGTTTTTATATAATATATTTATGTGTACTATGTCATATCAAAGTTTTTAAAATAATCCTATTTCTGAATTAGCTCAAATATTTGAATTTTTTATTAATTTAAAAATCTTCTCACAAATACTGAGTATATTATGAAATAATACAATTTTAGACATTCAGTAAAATGATTTTAATTTGTATCTATTTGAATATTTGCATTTCTGGCTATATAGGTTTGATTTGTGTCTAAAGATATATAGATTATGAGTTTTTGTAAATACCTCAACCTGGTTATAATTTGACTGACCAAAACAAAACTAATTTTAATTAGAATAGTGTTTTAAAACTGGCTCTAACTCTGAAATTGGTCAAAATTCCTTTTAATCACTCAAAAGTGGGTGAAGCTCTTAAAATAACTTTATCTTACATAAATTGCTCAAACTGTATATAGAGTGGTCCAGTGAGGGAGGCTACAGGTGAAAAAAAAAATCCCCGGTGACACCAAAGAAAAGAAGGCCTGCTGCTGCTACAAGTTTTATACAGTTTAATGAAAAGAATTTTTATCAGAATTTTCAAAGTTTAAATCCTATTTTTATGTGGAATTGGAATGGAAAAATAAAAAAGCACTGCTCTTAACATAATATTTTGTTTGACTTTCAACTTAGTATAATTTGAAGAGAAGGTAGGTTTTTTACATCTGATTATTCAATCTATCCCCTATTGAGATTTTGTGATACACTTTTATGACAATCACCAGACCACTGAGACTAGGTGTCCAGACATGCAATCATATATCATTTGTAAAAATTGATCCAGTTTAGGTTTTAGAAGCTAATTTATATACAACCTTACATATATTATACTAACATGTGAGTAGACAAAAAAAAATAAATAAATAATAATAATAATAATCGCAAGGCTTAATTCCTGTTTGCACAAAAGTTCCTTGCTTATGATTTTCTATACTGCTGTTATAGCTAAATTTTTGTACATACAGTCGAACTCGGTAATAGCGTCCTCGGTTATAGTGACAACTCGGTTATAACGTCAAATTCCACAATCCCCACGAAACGCCCATAGACACCAATGTTATAGTAACTTGGAAATAACGACATAATTTAAGCGGTGACCCCGGTTATTGCGTCAAAAAATATGTACAAACTAACATATTTATTCTCAGAAAATGGGGCAGTATAATCTTTTTTCAGAACAAGGAAATCCAATTCGTCACCGATGGGAGACATTGAAATCACAGCTGGTTCAAGTTCACCCCTACACACAATTTTTCGGACCTGTCCTGCAGTATCGGACAGGAAATAACCCTGGGAGGGGGGGGGGGTATGCACTGAACAGGGTGAAACTTCTACTCCTTATCTATCTAAACAAATAGCGTCGATGAGGGAGAAGAGGGAGGAATCGAATTCCATTTGGTGCTTGACCAACGAGATTCTAAAAGAGTATAGCGTTTCTGACCTGACTGCAACATCATTCGTTTGGTTTTCAGTTCTCTCGTGCTTTGATTATTATGGAATCCGTAAAAAGAAAAGTTCTTTCTTTGAGTGATAAAGTTAACATTATTAATGCATTGAATAAAGGGAAAAAGAAAGCTGAAGTTTGCCGAGAATTTGGATTAGTAAATTCAACTGTGTGCTCTATCTGGAAAAACAAAGAGAAAATTTTAAGTGCCTTTGAACAAAATGGCAAGAATGTTAAGCGAATGAGGAAGCCGATAAGGAAGATCTTGATGGGGCTTTGCTAAATTGGTTTAAACAGCAAAGAACTATGAATGTACCGATCAGCAGCGACAGATCTAAGGGGGGGTTAGACGGGGCAGCTGCCCCGGGTGCAAGACATATAAGGGCGCAAAAATGAGGAATCATAAAAGATTAAGAATAAAGGAAAATTTAAAATTCACATGAAAAGATATTCAATTTTATTTTGTTCAACGGCGGTTTACTTTCGTTGTATAAGGATCAGAAATAAAGAATAAATTGATTTGTATTACATTATATAAAATATCCCATTGCCACCAGTATTTTTAAGCAATTTTTATTTATTTAAAATTCAAAGATTTTTTGTGTCACCTCTTTTCCGATATCGTTTCATGTTATTTTACAGCGTGGAGTATTTTATTTGGGTTATGTCTAAAAGACATTCGGGTGATTATTACAGAAATAAGGCTAAAAAAACAAGTTGGAAATTGTACGTCAAACGTTACAAACGAGGTGCGTTCGTACTATATCTAGTTATATAAATATTCCGATCTTGATGATTTTTAATTCTGTGAAATGAATTATATCGTCTGCAGATTAATTTCTGCCATAAAATAAGTATCTCAGTCGCTTGGCGATTAAACTTCGAAAGCTCCTATAAAAAGAAAGCACCGATTTAAAAAAAATCAAATTTCTTAATAAATGTTTTTATTAATATTTTCTAAAGTTTTGATTCGATTTAAAAAAAAATTGAAATGTCTCGACAAAATTCTGCAAGGATAATCTATCTTAAATTTCAAACCATTCGGTTGGGTAGTTTTTGCGTTGTTATATGCGGACGGACGAACCAGACGACGACAATAGGTGCTACGTATTTATATAATTACGAACGCACCTAAAAAGAGAAGAGGAGGCTTCACAGCTAGTATGTCCTCATATCTAAAGCCGAGCGATTTTCATGAAGGTCAGCAACCAAGTTACTTTTTTTTTTATATACGTGCCATATAATAATAACACCATATAATAATTTATATGTATTATTTCTGTTCTAAAAATCTTCTTTTCTATGCAATAACTGAGTTGATATGTAAGAAAATAATTATAAATCGATTTTTTATTAATTTCTTCTAAACTTAGAAATTCTTGTAATTAGCAGACATTTTTCCTAAAAAATGAAAATGTAACTTATACTCTGTTGAAAATTCAACGCGTTCTGGCCCCTTTAAAGCCATTTTATTTATGTAGTTAAAAAGGTTTTCTATCCATTGGGAATTCGTTTGTGTTTTTATTTATGTATATCAGTTGTTAATAAGCCGTTTAAATTTTGATTTCCAAAATATCGCACCTATACTTTTTAAAAATTAATTAAATCTTTCATTAGAAATGTTTATCTAATAAAATATGTTAACTTAAGTTGTGCTTCACAGTCACGCCACTTGTACCAATTTTGAAGCAAACAAATACATTAATTAAATTTAAACGGCGTAGGTTAACATAGCAATAAAAAATTTAAATGTTAAAACAAGTATATTTTCTGTAATTTTTGTATCGTGTAATATTGTACTTTTTATATAGAAAAAATGCATAGTAAAAATACAGATTTTGAGTACTGAGTATTAATATTATGTCCTTAAGCAATTGTTTACGCAGATTTTATTCTGATATTCTTGGGAGCAAGGGGGGGGCGCAAATTTACAAGCTTGCCCCGGCTAAAATTTAGTCTAGATCCGTCTCTGCCGATCAGTGGTCCAATGTTGATGACAAACGCAGAACAGCTTGCCAAGTTGCTTGGGCATACAAATTTTGTTTACTCCAACGGTTGGATAGATCGATTTAAGGCACGTCACAGCATAGCGTTTCACAAGGTATGTGGAGAAGAAAAAAGTGTCGACGATAAGTGTGTTCAGGATTGGCTAAGCGATGTATGGCCGAAATTTCGACAAGGCTACGCAGACACTGACATTTTCAACGCAGATGAGACTGGCCTCTTTTTTAAGCTTACTCCCGATAAAACTCTTTCATTTAAGAACGAAAAAGTGTTCTGGCGGAAAATTATCAAAGGAAAGAATTACAGTTCTTGTATGCGGAAATATGACTGGATCAGAGAAGAAAACCTTGACCGTGATTGGAAAGTCCAAACGTCCAAGGTGTTTCAAAAACGTCAAGACGCTTCCGGTCAACTACCAACACAGTCGAAAGGCTTGGATGACATCCGAGTTGTTTGAAGCTGAATTGAGGCGATGGGATAAGGAACTCTGTAAACAAAAGCGAAAGATTCTACTCTTAGTAGATAACTGTCCTGCCCATCCTGGTGTGAAAAATTTGCAGAGAATACAGTTGGCGTTCCTACCACCAAATTGTACAAGCAAGCTGCAACCTATGGATCAAGGTGTCATCAGAAACCTTAAGAGCAACTATCGGAAATGCGTGCTTATGCACATTTTAGAATGCTCTGAAGAAAATAAGGTTTGTAGTATAAATCTTTTAAATGCAATTAATTTTTTGGATAAAGCCTGGAGACGTGTTTCAGAAAAAACGATTCGAAATGCATTTCGACATGCCGGTTTTGTTTCTGCAGAAGAAAGGGGTAGTGAAATCCCACAAAGAGAAGAAGATGAAGAAGATTTGCCTTTGTCAGAGTGGAATCGTCGATTCGGAAGGTCTGATGATTTGCCTTTTCGTGAAAATTTAGACGAATTTGTTGCTGTAGATGACGATGTGGTAACTTCGGAACTTAAATCTGATTTGGAAATTGTTCGAGAAGTGCAAGAAACAGAGGAAACTGTCAGTGATGACGAAGAAGGACAAGAAATGGATGAAGATGAAGTACCACCGCCTGGAATTAAAGATGCTCAGCAAGCAATAAGATTGTTGTCACGTTTTTATGAATCCCAAATCACAGATCCAACGATCTTTAAATTTATTGGACACATTGAAGATGACATAGAACGAAAATTATTTTGTTCGAAAAATAAACAAATGAAGATTGAACATTTCTTCTCTCCAAATATGTCCTCCTAGCTCTAATATTATGATGTTATGTAGGAATAAATTCATTTTTTCCTTGGAAAAATACAGTAAGTGTAATTTATACTTATTTCATAATTTATTATACAATTTATACCACCATACCATTATATACTCATTTTATAATTTATTATAAAATTTATACCACCATTCTTTCTTTTTAGGTGTAAATAGCGTAGCGTATACGCGTTCTTTACTTATACTCCATGTTTCTGACCCAACCTCGGTTATTACGTCATTCGGTTATAGCGTCATAATTATTGTGGTCCCTTGAATGACGCTATAACCGGGTTCGACTGTATTTATTTTTACTGTAATTTCCAGCCTATAATCCGCAGATCAAACAATTATGTTTTGATCCAAAAAATTTATTTTATATAATGTTACTTACTAGATCACTGTAAATATTTGACTTCAATTATTAAATAAAATTTCTGCATATAAACATAATTGTTTGATCTGCAGATTATAGGCCGGAAATTACGGTACATGAATTTTAAAATTCTCTTTACCAAACCTTATAATTTTTTTTCTCTTTTGTTCAACTTATCATTCACATTTACTCAAAATACAATTTTTCATTGTTCTATCTTGAACAATATGCTAAATATGATATAAAATGCCAATGTGTTCCTTTCATAAAAACTTTCAATTAAAAAAATAATTAGATAGTTTTATGTATTTTAACAGACAATGCTTAGTTATTTTTTTATTTAGAACTGATCAATCTAACTACTGTTGCATATACACTTCTAATTCAACTGAACATTTTTTATGTGCTTCTATAAGTTGTAAATTTTTTTTAGAACCGTAGTAAGTGTCAAGTATGTTTAAAGAGGTTTCACTGTAGTTAATATTTCAAAATCAGTTTAATACAAAATAAATATGCACATGTTTGGGCTTTTATGAAGCATCATGCAGAACAAGAAGTAATAAAACAAGAATGAGAATCATGCAGAACAAGAAGTATAAATTATTGTTCAATTTTTCTAAATTACAAATGAGTTATGTTTAAATGACAAAATAATTATTTTATATATCACTAATTAGTCATTTACTAGTTGACCCACCCGGCGCTGCCCGGGCCTGTGATAATAGCTGCTAAATAAACCACAAATTTGTATTATTTTATATCTTTAACCCAATTTTGTATGAAATGTTTTTAAATGAAAAATTCGCGAAAAAATATTGATATTTAGTTTTAAAAGTGCTCGTAAGAACACATTTTCTTGTTTTTTCATGTACATTTGGATACCTTTAGTATTAGACTATAGATGGCAGCACTACCGATTCAATCAGGTCAAAATTTTCTCTTCTCTTCGTTTCAAATAACGATTTTCACTATCTTTATGTTTTATTTTAATGTTTCATAAACTATAAACTTTTCTAGTATTATATTTTTATAAGTATTATATTTTAATGTATTTTGAAGTATTAATTGAAGTAATATACTTTATAGTATTACATTTTTTATAGTATTACTTAAAGTTATAGATTATAAAGGCAATTTTTTTAATTTAAATATTTTTAATACAAAAATATTTTTTATTTAAGTTATATTTTTAATATATTTTTAATTATAATTATTTTTAATATATTTTGAATTTAATTTGTAAAAATATTGTTGGGTGATAAACTTTACTTAAATCAAAAGCATTCAAATTTTAGAAAAATATGAATTATATACATAACTTCTTTTCCTTAAATTGTGACAGTAATTGAAATGAATTACAGCCAAAAGTAATGCAGAAATCATTCTGTCAGAAGTGGGATTGGAACTAGAGTCCTGCATCAGGTCGGGTTACCCATTTTTACCTACACCCGACCAGGTCGGGTTGACACTATACATTTCATTGCATTTCGGGTTCAGGTTGGGTTGACTTTCATTGTTTCAAGTTTAGGTCGGTTTTGGGTTGACCCACTTTTTCAAAAGAATCTCCGCAGTATTTTTTCAGATTAAAAAAATATATACAATAAGACCTCCATAAGGTTGAAATATGTCGGGTTGCAGGTTGTTGAAAATTATTTTTGCGAATTCGAGTTGGGTTGCAGGTTGACTTCAAATGAAATTTGCAGGTTTGGGTCGGGTTACCCAACCCATGCAGGACTCTAATTCAAACCCACTTCCTTTGCTGAGAGCCAAAGCTTAAACGAATGCCTTAGACCACTTAGCCACACTGATCTCATTTAAGTGTATTTTAAAACTAAACAAGTTATAGATTTAATCTCATGCATTGAAATTTTTAGCTTGTCACTTTAATATATAGAGGATAATTCATGTAAATTAATATTTTTATTGTTGTGTGTGTATCTGTGTGAGTACAAAATAGAATTTTATTTTATTTTTAAATTTAGATTGTTTTGCTAGACATTGTGAACAGTAAAGATGACATAGCAAATAACAGTTGTTTATTTGAAGATATAGAAAAAAAGAAAATAGTTGTACAGTGTAGGTATGTTAATGTAAAATATTTTGTTTATTGGTAATTTTTATTTGCTAATTTCAATTTGAATGTTCTGTTTAATTTCCCTTAATTAACATTTATATATTTTGTTACCTTATTCTATTGACTTGAATTCTATAATGCTCCCCTAAAATAATGTCATAATCCCTAAAATAAACTCAATTTTAATAAATTTCAGTATCTTATAAAATAAAATAAAAAAGTATGTGTTTTTTTTTTTTTTTTTTCCTGTCCGTATGATAACAGGCTTTCCTTAAAAACAGAGTACAGTAAAGAAATAAACCCGGAGAAAAAGAGCTAATCAGAAAAAAAGCCAGCATGATCTTTTAAAATGCTTGCAATCAGAAACATTGTTAACATCTCTACAAGCATATTTCACCATTTTAAAATAGAAAATAGTTTTTAAAAATTTTACCATTTGCCTTTTTACTCTTTGGGCTTTGAAATAGAATTTAGTGTATTCTATTGTTGTATTATAGCAATATAATTTATATAACAATAATAATAATAATATAATATTTAATAGGGTCAGATGGGGTAAAATAGGTAGGTTTCAAAAATAAAATTATAAACAATACAAATTAAATTTTTTTGCAATTGTTTTGCTGAATGAGTGAATTGCATGTATCAGTTATCATTTTTCATTGAATAACAAAATATTTGTTTCCATATTATTATACTTGGTAGCCATTTTAATTTTTTATGATACGACTTGGTTGTAATAATGAGAAAAACTTTGGATTTAAAGTAAATAAGAACTTATTTTCAGCTTTCTGAATTTACTGATTTCTGAACTTTCAGGATTAACTTCTAAATTAGAGTAAAAAAAACCTATGTGGGGTAAAATGGTTATACTGTTAAGCTTAGCAAACAAATAGCTTTTTTTTTTTTTTTTTTTTTTTTTTGATAATTTGATAATATTTTTTATGTAACATTTGACATTAAATATTTATTACATTGATGACATTTGAGATTAAAGTAATATATTTCTGGCAAAATAAGTAGGAATTTTAAAAAAATGCTGTTTTTAGGTGTGTTTGTAATTATATAAATACGTAGAACCTATAGTCATCATCTGGTCCGTCCGTTCATCTGTCCGCATGTAACAGCGCAAAAACTACCCAACCAAATGGTTTGAAATTTAATATATATAATCGTCACATAATTTTATCATTTCAAATTTTATGAAAATTGAATCAAAACTTTAAAAGATATTAATAAAAATATTCATTAAGTAATTTAATTGTTTTAAAAATCAGTACTTCCTTGTTATAGCAGCTCCGAGGCTTAATCATTAGCGACTGAGATGTATCGCCAAGTTACCTAACATGTATGATGTTACAGTCATATAATGACATTTTATAACCCCTATGACCAAGTTATAGTCACATTTTTCATTCTATTAAATCCTATCATCTGTAATTAATTCAAAGATACCTCATGATAGGTAATGATTCTAGGTTGCCATGGTGATTATGTCCTATTTAAGATGGAGGCATATTATTTCTGTACTACTAAATTTAAAAACTGAATTTATATACTAAAATTGTTTAATTATAGCAATCATATAATCTACCAACAGTTGTTTGGATAGATGTTTCTGGAGAAATAGATATTAAATGGAAAAAGAGTCTAAATATGGATTTCAAGTTCTGAATTTTTCAAAGCTAGGCTTACGTTTCCCATTAGAATTTTCAATAAATGTCAACAAAAGATAAAATGTTGCTACCTTAAAATGTACTTATTTTATAATGGAAATAAATCATATCATAATGACATACGATATAATTAATTTCACTGAATTAATAACAGTACAAACATACCTCATTTGTCACATTTGCCATACAATTTCCAACTTGTTATAACTATTTTACCCCACCTGACCCTATATTTTTAAAATTTTCAATATAGCTATGTACTTTTCATATTATCGTTCAAATGTTTGGAAACACTGTGTATGTTTTGTTATCAATGAAAATTTCTATTTGTCAAGAATAAACTGTTATTCTTCATAAAATTTTGTATAGTTATTATTTAAAAATAGCAATTGTTAACAACAGTTGAATATGTTAAGAAGTAAAATTTAGAATATAATGCTTTTTTACTTCCACTCTCCATGCATAAAAGTTCACTTCTCACCCATCCAAATTAAATCAAAGAATATTTTCATGCCTTGAAAGGAAAAAAAAAATCCTAGTATGCTCATAATATAATTTTCAAAAATGAGCCTTACTCCAAAAATAAAGCCAAGTAACTTTAAAATAATCAATATCTATCGTCATGGCTTTAAAAATGCATGGAATTATGATTATTAGAGTTGCAAAAAGCCATGTTTATTTCCAGGTTTAAGCCAGGTTCTCTCTCCCCCCTCTCCTTCCCTACCCTAATCATTGCCATTCCAGACATGTTTGAAGCTTTCATGGAGAATCAAGGGCAATTGTGTTGCTAGACATCGAGTGTGTGAATTTTGTAAACACATAAATACATTTGAACAATAATGATCAGAGAACTTCTCTTTTTTTAATATGAAATGCACCTATTAAATATAACAAAATTACAAATGCTCTTTTAATTACATACGAAAATTATAAATTCCTATTTAATCATAACAAAAGTCTTTAAAGGTTGTTTAAATGTAACAAAATTATTAAAGTTGGTTTAATTATTACAAAATAATTTAATCTTATTTATCGTATTACACATTTTTAGTGTGATATTTCTTTCTGCTTTTTTAAAAGTAAGTTCATGAATTTTTCTCTTCAATGATGTTCCTGCAAGGTTGAGACTTGAGAGCTATTTTTGTTTCAAGCTTAGGCCAGATTTGTGTTATAATTGTTGTGACAGATGAAAATATTTTTTCTCAACAATATCTTGCTGAAAACTGAATAAAAATGTTTGTTGTTTTTCTGCCAGCAATAGGTATTTCGACTTTTTATTGAGATCAAAATATTAAAAATTACCTGTTTCGCAAATTAATAACAAACAACATCTATTAACATAATTATCAATGCTTGCTTTAATTTAAATTTTCAAGACCAAAGATATAAAAATTTCATAAACATAAAATCTGATGCTTTTCTATTATCAACTACTAGACCTATCTGGCATTGTTTGGTCCTGGGATAGTAACTTTAAATATACTTAAAATTACCTATCTGTTTGCCAGAATTACATTAAATATATCACACTACACTGGTCAGTCTTTTTTGACGGACCAAATAATAATAATAATAAAGACTGTGAGGTTATGTGTGTCATCATAATAACGGTTTTTGGCAATAGAGAGGTTACTTAAGAACCAACACTGTAATATTTTTCTTTGCTGCATTTTAGAAAAACTATCAATGATCTTACTTTCTTTAATAATTTATTTAAAAGACTATTTCATGTTTTATTTTATTTTTATTTTTTTACCAATTAACAAAAGTCTACTCCATACAGGAGTATAAAATATAAGATAGGATGGATAAAGTATCAAACACAGATATTTGTTGATAAATAACAAACTTCTCTCTCTTTTTTTGGGGGGTGGGGGGGGGGGGGGGAGAAAGGAAAAATTCAAAAATTGTTATACAATTTCCAAATAAACTTCATTAACAGAGGGCAAAATTTACTATATTAGTTTAAACAATCGAATTTGGATTGCTTTTATGAGTTGATCAAAATTGCCAATGAATTTGGAAAATCAGAAACATTTGTAAATTGTTTCATTCAGTATAAAATAACAAAAAATCTAATTTTAAAAATGCAAAATATGAGCTTCAGGTACATCTAGACCAGTCTTTGTATATCCAGAATCAAATTTGCAGACCTCTACAAGATAGATTTCCCTAGCTATTGCCAACAAACAAACACACCAAACACAGACAAAAAGTTTCTTTACGAGGGGTAGTACTTAAGTTTTAGAAAGTAATACAAGAAATAATTTCTTACCAAGAATATATGTTTTATTGTTTCTCAAAATACTCTTCTGCAGCATCGATACATTTTTGCATTCGAATAAACTAATCATCAAAACATTTATGTCACTCTGAAAGTGGCATAGTAGAAACATGGCATTTGTAAGCTTCAATGCTTCATCTGAGTTGTTAAAACGTTGACCATGCATATTATTTTTTATGAACAGTAATAAAAAGTGATCATGTGCTAAGTCCGGTGAGTATGGGCAATAAGTCATCAATTCGATTTCTTCACGCTTCAAATAATCCATAGTTAGCGAAGCAGTGTTTGAGCTGGTGTTGTTCAGCAACTACTTTTGGCAAACAAATTGTGGTATAGCAAGGAGCATTGATTGTTTTACAATCATCCAAATGAACAGTTGCAATATCGCCAAATTTACCAAATAATGCAACAATATTTTTTTTTTTTTTTTTTTGGAAGCACTCCTTGCACAAACAACTTTTGTTGGTCTAGGGTCATAGGAATAAATCCAGGTTTCATCACACATTATGATGTCGTACACATGTTTGGAGGCACTGGAGTTAATTTTTTTTAGATTTTCCTGGCACCATTTCACACGAGCGTCCTTTCAGCTTGAGATAAATTGTGGAGGATCCATCGGAAACACATCTTTTTTATTTTTCAATGATCATGTAAAATTGAATGCACATGGGTCTTTGAAATGTTAAAAAATGTTTCTATTACATCATATGTCACATGACGATCAGAAGCGATTAGTTTTCTCACCGCATCATTGCTTTTGGGAGTCCTAGCACTTCTTAGTCGACCACCCTGACCACCTTCACTGAGATTTTTATGACCGTTGAAGAATTCTTTAAACCAGTTGTAAATCGTTGCCTTAGATGAGGCTTTGTTACCAAACATCAATTTCATTGTATCGCTACACTGTTTCTGTCGAAAGTAAAAAAATCATGGCTCTGAAGTCCCTGTGACGTAACTCAATAATTATTTAGCACTTCTGATTTTTGAAAAATCACAGTAAATAGAATTTCATAGCTTTTGATGTTCATGCAGACATTCATGTAACTGTTCAAATTTTAATAAAAATTATCTGCGGTAAAAGTAAATGTTTTTCTGTTGTCAGATTCTAAAAACTTCAGTACTGGTCATCATATTAATCTAAATAAACTTTAGAATTTTCAGCAGATCACCAAAACTTTCTGCAACCACTGATGTAAAGTGGTATATATTAAATCAATGATGTGCAAACCAATATTTTTTTAATGATTTATTTTATATTTATAGTGTGCCACTTCTGATCAACTGTATTTACTGTCTGCTTTAATGGAATTTACCCTTTTTTTAGTGTGCCATCAATTGGGGAAGTTTGTCATTTGACTCACTTTCGATCTCTAAGTTATGCTAAATTTGTTTCAAATATTCAGAAGTTTGTTGGTCATGAAGTAACTACAGTTTCTCATGTGAAAGACTGGTCTCCAGAAATAGGTTGGCATTTATGTATTTCTTTTATTTAACTGTACTTTTACCTGTAGAATTTTCATAGAAACTTTATAAATATCATTATTGCAATTAATTTTCCATACTTTTGGGTCTCTGAGGCATCTGCAAATGTTTTTTTACAGTGGTGACTTTAATAGTTTCTTAACATGGTAACCCTCAATTTTTCTGGTTCTGCATTTTGTTTTTGATTTACTTATTTATAATTATTCCAGAGTTTCCCATCAGAAGTACAATAGCCAAAATCATGCAAAAAACAAAAATTTCAAAAAATTCCCTCAAGTTCAGTTTTTGATAAAAAAAATATGAACAAATTAATTTGATATTATCTCATATATACCTATTCATAAAAAAAAAAGAACAAACAATATCCGAGATGTGATGGCACGGGCGAATATTAAAATTGGGTGATTTGACGTGAAATGACCCCCCCAGACAGTTTCACAAGGGTGCTGCACCCTGCCTGCCCTTTGGTTTACAAAATAGCACCCTTCTTGCCCCTCCCCCTCATAAAAAGAATTAGTGCCCTTCTTGCCCCTCCCCAGTAAAATAATTAGCACCCTTCTTGCCCCTCAGTAAGAAAAAAGTGCCCTTTCTTCTTTTTGCATTAAAAAATTTGCTTTCATAGTAAAAACTGACTCAGTGTTGTCTTAAAAAGAATGTCCTGATTTTTAAATATCAAAAGTGACTAAAAACCAAAAGAATAACTTTAACAATTAAAAAAAGTGCCCTTAAGCATCTGAAAAGTGCCCTCAAGAATCCAAAAAGTGTCCATAAGAATAAAAAAAAGTGCCCTTTTTTTCACCAACAGCATCCTGTCCTTTTTTAAACCTGGGGGAAACTCTGATTATCCATTACAGTGATATTCCATCTGCCATTTATAGTAAAAAGTTTAAATGACACAAAATAATACAGACAATGACTGGGCTCCCCCCCCCCCCCAACATATACGTATGATACTATAACACTTGCTTAGACGTAAATGCAAAAAAACAGTGAAAATTTCCATTTTAGACAGGTTATCTCCATTTTAGAATGCAAAATTGCATGGTATTTTTAAATTTTATTTATTTATTTTATTTTTTGAAGACCTGTTTTTTTTTCACATTTATAGTAGGATTCCGCTATAAATAAAACCTGTTACTATATTAGAAAATCTATACAGTATTTGCTGACAATTTTATTATTTTTTCTTTTGCTGTACAGTTTATGATACATTTGTAACATTTTTTTCACCTAAAGATTTTAAATAGAAATGTAAAATAGTGAAAATATAATTAAATTTTAATTGAATTCATCAATTAATTTTGAATGAAAAAGTTAAAAGTATGAAAGAAATAAAATGCGAAACCTTAACATGTTACATTTCCCAGCTTTCCACCTAATTCCCGTTCGCGCATCTGAAATCATCCACTTCATTAAAATAAAGGGGCCATTTCAAAACGTTTTTAGGGGGGGGGGGGGGGCAAGTTTTTAATTTGTTGCATATACAGTTGAGGAAGCAATTAATACAGCTTAATTCTTAATTTTTTTTCTAAAATTAACCAAATTACTCATTATTGATAAATGTGCTTCAATTTGAGAAAGTTACAATAGCAAACTTTCGCAAACATTATTGGTCTTTATTCATTTCTTGGCTTAAAGTGTTTATTTAATACTATTGGTTCTATTTTAATCAAACATGACAAATTATTTTTGCTTTTGTGCAGTTTAAGATTTTTTTTTTTTTTTATCTGATCTGTGACAATTATACACTTCAGACTATCAAATTGCCTGATGGGGCAAATTCTCCCCCTAGTCCCCTCCAAATGGTGCCCCTGCTTTAAAAGTATCTTTCACTTTTGAACTGTTAATACTAATCGTTAGATTATTTAAGCGATATATTATAAATGGTACCATGAAATGCCAACATAAAAAAATTAAATCAGGGATTAAAATTTAATATCTAAAAATGTATTTCAGCACGTCCCAGATAACATTTTGAATTAAAATAAGGCTTTCTAATGCTGCTCTAAGGCTAAACATATGCAAGAGAAGATTTATACAAAGCTATTTGTCATCTGGGTTTTTGTTTAATGTTCAGAAGTTAGAAAAAAAAATAGAAAGTCATATATACCACCAAAACTATTTTTTCTCAATAGACATTTTATATATAAATCATTCAAAATACACTAATATTTTCCATTGATCTGAGAAATTTTCCAAAAGTTAGAAAAATAGTAGAAATAACGTATATACAGACAAATTACAATCATGAGGTATGTTTTCTATAAAAGCTGGCCAAAGTACTATCACTAATAAATAAGAGACGAACTCAAGGTGGATCCTTTTAACTCCTTGAAATTTCCAAGGAGTATGGCACCATTAAATTAAATAAGAAATCTCTGCCTAATTTTTTTTTTTTTCAAATTGAAAATCTTTCAACGTTTAATAGCAAAATTTGTAATTTTTTCTGCAATTAAATGAGGTGAAAATTTTTATATGAAAATTGTGGTAGAACTGTACGTACCATGTAAACTTTTATGTAAATAGTTTCAATGGAAACGAACAAAAAACAAAAAATTTCTTGATTTGTACATGATAGAAACCAACTAAAATTAAGTTTAAAATGAAGTAATAAAACAAATTAAGGAGTAATATCGACAACGAACCTGTCCAAAATTTAAAAAAAAAGAATTTTTTGTTGTTTAAAGTACTCTATACAAACAAGGAAATCATATTTTATTAGTTAAAAATCTCTATAGAAAGTGAAAGGGTAATTATGGAGTTATAGAATTAGAGCGCATACTTTAAAGTGTTTTTTCAGAACAGCAATTTTCAAAATCATTGGGCACTGTAGCTCTGCCAGTTTTCAATCAATAAACATTTCAAAAAGGTTAGATTAACATTTAATGCCTATTTAAAGAGTCATGTACCTACGGACAAAAATATATTTTATTCACTCATATAAAAAAGTTATTTGATTTAAAATATTTTAATCAAAACTGCACCCAGAACTTTGTGTAAGAATAAAAATTGGTAAAACAAACTTGAGCTACTTTTATGTACGGCATAAGGAATATTCCTTTTTAAAATAATTTTATTTAAAAGAGTTATTTTGCCAATTGCGTATACAATTTCATGAAATGGGCTAACCAAATTTTTGTGAAATTTCAACCTCTTCATAATAAATGTATGTACACAAAACAGCATAAAATCTTGATATTTACACTAATGTTCATAAAATTATGTTTGTTTCAAGTTTTTTAAAATGTCCGACTTTTAAGAATATTTATTTTTTATTATTGAAAAGATACGAGACTTTTTTTTCAATAACAGGTTACTTTAATAGAACTCTGTATCTCTAAGCACCTAAAAAAATAATAACTGAAGTGGTTAAGGTGACTAGAAAGGTTTGAAATGACGAAAATATTTAATTTTGGTTCGATAGAAAAATTCTTAAAATTACGGTCCTACGAGTCATAAACATTTCGTAACATGTCAAATATTTGATAGTACGGGCCCCTTGGTCGCCCGTAAAGAAATTCTAACAAATTCGGACTCTTGAATTTTATTATTTGTTTGTTATTTTAATTAAAAAATTTTACTTAAAAAAGTACGAGCCTACTTTTTTTGGTATTTTATATAAAAACCAGGACCGAAGGTAGGCCCTCTAGGAGAGCCGGGCCCCGGTAATTTGTACCGGCTCTACCCCCCTCTGTACAGGCCTAATGAAATTCTTTCTGTTTGATTTTAATCTGCCCAGAAAGAATTTACTTGAAAATAAAAATGCTGGTTAACAAAAAATCAATTTTTTGAACAAGAGAGGGATGATTTTGTTAAGCATCGGCCAGTTTTGGCCATATTGCTGCCATGCAGGACTCTAAATGCCAATATCAGATCTGCGATAATTGTTTCAGCTATTTATGCATCTGTTATAGAATTATGGTTGCCAAATATTTCTTATGTTTAAATTTGTATTGTTTTGCTGAGATTTTTGCAGGCTGGTTGTTTCAAAGGTCCATTAGCATGTAATCTTTACTTTTAAAAACATTATATTATTTTATATTCCTTTCAATTTCTCTTATTTAGCTGCTTTTGTCTATGGATACAAAAAGTTCACAAGTAAAGGAATTGTTCTACACAAAGAAAAAAATCATCTTCTAGAGGTACAATCTGTCAACTCTCAGTGATGATTGCATATTTACTGTTAATTTATTATAATTGTATTGATTTAAGATTCTATTATTATTTATTCTATTGTTATAATTAATATATTACTTTTTATGATGTTAATTTTAATTTGTTGAACTAGAATTTGGATACTTTATTTCCATTTTTTACTGTGTATTTTTTTTTTTTTTTAATAACCAGAATAATGTCATAATTTAAACAGTTGTTTGAAATTGTTTTTATTTTTATTAATTGTGAGGTGGCTGAATTGAGAATTTAATTACATTTTGTTTTTCCTATTATTTAGACTGGTTTGTCTATTTGATCATCATCACTTTTTGATATGGTTTACCTACTAACTTTCTAAATATATGCAAAGATGCTAGTAGTATATATTTTTTAAATAATCATCATAACTTTTAACCAATGATGCCTAAATCTGAGTCTTTTATAGTGGTATATGAAAGGAAGGGGCTCGAGCCCTACCCATTCAAAAAAAGACAAATTTTTTGTCACATTAGTCATTCCAATATTCTTCTTATTTGTTCCTTATTTTCTGTCTTCAGTATTGTTTAATTCATTTCTGAAAAACATGTCTGTATGTAAAGAAACACTGTAAATATAGATTATATTTTTTAAATGTAAATCTGCAGATTCACTGTCAGGACTGCAAGTAGCATATAGTAGCAGTTGCATCAGTTGTGCAAGTAGCATTTTTATTTTGAATTCATTTTATTTAATATTTGAAACTCTGAACGTGCATTTTCATTTCTTTCATATTAGTATTATTAAATCGTTTCAAGGGATTTAACTCTTGCAAATTGTAACGTGAAATATGATTTTATGATCTGAAGCTCCAGGATTATTTATTTTCTGTGAAAACATCATTTTATAACATCAGGAAGGGCAAAGCCACCCTGAACCTTTCCATTGCCTCATTAACTTGATAATTGTAACTCATTAGAATTCAGTATTTTAAATTTTCAATCTCAAATAGTTAAAATAGGGATTTTGTGGTAATGACATTAATAATACTAATTGTAATATTGGTATTAATGACATTAACAATTTTTTTTTCTTGTAACTAAAGGAGTATGTTTATATTCTTATCTATCTTTTATGCTGATTTCAGAAAAAAATTATCATGTATGTGCAGTTTCGATACAAATTACGAACTTTTGTCTCATTTATAAATTATAAATTAAATCATTTACAATTAGCTGATTGCTGCATAGGAAGCAGCAATCAGCAGTGGAAAAAAATGCTTTTATTGGAGAAGAGGAGGCACCTGAATTCAGGGGGGAAAAAAAAGATATTATTATGCCTTTTGACATTGAACAGCTACAAAAAAATAATAAAATATACGATGCAGCTTATTTTGGAATATTTTTTCAATACATTACTAGATCTTCTGTCGGATTTCCTTGAATCTTCATCCTAACTTTGTGGAAAAACCTTATGTTATAGAGAGAAATCTGTAATTTTTTAATTCAGAACATTGAAAAACATTAGAAACACCTAAATGATGCAGAAAAAACAAAAAAAGCATCAGTTTGAAGGCCTGTGTCATTAGCTTAAACAATTCATTATTCTCACAATTCTTTTTATTAATTATTGACAATTCTAATTGTTCAGTTTATTTTAAAATGACACATTCCATACTTTTTTAATTGCTATACCACTGGTCTTTTAAATAATAAAAACCCAGGATTTTCAATAATTCCTAGTACTTGCTCACCATACTGCTGTAACAATTTTTTTTTAGATTACGGCGAATCCATAATTGTTTTCATCTCTGTACAGTACCTGTCAAAAGTCTGAACACATCCCTAGAAATCAAAAAGAAGCTTGTTTATCATAGACTCTGCTATTTGCCTATTATTGGTATATGATAAAAATAACAAAAAATATTATTTCCTTACCGATTAAACTGGTAAAACTGATAGAAATATGTCAAAAACACTAGTTTTATGCTTAGAAGCATAATTTCAGCATTGCACTCATTGTGCTTTGTATGGAGTTGCATCTCTTAATTGCCATCTAGTGGAAACTTCATCTACCATTTTGCATTAGTTGTTTGTTTACTATCAAGAATAATCATATGAACCTGTAGTAATGTGTCGTTTAGCTGTAAAGCGATCATAAATTATCGAATATTATCAACTTGTGATTATGCTGGTTTCTTATGTTTCAAAATGTCAACAAGTTTTCTGAAAGCTGCAGTTAGTGAAAAGTACCTAAAAGGAACTCTGAGTTAAGTGTAGAAACACGTGCTCAAATCATTGTTTTGAGAGAAGAAGGTTATTCTTTGCAGCAAATCCACAAAGTATCCGTTGGGACCTTGTGTCAGGCTGTAGAACAAAAGTAAAAAAACAGCCAAAATATTACAATAAAATGAACTGGTCACAAAAAAATAAAAACTGTGAGTACAACTTCATTGGTACTATTAGCAAGTGTAACAGACGTTTGATCACTCCAGAAATACGAAGGGAATTTCAGAAAATTGTTCTCAGGCCATGTCTAATGACACGGTGGCCATGCACTTGCAGGAATATGACCTTAATGCTTAATGATATGGTTGAGGTAAGAAAACCCTTTGTCAGTGCTGCAAACATAGAAAAAAGGTACACATGAGTTCAAAAGCATAAGGATTGGACTGAAAACTAAAAGAGGGTCCTTTGGATGGACGAATCGAAATTTGAACTTTTTGTCTCCCATCGCTGAGCTTTTGTGTGTTTTCGTCCATTTGAGCATTTCCTCCCAGACTGTGTGGGCCAACAGTTAAGCATGGAGGAAGCAATGTCATGCTTTGGGAATGTTTCTTGAGAAATCAAATTGGTGACTTGGTCAGAATTGGCAGATAATGAATCAAAAAGTGTACCACAACATATTAGTGCATCATGCAATTCCCTCCAAAACGCGACTTGTGAGTCAGAACTTCATTTTCCAACAATCCAAGGCATACGCCCAAGTTGTGTACTAATTTAAACAAGAATGAAAAATCATGCGTCAAGCATAGATTATGTAACACTTTCCAACGCTTCCAAAATAATTTTACAAATCATACCGTTTAATAAGTTAAAAGATAACATCTAAGTAAATAATTTTGAAAACGCATAACATATTTAAAAATTCAATTTCAGGAATTACCAACATTATTCAGAAAAATATCTCAGCTGTTTTATTCAGCCCTGTATAAGATCTATAGATTTGTATATATACTACATAGGATGCTAAATTTTAGTTCAGTTAGGAAACGTGTAGCACAGTTTAAAATTCTCCGTCTGGAGTTTCTGGCAATAAACGGAAATGTGTTCGTGAACTTTTTGTGCTTCCCTGTATAGGATCTACAGAATTTATACACACCACGTAATAGACAAAAAGCGAGTTAAAATTAAAATCACGTTCAGTAACTTAAAACGCACATCCAGGAATTATTGTTAACAGACAGTACAGAATTCTTTTCTGTGTCCCTGTAAATGAACGATGACTGCTATACACACAATATTCTGCAGTAAACCTCTTGTAATGCACCTTAGTGATATATATAAATTTCAATGCGTTTAAAATAGTGAGACATTATTTAAATAAACTGCAGACAATTTTTTCTCCATAGACGTAATGTAACGCAATTCTTTTGACTGTCCCTGTAAAGTAACTATAAGTGCTATGCACACCCTGTTCCATATTAAGCTTCTTCTAATGCATCTTAGTGATATATATAAATTTCAATGTGTTTAAAATAGTGAAACATTATTTAAATAAACCGCAAATGATTTTCCCCCATAGACCGCAATGTAACAGAATTCTTCTGAGTGTCCCTGTAAAAAAACTATGAGTGCTATACACTTCCGTTGAAATAGGGAACATGCTATAGATAACGACAATAGCATATAAAAATTGCAGAGCAATCCGAGCATATTTACGGGAGTTAGAGCACGGACAGACGAGCAGACGGCGCCCATACGGCAGACGGCCAGACAAACCGAAGTCATAAACATTTTTCAACTAGGTTGGAAAGTGTTAAAAAGAAAGAAGATGCTCTAGTCATAACAAACTTGGAATGGCTGCCTCAATCATGAGATACTTCACCTATTGAGCTTTTATGGAAAGAATTAGACAGGGAAGTCTGAAAACAGATATCTACGTCTGTGGGAGGCTCTACAAAACATCTGGAGTTGGATTGCCAAAAGCTGGAAAAATTAGTTAATAGGATGCCAAGGATATGCAAAGCACTTATCAAAGCTAATGGTCACCACTTTGATGAAACCCAAATCTACCTAAATAAACTTGCCTAAAAGACAAAACAAATACTTTTTTGTTTATTTATTATTCAAACAGTTGCTAATTTTTCAAACAAAGCCAATAAAACAGGTTTTATTGCATTATTGTGCAATTAAATGGAAAATTTCTTAAAATATATGGGTGTGCTCAGGCTTATGATAAGTACTTTATATCTTCCTAGAAATTCTCACCCTATGGTGATACAGACAGATCTACCTAATGCTTAAATTATCTCCTGTCTCATTTTATAATTATTATGCATTTCAGGTATTTTTATTTTCAAATCTGCTGATAATTTTTTCTCTCTTTTGTTAAAAATGGAGTATACATAAAGTGAATTTCAAAAGCTTTAATATAGAAGAAAAGTTGTTTGTTGATCGTAAGATATTCTGACTTTAGATCTCAGATTCTTTTATTTTGTAAAATAAATAAATTTAATGTCTCTCAAAAATGCATTTGATTTTTCTATTGATAAGAAAAATTATAATTCCTTCTACAGATTGTACTTTTGCTTCACCTCAAATTTTCAATTCAAATTTTAATTACGTCATGCTTCTACTTAAATTTAACATCAGTATTTGAACTTGGCATCAAGTGATGTCTTATTAACAAGATGGGGAGGAAAAATGATTAAACTAATTATAATTGACTAAGGATAACTTTTTACCAAAATTATTATTGCATTTTACTTGTCATTTATTATTGCTATTTGTGTTTGCCTTATGTTCTTTTAATTATTATTATTATCATTTTAGATTTACAAAGCTGCAATTTTAGCATATGACAATGATATGAACTTTAAAATGAATGCCGATTCCATTTATGACAAAATGAAACAAGGTAAAGGTTGAAAATCTTTGATTTGTTTTTATGTCTAAGTTTTTTTTAACAGCAGTTTTCTTTTATAAATGTTCACTTTATTATATTTGCATCATTATGGAATTTAATATTTCGTTGTCATATCACAGACATTTGTTACTATTAAAAAAAAATCTCTTTTTTAATATGATATATAAAACCATTTATTTATGAAAGTTGCTGTCTTGTTTTTGAATCATATATTATTAATGATTAAAACAAGCTGCTAAAATTTAGTTCAAAATGGCTGCAAGCTGTAATAGAAATAAATAAAGAAATGGGGGGGGGGGGGCAAAATTGGTAGATTTTATTTATATGCAAGAATGACTAATATTAATAAAAACAAAATCTGCAGATGAAAGAAATTTTTTATGTTTTCAATTAATAATGATAATAATAATTTGATTCAAAACCTCATGAGCAATTGCATAACTTATTGATGTCATAATAGTGAGTGTTCTATATTTTCAACACTTTGTTTGATATCTGACAAAAGTAATAATATCTTTACTATTTACAAATTATCTAATTTTTCTTATTTTTTTATGAGATATTTTTAAAAATGTAATTTTATAAATTGCCAAAATTTGAAAAATATTTGTTTGTGTTTTGCAGATTTTTCAATTTAGAATCATCCATGTAATATTAAATTTATTACGACAAGTATTGCATGTGTGTATGTATGAATTATTGTTGTTGCTTGCAAAATTAAATTATGTCCTAGTATTTTATCATTTGATCAGTGAAAATAACTGTTATAGAGCTGCAACATTAACAGGAAATTTATTATTTTTTCTTTTTCTTCATTTGATAGATTTTTTGATATTTTGATTAATTTGTGTTAAAACTAAATAAATAAATGTGTAAAAGTTTGAAATGTGCACCCCCCCCCCCCTCCCTAAGCATCAGTTTTTAATATTCTAAGCTTTGTTTATTAGCTTTGTAAGTTTTGTTTATGAGATAAAAGCTCTATTTATTTTGAGTTTTTTTTTAACTTCAGTAATGTCATTGCAGGTGATTCAAGCATATTATCTGAGTGGCAACAATTGAGACAGAAGTGTATCAGTTACTATGAATCCGTTTATCAAGTAAGTCTTTGGGAATATTTTTTAAATTGCTCTATTTATATTTGCTTATTTTATAATTTTTGATAATCAGAATTGCAAGTTATAGTGATAATTATTTATATTACTACATAATTAATAGTAAAATAATGATATTAATAATATGATGGCATGTTTGTCGATATATTTTGAAAATTATATTTTAGCAGATAAAATTATTTTTTCACATCTGTTCATTTCCTTCATACTCCCTTCAGGTATCGTTCATGCTTCGTAAGTTGAACATTGCTGGCTTATATCAATTGCTGTTATTTACAAGCCATCAGTATGGTGCACTAATTTGTTCATTTCCATAAATCAAATCAATAAATTTCATTACTATCTCATACTTAACTTTTAATTGAAACTTAAGTTTTGATGTGTATTTGTTATAGCATTTGTGCCAAATAATTCCTTTGTTGATATAGAATGCAGTATCTGTGTAAATAAAGTTGTGTCTAGACTTGAAAATATGGAGTGGCTACTCTCCATATTACAATTAAACAAAAAAATAGCAACTAAAAAAAAATAATAATAACAAGCCCCTTTTTTACTTCTAAAAGCATTTCAACTTTTCAGTAAGTTGAGCCACACAAAAAAAAAAAAAAATAATAATAACAAGCCCCTTTTTTACTTCTAAAAGCATTTCAACTTTTCAGTAAGTTGAGCCTCATTTTTTATATTCATGGTGGTCTCAGGACCGCACATTTTAAGTGATCAGTTTTAGCAAAAGCTCTGTTAGTTGTTGTAATATATATAAGGGCTTTTAATATATTAAATTTAAATTAATTCAAAAAGAATTAAGATTGTGAAAAGTGGCTATTAAGCTTAAGGGGGTCTACTGGCTACTGGCAACTAAATAAAAATTTCCTTTTCCAGGTCTAGTTGTGCCCCTTCTTAAAATAAAAGTCAGATAAAACCACAAAAAGCTATATAATGAATATGTCATAGCTGCAATTTAATTTCTATGCAGTTATTAGCATAATAATTATATTAGGAAAGCAATTGTGTTCGTTGAGGTCTTATTAATATTTTGTTATCATAATAAATTAGTCTAAATTTACATTATTCATAGATAGACTTTACATTATCAAGCATCAATATTTTGGTTAAGAAATTAATTTATTTTATTGTTACACTGTATAACAATGTGATAAAAAATTTAGATTTGTGTTAATTTCCATATTATAGTTTCTTAATGTGATTTGCTTTTCTATCATTTCAGAGAATCGGCATGCGTTTTGATGACCATTGTTTTGACTCTACCTGCTATAAGAAGTCAGAAGATATAGCTAACAAACTATCTAATATTATTTTAAACAAGTTAGTCAATTACTGAAAGTTATTTCTATTTTTACTTATATAATATGTTTTAAGTTCTATACTTATAGATGAAATGATATATTGTTTTCTGTTTGTGTGTATGTTTTGATTATTTTCAACCAGTTGTTTTTAACTTCATTGATGCATACTGTAGTTCTATTTTTTGCAATGTATCTCTTTTAAACAACATATTTTTCTAACCTGAAAACAGCTACTGTTATTACTAATGTTAATATTATTGCTAGAAGTGTCCGAAAGTGGTGCAGCTTGTACTTTTTTTCAGAGGCAATTCAAAACTTTCCATTTTAATGAAAATCACTTTTGTTATATTAGTAAGGGCTGTTAAAGAAATGTTTTAGCTGATTAGCTTAAAATGACTCGGAGAATAAAACTCTAAAGAAATTTTACTTATAAATTGTAAAAAGTTTCAATTCTGTTGTAGAAAAATATTTTTGGATAAGGAAAACAAGAAATAAATTTACTTTAATATTTCTCTATTAACTGTTGCAAGTCTTTTAATGGCTTCTTCATGTGTGACAACAAATAGGAGTAGGTTCATTTGGAAAACCTCCCCTTCTCCTGTTATAATGATTAATGCATTAATGAATATAGCCAAAACCACACTTGTTATAGACAGGAAGAATAATAATCATTAAAATTATTAATCATTTAAATTATTAAATCTTTAGGTGCTGATCAGTATCACCATATTTTTGATTTATACAACTAGGTTAATTTTTTAAAAAAAATTATTTTTTTTTTTTTTTTTTTTTTTTTTTTTTACAATTCTCTCTGTTGGATTAGGTATGTGTGATAGGCTGGCTGTGAAAGACAGCTAATAGATAAAACAGTCTGTTGAACCATTTGGTCTTCACTTTTTGTTTGTCAAATGAGTTTATATCTTGTTTAAACAGAAACATTTTCTGATAACTTAATGCATTATATTGCAAAAGGTATTTCAAATTTTAAGTAAATAATTAATAACTGGAAAGAAATTTGCATCATATGACAACAGCACATTCTACAGATTGATAGATTTTATTATTCTGTGGTCCATTTATCGCACTGCATTATGTATTCCGTAGTTGAATACATATTCTACACATGATAATTCAGAATCATATTTAAATGTAATGTTTCTAAATCCGGAATATTTATTTTGTTTGATATGACTGACAGTAAAAAGTCTAAATTTGATTGGATTGCACTCAATTTTTGTTCCAATGGTGATAGTTAAATTGAATACAGTTGGATTTAAAACTAGTAAAAACAATTAAGGTTACATTCTATTTTAGGATTTTTTTTTACTGTAGTATCAGTCAAGGGGAAGATCCGTGGGATTCAGGCTATCTTAATATCTCCAAAATAAAACACACACACATATATATATATATATATATGAAAGAAAGTAATAGCATGAAGTTTTGTTGATAAACAACCATGACTAAGTCAATGTAAAATACAATCTACTTTTTATTGCTCAAATAAAAAAAAATATTACATTTTGAAGTTTTAAATATTTTGATTTCACAAGACTTATTTATATATGTTTATACATATAAAAATAAATAAAAATAATTTTTAAAAAATTTCCATAAATATATATATATATATATATATATATATATATATATATAACCATAAATGATACATTACCAAAACACCAACTTAAACTATGAAATAATGATTAAGTATGTAATAATTAGTTGTCAATGAAAGTATTCCCCAACACACTGAATATGGATACCAAAAACTTATTTAAAAGAATAAGAAATTAAATTAAAATATATATATATATACACTATATTGCCAAAGGTGATTGGTCACTTGCGATTTTAGACATTTTGTTAACTATCTAGAAAAATACATGAGGAATTAACCTGAAACTGCAGGTGTGTAAACAGTATCGTATAGGTTATATATTTCCGCGAAGATTTTTTCACGGAACCCCATAGGGGACTGTCAACAAATTGAAAAAGAACGAATATCTTTTGGATAACCCTGTAAAAACTAATGTAGCAAAGGCGTTCAAATTCGAGATTATTAATAAGTGGCTTATTGTAATATACTATGTTCATTTGTATGAGAATAGCATGTATACTCGTAGAGAAATTAAGGTTTTTATAAAAACAGTCCCAAATTTCGCCTAGTTTTTTGCTTATAATTTGCAGAGTTCTTAACATAAAAAAAAGTTATTTTCAAAAAATATGACAAATAACATTGTATATATAACTCTGCAATCAGAATTAAAAAATAATAAATATTAGATGAAAAATGAGCAGGTTTACTAAAAAATGTTTCACTGTGCATGCGCAAATGCAATCAAAATATAATATGCATAATGTATTAGCTAAGTATATAGAGCAACTTTTGTGCAAGTCTCAAAATCATAGCTTGAAAATTCCGAAAATTATCGTCGATAGAATAAGCTCAAAATCTGTTGTTCCCCAAAAGAAGCAAAAAGATGAGGGGTTGTATCAAATATCTGTTGATTAGGGCCACGATAGCATACACAATATTTCACGTACTACTATATTTGGATACAACTCCTCATATTTTTGCTTCCTTTTGGGAACAACGGATTTCGAGCTTATTCTATCGACGATAATTTTCAGAATTTTCAAGCTATGATTTTGAGACTTTCACAAAAGTTGCTCTATATACTTAGCTATAATACATTATGCATATTATATTTTGATTGCATTCGCGCAAAAGACGAAACAAAATGGGCGAAACGAATGCGCAGTGAAACATTTTTTAGTAAACCTGCTCATTTTTCATCCAATTTTTATTATTTTTTAATTCTGATTGCAGAGTATTATGTACAATGTTGTTTGACATATTTTCTCAAAATAACTTTTTTTTATATTAAGAACTCTGCAAATTATAAGCAAAAAACTTGGCAAAATTTGGGACTGTTTTTATAAAAACCTTAATTTCTCTACGAGTTTCCATGCTATCCTAATAAAAATGAACACAGTGTATTACAATAAGCCACTTATTAATAGTCTCAAGTTTGAACGCCTTTGCTACATTAGTTTTTACAGGGTTATCCAAAAGATATTCGTTCTTTTTCAATTTGTTGACAGTTCCCTATGGGGTTTCGTGAAAAATTTTCGCGGAAATATATAACCTATACTATACTGTTTACACACCTGCAGTGTCAGGTTAATTCCTCATGTATTTTTCTAGATAGTTAACAAAACGTCTAAAATCGCAAGTGACCAATCACCTTTGGCAATATAGTGTATATTTTATGTTTTATTTTGGAGATACCCTGAATCCTGTGTATCTTCCCCTTGACTGATACTACAGTAGCAAAAATTCCTAAAATAGAATGTAATCTTCATATTTTTTTTTACTAGTTTTAAAATCTAAATAAGAAATCTAAATGTCTGTCTTGTTCCAAACGATTAAAGAAGATCTATATTTCCTATTCCTGTGCTTTAAAGTAGGGGGGTCTTCAACCCTTTTAAAACAGAAAAATATGCCTTAAAAAATACAGAAACATTGTGATTACATAAAGAAAATATTACCTTTTTTTTTACAGAAAATTAAAAAAAAAATAGCAGAAAACTTTTTGTTTTAATTTTTCCAGAAAAATAAATTTAACTAACATGGAGAAAAACTTTTTTTATGAGGTTTCAAGTAATCATTGTTTTTTACGTACAAAGCATGTAAATATATGTAAAAAAAAAAGTTTTAGAAATAATTATTCTGAATTAAAATAAAGAGGCAATATTATTAATCATAGTATAATTTTATTTTTGCAACTGTTTTCTGAATTTTCATTTAAAATTTTTGATTAAAGCAGTGATATGAAGTTTTGTTTATAAACAACCATGACTAGGTCACCATAAAATACTATCTACATGTTGAACCGAGGGTAGCTATTGACTGTAAAATTAATGAAGGCAAAGTATCTCATCTTGAAAAATAATTTATAGTGAAATTGAACTATTTTAACTTATTATAGACCATACCCGCATATCAGCTAAATTGGTATATATCTGTCTTTTTAAAAAAATGTAAAGTAAATATTTTAGTTTAAAAATTCTTAATACTATTATTTATTTTAAAAAATGGTCCAAAAATTATAATAATTGAAGGTTAATTGATTATTGAGCATTTGATAAATATACTTTTTAAATTTTAAACTTGAGATATATTTTACAAAGCAAAATGTCCAAAGTTCATTTTGTAGCCCATTTTAACATCCTCACTAAAAAAAAAAAAAAAAAAAAAAAAATGCTCAACAATGCACATTTTTCTAACACTCATGAAATCATTTTTATGCATAATGAGTGTGAGCAGACATATAAATGTAAAAAGATTAAAAATGTTATCGTAATCAGGCGTGGGGGAATTTTCATAAAATCTTACCAGCCAAAGATTTGTTTTTATCAGTCAGCTAGATGCAATATACAGTCAAAAATTGTTATGGAAAATTTACATGATTGCAAAAATAATTCATTACTATAATGCATTGATATATTAAGATTTGTATAAAATTAAAATGATATCCAACAAAGGAAAGTTTAGAGTATGAGAATGATAGAACTTAGTGCTGTGATTACATTGCAGAAATTGGGGGAAAAACAAGAAATATGGCCAATGAATAAAAAAAATATAAAAGTTTTTAGTATATATTTTTTATAAACTACAGTGTTTAAAAGAACTTAGAAAGTTTAGCTGCTGTGCTTAAAAATTTACCCATCTAATCAGAAAATCCACTCGCCAGTGGTGAGTAGATTTATTAATTCCCTACCCCTGATTATAATTTATTTTTATGCCATTAAAGATTTTGCTTAGTAACTTCAGTTACTATAACAATTATGATATTCATATTTTCTTTATTTTTATTTATTTATAGAGATGGTAGTATGAAAAAATTTGAAGATTTTCCAGATAATACCTTTTTATATAAAGTTGATGATGTTCAGTCTGCATTGCATAATTTAAGCAAGTTTGTATTGATTTATTTTACTCTTTTTTTGTCAGGAATTTCGCTGTATAATTAATTCAGTTAAGATGTGTCTTTATATTCTCAAAGTATTTTCATATTTTTGCCTTATTAAATATATATGTTTTTTTCCCTTAAAGCTGAAAATAACAGTTTGCCAGTAGCCAGTATGTGATTAAACTTTGAAATATGGTAATTAAAAATTTCGCCAGACCGAAAAAGTAATTTTCTTTAAAAAAAATTTCAAAATAATTGTTTTCTTTATTGTAAGATTTAAATAAAAATTATTTTAAGTAATTTCTATATATTTCTTTTTCAACTTTCAGGTATTAATTCAGGAAAAGTTTAAGACCTATTTAGCTTCCCTTCACAAAATTCCTTTGAACAAATCAGGCCCCTACACAAAATTCCTTTGAATAAAGCAGGCCCCTTCACAATTTCCTTTTAATAAAATAGGGCCTTTCACAAAATTCCATTCCATAAAAACACATTCATCATTAATTATTTTTATTTTGTTAGGTTTGAAAATGTGTAATTTGCAAACAAAACAAGTTCTTCAGAAAGGAAAATTTTAGCAAAAGAATATGGTTGGTTTGAATTTGAGTAACTGGATTTCATCTTTTCTTACAAAATGTTATTTTTCACAAAAATGTAGTAAATTTCACAAAAATAACTTTTATTTGTCACAAAATGGGCCTCAAGAGAAAAAAATCCTACATCGATCCCTGGCTTTCAGATGCTACTTATGGGGCTGCTGTGCACATGTAACACTTTAGGGTAGGAGGGGGTGGGGTCTGGCACTTAATAGTGTAAGATATCTTATGGCATGACGGAAGTTTTTTGTCTTTTTATATTGTTATCATTTTTTATCCATCTATTTTTATTTATTTATTTATTAATTATTATTATTATTATTTGTAATTGTTTTCTTCACATTAAAATAGTCTTAGCTATTTTTATGAAAATACAAAGTTATTATAATTCATTAAATGATTATAAAATCATTTTATTCCAAAATATGGAAAACCTCATGTTAATCAACATTTTAAGGAGTATTCTTGAAAATTATTTTTAAAGAGAAGTAATCGTAATTTATATATATATTTAATTCATTTATCAATGTTTCTATTTTCATTTATGTTAAATCAATAAAAAAATATTAAAACAAGTTTTTATTGTATTTATGTAGGTATATATCAGCTGCTACTGAAATGAAAGAGAAATACAAATTTGATACGATGTATTATGTAGTAGGTTGACATTTGTTTAAAGTTTTTATCTTTGTTTTGCCAATGTATGATATTTGTTTATTTTAAACTTATTGTAGGAAGTTTATATCTTTTAATCTTTTTTAGTAAAAATTCAAACTTTTTTTGGATGTGAAATTTAAAAAAGTAGGGTTAATTAAAATTAAGATTAATTAAAAAAGTAATTGTTGCTAAAAAAAACCCCACTACCTCATTGTTTTTTATCATTAACTTTTTAAAAGGTATTAGTTTAATTAAAAGAAAAAGATAAAATTCTGGATTAATGTCTCAAAAATATTTCAAATGTCAGGTCTTTTTTTAGGTGCGTTCGTAATTATATAAATACATAGCACCTGTCGTCGCTTGGTCCGTCCGTCCGCATATAACAACGCAAAAACTACCCAACCAAATGTTTTGAAATTTAAGATATATTATCTTTGCAGAATTTTGTCGAGACATTTCAAATTTTATAAAAATCGAATTAAAACTTTAGGAGATATTAATAAAAATATTTATTAAGAAATTTGAAATTTTTTTTTTTTTAATCAGTGCTTTCTTATTATAGGAGCTTCCGAAGTTTAATCGTCAAGCGACCGAGTTACTTATTTTATTACAGAAATGAATCTGCAGACAATATAATTCATTTCACAGAATTAAAAATCATCAATATCTGAATATTTATATAACTAGCTATAGTATGAACGCACCTCATTTGTCACGTTTGACGTGCAATTTCCAACTTGTTTTCTCTCTCTTTGTTCTCAGTATGTTCAATCTGTATAAGATAAATATGCAGCATACAAAAAAACAAAATTATAACAAAAAATTTTATAATCTCAAAACAATTTCAAATGTCAGTTTTTTGTACTGTGCTTCTGCATGTACAGTCTGTATAAGATAAATGTGCAGCATGCGAAAAATATAAAATTATAGCAAGAATTTTCATTTGGTTTACTGTATATAATTTTTATTGACTAAAGTGTTTGAATCTCTTCATAGATACAATGCCATACCTTCCAATTATCTCTCTTTTTTAAAGTCAAATAAACATATATTGAACCAGAAAATTTATTTAATAAAATGTGTCTTGTTTTTATAGGGGTATTTGTTTGATTTCATTTATTAAGTAACATTTCTGGTTCAGAATATGTTTATTTGACTTGACAAAAATTGGAAGGTTGGCATCTATGCAAAGTATTTTTTTAATCCGTTTTACATGCATTCTCGGGTTCATATCTATTATGTAAAAAAGAATTCGATGTAATCATAATGATTAGGGAAAATATTATGAATGTTTAATATTGTGCTTTTAACATTTTCAGAGTCCTTCATCTCAGTCTGATTTCCTTTCATCTTTATTTTGTATGATGGAGAAGTTAAACTATGAATGGGCTGGGTAAGTGTTTAAACATTTATAAAATGATGCTTTATATTAAAAATATCTTTTGATAAAAGTTATTATTATTATTATTATTTTACACTTTTCAAAGCAAGGGATCAAATTATTGGATGTTAAAAAATATTAAAATACTTGTAGTGTTGTTATTATTATTAAATCATACTTCATATATTTTAATTTTCTTTATTAATAATAACCCTCGCTTCCCAGGATAGAGAATATATGAAAACCATTTTTTTTTTTTTTTTTAAATTCTAATAGATTTTTTTTTTTTAAGATTGTCCCCTAGCAACACCAAAGAGCATTTTTATATGAAATGTGTTTGGTAATCTTAAAATTGTATGTAATGATTGCTGCATTAAAAAAAAGGTAAAAGGCTAAATAACTTTTATTATTAAAAAAAAAAAAAAAAAAAAAAGAAAAAAAAAAGAATCAATTATTTACTCACACTATACTTTATAGAAACTACATTTATTATCCTTATGCATAGTTTGTACACAATTATAATTCTTCAGCACTTAATTTAAACTTTCCTACCTTAGATATTAATCACTTGACTCAGGTTATGATTTAAATGTATGCATGTTTCTTATTTATACATATTAAATCTGATTCATTACACAAATTCATAAAAATAGGCAAAAAAAAGTTTAATTGAATATTTCCAATAATTATTAACATTTATTGAGCATCAAAAGACCTGTTTTTCGTGAAAAATATTTAGGTTAGTATATGAGAAATGCAAATCTTCCACAGACTTTCAATTTTCTGTTCTTTGGAACATTTATTTTTCATGTTCTCCCCCCCCCCCCCCCCCCTTGCAATTCTGCAATTCCGTTCCTACTTTTTTTTTCTTCTGTCAACTTAATTATTGAAACACCATTGAAATGGGATTGCAGGAACAAATATGTCTACCAATTTTGACAGGAATCCAGAAACCCTTATTTTGAGTTTGAAGTTTTGAAAAAATAAATAAAAAGGGACTCTTTAGTGTAAAAATTCTGTATTTTTCGATCTATTTTATTTACTTAACGACTATTTTATAATTTTACATTAACCACATATATTAAATGAGCCAGCAATTTTCCTGGTTACAGATGCTTGCTATAAATCAAAAAATACTCAAACAATCTACACAAAACCTATTTTATTTCAAGCATGCGAAAATGATTTAGCTAGGTCTGGAATTTAGAAAAGTTTGTTTTGACAGGATAAAACAAACTCTAACACTGAAAATGCTGCTATATATCAAAAATAGCTCTAACAATTTTCACAAAACTTGGCTCTTATACTAATTTGAACTCGAGAAAATGATCTAGCTTGGTCTCTAATTCAGAAAAATTTGTTTTATATAAAATAAAGTCAGTACTGAAACAATGGTATAAATTGGAAATAATTCCAATGATTTTCAAAAAATAAGCCTCATTCGAATACGATCTAACAAGGTCTTGACTTCAGGAAAATTCGTTTTCATAAGTATAAGCAATTTTCGGAATCAATCTTCTGTAATTAGAATTCTTACAAATACACTGATCATTAATGCGATTACAAACAGTATCAAAAACAACATAACGATTTTCAGGAAATTTGCCTTCTACACTAAATCAAAAACAAGAAAATGGCCTGAATTCAAAAAAAAAATTTCACCAAATTAGTCAGCTATAGCCAAGTTGGCTTCATTTATGGAGACTTATTTTTGATCACCCCATTTAGCGATATTTCGCCTAGTGTTGCCAAGCTTGGCGAGAATTTGACATTAACAAATACAAATTTTTATGCGTATGCTTGGGAAAATGATTAAAACAATGAAAGATAATAATTTGCAAGAAATCACGTTCACTAAAACTCATAAATTAATCCCTGATTTTTTTGTAATCTGCTGTCTTTTTTCAAAATGTCAGCCCTAGAATTTCAAACTGCTATATCTCAGCCATTTTTTAAGATAGAGGCAAAAAAAAAAATTTATCCAGAATGCTCCAAGGCTTAACACTTAAATAAAAAGTAAATTTGAATTTCTAACTTTTTGTATATTTTTTTAAATTTTAAATCTTTTAGTGGCTGCCATTTTCAAACAAGATGGCAAACCAAGCTGGCCAATGCACTCAGTCGAGACATTGGTGAGCCTAATACACACACATAGTGTTACATCCAAATCGGTTTATAAATACGAGCACTATCAAATGACAAAGATCATATATATATATATATGAATGGAGGGTGGTTTTGGGGTCTGGGGGTTATGATCTGTGAAAATATACTAAAATTTTCAGAATTGTTTTCCTCGGAACATATTAATGCTCAGTCTCCCCAGTACTGAAATATTAAATGCTCTGTTAAGTGAAATTTTGATACTTGTAAGAATTTAAATTTTAACTCCTCACCCTGCATACCCTACCTCATTGCACCACAAGCTGAAATGAATAACAGAAAAGAAAGAAAAAAACAAACAATGCAGCTAAATTTCATTGATTTGGCTAATTATGTCTGAACCAAGATTTTGAAATGTAATTGATGTTGATATCTAAGATATTCTCTGTTTGTTTTTATATTCCTCCTCGATATATTGCTCCCTATTCCTTTTTATATTCCTCCCTATGATTGATATTGATATCTAAGATATTCTCTGTTTGTTTTTTTATATTCCTCCTTATTTATGTGTTTATTTTAAAACCTTCACCAGGCATGTGATTTTTCAGCGAATTAGCTGAATTCAGCTAATTTTTTTTCCTAATTAGCTGAATTCAGCTAAAATTTTTTTTCCTAATTCGCAGAATTCAGCGAATTTTCTTTTTTCCTAATTCGCGGAATTCTGCGAATTGTAATTCTATTAATCTGGTATTTACATTATATCTGAAGTCCGCGAAAATGTATAAAATCAGTTACAAACACGCGATCACCGGACGTGATGGGCGAGCATCTTTGCCCATCAATTTTGATCCAAACAATCATAAATAATCGTCAATCTGTAGCCAGTATTTTGAGCCAGCTAATCACAAGCCACCACATCTTTCAACTTCGGGAATATGCTTCACGCCTCCTTCCACGCCACAGGATAAGAAACGAAGGGAAAGGCGACACGTTTTGTCATTCGCTAGTTTCAGTATTTGCGATTGCGAGCGAGAGCATACATAGATTTTGCATTCAGAAATCCATTAGTTGATGCTTACCAACTGTAATAAATATTTTTTTTTTAACTAATGTATTGAGAAAGAATCCTGATTTGTGGTTATGGATGGTATTATATTAATTTAAGAATAATTAATATATATATATATATTCAGTAGAAAATCATTATAATGCAAACCTAAAAGCAAGGAGTTGTGTGTTATATAGAATTTTGCATTATATAAATCATTTCGCCTATCCTTAAAATTTATCTTGTAAATATGACCAAGTATGTATGTATGGATATATATAACTGTTTAGGTTTCAAATTAAAAGTAAGATTATTAATGTTCAACCAACCAACCAACCATAAAAGGGGGAAAAAATTTCAGCTAATTTCAAATTTTAGCAATCGCATGTCTGTTCACATTTTTGCTTTTAAAATGCTTGCTTTTTTCATGTCTGGTTATTCTGAAATATTTCTATTACTTCTAAAGAGTATTTAATTTTTTCTGACGTGTCCATACTAAAATAACTGAATTTCACAACTTTTTAATGTTGTTTTATTTTATTTAATTATAAAATAGTGACCTGCATCAAGTTACATTAAATGTAGTTAGTGCCTTTGATAGCAAAAGAAGGAAGAAAGTAAGCATTGACGAGGTTTTGGACTTATTAAAAGAAAAAATAATGCTGAAGCTTCATGAAAACTTGCGTAAGCTGTATTAATTTTTTTATATATAAATATTGCTATGTGTATATCTATATGTAGAAAATATATGTATATATTTTATTTTTGTGTAGTATTTTTAACATCATTGAAAGTATTATTCTTACTTTTCAAACCAATGTGTCTAAGATCAATCTTTTGTAAACAATTTTCAATTGAGTATGAATAAACTATCATAATAATTCGAAACTTTAATTAAAACTTCTTCAAGAATGAATTAAAATGATTATTGCTCATAATTATTGAGCTGAGTGAAACGAAGCTCTTTTGAGGTGACTACAATGGTTTCTTTGTGACTCTACTCTTCTTAAACTATTCAGGTGATGGCTATCTAATTCACACAATCATAAATGCCATGGCCATCATAGTTTTTTTGGGGAGAAAAACTGACAAAAATCGTGTTTTTGAGGAATAATTATAGATTTTAAGTGCCATAGAAATAACATTAAAAGTCATTACCTTTTTCAAAATTTTCAAATCCATTTTTTTCTTTCCTGTGACCACAAAAAGAAACTGTGTATGGACAATATCTATATTATAAAGCAAAATCATGTCCACAAGTAATGCTAATGTCATATTGATGGTGCAACAACCCAAATAATAAATTTTTGCTTTTTTGCAAATTTATTAACTTCTAAAAATCACAGAATTTCAATTTTTGCACCATTGAGTAGGAGAAAAAATGTCCTTTTAAATGAAATTTGTTTTATATCTCAATTTACTGATACTTTATTGGTTACAAAATAACTTTCTGAGAATTTTTTTCAAATTTATCTCTATTGACAAGTTTGCACTTAAAACTATATAAATAGTTCAGTATTTATTTCTGGCTAATAATCCATAATGAAATTAAAACGTAATCAATCAATAAAAAAATGAATAATATAAATAAAATACAAATTTAACTTATATCTAATCAAATTACATACTTAAAACACTGAAACACTTAGAATCAAAAAGGGTTTCTTTAAATAGTGAAATCTTTGACGATGTTTCTGTTTACAAACAAATCTTCATGACTGACAGCATTTAGAAAATGTCATTTTCATATAAATTATTGTAGATTAGGATTTTATGAGTGAAAAGGTAAGTTTTCATTTAAAAATAATGCCATATGAAATAGGGTTTCTCTAAATGCTATGATATTTGATTAAATATTTTGCTCTTTTTTTTTTTTTCTTAATCTGGATTGTCAAAGAAATTATATATTTGTCTGTTACATGTGGCAAAAAAAAAGTAAATTCTCATTTATAAAGGTGAGTGATTTTATTATGATTGCACCAAAGTAAGTTCATTATATCTGATTCTAGTCACCAGTAAAGAATATTAAATAACGAATAAATAATAAAGAACCCCCACCTTCCTTCAATCCCGAACATTGATCTTCAAAAAGCACAAAATTTTTTTATGTATTAATTGAGAAAAAATAATAACTAGCATAGTTTAGAGTTATTAGTTACATAGTTTAGAATAGTAAATAATTTAGAAAGATAATATAAGCTAAGTTTTCTGATGAAATTTATCAAAATTCTATATCTGAAAAGAAGAAAAAAGATATTCTGATTTGGGGGGGGGGGGGGGGCATTGATATAAAATAGTGAAGCGGGAAAACAATTTTTTCCCATTTTCCTGTTTATGTCAGTCAAATAATTCTGATTTTTTTCATTTTAAAATTTGCATTTGATGAACATATTTTTGTCAAATCAAAAATATTTTTAAAAAATATTTTTTTGTTTGAATATAGTTGCTAAGTTCATTTCTTAATATTGGGGGGAGAGAAAAAATGCTGTTTGTGCTAATTTCTTAGGTCAATTTTTGTAAATAAGAAAAGTAAACCGCCAGATTAAGTAACTTAGTTGCTAGTGGCAGCTGCATTTGTCAAGCCCTGATTGCAGGTATATTGTTCATTACAAAATTAGAAATTATCATTGCTTGATGACTTCAAATGAATTTTTTCTTGCTCAGCTGAATTTTGTGCAGACCTCGTATGTATTTCCCTTGTATAGGTAATGTTTTCTTGTAATTATTATCTGTAATTTTTGTAAATATAGTTTTATAATTATAGTCTTAGATTTTATAATTACAGTTTGTATATGGCTTGAATAAGTCAAAATATTAAATTGTTATGCATTAAAAGCTTGAATGTTGTCATCTCATTTTTTCTGAATATAAAAATAATTATTCTCAAATGAAAAATTGGAAAAATTTTAGCCCACATGTTTGAAGGGCTGTACAAGTTAAACTATTTGGAATATTTTTAAAAGCTTTGGAATTTATACTATTTAGAGGATGCAGAAACGACTTATGCAGTAAAAAGTATTAGTTTGAAATTTTACCGATAGATGGCGCTTAAATGTAAGAGATGTTTTTTAGTAAATATGAACAAAAGTAACTCATTTTAAATCAGTATCTTTTGATATATTCTTTCATTGCAGTGCTAATGGTAGCAGGGGTGATTGTGTTCAGGTTATATACCTGAATTCAAGTATTTTTTTCACTTTCAGCACCAAAATTCCAGTTTTTCTGATAGTTAAATTCATAAAATAAGACTAAAATATTGATTTCATATGATTGCTAAACATAATTAAAATTCATATTTTTCATAATTTGACCTAACTACAATAAATTATATGTTCCTCCCCCCCCCCCCTCTCCTACAAAAATGTTTTCTTTTTAAAATTTCAGGTATTTTTTCATGAACCCACAATCACCCCTGTGGTAGTAATTATACTACCATTTTAATAATAGCACTTTATTAATAGAGCATGTTTTTTCTTTTGTCTAAAATTTTAAGGCTCTTTATGGCTAAAACCTTAAGCTAGAATCTGAAATTTGCAATAAAAAAGTTTTAAAGTTTAGCTGATAGGAAATTTTCCATTTTTCTTTTCTTTTTCATTATTTTTTATTTTAATGACATACATTTTCATCTTACATCATATTTTAGAAAATTTGTAAATTATTATTTTTTTTATTGTAGCTACACATTTTCTGCATGTTCTAAACAGTATAAATAACAGATTTTTTTAAAATATTTTAAACACTTTAGTTTGTAAAGTCCTTCAAACATATGCACTTTAATTATGGCCATCCGGTACATATTTGTATATTTTTTAATTCTGTAAAATACTTAAAACAATCTTATAAAGAAATGATTTCAGTAGGGTTGTAAATATTCCACAAAACCGCTATAAGTACCAATTTAGTGTATTAATTTTAATATATGAAATCTTTCTAAAATCTATTCAATGATTCCATAAATCTTCAAATGTTATTTTCAAATATTCAGGAATTCTCTGGATCTGGATTGTAAATTTTCATTAATTCTTAATTTGGTATATAAAAGATTAATATGTTTTTTTCTCTTCAAACAAACGAACAAAAATCTCAGCGATATGTTGATACAAATTAGTTTGAAAATATATCTGTATTTAGAAAAGGTAATTTTTATAACAAAAATTTAAACAGCATATATTAATTATATATGCACCCAAAGTCCCCTTACTTAAAGTTACATTTGAGTCTTGCACCAGTTCTTTGTCATACTTTTTTACAAAAACTCATCTTGAAAGGGGGTAGAATTCACCTCTTCCCCCTTATTTTAATTAAAGTTCTTTATCCGTTGCTGTATACCACAGTGTTGTGTACTGTATGTATTTTATTTTTAAAACTACCTGAGTGTCTACACGTTTAAATATATAGAAATTATTTTTCTGCAAGAGATTTTATTCAATCAAAACAGTTTTTCGAACTGTGAAAACTGTAAAAAGTACAAAATTAAAAAAACAAAGAATATTTTGAATTTTTACATTTTTATAGATAAGTAAAATAAATACAGTAAACTCCTTCAAATCTGCAAACACCTAAATCCACACATTGTTTCAGATGTAAATAGTGAAACTGACAATTAAGATGTAGCGTAAGGAGGTATTTTTATTATCATTTCGTACACATTTTAATATGTAATTCTAGTTAATATCACTGAACTTATGCTTTCTCATGAAGGGAGGATAAATTTATTTCTAAAAAATTCAAGATAGTGCTGATATAAGTGGTTATCATGATTTTTCTATCATATACATTTATGTATTAATCAAGATTTTTTTGGTTATTAAGTCTGGCTAAACAGGAAATTCAATTTCTTTATTTTATAATTTTGATGTAAATTATTAGTGTACCTTTATAAGGTGAGTTTCATTGAATAATTCAAGAACAATTTATTTCATCATTATTATTCATATTTAGTTATGCATTACTAATTATTTACTTGACCTTTGGTTTTAATATTTAAAAAACATTTTTAGTTTTCTTAATTTTTATTATTTTTTTTAATAATTTTATTATTTTACTGTATTGTAAGTATTCATTATAATATTGTAGGCATTATTACATTCAAATTACTGTCTAAAAATGTAAACAAAACAGTGATCAGAAATCTGCAAAATTCTAAAATCTGCACAACCTCTGGTCCCAAGTTGTGCGGATTTGAGGGAATGTACTGTATAAAAGTAATATTTTAACCACAGTTATCCTCTTCTTTTAATTTGTAAGCAAAGAAGAAACTTATTTCATCGAGTAATGAATGAAGAGGTATCTATATTAACAAAAGAATAAGATAGATAAAAGAAAAATAAAAGAAAAAGATATTTGTGTGTATGACTGCAATGGCTAGGAAAATCTACCATGCGTAGAGGTCTAAAAATTTGAATGAAAATAGTTCAAGGCAGGTTCTGATGTACCTGGGGCTCAGATTTTTCAAATTTTGTTAATTAACTGAGATATTACTTAAAAACTTTGATGAATATTGTAAAATAGTGCAAAAACTCCCAGCGCAACGGTTGGAACACTGTCCCAAATAATCTGAAGCAGGGGAAATCTGAAAGTGCATAAGCATTTTTTCCCCCGTCTTTCTAAACATGCATTGGCCAAACAGTTTGCAATTTGGAAAATATAAAAAAAAAATAAAAAAAATTCTTAAATGTCATATTTTATACTTTTGAATGCCGCAAACTGCATCAAAGTTTAGATATACAGAAAAACGAAAAACACCTGCTTAATACAGATATTTTCTTTTCTTCAATGATGCAATTCATTTTTAACCGACTTAAAAAAAAGGAAGAGGTTATCAATTCGACCCGTATGTATGTATTATGTTGTTCATGCATAACTCTCTTAAATGTGCATCGATTTTGATAATTTTTATTTTGTTTGAAAGAGTAAGGGTCCAAGGTGGTCCCATTTCAATTTCGTCAAAATCTGATCATTAGAACAAATTATTTTATTCAAATTTCCATTATTTTGATAATTTAATTTATATTTCAAAAAGTCCATTATTTGAATTGTTGCCAATTTGTAAAATAGCGCACATAATAATATTCCCTTTCAATTAAAGAACGTATTTACACATGACTATCAAAAACAGAAATAAAACTTTAAAACAATAATTAAATGATCACGTGTTAAAAGCAGTAAATGTAGAAAAATACGTTATAAAAAATATAAAAATTTGATAAAAATATTTACAGCTCAGAGTTAGAAGCCACTGTCCTTTTTCAGGAAATTGTAATATAATTTCATTGTCTAATATTAAACGCTGAAACTACCTTAAGTTTAGTAAGAATTGTGAATATATTTTACCTAGTATCTACTAATTTATCGATTGGGGTTGTTTGGCACCGACTTCAAAAAGTAATTGATTGCTTTTCATGTGTATATATTCGTAAACTAAATCATAAGTCTGTATATTCATCTCTTGTAAAATATATTCTCTCGAAAATCCATGTTTGGTGGGTATTGAACTGTACATATTAAATTTATCATTTTTATTCCGACACATGATATCGGATTTGTGGTTAATGGATAACATTTTGTCATTAGAGAATTTTAAAGAATTATTTAATACTTTTTTAGTGCTTTTTTTAAGTTGGTTAATATTTTTTTTGTAAAACTTTATTTTATCAAAAATACGAATATTAAACTTTAAAAAAATATATATATATGAACTTGAATTCACTTTGTGCCTTCTGGAAATTATCACTCTTTTTTTTCTACACTAAAAGTAACTAAATGTTGGTATTTTAGCACAATCTTTTTGCACGTTCTTCATACACTCAAGTTAATTCACATACTAAAATCTCAAAGAACTTCAATAAAAACTTTCTTTTAAAATATATTAAATTCCAATGTGGAAAAAAAAAATCCACACTTTAAAATTTTGAATCTGTTACTTTTTGTTGAAAAATGAAAAAGCATATAACACCCACTTAAAGAGTGTACATTTTAGTTTAAAACAACGCATTTGGTTTTTAAAAATATAAATATTGCAGGGACCATGATACAAGATTCGTTTGGAAAGATTTTCCTTTAAATGTATAAATTCTTACAAAATCGGGTTAAAGATATAAAGTAATACAAATTTGAGGTATATTTTAGGTTATTATCACAGGCCCGGGCAGGTCAGCTAATATCAAATATTGTATGAGGTTAAGAAAAAAAGGCTGTGCAAGGTGATTTGAACTCATCTAAAGTTGGAGATCATTGCTTTATTGACCAAACCACATGGTTGTTTGCAACTTCAGAATAGGTTTTTTTTTTTTTTTTTTTTTTTTTTTTTTTTTAATCATTAAGTAAAGTTTAGAGCATGTTTTCTTGAGTAGTGTGCTCTAAAATTCACATATATTAACTCACTGATAGTAAGTTATCAGCATCAAAACTTGACTGTTCTTCCTCCTTCAGTCCATGTCGTCTCCTTATTAGACTGATTAAGACTGATTCTTATTTAATGTAAGAATATAATTTTTTTCCCAGAGCAATAATGGTACAAGTTTTAAGTTTACAATTTTTAAATATTGTGAATTTTTATTATAAAGTAAAAGTGAATATTTTATTTTTGCATATTTTTAAATTTTGTTCTAGTTTTGTTTTTAGACGTATGTACTCTGTCTTTAAACCTATTCATGAAAATATCCTCAAATCTGTCTTTATGTCTATCTTTTAGAAATGGAATTGAACGAAAGTCTTGAAGAGATGTCGGAAGAGTTAAGTGTGTCATCGCTTATTATTAATGATATGAAACATAGAAGAAAAGTGGATTATGAATTTAACTGGGATGATATTATTAATTTTAAAAAGGATTCTGCAGCTTCTTTTCAATTTTGTTCTGCTGGATTAAAAGGGTAAGAAGAATCAAATTATTTTTATTTAATAATTGTAAAAATTCTCTAGTTACTACTTGAATGTACAATATTTTAAGCTGTAAAGTTAGGTGTGTTATCACTTATTATGAATGATGTGAAACTTTAGCTTATTATTAGTATTATCAGTGCTTGCCATTATAGTATTATCCGTGCTTGTGTAGATGAGTATTGCAATTTTGTACCTAAATTTTGTCTTTCAATATGATTAACATTTTTTTCTAATATTGTAGATAAAATTTTAAAAAAATGTTTTAAAGATTACTCATTGAAATAAATAATTTGTCTAATGTCGAGTATAATGTTCAGTGTAACCTTTCTAACTCAACACCTCAAGGTATCCAGAAAATGTGTCAACTTTGCTTTAATCTGTCAGAAAAAAATTTACATTCTCTTCACAAGAAAGAAGAGTCGTGTGTCAGGCATAGATTGTGAAACACTCTTCAGCATTAACAGAATACTGTTAAGAAATTTATTTTTTCATACAATCAAATGATATATCTAAATAAACGATAACAAATAACATAGCAAAAATCCATTTTCAGCCATTTTTGTCTATAGCCAGTAATGTGTGCAAATTCTTTCATGCAGCCCTGTATATGATCTATAAAATTTATACACACCATGTAACACACTAAAAATGAGTTAAACTTAAAAATACACACTCCACAGTTATAAATGCACTTCCAGCAATTTTTGAACAAGGTCAGGCCTGTTACCAATTTTTTGTGTGTGTGCCTGTAAATGTACCCCGTTTATGGAAAACATGTTGCAGTGCACCTCAGTTCCTTTGAATGGGGAAGGCTTTAGCTTCATGAATCCCCTTCTATTTCATATGCTCTTGAGGCGATATAAAAATTTCAACTTTTAAATTTAAGTTTATTCAAGTGTCCAAAGTTCAAATATGCTGAGACAAAATCTATAGTATAAAGCTAAAACATGTTTGCTAGTATTGCTGATGTCTTATTGATGGCAACATTTCCCCAATAAATTTTGCTTCTACTGCAATTTTTTTAACTTTTAAATATCGCATAATTTCAATTTTTACACCATCAAATGGATTTTTTTTCTTCTTTCAAATGCAATTTGTTTAAAAACTGTATCTCAATTTACTGAATTTTTATGGTTTTTAAAATAATTTTCAAGCATGAATCCTTTTTTCCTCCCTCTGTCGCGTGTAGTCTGATTGCAAAAAATTAACCTGTTTGTACTTAAAACAATATAATAGTCCAGCATTTGTTTTCATGTAATATTCTGTAATGAAATTAAAACTTCATCAATAAATATATAAAATAATATAAATGAAACACAAATTTAACAGACATGTAATCAAACTATGTGCTTAATCCTCCCAAATTATCATTATCAAGTCGCGAAATCTTTGGCGATTTATTTGGCTACTAACTCTTGGCATGCAGTTATTGAAAAGTATCGCTTTTAATTAATTAAAAAATTTATTTGAATACATAATTGATATTTTTTCCTTTAAAAAGGCTTTTTTATGTTTGTGGGCCATCTAAAAAAAATATTAAATCTAAAAAATATATTAGTTTTTAGTTAATAAATAAATGGGTTTTCACCTATGTTCTGTAACCCAGAAAGCCCAGGTTAGATTTCCTAATATTTTGAATTGTATGAGTAGTTGAAAATATCAAATTTTGAAACTTCAGTTACCTTCGAGGTAATATTTTTTTATACACAGTTCCTCAGCTTCTTTAAGATTTTAACTCTACAAAAAATTAAATATACAATTTAGAAATATTTTGTCAAACGGAAATGAAAGAAACATCAGTCAAGAAGAGTATACAAAAAGAAGAAAATAAAAAATGTTATTGGTCGTTAAATTTTCAATGCATTGCATGGCTATAAGACATTGGAAGGGAAAATTCAAAGTCTGTATGATCTGCCCCTTTAAATAGACATTGACTTGACTCATTGAGATTCTGCCACATGTGTGCAAGACCTTCAGTCTCAGGACTGATATCAGTCTTTGAGAGATTTTTGACTGATAGTAAATTCTACTTCATGTACTTAAATAATAGCAATTTCAATCTTGGCTTTAACAGACTTATTGCAGCCTTGTTCTACCATCTCAACTATCATTCAAAACAGTCATGTAGAAAAGGGAGTAGTCATAATATTTAAGTATTTTCAATCAAATAAGCACAATTTGTTTAAATTCACATGAAGCCTCAAATATAGTAAAACCTGATAAGAAAGAGTCACAAGTGACTAGAAAAAAAAGTCTCATTTCAGATAGGTTTCCATCTCAGAAAATATAACCACATGTTATTCTTTTCACTGGTATTGTGAAGTTTTCTGTTTAATTCCATTATATTCAGGTTTCATTTTCACAGGTTTTGCTTTACTGTTTTTTCTCTTCAATCGTAATTCATCTTCGAAAAACAATTCCATGCATAAAGATGCATTATAAATATTGATTAGATTTCTAATGTGTAAATCTGCAAATCAACAGCTTCAACATCAGCTCTACAATTCCCGTTTTTATTTTGAACACATTTTATTTAATATATTTGGAACTTTCAACCCACAATTTCATTTCTTTCATATTAGTATTATTAAGTAGCTTTGGAGATTAAATTCTTGTGAATTGTACCTCAAAATATGATTACATGCACTGCTATTGCAGAACTGTAAAAACTTTCAGTTATATAAGGATGCTCTGCCCCCTGAACCTCCAGTTATTGTATTAACTTCATAATCATAACTTTTTATAATTCAGTATTTTAAATCTTCTATCTAAAATAATTAAAATAATGATTTTGTTATAATGGCATTAATAATTACTTTGAACTTAAATATTTTAATAATTATTGATAATCCCAATTTTTCCAGGGTTCATTTGTTTTAGAAAAACTATGAAATCAGGGAAAACTGAGAGAAATGGTTTCAGTCTTAAAATATCAGGAAAACCACAGGGAAAAGTTCGTAATTTCCCTTCCAAAAAAACCCTGGAAAAACTTTAGTAACTCTAGAAAAAAATATCTAATTTATTTTTAAAGTTCACATTAGGCAGCATTCATTGCTATTCATCCTTCTTCATTGCTGATTGTTCGATTTTGAAAAATTACTTGGTAAAAACTCAGGGATTTTGTATATGTGTGTGAAAATGTATGAACTCTGTATTCAATTTAGTTGAAAATGACTACTCGAGTGCCTCCTTTCATTTTTTATACACCATTGTGCATAGTATTTCTTGTTTCTTTTTCAAAGTCTTCTGCTATGATAATCCTTAGCCACACTGTTTATTCTAATATTTAAGATTATTTTGGGTAATCTTTGTCAATATTTGTTTGTTCTGTTTGCAGATTGCAAGAAGACTCTGACTATATATTTAATGACAATACTGACACTTCGGCTCTTTTGGAACCACAAGCCCATTTTTTAATACAGCACTTAGCAAGGTCAGTATTACAGCAAAACTTATTTATAGTAACAGCTGTCTGTTATAAATCTGTTTATTATGATATTTGCTTTCAGACTGACAGAATGGTATTAAGAATGGTGAATTTTGATTCATCCGGTCTATATAATTAAAATCTGACTATATGTAATAATATACGGGGAGACTTCAAGATAAAACAGCTTGGACTCAAGAGTCTTGCTTTTGGATTGAATTCTTTTACTAGCCATTTCATCATAAAATTGTAGTGGTGAGTTTGATCAGAGGCTCTCCGAGCCATTTACGTTAATTTTTGGGACCTACCTGGTCGAAGGTTTAGCAGGCATCTCAAATCTGCAAAATCAACCTTTAGTCAGAGCACATAAGTTTTGTTAAGAATTTGGGCTATTTTCCAGTAGAGAGCAAAGGTGTACCAGCAGGGCAATTTCATTTTATTGGTTAATTAGCTCTTGATTGATGTCTGGGGCTTTATGATGACACCAGGCATGGCTGACACCGGGGTGCATCGCTAACCACAAACACTTGCAAGAAGCACCAACTCAGCCATTTTTATCTTAAAGATGATTCACTTTTTGAAGTATGAAAGTGATAAATGTTAGGCTGAAAAAAGAAGTTATAAAGAACAAATTAGCTTTAAGCATTAGATTTAGAGTTAGAAAAAGGAACTGGGAATTTTAAATTTTAAATTTTGAACTTTAATTTTAATTTTGCATTGAAAAAAAAAAGGTTTATTTTTATCTTTTATATAGATACAATATTTCCTTATACATAAGTTGACATTATTCTTTTAACATTGAAATGGTGTATTTTGGATATATTCAGTGCTGAAATTGACCCCCTTAATTCATTCATGAAAGAAACATCTATTTATTTATTGAGAAAGTAAAAACATTGAAGAAAAAGTCATGTGTAAAAAATCATCAAAAGAAAAGCAAATATTGCAATGATTTTTCTGAAAATGAGTCATTATTTCTCTCTAGTCTTTTTCCCATTGAAGATTAATATCCGTACAAGGATTCTGTAAATGTTGATTTCTCAGAACTTTGTGAATCTCACAATGATTGAAGAACATTTATATTTTCCTTCTTTGTATCAGGATTTTTTGCTTAAAATATTTCAAAATAGGCTAATTTATATTTTCATTTGTACTTTCATACATAAAATTTTCTCCAAGTCAGCTATTAATTTTTTCTAAAAATAAATTAGTGTTTTTTATATTAATAATTATAAAAAGTAACAATAATAATTTTTAATTATTGTGAAAAGAATGTCGGAAATGATGAATTTTGAGGGTCATATATGTGACGAAAAAATCAACACATATCTGGTATTTCTACAGCTACCAACCACGATTGTCAGATATCTGATTTTATATCTGGTGTATAAGTCAATCCCTGATTTATTTATTTATTTTAGTGATTTAAAAATAGATTTATACATCAGAAAATATGTTATGTCTATTAGCCTTTCATATCTACTCCTTCTAGAATATGATGACTTGCGAGATGAAACAACCACCACAGGAAATTAAAAAAAAAAAAAAAAAAAATTAAGAACATGGCAAGTTTTCTTCCAACATTCGTAAATGGGAGGAATCACAAATAGTTAAAATGAAGAGAAAGTAGCTTTGTTCTTAGGTTACTTTACTTACTGTTCATTAATTAATACACATAATACAGATTCTAAAAAAAAAGAGCATCATTGAAATTTAAAAAGCATTATATTGTTAAAATTTGTTATTCAAAAAATAGTTCAAGGAAAATATAATTTATTTTTTAGTATCATTTAAAATATTTTTTTAAAGAGAAATCCAGTTTACAGACTTTAAAAATTCATAAAGATTTTTACATTTTTATGAAAGCTAATGAACAAATTAAAATCATTTGCCTTTTCAACTAGCTTTAAGTGTAAAAATAACATATTTTTTTGTAAGGAATAAGAAGGTTAAAAAAATACAATATTCCAACCTTAAATATCCAAACCGAGACTCTATACCAAGGTTGCCGAACCTATGGCACGTGAGAGAATATTTTCGGCACGCAGTTGATTTAAGTTGTAAATCAAAATTCTGTCTAATTCACCAAAATAATGGAACCTCATTATTTTTCTTCCATTAATGCACGAGATTGACTAAAAAAAGCTGATGTTTGTTATAATAAGTGCTTGTGTACTTGTCATATAATTGAATTACCCACTCAGAAATATCTTATCTCTGACCCCCTCCTTCCTCGATTTCGTACTTCCATCGCCAGTGATTCATATTGAAAGATAGAGAATCGTAGCAAACACATTATTTTTTACTTTATTGTTTCTGAAATTTCTGCACCATTTAACGCATGTTGATCTGCATATGAGACTTTATTAAACTGTTGCTGTAATTTGCTAATTAATTTTAGTCAGTTAAAATGACAAAAATATTAATAAAACTAATAAATTATGTCCTTTTTCAGATAAGTTAAGAAAATAATAATAAATTGTTGTTAAAACAGTTGTAAAATGAAATGAAAACTATAATTTCAAAAGTACGCTGTTTGCCGATAGTGAATGAACATGAAAAAATGGGATTTATAAACAATTTAAAGATATTTCCAGTAAATAAATACCAAGCATTAGATTTTTACTGCCCTGATAGAAAATAATTATTTTTAATGATTTAATTAATTAAAGAGCACAAATCAAGATATTAGTAAATAAGAACACTAATATGTTCAATATTCAATAACGAGTAATATATTTTTTTATGTGTCAGCTTCATGGATGTGGCGGGAGGCAAAGACCAATTTACAATTTTGGGGGTCCTGGGCACAAGCGGTAATTTTAATATAACCACTACTGACTTTAATTTTGTGATATTTAATGACTTTTTTTATAAATTTTCTTCTCAATTTTTTAGCAGTAAAAAATTGCACACCATGGTCACTTAAAATTTTTTTTGACAAAAATTGGCATGCAGATGTGAAAAGTTTCGCCGACCCTGCTCTATATTATACAAGCAGGATCTCCCTCCCTAACATTATCCAAGAAAGGGATTTGACAGTTTCGGCAAGAATCTTGCCATTCCAGCCTGATTTTTAATTCCTGCACCAGATATTTTAAGTATTCACAGAACTTATAACAGGGCTCCCAAATGGTCCCCTTTTCCCCCCCTAAAGTCCCCTTTTTAGAAAAAGGTCCCCTTTTATGTGTTTTGGTCCCCTTAGTCCCCTTTTTACAAGACTGGAAAAATTGCTAAAAGTTAAAAAATCGTAGAGGACAAAATTTATTATAATGGGCTAAAACATTGTAACCGGAATTCTTTCATGAATGTCAAAAAATTGCTGCGAAATGTAGAAAAGCATTAAAAGCATTGGAAATCTCATTAAAAATCACTAATTCAAAAATATAAAAGACAAAATTTACTGTCATAAAATCACCGCAAAACACAAAAAAAAAAAAAAAAAAAAACCTTGAATTGCATAGAAAATTAGGCAAAAGTCAAAAATCGCTGCACGAATTCCAAATAAATTTTATTGAAAGGAGGACAAAATTTATTAAACTGAGCTAAAAGATTGAAACCGGATTCTTTTTCAGAATGTCAAAAATTCACCGAAAAATGCAAAAAAAATCTAAAAATCACATAAATTGCACAAAATTTAAAAATTGTTGCACGAATTCTGAATAAACTTTATTAAAAAGAGGACAACATTTACTATATTGGTCTAAAAAAAATTAAACCGGATACCTTTTACTACTCTGCAAAAGAACACTGCAAAATGTATAAAAATCGCAGAAGAAAATATTTATTATAGTTAACAATGTAACTGAAATTCTTTCACAAATGTAAAAAAATCACCGTGAAACGTAGGGAAATAAACAAGTTGGAAATTGTACGTCAAACGTTACAAACGAGGTGCGTTCGTACTTTAGCTAGTTAAATATTCAGATCTTTTCTGATTTTTAATTCTGTGAAATGAATTATATCGTCTGCAGATCAATTTCTGTAATAAAATAAGTATCTCGGTCGCTTGATGATTAAACTTCGGAAGCTCCTATAACAAAAAAGCACCGATTTAAAAAAAAAAAAAAAAAATTCAAATTTTTTAATAAATATTTTTATTAATATCTCCTAAAGTTTTGATTCGATTTTAATAAAATTTGAAATGTCTCGACAAAATTCTGCAAAGATAATATATTTTAAATTGCAAACCATTCGGTTGGGTAGTTTTTGCATTGTTATATGCGGATGGACAGACAGACAGACGGACGGACCAAGCGACGACAATAGGTGCTACATATTTATATAATTACGAACGCGCCTAAAAAAGCTAAAAATTGGTAAAAATTTGAATAAAAAAATACAATTGCAGAAGAACAAAATATAAAAGTTTGCAGCCAAATTCTTTTTGCAAATGTAAAAAAATTACCACAAATCTAAAAAAAAAAAAAAAAACTGAAATTTGTATAAAAAATTTGTGAAAATTTAAAAATCACCATACAAATTCTGAATAAACTTTATTGAAAAAAAAAATACTACTGGGATAAAAAATTGAAACTGAATTTCTTTTATTATGTGAAAAAGTCACAAAATATATTTATCAGAAGAAAATATTGGAATAATGAAAATAATTTCCATATTTTTTTATTATTTACTCATTTTACGTTGACCTGAATATGTTTTGATAATTTTTTTTAAATTTCTCTCTATGTGATACGCATTTTATAGCCATTCTATATCAAAAACTGAAGCATGGGATTTCATCAAATGCCTTATTTAATTAGACTTAGCACATAGAGGTGCTGATTATGTTTTGGTGTATATGGCCCAAAAGGTGTCACTGTTATGCTGCATTTTTTTTTTACATTTTACATGAAGTATTTTAATAAGGCAATCTGAGTGAAATTTCATCAAACTTCACATTCAATTAACCCTTAACATAAATTGATGCTGATTAGATTTTGGTGTATTTCACCTAACAAATGACGCTACTAGGTTGCATTTTTAACAAATTCCATGATAGCCAGAAATCGGCATGTTTGGGATAGAATTTCACCAAATTTAATATGTAAGATGATTACGAATATTGCTTCAATATTGGTTTTGACCACTTTCCAGGGGGCGTTGCCATACTATGCTTTTTCGGATGAACATTATAGCATCTCAGCTTCTATTGTATAGAAAGGAACTGAATTTTATGTTTGAATAATTAAAAATATATATATTAATCTACTTTTAAATTTTATTACTTAATAGAAGGCGCTCCTGTGCTTTTTTTATTCACTGATTATCATTTATTCACTGATTACTACAAATGTAAATTCCAAGAAATGCACTATACTTTTGTAATTGTTAATGTGTAGCTCAGCTAACAATTGATTAATTTAATATTTTCCTAGATGCATTAATTTTTACTGTTTATATTTTATTCCAAATAATTTTTTCTGTTTTAAATATAACCCATCTTGCCATAAAATATTTAAGTGTGTTAAATAAAGCTGTGTACATTGTTTAATGACATCTTTGTAAAGGTAATAAATTAACATATTTTCTGAGGGAATAAAAAAAAATTGCATATTTAGGAAAGCTTGGTGCTGTATTTTTAGACATGTGGTCCCTTTTCAGTTGCCTTTTTTAATATAAATGGTCCCCCGAAGTCCCCTTTTGTAGTATTAATGGTCCCCCCAAAGTCCCCTTTTTAAATAAAAATGGCCCCCTTTCCCCCTTTTGGAAGACTAAAATGTGTTGGGAGCCCTGTTATAATAATAACTCCCAAATTTTGAAATTTAAATTACTTTAATTTTTAATGAAATTTCCATAATAAATTCAAATAGTGGTAATAAAGTTATTCCATTGTTGTGATAAAAATTGAGAAAGAGGAACATAATGGGGATTATAATTTCTTAATTAATACCATTTTCTCATTAAAATTGAAAATAATATTAATTTTGATAGATGATGTGAAACCGTTTTCAAAAGTCTTTAAAAGTAGAATGCTTTCTTGTGTGAAAATAACATATTTTTCCTTTGTTTCCTTTTCAAGCTTGCATTTTAATTCATAGAAATGAATTGCATATTATAATTGCACTAAAATTATATTTCAGAGATTCTTTTTTTTCCACCAGTTCTGAAATTAAAGGCAAAAATTTACTTAGATAATGCCATAATTCTATAATCCAAGATAACGTGGGAAAGGTGAAAAAGAACTGTTGAACTTTTTTTTTTAAGTCCCAGAATTTTCTTATATGGTGACAACAGATCTAACCAGTGTTTTGGCTAACAAAGATTTCCTTCTGCTTTTCTGACTTCGCTATATAATAAGGACTGTTTTATTGGATTCATGTGCTAACATAACACAGCCAAGTAGCATTTTAGTTGGATGTGAAATCATGATTTCAGTTCAGACTCTAAATAAAATTGAGCTGGTAGTAGGCTTCTATTGGGAAGTTGAATAAGTTCTTGCTGTTTCTTGATGAAAATCAATGCTTTATTTAAAATAATTAGTAAAAAACATGTCACTGAAAGTATTGTCCATCGCTAGCCACTACTTTTCCCCATCTTTCTGGCATCATTTGAATTCCATGTCAGAAAATCGACACGTCTTTTTTAGGCTATCCAAGAGTTGGCTCATTTTTTGGCATCTTCATAAGAATGGAAGTGCTGCTCAACCAGGCCATGTGCCATCAAGTGATAATCGGAAGGGGCAATGTTTGGTGAATACGGCGGGTGGAGTAGGACTTCCCTATTTCAGCAGTTCCAAGTAGATTTTTGCCAGTTTTGCAACATGTGGCTGAGCATTGTCATGTTATCTTTTTTTTTTTTCAGTGCTCAACTCAAACATATCAGTAGTAGTGAATAGCAATCTCCCGTGATGGCTTTGTTAGGTTTGAGCAGCTCATAATAAACTACATCCAACTGATACCACCAAATGCAGAGCAGAAGCTTGGAACCATAGGTATTTGGCTTTGCCGACTATGTTGATGCATGGCCGGGCTTACACCATGATTTTCTACGCTTAGGGTTATCATAATGTATCCATTTTTCATTGCCAGTCACGATAGGATGCAAAAAATCTTTCCTTTTCTGGCGGCTGCTTTTAAGCAGCTGTTCTCACATGAAAAGACGCCATTCGACGTCTCTCAGCTTCAATTCATATGACACCCAATGTCCTTGCTTTAGAATCATTCCTAATATTTTCGAATATTCAGCTAGCATCTGACATGAGTCTTATTGAAGTAATGCCTCCAAATCTTCATATTCAAACTTTTTCAGTGCGCCAGAGTGTTCTTTATCTTCAACATCAAAATCATTATTTTTGAAGTGTCTAAACCAATCTCTGCATGTTGTTTCTGACAAGAGCATGCTCGCCATAAATCTCAACAAAAATTCTGTATGCTTCAGCTGAAGATTTAAAAAAAAATAAAGTAGTGCTGTAAAAGTCTCCAAAATAATTTAGAAATCCTGAATAGATTGTTCAAATAATGCTTTTTAGGGTTTCGTTCATCTCACGAAACCCTATTACTCCCGCTTCATTGTCTGTCCGTCACAGAGCCGGTTCTCAGAAACTATTTAACTTAGAGTTGAAACTTTGTGTACTTATAGCTGAATACCTGCTATGAAGCTTAAAATCATAAAATTTGAAAAAAATTGTATTATTGTAATATATAGAGATAAAAAACCAAAAATCTAACAGCCTTTTCCTATTAAATTTAAACATTTTTTGTTATAGCAGTTGCCAACGATTAAAATTCTACAATAAAATTCTTTCTACAATAATTAATTTGCTATTGAAAGATTTCCACAGGAAAAATGAAAATGAAATAAAAAGTTTCACCAATTGAAAAAAAATAATTAATATGACGTCATATTGGTAATAAAACAGAAATTTTCAAACATTTCTCAATAATACAAGGAGTATGAGTATGTGTAAATACAGAAAGCAGCTTAATATGACGTCATTAGAGAATTAAAAATAAAATTAATCTGACGTCATAATGGATTTTTCAAATGCTTGAGAATAATAGAAAGAGAGTATCAATATGAGTAATAGAGAATAGTAAATATATAAGTTTGAGGAACGTATTGAATCATGATAAAAACCCAATTATGGAAATATTGGCATATTTTAACATTTTGGAGGTTTCTATACAACATGTTTAATTTTGATTTTTTTTTAAATATCGCATTTAGTCTACATGACAGATATTATTATGACAGAATATAATAGCGGGCTTTGCCTGCTATCGGGCCCGTTCAGATATTTGAAAAAAACGAGAAAAATAGACCGGTAAATTTTTACTTTATAAAAAACATGACTTTTTTTTTTTTTTGCTAAATGAAATTTATTTGTATTTATTAAAGAAAGGGTAAAGTGTTTTGAAAGGATTATTAAACGAAACCTTTTGTGCGATCTTCAATCACACTTACCCACTTGTTTTTCTTTCCTGTTGCCCTATCTTAAAAAGAAACTGAGCAAAAGAAAAAAAAAATTAATTAATTCACTAGTGTGCACTTCCTAACATTCATTAATAAACACTTGGAATTTTCCATCATCAGAAATTATGTACACAGGTGTGTTTCCAATGGCAATACAACATTTTAATACTTTTAAAACTTAATTATCAATTAATAAATTCATTTTAAGGTATTTTTTTCTTTAACTAGCCACAGGTGTGAAATTGCCGAAAAAATTTAGTGTTATAATGGTTTGTACAATAATTTCATTGTGCACCAAACCATGCTTGCTAAAATAGGCCAGCTGACTACAACAAAGTATTTTAAACACCAAAAGGTAGATAAAAGTAAAGTTTAAAAAGTACATAAATAAAAAATGTGTAGTTTTTTTTTCTTTCTCTAAATACATTTTTATTTTTATTTATTTATTTATTTTTTCTAAATACACTTTTTGCTGGCAGAAAGTGGGTTATAACTGATTTTAACTGGCAGAAAGTGGGTTATAACTGATTTTAACTGGCAGAAACTGGCATAAAAACATTTTGTGACATAATCTGAGACTTTTTTAGTAGTATTAAATTCCTTAAGTACATTTTATTCAGGATAAATAACAAATAAAATATTGTGGATAGTTTTAATTAGAAAATAAATAAATTTGTATTAGAAAAAGGAGTAATGTAACAGATAATTTATTTGTTATAAGATGGTTGTGTAACTTTATTTATAAACAATTATTAAAGTATTTAAAATGTCAGTTAAAAATCAAAATAGAAAACTATATCCAATTATATAGTAGATAATCTTTAAGTTATTGCATTGTAAAATACTCTGAAAACTGATTTGTTAAAATATAAAATTTGTTGTAAATTTCTTTTTTTACTTTTAAATAGAAATTCAACTGTAAACAATAATATTAATAGTTAAACTTATACAGCATCAGATTACCATTATGAAAATTTCTGTTTTTCAAGTGAAATAAAATTAGTATTATATAAACAAAGTATATTTATATGATCATTTTGAAACTTTTTGCTACTCTGAATAACATTCATAATCTTTAGTTTTAATTTTTAACTTAATTGTTTACATATCAAATACATGTGTGAATTATGAATCATTGCAGATTAAACTTATTAGTACTATTTCTTACTTTCTGCCAGTTTTTGTCACTTACTGGCTGCCATGCTGGTTTTAACCGGTTACAACCACTGGTTTGATCACCCTGGCAGAAACTTGCTAAACTTGCCAACCCTGAAACTGGCTGATGTTTAACAAAATCTTTCTGTCTTCTCTCTCTTAATACCTAAAAGTGTAACATAGAGCAGAGTAATTTCTTATGTAAATGTTCTTCTTTTTATTATTGAATACAGGGATAGCGATAAGCATGGTACAGAGTACAATGCACCCAGGTGCTATGCTCATAAAACCCCTTCAACATGAGTTTTTTTTTTTTTTTTTTTTTTACTTTGTAATGTAACAAAAAAGTAGCATTAAAAAATGTTAGCACTTTGGGCCTTCTGATTCTAAGGATATATACAGGGTGTTTCACAAAGGTCACCTAACTTTGAAAATAAATAACTCTGAAACGGTGATAGATAGAAGCACGAAACCAGTGGTATGTTTATTAAAAAAAAAAGTATTGTCTGATATAGAAACCTCAAAACATTAGTTTAAAATAATGCCAATAGATGGCGCTGCAGGCAGCATTACAGATCCCTATAAAGAGAGCTCATACGCCAGGAACGTTTAGTCAAAGATTTTGCTGTTAAAACATGATCACTATTACGCATAGTGAAAGAAATTCTGGAAGTGATACTGAAGAACATTGTTTACCACAACAATCCTTTAACACTCGAGACTCGATGAGCTGGAGGAGGCTATTTGTCAAGCTTGTGTGTTGATTTCTGGTGGCATATTACAGAGAGTCACTGACAATTTCATTCTTTGTTTCGACGTGTGTTGTGTGAAAGGTGCATATTTTGAATTGCTTTTGATGTGATACATCCTATTTATGGTTATGCCACCTGCAGCGCCATCTATCGACGCAATTTGTTACTAAAATTTTAAGATTTCTGTATTAGATTTTTACGTTTTTTTAAAATAAACGTACTACTGGTTTCCTGCTTCTATCTGTCGCTGTTTCTGAGTTATTTATTTTCAAAGTTAGAGGTCCTTCATGAAACACCCTGTATATATATACATATATTAATATTTTAATTTAAAACCTCTTCCCCCAACCTATCTATTTTTTATTTATTTATTTATTTTACATGACCTTTTTAAACTTAAAGCCTCTAATTGAATATTTTAAACTTTGATGATTAATTATTTAAAATTTATTATACTAAATGTGCTTCTATTTTGCTAATAAATTTCATAAAAATGCAAACTATCCTTTTAAAAATAATAATGCTTTTATCATTTAAATCAAACTATTTTAGATTTGATGAAATGGTTTTCAAGTCATATACACAGTTGGAGCCATGTATCATTTTCCAGTACCTTTCCTCTTTATGGTAAGTTTTCATAATTTTTCACCACTTTCTTTCTGCTGCTCTCCTAAAACAAATAATATTCCTAAAGGGAATTAAAATTATTAAAATGATTGTATTGTTGCACTGTAACATTTAATACTATGAGTCTTCATATGGACTGTTCAAATGAAAAACCTGTTAGTGTATGTAATTTTCTTAAAAATAAATACTATTTCAAAAATAATGTGAAAGCAAAGTGACTATCCCAGACAATTCATAGAAATGAAAAACTTTTTCATATTAAGTAGAACATGTGGCTTCTTAAAATCCATAAAAAAGAGAAAAAACAGTTTTCAAAGTACTTAACTAGTGGACTAAAATTTTACTGACATATTTTGGCCCAAACTCAAAATCTTTTTTTCAAAATGAAATAATAATAATAATAATAATAATAATAATAATGAATAAAATAAAATAATTGCAGTTTAAACCTTGTCCCTTATTTGCCAACCACCCACAATTCTTCCATAAAAAATGGATTAATTTTAACCAATTCAAACACATTTTGAATCAGAGAAAATTTGTTTAATATTAATTATAATTTATATTTCATGTTTCTACGAGGAACTCATTTGATTTCTTTTATTATTAAATAATTTTTCTGGTTCAAAACATGTTTGATTAGATTCAAATTAATCCAGTTTTTAGGGAAGAATAGTGGGAGGTTGGCAAGTATGCTGTCCATAAGACATAAGAACCTTTAAGGTCTCCTAAATATCAATTTTATTCATATTGTTTTATTTCCTTAATTTTCTCTAGAATGCATAGTTTTTCTAATTAGGAGCCTTTCAAATGTTATTCCTTTCTTTCTACAGTTCAGATTTAAAAGAGTCTGCTCTGTATATCTTTGCTTACAGTAAGGCTTTAATTAAGTCAGACATTAAATGTTTTACCAATAAGTGAATATTATTTAAATGTGTGTTTGGTAATTATTTAAAAATTGTTATTTTCTAGGTATTTTACAGACCGAGTGACTAACACTTTGAAGCTTGATATTAAAACTGATAAACTAAGGCCTATAAAAGTAAGGATAATTTTGAATTGGTTCATATTTGTATCTTTTAAAATGAACTTTAAAAAAATTGAACAGCTGGTCAAAAAGGGGGAAGAGTCCATACTATTTTTCCCCCCACTAAATTATTGCAGTAATAATTGAAAAGTGCCAGTTGAGTGGGAATTATGTCTTTTCTTTTCTTTTTTTAACTGACTGTTTCCATATTGAAAGAGGAAGAAACTATAAAAATTTCAGTACTTACCTAATAATGGAAATCTACTCAAATTAACTTAACATGAATGTAATTATTTAGGGATTTTCTATGACGAATTCCAGATATATTCAATATGAAGAGTAGGGCTGGACGATATCAGAAATTTAATATCGCAATATATCAACGAATTAATATTGATATTGGTGATATATCGCGATAACTACCTTAAAGTGTATGGGAATAGAAAAATTGTTAATTTCCATAGATAAATGGTATGGTAGCAGCAATTTAAGTACAAACAGGTGTAGAAAGCAACGAATCAATTCTCTAGACCTACTTGCTCACACAGCATCCTTTAAATATTATAGTTTCATATTTATACAAAACAGAAATATTTTAGGAAAAAGACACGTTGTTCAATATCTATTTGGGCTTATACCATTGATTGGATGGTGTTTTTCTTTAAAATAGTATGTTGCCTATTCTTCCTATTTTATGCACTATTTTCACCATTGCCTCGTTATAACTGAGAATATTATGAAAAAGAAACTAAATAAAAGTTCTTAAATTTAGGACGTTGAACATTTTAATATGAATAAAATAAGTAAAAAGCAACAGCAAAAACTGAAATTGGTTTATTACCATATGTAATGCTAATATATTTCTGAATAACAAGCTTTCAATGGATGACAGAGGCAGCAGAAATGTTGTTTTTCAATCTTTCTCTAAGGTATCAATGCATTCTTAATAGAAAAAAAATGTAAAAATTCACCTTCCTATCTATTTACTATACATAAATACAACATTGAAATCTTTTTTGAAATATAAATATTCAAATCACATTTTGAAATAGTTTTATAGTACTTATTTTTTTAGTTCATTTTAAGCTGAAATAACAAGAAAACATATATTAAATTCACTGTGATTCATGCTCTCACTATCGATAAAACACAGAGGGAAACAGGTATGAGCCTCTTGGCCGATATTCAGCGTACGCAATACTAGACATTAATAGCGAGGAAGCTCCGCTCAAAGATAACCAATCACAGTGAAAAAGTGGCGACGCTTCGCTTCACGAACGTGGCGAAATGCAAAATTTTAGCCGCACTGTGATTGGTTGCTCGCGAACCAAGCTTCCCAGTTGCTAAGCTCTAGTAATATTATCGACTACACAATAACTCGTACATATTTGAGCGCTTATTTATTCGTCATGACTTATCAATATGTGTGAACTATTGCAATAGGTCTAGACCTAGAGGAATAGCAGCGACTTTATTGAAACACAGACGATAACAGATTGTTCAGTAAGGGACACACGGTGGGAAATGCGGTTAGGTGGAAATAAAAAGTAAAGCAAAGAATGTATCGGGATTTATTGAAATAACAACGAAAAAGAGATAATCGTTGGAAGGGATAGCGGGCTTTGAATGAAGCAGACAGGGAATAAATGCGTGAGGAGAAAGGATTATTCAGATATTAGTACGGAATTTTCAGCGCTTTTTCTTGGATTTCGAAGTTGCCCTGCGGGAAAAAAAAATGTCATTGGCATATATCGGTAGAGTCAGAACTTAGCTATCGTTATTGGGATATATTGTCAGATTCTGAGCTTAGCTATCGTTATTCCGATAATTAAAAAATATCAATATTTGACCGATTTATTGATAAATAATCCAGCCCTAATGAAGAGCAGATCTAATTTGGTAGGGGGGGGGGTGGCAGTCTCAAAATGAAATCTATTAATTTAGAGTTGATTTAATACAAATTTTATTAATATATTTCAATGGGAAATGTTATTTGAGTGAAAAAAAAGATGTCGAATAAATCATTTCACTATTCTATCCTAATTGAGGCTTCTGTTATATTTACGAATACTTTTGTGAAAGTATTTCTTTTTCCAATGACTATATGATCCCTTAACTGTTTCCTTAAACTGTTGTGCTAATAGTTTTTTAAACATAACTCAATATCTGCCTGGAAGAATGAGCTGAACTTTTAGATGCATATTGAAGATTCTAGAAATCAACTTCTCAATTTTTTGGTGAACATTTTTGATATTTTTGAATATTAATTTCATAATTTATATTTCATGCATAAAAATTATATAAATGCATTAAAATAATATAAACATGTTTGGGATACTTAATACTGACAAAACAGACAAAATCAACATAAAAAAGTAATTATTAGAGAAAATATGAATGAAAATGCAATACTTTACATCTATATACTACAAGGTGCATACAGTCTTCAAAAGTTCTTAGGAACTCCTCATTTTTAATACCTGTTTTTAAACACCCTTAAAAAGTTCTTAGTTTTAGAACAGCATGGGTGAGAATTGTCCACATTTGGGCAGATTTCTGGTTTTAAAAAATTCATCTTAATCTCTTCCTTCCCCCCTAGAAATTACTGCTTTCTCCTCTTAACCTCTCCTTTCATGGACATAATCTTTAAAATCTTTGAAACATAAATTTTTTAACCCTTTTCAACATAGTTGAAAAGTGTTTATGACTTCAGTTTGTCTATCTGTCTCTAACTACTGTAAATATACTTAGATTGCCTATTGAAGTTTATTGTAGCATGATCATTATTGAAATTTAAATGTTTTATGCATTTATTGTTCATTTACAGGGGCAATCAAAAGTATTCTGTTACATTATGGTCAATGTGGAAAAATCACTTTAAGTTAATTTTAATGATTTTACACTATTTCACACATAATGAAATTGTCATGCATTTATGGGATGCATTAAAACATGTTTTCTGTAGAATATGGTGTTAAGCATTTATTTCATTTACAGGGTCAACAAAAAAATTCTGTTACATAATGGCCTACGAAAAAAAAAATCGCTTTCAGTGTATTTTAATGATATTACACTATTTGAAACTTAGTGAAATTTATATACATTACTGAGGTGCACTATAAGATGCTTACTGTACAACATGGTGTACATAGCATTTATCCATGCATTTACAGGGACACATAAAAAATACTGCTAGAGGTGTATGAGTGATAATTTGTTGAATGTGTGTTTTTAGTTGTAGTATGCAATTTGATATTTAACTAAATTTATGCTTATAATTATGGTATGTATACATTCTTTTGATCTTATACAGGGCTAGACAAAAGAATTCATAAATATTGCTACTTATAGGCATGAATTGCTTAAGAGTGGTTTCTAATTGTGTTATGCATTTTCCTGCTGAACTATAGTTAGTATACTAAGAGTAGTTTGTGGAATATAAATAAATTCATATACAGGACTTTGAACTGGATACATTAATAAGTGCATTTTTATTTGTGTATGCGTTTTTTACCTGAATTAAATTTTAGCGTAATATGTGGTGTGTGTAAAAATCTCTAGATAATATACAGGGCCCTGCAGTATTCGAGTGCATTTCAGACTTGGTGAAAATTGCTAAAAGTACATTTTCAACTGCTATGTTATGTGTTTTCTAACTGAACTAAATTTTAGCATGCTGTGTAGCATATATGTAAATCTATAGATTATATACAGGGTTGCATAAAAATTCCCACCATAAATTGTGAAATGCAGAAAACTCCTGCCAGCAGAAGGTGCCTGTTGATCTAAAAAAATATGAAAATCACATATTAAGTTATTCAGAGTCAATGTGTCATGAAAAAATACAGAGTTTCAACAAATAGTCAAGCATTACACAAAGACTTACAATGTTCAATCCTTCTCCATCCACAATATAAATGTCAGTATTTATGCTAAACTTACTGTTGTAGAATCTAAAATCTAAGATGAAATGAAACTGCATGACATTTCTTGCATATATATATATACGAGGGCTGTAAATTAAGTAATGGCAACATAGGTATAAATCAATTTTTAATGAACTTACAAGTACAATTGCATTACATTCCTTCTATGTAATCACCAGCAAAGCTTATAACCTTTTGCCAAATGTCGGGAAGCCGTTGTAGACCAGTGGCAAGGTGTTGATTGTTGATGTGAGCGACCGAGCGCCCTACTGCATAGAGTACAGATGAAACGTCATGAAGTCGGTGACCTCGGAGGGGAAATGCTTGAACCCATCGTGCTACTGTCCTATACGGTAAAGCATTTATGCCACAGGCTTCCACTAATCCTCGATAGCATTCTGTTGCATTTTTGCCACAGGCAACCTCGATTTTAAGCCACGACCGCTGATCACCTTTTGAAAACATGCTTTAGAGCGATGGAAACGTAACTCCTCACTTTAACGCCACACAACAACTACCCTTCTAAGCAGATCGACTGTTTTTTGCACTCTACACATCGAAAACAGCGCCACATCACTGCTCCCATATCCTATTTGCGCGTGCCCGCCCTTTTGCGAGTTTCAAGGTTAAGTTGCCACTATTTAATTTACAACCCTCGTATATATATATATTTACATATATGTATTTTTATAGTTTTTTAAATCTTAATAAATCAATACTTGAATTTATCACTGAAATCAGTTAATCTGTGTGCTGTTTTACTTCAATCAATTTAAATTGCTGCATCACTCAAGGAAAATTATGTTTGTTTATTAGATAGCATATTTTCTCAAACATGATGTACAACCTCATTAAAAGTAAGAAAAAACAAGTTCTGGAGTATTGAGTGTTTTTAAGCTGTGAACATGGATTTAGCATTCAAAAGAATTAAATAGGAATTTATTATAAAAATTTAAATAATTTGACACATATTTCAGAAAGTTGTCCTGAAAAATGACCAGGTGCAGATAGATATACCTAAGTCACAAGGCATGTAATACAAGAGTGATAAAATATCTTTTGATTTGCACAAAAGGCAGAGAAAACCTAATAATATTCCCTCTGTATTAACTATCATGATCATCTATTTAGAAATGTTGGGAGTCAAGTCCTCCCTCCTTAAAATTTGAATTTTATCCCTTGTTTGTGCTCCTTTAAGAAGTGTAATTCCTTACAACCCACTGATGTCCCAATGGCTTAATTTAATGCTTCATGAAATAATTGTGAAAAAGAGGATTTATAATTAGTATTAAAAAGTAAATAGTAAATTTAAATCATTTCAAAATAATGAAATGTATTTATTTTGAACTTAAAATTAATTATTTAACCTCTTGAGACCTGGAGTTAAAAAAACACTACAAATACACATTCATTGCTTTTGCACAAACAAAATGACATTATAGATGACACAAAAAGCCATTTTTTCTGAAATTGACACTTTAGGGGCTTAAAAGTTAGGTTCTTACAAGTAGATCTAAAATTACTACCTTCCTTAAAATATCAATAACCTAAATTCACACAATAAAAAATTGAAGAGCTTTGAACAAGTGAATAGCTACAAATACTCAAAAAATTTTATTGTAAAGGATTTAAGTTAATTATGAAAATTTCTACTTTTCTCTGCCACACTGTCTTGAAGGCATTTTTTAAAACTCAGATGAATATCGTAGAAACTCGACAGAGTTTCTCGCCAAGCATAAGAAACAGCAATGCATTACACAGTAAATGAAAGGAATTTCCGCCAATGGATGCCAAACGATTTTACAATTTTTTTTTTTAAACTCTGTCTAGTTTATATTTTGCGGACGGGACAAAACGGGTTTTTGACACATCTATATCTCGCGTTCTATTTATGATAGAAACAAAATTCTTGATTCTATGGAATGGGGCGCGCCAAATGACTAAGAAATCAAAAGAAAAGCAAGATCTGTCGAATAGGTTTTCAGGAAATGCGATTTTAAAAGTGCTGTTTTTTGCCCTTTTTAAATCTTGTACAGACCAAAAACTGTTGACAGGGCTACAGCAATGTGTAATTATCGGATTTTTACGTGGTTTACGTCATTTGAATTGTTTTTATGAGTAGTTCAAACCTTTGTAAGTTTCATGTAAAAATATTAATTAGTTTTTGAGTTATATCAGTTTAAAGTTATTGATTCCTATACTTAACATGTAGCAAAAAAGTGTTGACAGGGGTACAGCAATCTGTAATTATCGGATGTTTACGTGGTTTACGTCATTTGAATTGTTTTTATGAGTAGTTCAAACCTTTGTAAGTTTCATGAAAAAATATCAATTAGTTTTTGAGTTATATCAGTTTAAAGTTATTGATTCCTATACTTAACATGTAGCAAAAAACTGTTGACAGGGCTACAGCAATGTGTAATTATCGGATTTTTACGTGATTTACGTCATTTGAATTGTTTTTATAAGTAATTCAAACCTTTGTAAGTTTCATGAAAAAATATTAATTAGTTTTTGATTTATATCAGTTTAAAGTTATTGATTCCTATACTTAACATAGAGCAAAAAAATAATTAATGACCCAACTCTTTTAGAAATGGTCGTATACACATAATATTAAGATATGTTATTACAGTCGACCCAAGTAAGCTCCCTATTATAAAAAAATAGTAACATTTAAGGTTCGTTTACAGGTTCTCACAAAAGATCATTTGATATAGGGCTAAAGAATTGTGTAATTATCAGATTTTTACGCGGTTTGCAACAATTGCATTGTTTTTATGAATAGTTCAAATGTTTAATATTTTGTGTAAAATATGAATTAGTTTTATATATATATATCACTTTAAAGTGATTTATTCCTATACTTAAGATGAAGCAAAGACACATTAAATGGTCTAACTCTTTTAAAAAAGAACGTATGCGCAGGATGTTAAAATATGTTACTACGAACGACCTAAGTTAGCTTCCTATTGTGAAACAGAACTGTAGAATTTAGTTTTTGTTTACAGGGTAACTCAAAAGATTTTTTAATAAGATTAATAATTGTGTAATTAGCGAATGTTTACGTTGAAGTACTTGATTCCTCAACACACAGGAAAAACAATAGTAAATAGCATAATATTTGTCAAAGTTGCTATATACACAAGATATTCAAATATGTTACTACATCCGATTCATTTAAACTCTCTATTGTTTGTATTGTTGAACCATATACGTTTCGTTTACAGAGTCTCTTAGAAGATCTTGATTACATTACGACCGATGTATATTTACTGAGTGAGATGTATTTTAATGATTTTATACTGTTTCAATCTCTGTAAGGTTTTATTATCTTGCTTTAAGTTTAATATGGGTTCATTTTGTCTGTCTGAAAGCTCGTCGATCTTAAGCTCTAAATCTATTAAAATATAGTATTTTCATCGATTAAAAAAAACTGTGTTTATTAATAAATGTATCAGGAATTGATTGAAAAAAGCGATTAAAAAATTCCAACTTTACATTCATGCGCTGAGTAATAGAATGTAAAAATGTTGCTACCCCAAGATTAGAAGTTTTGCGTTTAAATATTTGCCATTCATCGAATCTCCGGCTATGACGAACTTAACATGCTCTAAAAACAGGCCTAAGAGCACAATGAAAAGGAAATAATCTCTTAAATTCCTCATAAAAATTTTAAATTCTATATTTCGTATATAATAGGTGATCGGTAACGAAATGTTCGGTTTACGAACAAATCGGTTAACAAACACTTTCGCGTGAGATTTTTATGTTCGGATAACGAACACATGTTCGGTTAACGAACACTTTCAAAATATTTTTATGTTTGGAGAACGAACACCTCACGAAACAAAGTCATGATGAAGCAATGCCGTGTTTCATATTTGACCAGCTATACTTATTGCTTCTATTGTCGACTTTGGGAACATTTTAACAGTTGCATTACATATGTCCTAATTAATTCATGGACTGCCGGGGATTGAGGACCTATATTTTTGGATCCCCGAATTGGAATGGACAGACTAGAAACATTAATTATGTATTTTGTGTCTATGTATTTTGTGCATTTAGTAAATATAATCCTTTTTGGTTTAATCACGCTCCTTTTTAAAATCTAATTTAAAGCTTTATGATTTATCAGATCAAAAATTTTAATAAAATTTTACATTTTTTTAAACGGTTTATTATGTAAACGCATTAGTCTTTGTGGTATATTTACAAAATCACACAAAATTTTGGAATACATGTCATCCTACGAACATTTTCTATTTTGAAATCACTTTAATAGTTTTTATACTTTTGCAAACGTTGCGAATCTTATATTTTTCCGATTCTCGAAACGTTGAGTTAAAAAACTTAACAAATAAAAAAACTTTTAAGGTGCTCAGTAATTTTCAAGAATAATATTTAATATATTAGTATAAAAATCCCTGTAAGTAACAATGGTTCGTAGAAAAACAAATTTGATTATTCTCGGTAAAGTAAACTCATTGTTATAATTGACCAAAAAAAAAGGTACTTCTTATTTATCCACATTTTTCTGAAACTGTAGTATTTTAATTACTTTGTAAACTACTGTAAAATTTTCTATTGTTTTGTTTTTTGAATGTATATAAACGGAAGAGTGATATTAACAAAAGAAAAAGGAAAATAAACATGTCATAAATAATCTGATGAATACAATCTAAGGAAATGAATATAAAAGTTTCACCTTTGCTATGGTAAGAGACATGTACATTGGAATAAGTCACTCAATAAATTGTATAATTCTGATGTATAATTCTATTTATAGCATCACAATTATTTTTTTATTTTGCCCCTTTCATCTTTCTTTTATCTTTTCTTTTCTGAATAAAAATGGAATCTGTGTAATTGAAATTAAATACACTGCTCAAAACAATTAAAGGATATTTGAAGTTTTATATAAAATAAAGATATAAACGAAATTTTTTTTGCCGAAAATAGAAGAAGAGAATCACAAATGCAAATTTTTCTGGTTTTCAAACTGTGGAGTATGCAAATTTTCTGTTCGACGTCAAAAACGTCGCTTCAGCGGCAGCGAATGAAATTTGACTTTCAACTGGATAAAAGAGAATGAAGACAAGGGTGATCGGCATTCAGTGATTGCTTTGTTTCGATGAGTACGATGTCTCAGCGAAGTCATTTGACAGATTCAGAAGCTTGGAGAATTGTTGGTAGGTTAGAAGGGGGCCAAACTCAAGCCGAAGTAGCGCAAGCCATTGGAGTGTCACAAAGTGTCATTTCCAGGATCTGGAACCGTTTTTTGGAGAGTGGATGTGCAGGCCGAAGACCAGGGCAAGGTCGTAGACGGGCAACAACGCTCAATGAAGATCGGTATTTAGCGTTAACAGCTCGGAGACACCGAAACATGAACGCTACTCTTCTCCAACAACACCTTCGCTCGGCTACAGGCACCACGATTTCAACTCAGACTGTCCGAAACCGGCTCCATGCTGTAGGTCTGTATGCTCGCCGACCGATGGTATGTGTTAGATTAACATCAAGGCATCGTCGCGACCGCAGGGAGTGGGCAACCGAGCATGTCAACTGGAGGAGAAATGAATGGAGCAATATTCTGTTTTCTGACGAGTCCCGGTTTTCTGTGCATCCGGATAATAGGCGTATTTTCATCTGGAGGGACCGTGGCAGTAGGAATAATCCTGCGTTCATGCACGAAAGTGTCAGATTTGGCGGTGGAGGAGTGTTGGTGTATGGTGGCATCTCCATTGACGGGCGCACTGACCTCTACATCATTCGAGATGGAGCTCTGACTGGTCGCCGATATAGGGATGAGATCCTCAGACCTATTGTAGTCCCTTACGCTGCAGCAATCGGAGATAACTTCATTTTAATGGACGGTAACTGCAGGCCACATCGTGCAAACCTGGTGGAGGATTTCCTTTTCGAGGAAGGAATCGTTCGAATGGAATGGCCAGCGTGTTCTCCAGACATGAATCCAATCGAGCACGTTTGGGACGCTCTAGGAAGACGAGTTTCTGTCCGCCAACAACCCCCACAAACTCTCCAAGAACTGGAAAGAGCTCTTCTGGAAGAGTGGGGCAGAATACCCCAACTCGTCATTAATAGCCTCATTGAGTCCATGCCTCAAAGGTGTTCAACGTTGCTGGCCGCCCGTGGAAACCATACCCCCTACTGAAAATGATTTTCTTTGAAGAAAACACCTTTTCTTATTCTTTTTTTCTCATATGCACAAATTGTGTTTTTTTCCTTTTGTACACAAATGCGCAATAAAATGCATTTTTTTCTGCCAAACATGTGTAATTTATTCTCATATAACCTCCTATGTCTGTCGACCATGTATCAATCAGCTAAAAAGTTTCCCAGATACAAAATCCACCTAAAACTGCAATATCCTTTAATTGTTTTGAGCAGTGCACCTTACAAAAAGAAGTGATATCTCATCAAAAACAACTCGTTGTAAATGATCCCGCCAAGCCACAAACCTAAAACGTCAGCCATAAAAAGAAGTGATATCACATAAAAAGAAGCAATATAGAAGTGCATACTCCGAGTCCCGTGTAAAAATCTATCACCACTCATAATGTTTCCAAAGGACTCGGAGTGAGGTACAGTATGTGAAAACTGCTTGGCGACCTGCAGGCTTTTAGAATATATGCAGTATATAAATTTTGAAAATCGAAAAAATAAATTTTTAATTTTTGTTATATCACTTTTATAAATATTTTTTCATGCGAAAGAACTGACAGAAAGGATTTTTCCTCAGACTTATGCGATTCCGCTTACGCTATAATTATTGCAATATATCTCAATTTAGTTAACGTTTATTATAAAGTGCATTGTTATTAATATGTGTATGATCATTACACACACACACACACACACACACACATATATATATATATATATATATATATAGATATAGATATATATATACATATATATATATATATATATATATATATATATATATATTACAAACTCAAAATCTTTACATGTTTACTTAAGAAATCTTCTTCGTAAGAGTGGTGTTTCTAGTTTAAATAATGGTAAATAAAATCAACAAATTAATTTTTCAAGCTCATAAATAAGAAAAGACATGCAAACACAGAAGCTTCAACTTTTTACAATTTTATGGGAGCAAAATAATTAAATAAATAAAAAAAATTAAAAATAAATAAAAATAATATAGTCATATGTAATTGCAGGAAACGCGAACATTATAAAAGCCTGCAGGTCGCCAAGCAGTTTTCACATACTGTACCTCACTCCGAGTCCTTTGGAAACATTATGAGTGGTGATAGATTTTTACACGGGACTCGGAGTATGCACTTCTATATCGCTTCTTTTTATGTGATATCACTTCTTTTTATGGCTGACGTTTTAGGTTTGTGGCTTGGCGGGATCATTTACAACGAGTTGTTTTTGATGAGATAACATTTATTTTGTTGAGACAATAAGAATCAATGCTGTCATTTATTGGTTTTGTTCCAAAGCAAAATCATTTATCTATGTAGAAGTAAAGTAAAAAATGTTTTTAAAGAAAATGAATTGGTTTAGTTTTTATGAGAAAAAGAATAAAGGCTTACATTTGTGTACCTCATGTCTGAAGAGGTTAAAGTACAAAATTGTTAATGATATCATTGAAACATCTTATGAAATTAAATACCTGATGTCTGTTTCTATATTTTCTTATCAAATATAATCAAAGATGCATAGATAACAATTTCCAGTATATTTAAGCAGTTTCTCTATTCATAACACAATTAACCAATGTCCAAAATTTGTAAAATTATGTAAGAGTTTTAACCTTTTTTTCTCACAAATTTGGAAGTGGTGCAGGTTTTGTTTATACCATGTTTGCACATTTTATTTGGGTGCTCACAACTGTTCTGAAAATTATATACACCTGTTGTGCATCTATAGCAATTTGTAGTTTTCCCTTAAACATCTGACAAATATTTTATGCTTATCTAAAAGCTTTAAAAACCCATTACTGAGCCGTAAGAACAAGGTTAGCCATCCATATTCTAAACAAGCTATTTTTCAAGATTATATATGAATACCAAGAGTAATTTGTATTTTTTAATGCTTCTCTGTGTATTGAATTATATTATGTAATTCAACACAGAGGAGCATTAATTGTTCGTTTATATGTTTATTTCATCTTGTTAGTGAAAGTTTTTGAAAAATAGTTTTATGATGTTTATTTCTATTTCAGGCCCGATTACTGCTTCTTTCAGCCACACTAAAAGTCTTAAATACAGGATTAGAGATTTTAGGAGTGGCTCCATTAAAAAAAGTATACTCACAAGAGAAGACATTTGTACAGAATAGTTAATTAAAAATTGTTATTGTTATACATAAATATTGTGTTTTTACTTTAAGTTGTTATCAAAACTGGTTGTTTCATGTTATTATTTATTAAGTTAATGATAATTTAAAACTTTTTTATAAAAGACAAATCAACCACTATCAGTGTAATGCCATGATGATACTCTACAGCTAATATTGAACAAACCTCCTGTTTTTTAAGAGATACGCTTTTATTTTGTGACTATCTACCTTATATTCTTCTGTTTTCTGGAGTATTAAACATGTGCAGTCGAACTGGTTTAAAACCAGTAATTTGCACATTAAGAATGGTTCCTTATTTAAACTATATTCAGATTTTCACACATTTTGAGAGCTAAAAAAAGTAGGATCACTGCTAATATAAGCAAAACATCTGTTCATTTCAATGTGATTTTCAGCAAAAAAAAAAAAAAAAAATACAAAAAAGGTATAATCAGGAGAAAAAAAATATCTTTCTTATTTAACACTGTTCTCTTTCAGCAATAATATTTTTACATTATAACTGTCTGTCAAAATTTTGTAATTTATCAGTTTTACTAAGTTTCCTATGTTCAATGAGATCCCCTCTCTCCAACCAAGAAAAAACAAAATAATATCCTGAGGTCTTGAATGAATGAAAGAAAGAAGGGAGAGATAATGATGTTTGAAATACTGTTTCTTTGTAAGATTTATAACTGTACCATAGAAAGAAAGGAACATAGAAGAAAACTGTTATTTATTTTTCTTTATATCTAGACTCTGGACCATATTAACCAGCCATTTCATGTCTGTTCTTGCATCATTAAAATGAAAAGGATGTGTGAAATCAATAGTTCGTAAATTGCAGTGATTCTTGCAATGTTAGCCGAGTTTTTCCATAAAAAGGGAAGTGATCAGCGGCATTATTGACGTCGTTTCATGTCCTTTGTAATTGCTAGTTCTTTGGAGGCTTTGACTTCAGTACAGTAATTATTTTGTCAAAAAGGTCTGCCTAAAGAAAATGATACTCACAAAGTTAAAATTGAATTTTTTTGTTAATTTTATGTTATTAAGTAAATTTTAGCATTAAGATATATAAATATCTTAATTATTATTTAGCTATTATTTTTTTTTTCAGTATTTGGTTTAATTGTGTTTTTAAGATTTTTATTATCTTCACATGTATTACAAGTAATGGTTAATGTGTGAACTTTTATGATTCCTTTGCTTCTCATACTAACAGAGTTTGACAGTATATATTTCTCTCTATATATAACTGTTAAATAACAACACAGAAACATCATACAACAATTTGGGGGGGGGGGGAGGGAATTAAATATGAAAAATGAACACATACCTGTTTGAATAATATCCAAAAAAATGTAGAGAATATATATATATCAAAAGTTTTATATATATATATATATATTAAATATATAATATTTCAAAAGCTCTTATCTAAACAACATATTTGACCAACATTTCTATTATTATTATTATTTTGTTTATTAATCCATACCTAAACCTGTTGCTGAAGTACATAATCAGATTTTTTTTTTTTAAGCATAACATCGATTGGCAGTGGAGCATGGTAATTATCTTAGTACTTAGAGTTTAAGTGTTTAAAAAAAATTCTATTTTTTAGAGTAACACTTATGATAAAACATATACATAAAGTACTTTATCTTTTTAAAAAGTTAATACATATCTATGTTAAAACAAAAATATCTGTTTTACTTATCTCTCTTTGTATTTTTTATGTTTACAACTGCAGGTTAACCCTGAAAATATTCCTAGCAGAAGTCTCCTTCATTTTTGTTCTCTGGAGTTATTAAGTATGAACATATCAGAAAATCATGACAATCTGCTAAATACATTTTAATGTGGTATATACTTAGATACTGTAATACATACAAACTGTCAAAAATATCAGTTATGCTTGGAGAATTGGTATCGTCAAATTTAACTCCAAAGATCAATGACCATAACCAATGGCAACTTGGTGATAACTGCTTAATTTGGCAAATTCACATCCAAATCTGATTTGATAAAAACTAGGAATCTTCCATAATTAGGGTCCATGTAAAAGTGGTGCATTTTAGCTATGGTGCAAAATTAACATGTAACTGGGATGAATTTGTGTTATAAACGAGTCATTTTTTTTACTGGACTATAATTTTGCTTTTGTTGTTTTTACATGCTTTTCATTTTTTACTGAGTTACATATAAATCTGATTCTGATCAAAACTAGGAATCTTGCATAATTAGGGCCCATGTCAGACGTTTGCATTTTAGCTGTCATGCTTTGGTGCAAAATCAACATGTAACTGGGATGAATTTTTGTTATAAACCAGTCAATTTCTTTACTGGACTATAATTTTGCTTATGTTGTTTTTACATGCTTTTTGTTTCTTATTTTTTACTGAGTTACATTATAAAGGCTTTTCCTTTAAATCTTATTCTTGTTGACATTGCTTATGTTTGTTGCCAGTACTTGGCATGGACTCTGATTAGGCAAAATTAGCTCCAAAATTTAACGAAAGAATTTTTTTCATTAATAGTTTTGAATCAGTTATATGAATTCTTAATAAATTGTGAATTTTTTGTTCTATTTTTATTGTATTTTTATCTTTTCTAAGACTAGTACATGCATTGGTGGAGAATACACACATTAGTGGAGATACACATTGGTGGAGAATATTTCATATTTAATTTCCTTTTTAACATTTTTCCCCCATCATACTTGATTGGATTTCACCAATTATCTATTTTATGAAGCAAAACATTGTTTGTCTGTAACACTGATGTCATAACAATATAGTTATAGCTGTATGAGAGTTTGTTATAACAATGGGGGGGGGGGGAGGTATTTTCATACAGAATGTTCATAAACTGTTTAGAAAAAATTTAAGGGGTAATAGTATCCATCAAGTCAAACAATATTTGCAATGGAACATATGATCACAATCCACCCAGTATGTTAGAAAATCTAAACTTATGAACAACAAGCACAAGTCCTCATTTCTAACATAGCTTCGACAGTTGTAGCCAATTGGCTTATCAAGGTGCTTGGTGGACCTGTGACATGGCCTCCACTTGCACCAGATCTAAATCCGCCAGACTTCTCCTTCTGGGGTCACATGAAAACATTATTGTCAAGATATCTGTTACTCTGCAGAAGATTTCATCGCAAGAATCCGTGTTACAGTAGAGAAGATCAATACACCAAAAGTCTACAAAAGGTCATGCCAGTATTTCAATTGCCAGTGTGAACTGTGCAATGACACCCTTGGATATCGCTTTGAGTATCTCCTTTTAGTCTTTTGTTGATCTGCATGGAATTGTGCAACTTATGATTTTGTTATGTCTCTTTTTTTTTTTTAACTGTTAAAACTTCCACATAGACAATTTATTTTACACTTTTCTGGCATTCTGAGTAAATCGTGATCATTGCTCATATTGTAAATATTGTTCATCTTGCTGGGTACTATCACCTCTCGCATTTTTTCTAAGCAGTTTACAAACACTCTGTATATTTGCTTCTAAATCTTGCATAATTTAAATTTTTACATCATCAAATAGAACACAAAATTTATATCAAATAAAATTTGAAAACTGCATCTCAATTTACAGATTTTTAAAAATAATTTTCAAGTATGAATTTTTAAAAATATTTTACCACATGATTCAATAACAAGCACTTGTTAGCTGTAATAATGTAAAATAATGTTTTCAGTAATGTAAATAAGTATGCAAAACTAAGGAGAAATTAGCAGTGTTATCTTAATTGACAATTGATTGCCCCAGCTTGCCAAGAGGTTCTTTATCTCCCCCCCCCCCTCCTTTAATAAACAAAGTATATGTTCTATAAAAAAAAATAGATAAACTAATTCATTAAAAATTTTTTTAAAAGATACATTATAAACAAGATTGGGACACAGACTACCTATTTCTTTCTAAACTTTATTATATGAAAACATAATGCATATCCTTCATATAAAAATGCCTTTTGGTGTAATTGCACTTTTTAACCATTAAAAGCATAAGTTCTCAAATCTTGTGAGGGGGACATTTTAGTGCTCCAGGAGGGACTGTCCCTCACTCCATGGGCTACCCCCTGAATTCAACACTGCCCAAAACTACACTATACTTGAATGTTTTTACCTCTGAAAAGCAGACATCTTCAAATACCATACAAATTCTATGGTCTGGAGGTCTCCACTATTCAGAGTTTTTATTGTATTTAATTTGAATGCTTCGGCTATTTACTGTTTAAATACAAAGTTAATTTAGGTGCAAAAGTGTCAAAACATCTCCATGGATTTGGCTATGTCATAGTTTGCACAAAAACTTCTGATCTGAGTGTGTTCCCTGTACATAAGTTACTATTCACATATGTAAAGGTACTCTAGGATCCAGCACATTGGTGACATATTTTTTGGCTAACTACCAACCTACAAAAGTCATTTGTATACCAATCCATTTTGTAAATGTGATATATGTATATTCTAGTAATTCAAAATTTATTTTGTATTGTATAAAAAATCTGTAAACCCACAGATATACGTAAAGAGTAAAACAGTTTGCACAATTTTTCTTAACAATAATGTTAGATAACTGCTTGTAAACAAAACTCTTTCATTTTCTTGTAAGTGTAGATTAGCAGTCTTTAATTTTTATTCGTTTGTGTAAGTTTATTAAGGGGAAAAAAAGTATAAAAATTAATAATGCAGGGTTGCTACACTAGCTGGAAAAGTCAGATAATTTGGAAATTGATCCTAAAAGTCTGGGAGTTTGATAAAATTTCATTGCAATTTCCAAATAAGTATGATCTTCAGGCCACCAGAGGGGAAATATTTCCATATAAAACTAGTCGGATGTGTCAATCCCAAAACTTTCTTCTATCTCACACAGATTTTGCCTACATTAAAAAAGAATTAGCACCAATTTATATCTCTGTCTAACTGAATCTAAAGTTTTATTAAATTCTGTGCATTAGTTCTTGAGACATGACTATTGCTAAAATTGTGTAAATCCTGCAAAATACAGCATAGCCAAGTCACTTTTTGGGAGATTTAGATCAAAATCTAATCAATAATAACTTATGTCAACGTCTAACTGAATCTGAAGTTTGATGAAAATCCGTGCATTCGTTCTTGAGATATAGTTATCGTGTTAATAATGAAAAAATAGCATAGCAGCGCCACCTGTTGGGCTATTTGCACCAAAACAGAAGCAGCATCATCTATTTATGTCATGGTCTAACAGAATCTGAAGTTTCATGAAATTCCGCGCATTAGTTCTTAAGATATAGCTATTGTGAAAATCATGAGAAAAGTAGTATAGCAGCACCACCTGTTGGGATATCTACACCGAAACGTAATCAACATCTATTTATGTCAAGGTCTAACTGAATCTAAAGTTTGATAAACATGAGTGCGTTAGTTCTTGAGATATAGCTATTGCGGAAATTCCGAAAAATGCAGCATAGCAGCGCCATCTGTCAGGCGATTTTCACCCAAAACTAATCAGCACCAATTTATATCAGGGACTAACTGAATATAAAGTTTTATCAAATTTCGTGCATTAGTTCTTGAGATAGAACCCCCACAAAATTTGTGTCACATACAGACAGACATTTTCTAAAAACAGTCAAATCTTGTTCAGGACCTTCTAAAATGTATAAATCCGTTAAAAACCGGAAGTCGAAAATTTTCATGAATCCAATACTTTCTTCTTGTAAAGATAGAAGAAAGTAAAAAAAAAAAATCTGGTTAAAAATAAAGTTTATCTGCGCTTCTGGCGAGTTTTTGTGATAAAAAGTTGCTAGTTTGAATGGTGGCTTAGTACACAAATATTGTATAGCCAGTTGTGACAGTTTGGGAAAAACTAGATTTAAAAGTTTGTAATTATTATGAAATAGAACAATTCCTATTGTAGTCCTGAGAGCATTCAGAAAAGGGGCTGCTTATCACTGTCATATGTATTTAGAAAATCGTAGTGTTTTCAAGTGTTACAACCTTAATTTTACCCTCAGCATGTCTATTATGCACTGCTTTGCCGACTATAATTTTCTTAAAATGCATCTGTAAAAGTCAGGTAATTTCATTCTACTATATATGAGTAGCAACCTTGTAAAAGTTATAAATACTGGTATAAATATACAGTGGAAAGAATTTTTCAAAAGAATTTTCTTAGAATGCACCTGGAAAAGTCAGGGAATTTCATTCTACTATATGAGTAGCAATCCTGTAAAAGTTATAAATGCTGGTATAAATATACAGTGAGCAACCTTGTAAAAGTTATAAATGCTGGTATAAATACACAGTGAGCAACCCAGTAAAAGTTATAAATGCTGGTATAAATACACAGTGAGCAACCCTGTAAAAGCTATAAATGCTGGTATAAATACACAGTGGAAAGAATTTCTCAAAAACAACGTGATAAATGAACAAGTTGGAAATTGTACATCAAATGTGACAAATGAGGTGCCTTCGTACTATAACTAGTTTTATAAATATTCAGATCTTGGTGCAATAGCTGTTGCAGTCTTATGCAAAAATGCATGAATACAAAATTTATTTTATGTGCAGATTTTCATATTATAGATACTAATTTTATTTTATGAAATTAAGTTTCAATACACATTTACAAACAATTAATTACAATTCTGTTACATTAAAATCATACTATATGCAAATATCCAATACAAGACAATGTAAAAAAAAATCATTGTTATTATTTCACTGAAAAAATTAATTATATCATATGTTATTATGACATGATTGACTTCCGTAATAAAATAAGTGCATTTTAAGTTGGCAACATTTTATCTTTTGTTGACATCTACTGAAAATTCCAATGGCAAACTTAAGCCTAGCTTTGAAATTTTCAGACAATTTTAGTATACATATTAAATTTAGTAGTACAGAAATAATATGACTCCATCTTATATATGATGTAATCACCATGGCTATCTAGAATTTCCTATCATGGGATATCATTGAATTAATTACATATGATAGGATTTAATTGAATGAATAAAACTTTTATTAATATCTTTTTAAGTTTTAATTCGATTTGTAATGATTACATATATTAAATTTCAAACCTCGATTGGGTAGTTTTTACACTTATATGCAGACAGACCAGACGACAACTGTAGGTGCTACGTCAGTGTTGAATTCAGACACTTTTCTCTGGAAGGGATTTCTGTAACTCCAAGGGGGGACATTGTTGAGTTCCGGGGGTGAAATTGCACTTTTTAACCATTAAAAGCATAAAATCTCAAATCTTCCGGGAGAGGAAGAAAATGCTATTCACAAATATGGTACTGAACCAAAAAAATGACTGAAACAAAGAAAATCATGGCACAAAGAACAATTCATGAACTTATATATAGTGCAATGATTACAATGGTCAACCTCCTGCAAAAAACAAAATTGCAAGGGCGTTTGAAATGGAAATGGCCGAGTTTGCACTAACCCAGATGAAGCATAGCGAATCATGTCGGACTATTGCAGCACATTAAACTGGAAATGTACAAGTGACTGAAGTTTGATGGTGTTGTTACGTTGAAAATACAGACTCCTTCTTCCATCCTAATTAAATAAATAAATTAGCAAATTTTAAGACTTTATATCTCAATACGGGGAGACGAGGGCAAATGATTCACAGACCTGCCAAGTCTCCGGCTTTTTTGGATACCAGTAATTGAATACAGAAAATGTTGTTTTATTTAATCAGAGCATTTTGAGATTTAAAAGAACAATATTTTCTCTAAAAAATTACTGCTGTGCAAAAATCCGGAGACTTGGCAACTCTGGATTTAGGAGTCAAAAAACACGTTTCACTACGCTCTTTCGATTGCCTCTTATTTAGATATTGTTTCATTATTACACTAACGGCGTGGTTCTCTGATAAGTTTAAGGTATACCAGCTGATGTCGTAAATTAGATGCACAACATTCAGTTAATCTCGAAAAATTGGTCAATACTGCTAGAACATTGACAGATATCTTTGCGCTCTAAACAAAATTTAAACATAACATTAATTAATAGATGTTTTTACTAATTGATTGGTAACAGTCACATTTTTATAAGATGATTGCGGCAGAGTTATAGTGGGGGTAGGAGTATAAATTTTCCCTCCAACTGTACCATTCTGTAGTGTACTACTACATGTTACATTACATCCAGCTGCAGCAACTAAAATACCTGCCGACAACAATTAAGAGGCTATTTCACTTAAGCGAAAATACCCTCTCGCTAATGTTAATCCTATGGAGGAAATATTTTAAGATATCTCGTTTGCATTTCAATATTTTTAAATGATTTTTTTTGCATTGGAAAACTGAGGTCAATCGCTATGCAGGCCCTTTTGCACTTTGTCGATTTTGATTACAAGTTTTTTTTTATAAGATACTTTCACTTTCGGAACCAAACATTTCGGTTCCGAAAATAAAAATATCCTCAATGATTTAAAAAAAAAAAAAAAAAAGTGTAATCAAAAAAGTGCTAAAGGGCCTGCATTGAGATCAAGCTCAGCTATCCAATGTAAAAAAAAAAATATATATATATATATATTGAAACGTGAACGAGAAATCTTAAAATATTTCCTCCATAGTAATAACATTAGCGAGCGTATTTTCGCGTGAGTGAATAAGTAGCCTCTTAACAAAAGGCCCTGCCTCAATTTCCTGTTGTTTCTTATCAAAAAAAAAATCTGAGAAATTTACGGCGGAACTTTGAGGTTATAGAATAGATTTCCATGAAAAAGGATAAGTGAACTCTGAAGTTGATGTTTTCCGTGGATGTTATTTACTTATCAAGGTTATTTTGCTGTTATGTTTATCCTATTGCTGTAATAGATTCCAGCATAGAAACCACATTATTTATGGTTTTCTGTACAAATAAAAGAAAGTTTCGCTCTGTGTGTGTGTCTGTTGGCGATGGCTAGCAAAATCTAGCCCACCTAGAAGCCTGCAAATTTAGATTTAGGTAGTCAAAACCCTCTCCTGGTGCACCTGAACCTCAGATTTGTAATATTTTGAAAACTAGAGTAGTTATTAATTAAAAACTGATCAAAGATCGCAAATAAAAAATCTGTCTTCCGAAAATAGCTTGCGCATGTCCAGAAGGCATTTATTCGTTCCTCCGTTAAAAGATGAAACAAAGAGTGGGTCATTCCATTTCTTTTTAAGTTTTTCTAAATTCGCCATGGACGAATGGCTAGAAATACGGAAAAACCGTCTACATATTCTGAAAGAACATACTTTTACGTCTCGAACGATCCGGTTGGTTTGAAAAAATTTTGCATTTAACCCTTTAAAAACAATAATTAAAAAGCATCGAATTCATGTTTTTTATTTTCTCCTGTTTTCCGAACCTTACATCCAGCGGAATACAAAAGATACGGAAAAACGAAGGTCACCAAATTAAAGATCTGAGTTTGCCCTTTTCAAAGCCACTATTGGTTTTTAAAAATATGAAAATTAACCCTTCGAAAAAGTATATTTTCTGTATGCCGTTTTGCAATTTTTAAAAATTTGCATCGGCGATTCAGAGAAAGGTAAGAAAAACTAAAAATACCAGACAATATCTACATTTATTCCTTTTTCGACATCTGTATTTGTTTTTAAAAAATACGAATATTAACCCTTCAAAAAAAATCGTGCGCAGGGCTCTCTTTTGCAAATTCCGATTTTCTGTGATATATAAAATCTGGCATCGGCTCCCTAAAATAACCAAACAAAAAACAAACACACCTAAAGACATCTACGTTCTATCGGGTTTAGGCAGAAGCCTTTACTTTTAAAAAAATCATGTTAACCCTTTTGAAAACTTTTTTACCGTAAGTCAATTTCGATTTTTTAACTATTTCTCCTATCTTTAAAAATCCGAGTGAAGCCTTGGTTCTGAAAAGGCCTCTTTCAGAACAGATTGCGCCCCGGGTGGTGGAAGGTGGAACTATAGATATTTTATTTCTTGAGCGATATTGCGCTGCGCCAGTTGTTATCAGAAAATTCGAAGTAGAAGGGATGAATGTCTTCTTTATGTGACGTAGTATCGTCACCTTCCATATCGGTATTTTGACTATCGGTTTGGGTTTCTATATTTTGAGAGCTATCAATATTCACTTCCGAAGTTAGACCGGCGAATTTGTTTTTAAGCGGAATGGAACTTTCCGTTTCGGATATTTTCCTTTTTCCTAAACGGGGGGGGGAGTTTTGGGGCTGATATACTTAAGGATATTAAGTTTATCTAACATCTCATCATATTCTGTAAATTTAAGGAATTTGTAATAGCCAGTGATGAGAGGGAGATTGTGAGAGTTTGACTCCCCTAACATAGTAGTAGCGAAGCAGCACAATTTTGCCACTTCTTCCTTTAAACCCCTGTCTGTATGATAGCCAGGCGTTTGTTGAGTTTGGACGATGAAGTTGTCTATATTGTGAAACATATTTCACGCAGTATTTCGTTGGCTAGATCAGAGTCCGTAGGAAATTCGTTGAAAGTCCCGAGAAAATCAGCCTGTTCAGTACCGTTAACAATTCTGGGTATATTGTCTTCCATGTCAATATCAAATGAGATCTTAGCCATGCCAACGGATAGTGTGCAAGGTATGGAGGGGCAATACCCAAGGCAGTTCATCATAAAGCTCTGACAAGGGCAATTACACTGCTCAGCAGGTATTATGACGTGGATCAAGAGCTATGCGGGAGAACATGTACGCGAGTACGAAGCGCTTCCCCCTTTTTCAACCAAAGAAAATCGTATTCAGTGCGTCATGGAATACTCATATTATTTCATTAAAGAATATCTAGTTAATTTTACCGGTATGAGTAGAATATTCTTGTTGTGTTGTTACTCTGTTAATTTTGTCGGGCAAAAGTAAACCGAAACTTTCATATACAATATGGATGATTCATATGGTTTGATTTAGTGTTATAGTGCTGTTATTTTTATTTTGTTTTAAAGCGGCTAAACAGATAATATCATTCAATTTAAACAGGAAAATCTGTTTCAAAAGTATTTTCAATGAAGGGGGGAGTTAGAGGGGATTGCAATGGCCGTGGGGATGCAAATGCCTCACTCCTCTTCGGACTCAAAATTTAACTCATCGAGGAAAATACTTGGACTTAGGAACAGAGTCCTGCATCGAATCAGGTAAATCAATTAAGGCTCTGCATCAGTAGAATTTGAGATTTCCCCCTCCCATGTTAAACCAGTGGTCGTGGATTGCATTCGTATTTATAAAATATCTCATCAGGAAATTAATATTTTTGACTTATTTTTTGTGTACTCTTCTTAAAGGGTGTCTCTTCCTTTCTGCCTTGACAAAATATTTCTAAATCATATACTTATTTTTTTATTATTTAGTGTTAAAGGTTAAAGTCTTAAGAAGTCAGCGAGATGTGAATAACACTAATTAACTCCCAAACTATTTGGAGTTTTAAAAATTAGAAAAAGCAGGAAGAGAATGCATGTTCTTATCTATTCATATAAATTAAAAAAAAATTTTTTTTTTAAAGTCTACATATCTTAAAAATAAACTGAAATTTTCATCCCCCCGCTAAAATATAAATCAAGGCAGCAGGAGGACCAGAGCTGATCTTTGACAGCATACAGGTCTAATTTCAAAGGGTGTGGGTGGAACAGGATTCTTCGCACAATGAAGTCAATGTCGGAAGTTTATGTGTATTGTGCATTGTATCCTTTTTTGGCTCTCCTGATTATTTTGAAAAGAGAAAGAGCAGTTTGTTTTCGGTTGTACTAAAACTTAGTAATAAAATAATAATTACTAAGTAAGTATTAGTAAATTATTACTAAGTAATTATTAGTAAATTATTACTAAGTACTTATTAATTATTTGCCAACTAATTATTTAATATATATATATATTCTCTAAGTACTGTTATTTTTCCCCCAACGTATTTTCTTTTAATTACATATTATAAATAATTTCTAGACACTAAATTATCTCAAACATTATATGAATATATTTTTTAATATGTAGACTTTTCTTCAATTTTCTGCACTTGGTTTTGACACATGAAAACATTTCTATACTTAGATGCATGGGAATTTCAAATATTATTAGGATACAAAGAAACAAATAGTTTTTATTATTTTTTCCCCCACTAAAATCTCCCCCTTCTTAAATAACTGTTGATTGCTAACTTATTGTTCATTTTTGTCTCCTTAAATAACAGTTTTAATATTTTTAGAAAAATACATCATTATTTGCATTTAAAGAAGAAATTTAAAAAAAAGAAAAGAAAAGAAAATTCTTATGCTATTTATACCTAATTCAGAATGTCTATAAAATTCCTTTAAACAGTATAAGAAATTAAAATGTCATCAATTTGATTCAGTTTAAATTAAATTTTGATTGTTTATTAATAACCATTTTGGAAATACTAACCTCCGCATTCTAAATTGTTTAAACTTACCTTCGGTCTGGAATCCATTTAAATATTTCGATTAGATATTCCTGAATAATAAAATAATGAAAATTTGTAATAAAACTGCTTTGAATGAGCATCAATTCAATATGTCATTTAACTACAACATGGATATTTTATAATGAGAAAAGAAAAAAAGATAAGTGACAGATGTGAAATTTAACAAGACATCTGCACAATTATGAGTTACAGGCAGGTCGGGGTCATGAGTCCACCGCAGGTCGGGTTGTACCCGACATCCGACCTCTGCAAGTCAACCCCAACCCGATAAAAAAAAAAATTCATCAACCCAAAACTCAACACATTTCCACTCGATCTGAGCCGGAAGTGAAGGAAAATTAATACACATTGGAATAAAGCTATGGAAATGTAATCTACAATTATATCTCTAATATGAATTTCATCTTATTTGTATAAAATGAACATATATATACACTCAATAATATTCAAGTACATACTTTTTACATTTGAAAAAAATATTCTTTTGAAAAATTGGGTCAACCCGAACCAGGTCTTAAACACTCAAAAGTCAACACGAAACTGACTCGAACTTGAAACATTTAAAGTCAACCCGACTCGAACCCGATCCGAAACGAGACAAATTAGCGTTCGTAAAATTTTTGTGGTCGACCCGATGCAGTACTCTGGAACAAGCGCGTATCCAAGGGGGAGGTCATGGGGGTCATGACCCCCCCCCCCTCTAAACAAAAAACAATTCTATAGAACAATACTTTTAAAAATAGAAATATATATTAAAAGGTGTTTGAATTTTTTCTTTTTCTATTGCTTAAAGATTCAAATATTTCTGATACATTCGCGGAGTTATTTTTATGTATAGAAATTCATGAAAATTGCAGGCATTATTGTTTAAGCCCCAAAGAATCGAACATCCTTTTAAATTTTTCTATAAATGTGGTATATTTTGAATTGTATTTGATTGTTCCCTCAAGACAATATTTCCTTGATTACCGTGCCTCGGAAATCGGCTTAAGATGCGAACTTTGTGAAAACTGTCTGTAAGATTCTTTGCTTTTATAAGAAATTGGGAAACTCTGATTTCTTGGTATCTGGATAAATCATGCAAATTATTATTTTATACTATTTTTATTATATTAAATTTTATACATTTACGAATATATCTTCAAATATCATGATTTTTGAAAGAAAATGAATTCGAGTATGTCAGAAAATACTCAATTTGGATGCAAGATATAAAAATTGCTGATGGAGACATTTAACCCCCCCCCCCCCACAAAAAAAAAAGGCATGACCCCCCCCCCCCCCTCTAAATGGAGGGCTGGATCCGCCTCTGCTCTGGAAACAGGCTATATATATATTTGTTTAGGAGAATATTTTGTAAAAGATATGCACATTGTAAGGGGGAATTGTTGAAATATAACGTTCATTTTCTTCTTTCTGCACATATTTGTGTGCATGCCTATAATACGCCTGGACTGATCTGTGAGCGAGGGTATTTAAATTTTTGTTAAGTAAGAAACATGTCAGTGACAAATCACATGCTTTGTGTACTTTTTTGTAATTAAATTAGACAAAAATTTCTCATCAGAATTACTGGTGATAAAAGATTAACAATTCTGAAAAGGCCACTCATTGTGAAATTGTTAAATATTTACTTGAATAGTTTCACGTGTAAAAAATTTCTTTGTGTGATTGCAAGGCGAAAAAAAATATACGAGACTCATTTAATAAATAATTGAAAATCTTATCTAAAATTCTAAAATACTTTTAGAAAAGTTATACAGAAATTTCAAATATATTAAAGTGTTTAAATATCTTTAAAAAATGTTCATAGACCTATTCTGGTAGTGGTTGCATTTTGAATATTTCAGTGGAAACTTTTTGATAATTGAATAAAAACCTTTTTTTTTTTATCTTTTATTTTTGGAATTTGGATGACTACTTTTACTTTCAGTCTACAACATTACTTTTACAAAAAAAAAAAAAAAAAAAAAAAAAACTATCAGGTTTTATAACAAATCTGGAACTGCCCCACATAGGCCTAGGAGAAGATAATTTATATTTGGGGGGGGGGGGGAGACCAACATGCAACTACTTTCGGGTTAAGAGACATTTCAGTGACCATCTGTCCATTAGTTTAATATTTTCAGTTGCAGGTGTAATGTAGGAAGGGAAATTTATAATCTATCTACCTCACAATAAATTATCACAACTTAGTGATAATTCATTGTGAGGTAGACAAATTATACATGCCAAAATGATGCCACAACAAATTGTGCATAAAAAGTTTTTCCTGCTTCTTTTTAACTTCCTCCATCTAGTGGCATGACCTTATTTTATGTAAAATATAACTGTATTAATATTAAAATTAATATTAAAAAATATGTATTGTAACTTTTTTTTTTTTTAACATAACACATTTTCTAGAAACTTTAAACATGCAAATTCAAAATTACAACTCATTCTGCTAAGTAGGTTTTGAGTTATGCTTAAAAAATTACTTGCACTGCAGTCTGTTTCACAGCTATTAAAATTGATTTAACATTGGCAGTTCAAAACTTTACATCGACATAATTTCTGAACTTTCTCATCAAATGCCTTCCAACCTGATATCCAAAAGTAAAATTTACCGAAGAACCGATATATATTGTCAAAAATGGGTGTTCATAATGGAAATTTTAAACTTTGTTAATTCAAGATGGAAACATTTTTTTAAACATAAATTGAAAGAAGACATAATTCAAAATCGAAAGGCTATTTTCATTTTTTTTTTACCCCTGTAACAATTTGGCAATTAAAATGTATGGAGTGTTCTTTCTCTGTCTCCTTTTTTTTTTTTTTTTCGTGACTAAACTGACCATATCTAAAGAAGATTCCAAATATAGTTTGTATTATAAAGCATCCAACTATACTTTAATAGTGTACAGTCAGAAAGAAAAGGGAGTACACCCCATGCGTTTTAACCATGCCTCATGAATATATTTTAAAAAAGAGAAGAAATATGCATTTTTTTTTTTTTTTTTTTTTTAAGTCAAAAGAACTACAAAATAAATATAGTAAAAAATAATTTTATATGGCTTGTTTTATATAAAATATAACATGCATACATAAATAACCCAATGTACAATAAAAAAAAAAAAAAGGTGATATAGTAAGAACTATTTAGATAATATCTTCTTCTTCCTCCTGCTTCCTTCTTTTCTTTTTTCTTTTAACGATTTCTTCTTCTTCATCATCATCAAAAAGAATTGAGCGCTGTGGTTTAGATTCAGTGGCATTATCCTCAGGCTTATTTTGATTAGTGTAAAACTGAATAACCTGAAACATAATTTTTTTGCTTATTATTAAAGTAACTCGTTATAAGTATTTGAAAAAGCAATGACATTTTAACTTAGTATGAAGTCATTTAAAATACTTTTATTAATTATACTGTCAAAAACCTTTACTTGCCATTTAATTTACTAGAGCAGGATTAGTAAAATCATTATTTATTATTATTTTAATAAAAACAAACATATACATATATTCTTTCTTATACTTGCCATGTGCCGGCTTTTTTTAAAATATATATTTAAAAAAAAAAAAAAAAAAACATACTTTAAACAAGAAAATTTATTTAATTAAATGTGTTTTACTTTTACATTGATAGTCATTTGAAATTTACTAAATTTCCGGTACAAACTATGTTTTTTTAAAAATTATTATTAAAAACAGGTGGTGGTTGGTAAGTATGCTTTTTTCTTTTTACTATAATTACAAATGAAACATTTCAAATGAAATTATGTAGTTTATGATTAAATTGATAATGATTAATAACTAAATTTTTATATAATGATATTTCTTTTCTTGATAATGGGCTACATTAGTAATTACGTATGATAAAACTATGTATTAAATATATAAAATCAAGATTTTTTTTAAATTCATCCTCAACAAAATTTTTGTAAATTAACATACATCTGAAGAAAATAAATAATAAAATACAACAACAAATGTTCTAGGATGCTTTTTGGCAGAACAAGTTCTTATTTACTACTGACAAAATGCTATTTATCAAATCAGTTTTAAAACATTGGTACTTAAATAAACACAAAACCAAATGTAAATGAAAATACATGTACTGATTTGATGGAGGAAAAATTAACCTCCATAAAATTATCTTTCTTTCTATCCAAAGTTTTTAGATGAATTTCTGAAGAAAAAGAAAAAGAAAATTCTAGTACTGATAACTGATACAATAAAATCTGCAGATTTAGAAGTTATCTTTCTTTCATATTTAGTCATTAAAAAATATATGATTTTTCATTTCCTAGTTTATTTCTAAGTGCTATGCCTAGTCAGGTGAAGGTCTCGCCACTAGATCAAGGTTCTAAATTACGAGACCAACTTGAGTAGCGATGGCATGACGTATGGATAAGCAATGCAGTGAAGAAATAGTAAATATCCCAGCATCTCACATCCGTCCGGCATGACTTCACTACACTGTGCAGTGCTGAACCGCCTCATCCAAAATCAATTAGCAACCAGCCAACTAAGAAAAAGCAATTAAAGCAACGAGACGCACTGAAGCCACATTGGCCTACAGATTTAACAACTACAGGGTGATTATAAAAAAGCTATCCCGATATATGAGCCCCTAACTGTCATATCGTTCACAGAAACTGAATGAAATTTTGGTTTAAAGTATTTTGAGGTATGCGCTCTCAAGAATCATGTGAAAAACAACAGTTAAATTCTAACAATTATGGTTACAGTGACAAAATTTCGAAAATTTCAAATGGCAACACCTATTTTTTTTTTATTGGAATGTGATCTTCATAGTGAAAAACCATAAAAAGCGTTGGAATGGTACCTGTATCACGAAAATTGCCGGCGCTAGACAGACTAAGAAGAATAGTGAAAACAACCAATAAGGACAGAGAAGCAACAGAAAACAAAACATTTTATTGGGTTTCATGCATTTTCCATTTCACACACGACGACACTTTACATGCGGCAGATGGTGGATACCACTGAACAATAAAATGTTTTACTTTCTGTTGCTTCTCTGTCCTTTATTGGTTGTTTTCACTTTTCTTCTTAGTCTGTCTAGCACCGGCAATTTTCGTGCTACAGGTACCGCTCCAACGCTTTTTATGGTTTTTCACTATGAAGATCACATTCCAATAAAAAAAAATAGGTGTTGCCATTTGAAATTTTGTCACTGTAACCATAATTGTTAGAATTTAACTGTTGTTTTTTACATGATTCTTGAGCGCATACCTCAAAATACTTTAAACCAAAATTTCATTCAGTTTCTGTGAACGATATGACAGAGTTAGGGGCTCATATATCGGGATAGTTTTAGGTAGCTTTCAATACAAAAAAGTATAAAGCTACCTATTGCAGCCGTTCGGAGAAAAGCAATTCCGGAAAATTTTGATATATTTTCACCGATCATGACCCCCAGACCCCAAAACCACCCTCCGTTCAAATGTTGATATATATATATATATATATATATATCTGACCTATGTCATACGATAACGCCCGTATTTATAAATCGATTTTGATGAAACTAATTGTGTGTATTAAGGTCACCAATGTCTCGACCGAGTTCGTTGGCCAGCTTGGTCTGCCATTTTGTTTCAAGATGGCGACCATTTCAAAATTTAAAACTAAAATAAATATACAAAAAAGTTAAAAAATCAAATTTATTTTTTAATTACGTGTTAGGCCTTGATACAAGGATTCCAGAGCATTTTTTGGTTTACCTCTATCTTAAAAAATGGCTGAGATAGAGCAGTTTGAAATTCTAGGGTGGCTGACATTTTGAAACAAAACAGCACATTAACGCGATTACTCGCAAATTATTTTCTTTCATTAGAGATCGACCGAAATTTCGGTTTCGGTTTCGGCGCAAAATCGGAGTTTCGCCGAATATTCGGTTTCGGCGAAACTGCTGCTAAAATTTCGGCCTGACCGAAACTCGACCGAAACTATCTGTATTTCAAAATCTCGTTCGTTCTATCGGAAATTTTCAACTTTACTCATTGATATGAGTTGTATCGGCTCAAAAGAGACACTGTTTATTGCTGTGAACTCCGCTGTTTTTCATTATCGGTCATGACTGATCCATGATGCGAATGTAAATTATAAAGCAAGCAATGCATATATGACTAAACTTAAAAGACCCTTATCACGTGATCTTTAAAAGCTGAAACTTAACAGTAATAGGAAACTTTTACTTTGAAACACCGGATTGTTCCGAATGCTTTATGAGAAAGGTGTTGTTAAAACATATGAAGATTTACGAAATTTATTACAAAAAATATATCGAAATATGTATACTTAAAATATTTTTTTATTAGATGAAATTCGTATAATTGAAACTATTTCTGTCTTATAGTTAAATTAATTACGATTTATTTTATATGAAAATAAATAGTTTTGGATAGAGGCACAGAAAGTAAACTTGGACATGGAAACCGGAGATAAAATTTTCAAATAGGGGTGCCATTTCAATACTTTCTTAAAAAGGCACAGAGTGACAAAGCTTTTTTTTTTTGGGGGGGGGGGGGGGGAGGGGGGTGGGTGGCGGTGAGTGAGCAAAGATTTATTTTGATCGTATTGTGCACATCCTAAAAGAATATTGCTAGCTGTTATAGTTTTATCCTTATATATATATTTAAAATTAGCTAAAGTACAAAATAATGTTAAACATGTCTCACTTTGAGAATATTGAAATGGAAAATAAAGTGTATAATTAATAATTTCTAGGCTTAAAATGTTGTCTTAATGCTAATTTTCCTTTTTAGTCAAATTAAACAAATTATTTTAGCTTTTGTGCTCTTTACTTAAACTTTTACTTAAACAATTACTTTTACTTATCCAATACTTAACCTTTTAAATGCAATTTAAATGCAAAATATTAACGAACTGAAAATATGAATATATTTAAAAATTAAATATTCATTATTGAATTTGTTTTACATTAATTAACTACATTGTTAATTAATTATTGATAAATGCTTATAATTATCGGTTGTTATAAAATAATAATATATAAAAGTTGTATTATTCACGTTTTATTTTTGTTTGAAATTCATACACACACATATATATGTACGTTTGTTTCTTAGAAATGTGGTTCAATACACGTATAATTAATAAATTATTTTGTAACGTAATTAGTTATTATTAAGTAATTATTAATTATTTGTTATTAATTAATTAATTAAATAATAATTATATGCAGTTATGTATGCATCAATCAGTTTTTAAAAATTTTTGACACTTTCGGTTTCGGCCGAAAGTGGGAAGATCACTGAAATTCGGTTTCGGTTTCGGTCGATCTCTATCTTTCATTGTTGTAATAATTTTCCCAATCATACACATAAAACTATATATTCATTTCCGTTAGCGCCAAATTCTCACCAAAATTGGCGACATTTGGCGAAATATCGCCAAATTTGGCGACCAAAATAAGTCTTCATAAATGAAGCCAATTTGGCTATTGCTCAATAATTTGGCGAATTTCTTATTCAAATTCAGTATTAACGAATCTTTTGTAAACGTTTCTTTGCATTTTAACTTGCTGTTTTCGTGTAACATTAGCTAAAATTTTAAAACGAAGATATAGGAAAGCTACCTTTTCCTCCCGGTGCTGGCCGGAAGGACTTTTTTTATAATCAACCTGTACATCTTCACCAAGCGGAGAGCAGGCGAATACTCGCCCTGTTACCAGGTATCAAACCGTTAAGCTAGGCAAAAGCCTGGTCAGGAGTCAAAAAAAGTGCTGACATAACTAATCTAAAGGTGGAAAATACCCTTTTAAAAGTGTGTCTGAAGAAGCAGTGAATGTAAAAATTTGAGATTGCTGGTAAGTTCTGGGCCTCCTAATTGGAGATGGTTACTAATGCCCAATTGCATAAACTCCCTACATTAGTTAAAGGAAGCACGGGTTAATGCTTCTTCCGGAAACGCTGGGTGTTGGATTATCAGGTTAAAGGTGTGATCGTGGCTTCTGGACCTCGGTGAAAATTTATAATGATCCCATAAAAGTTACCCATATTATTGAATTAAATTAACTACTCTAGTAAAAAAAAAAAAGATCAGATTATTACGTTGTGATTATTTACGCCGCCCTACGTCTTATGAAGCCGGACTAGATAAAGTATATAAATCCCTAACCTCTCATAAATTATAAACTAGTCCTCCTGATAAACCAACTAAAATTAATAAACAATTAAATTAAAGAAAAAGAAGAAAAACACTACTCGATGACATATGAGTGTTAACCCATATAAATTAAATACAAAGAGTTAAAAGTAAACGAAAAAACATTTATTTACATATCTATTTACAAAGACATAAAAAATAAAAAAAACAAACATCCCTAACAGAATGTTAAATTTTAAGTATAAAAAATAAGATGAAACAATTGAATACTCATTAAAAGAGTTAGTGAGTCAAGACTCGCACTACCGCACTTACGTGCATTAATTATATTTCAGAGAAGGAACAATTTCTCTACATTTACTAAAGTACCTCTACCAGTATTTATTTATTATTATACACATTCAATATGAGGGAATAGTAAATTACAGATACCTGTACCTTCAGAGTACTTCTGGTCTGCATTGTTAGCAATAGTCTACCTCCACGGGATAGGCAAAGATCATCTGTTAGGTCATTCTTTTGTCTTTTGTCGCCACTACACCATTTTTGGAACTATCTTCGTTTTTACACACTATCAGCACTCTACTCTTTCTTTTTAGATGTTACTTCCTCGGACAGGACGTCAGGTACTGGTCCTCTTCCAGATTTTCTCTTGGGGCTCACTTTTTTCTTTTCCCTCGTCACTGGGCCGTCTATTGGCTCCAGTGGTTTTGTAAAGACGTCTCCCCCCTCATCTCTTATTGGTTTTCGCTAAATGTTATTCAGGACCACCTAGATGGGGTCCTAAATTGTAAATTTGCTATGCACTTCCCAACAGCTATAAATTTTTCAGCTCGTAAATTTTTTTCTCCGTAAAAGATGTCCTTGTTAGATCGCAGACCAGTGTCTCCGAAGGTAATAAAACTACTCTGGGTGGTCGTTTCTATTTTCCCATACGAAAAAGAAACTATGTACACTAATAAAATAAATACTCCACAGAAATTCCTGGTTATACAATATATATACATAAAAAATACATATTAAAAAAATAAAAGTATATAAAATAAATAGTCCACAGAAATTCCTGGTTATACAATATATATACATGAAAAATACCTATTAAAATAATAAAAGTAAACTAATTTAGTCAGAAATTGGGAGGTGGCTCATATCTGACCACCATCCTCCCCCCCCAAACAGAGAGCTGAACGGCTCACGTCAGCTGTCAGGAACACACTATGAAATTCAGTCCATTGTGTAGACCCATAGGAGAATCTCCATCCTCCGAAAGACCGGAAGAGATCCTAAAAAGTTTGTAAGAAATGTCTCTGTAACACTGGGCAGAGACGAGCACACAGAAAAGTTTTTTCCCAGAATCTGTAGGTGGGACCCCAGAACGGCTTGTCTGTCGACCAGATTTACAGTTGCTTGTGGAGTCGAAGACAGGTGAACACATTCACGTACCCTATTCCCCTCTGTGTATAACCAATTTTGAAATAATCACCTTTAAAAATTAGCCAAAATCCATACAAAGCGAACGCAATTTTGAACTAAACTTTTAAAGTCTAAAAGCCTCAACACATAGAACAATATACGGCTGGCACATACTTTTACATTGGAATCATATCAGTCATGACTTAATATACACCAAATACACTAAAAATTATATATATATACAAGGACGTGATACCCAGAAAGAGTTTGTACTGCATAACCTTCTATACATTGTAACATTTAAAAGAAAAGTGAAAATCCACCTAATACATTAACGCTAAGTATATGAACACGTACAACACATTACAACAAAATTTCGTTCATATATTAGAGAAAAAAAAATGTATTGTATGATAGAAATTACATTTATGAAATATATACATGTCCTACCGAGAGAATGTTCCCTTCTCTCCCACTTTAATATTACTTAAAAATTTTCTTTTTAAATTATCACCTAAGTGAAAAACACAAGAGAAATACATGTGTTCACTTAATTATATGACCGCAATCAAGAGTAACGACTTCAAAATCCAGCGGGAATAGTCTACACATGACAACGAAATCGACCACCTGAAGTCATGCTCTCCATCCTCTCCCCAAGTGGAGGAAGGATCCGTGGAGAAAAAAGAGAGAAAAAAAATCTCGCTCTATCTTCGCTAACGAGGAAAAAGAAGAAACACATCGAGACTCTGCGCCTCCCTTCTTGCCTAGCAACCGCTTGACCGGGGGTCGTGTGAAATCGCTAATCGACTCAACACCCCCTCTATCCCATCGATAATGAGTTGCTCCAACCCTTGCTAGAAGAGGAAATGACCACTTGGCGCCAGCTTCCGTCTGAAAATTTTGTCATCTCATCCTGTGAAAGACGTCGGATCGCCGCAAAATAAAAGGTACGTTACCATTTTGCCTTTATAAATTATCCTTTAGTCGTAAAACCTTTGAATAAATTTTCCCAAACTCTTGTCTGGAAAGAGCCCTAAACTTAACTCTAACCGTACCTAAATTTTGAGACAATTACTGCAAAAATAACCGACTTTACGAATAGAATTTATGTGAAATGCTATCCAAATTTCTTTCTTTCGTTACAGGGGACTCACCGGCTACCGTGAAATCTCCTTGACTCGTTACAGAAGAAGAAGAAATCACATTTTGGCGTGGTCGGACTGTTGGTAACTATAGCTAATGGTACAATTTTATTTCCAGCTGTAAAATTTAATACTTCTGTCTGAATGTACGGAACGCATTTTGCTGCCATTCCCAAAATACTCCTTCCCGAAATTTAAAGCGTATGCTTCCCCTGCCTAGAGAAGAATTACTGCGAACAAGGAAAAAAAAAAGTATTGGAAACGGAAAGGTCCCATAAATATGGCCAAGAAGAAAGAGAAAGGAAAAAAAATATATTATTATCTCTCGATACTGACCCGCAAGAAAATGGATGAAAAAGGCTGTAGAAACCTGTTGTAACCGTAGGAAACAAAAAGGAAAAGAAAAAAAAAGAAAAGAACAAATCGACCTAAGAAAAACAATTATTATTATTATTATTATTATTATTATTATTTTTAATGGTTTAATTTCGATAAGCTAAAACTTGTGTACATCAATTTTACTTAAGTGTCTTCATATGTTTTATGTCAATTTATATAAATCATTTATTGTGAATTCCCTCTATTATTTTGTTTGTTTTATCATTTTAAGGACAGATGAAACAAGAAAAATGCTTATCTCCGGCCGGGAACGCTGGGTGTTGGATTATCAGGTTAAAGGTGTGATCGTGGCTTCTGGACCTCGGTGAAAATTTATAATGATCCCATAAAAGTTACCCATATTATTGAATTAAATTAACTACTCTAGTAAAAAAAAAAAAGATCAGATTATTACGTTGTGATTATTTACGCCGCCCTACGTCTTATGAAGCCGGACTAGATAAAGTATATAAATCCCTAACCTCTCATAAATTATAAACTAGTCCTCCTGATAAACCAACTAAAATTAATAAACAATTAAATTAAAGAAAAAGAAGAAAAACACTACTCGATGACATATGAGTGTTAACCCATATAAATTAAATACAAAGAGTTAAAAGTAAACGAAAAAACATTTATTTACATATCTATTTACAAAGACATAAAAAATAAAAAAAACAAACATCCCTAACAGAATGTTAAATTTTAAGTATAAAAAATAAGATGAAACAATTGAATACTCATTAAAAGAGTTAGTGAGTCAAGACTCGCACTACCGCACTTACGTGCATTAATTATATTTCAGAGAAGGAACAATTTCTCTACATTTACTAAAGTACCTCTACCAGTATTTATTTATTATTATACACATTCAATATGAGGGAATAGTAAATTACAGATACCTGTACCTTCAGAGTACTTCTGGTCTGCATTGTTAGCAATAGTCTACCTCCACGGGATAGGCAAAGATCATCTGTTAGGTCATTCTTTTGTCTTTTGTCGCCACTACACCATTTTTGGAACTATCTTCGTTTTTACACACTATCAGCACTCTACTCTTTCTTTTTAGATGTTACTTCCTCGGACAGGACGTCAGGTACTGGTCCTCTTCCAGATTTTCTCTTGGGGCTCACTTTTTTCTTTTCCCTCGTCACTGGGCCGTCTATTGGCTCCAGTGGTTTTGTAAAGACGTCTCCCCCCTCATCTCTTATTGGTTTTCGCTAAATGTTATTCAGGACCACCTAGATGGGGTCCTAAATTGTAAATTTGCTATGCACTTCCCAACAGCTATAAATTTTTCAGCTCGTAAATTTTTTTCTCCGTAAAAGATGTCCTTGTTAGATCGCAGACCAGTGTCTCCGAAGGTAATAAAACTACTCTGGGTGGTCGTTTCTATTTTCCCATACGAAAAAGAAACTATGTACACTAATAAAATAAATACTCCACAGAAATTCCTGGTTATACAATATATATACATAAAAAATACATATTAAAAAAATAAAAGTATATAAAATAAATAGTCCACAGAAATTCCTGGTTATACAATATATATACATGAAAAATACCTATTAAAATAATAAAAGTAAACTAATTTAGTCAGAAATTGGGAGGTGGCTCATATCTGACCACCAGAGATATTGCTCTTTCAGCTTTTTTATTGAGTAAGTGTATCATGCTTTATATTAATTAAAATGTGTTATCCACAAGTTGAATGGAGAAATCTTATTTACAATGTCAGATTAAAAAAAGAAATCCTTAAAGAAATCAGATTTTGCCTGAAATTCCATTACTAAAACAAGACAATTTACACCAAATTTTAACAAAAAATAAAAGTAAATAATACGATATAAATAATACATACATTAGTTAGTATTTTTTATTTAAATGTATGATATTTAAAAAAAAGATCAAGTAATTTAATCTACAATACTTTGATAATCACTCTCTCAAAAACTTTCACTTGCCATATTCACATAAAATTTTAAAATGAGAGGGAAAAGAATAAAGAACATACAAGGTTTATCTAGGAAATAAGCTTCCCACAGAGCCAACAGATGGCAGATATCATGAAAGGCAAGTAAGTGCACATGCACTTACTTAAGAGTTTAACCCTCTCGCTCACGAATTCCAAGGAAAATCAAAGGAGAAAAATCATTCTTCGAATTGGTATAATTAAAAATGTTATTTTAGATTATGAAAAATAAAAAAGATATTTAAGCCACATGGATGTTTAAAAGATAACATTGTCGAAATCTGAGTTAAAACACTATTTTTTATCACTTAAGTTAGTTACCACATACGATGTTCAGGTGGGTGAGAGGGTTATGGATGTGCCTATTACATGCGATACTTAGCATGTTCAAATTAGAGATGAGTTTGGGCACTTTTTTCAGAGCCTGAGCCTGATGATTTGGAATCCGAGTTCACATGAGCTTTTATTTAAAAAAAAAAAAAATGCCCTTAGGCTAAACAGGTGAGGACTAATGAATCAGATTTCCCATTTCTGAGGGGAGAAGACTTCAAAAAAACGTCGAAGCATGCGCAAGGAGACGATTTTTGTGTGGAAAAGAGAATGTGAATTTGTCAGAATGTGCTTTTTGTTTTAAATATATAGATAGCAATATACACTTTAATAAGAAATGATTTCAGGAACACTGATATGTGTAAATTGCTGATAATCTAAAAATATTTTCGTGCAAATAAAATAAAGCATAACAGAAAGCTATGTGTTTAATTCAGTACTGTCTTAAATGTCTTGCAGCAAATAAAAATGAAAGCTAGATCTATGTAGAGGTGGGGAAGGAGAAAAAGAAGCATCATAGGAGGGCAGTTTGATAAGTTCTTGGCCTAACACAGAGATGGAACAAGTATGACCAAATGACAATGTTGTTTGTAAAGTATGATCCTTTAGATGACATGCCGCCGAGTTTCAGACACGTGAGTTTATTGGTTATTGCTGGTCGATAAAGTAAAGTCAAAAAGTTTTGACATTTTCCAAAAAGTAGTGACTACTGTAGTTTCGCTACTTCTGACCCATGTATATATATAGTAAAACATCCATAATGGACACTCTCGAATAGCAGACACTTTTTCAACCCCAAAACACATGTTATTTGTATGTTTTTACCTATGAATAATGGACGAATTCTGTGCTCTCACAGTGTCCACTATTCAGAGGTTTTACTGTGCATAGATAAAATTTAACTTTTAAATATGGTATGAAATGCACAAAATTACAAACTGTATAACAAATGAGAACTGCTTCTACTTATGAAATTGTCATTAGCTATTAAAAGTATATTTAAATACAGACATCCAGAAAATTCTGTTAGAAGCCCAACTGTTATACATTTTTCCATCTATTTTCAAGCATACTTCAACTATGCCAAAAGTAAGAGATATTATTAAAAGTTTACAAAGAAGACGGTTTTATATAATAAACACAGTTTTACACAATAAACATAGAAGTTTTACATAAAAGTGTGTGAATACATATTCAATAAACACTGGTAAGCACATTTGATTAATAATTATTTTAAAGGTTATAATGTTTTCATACGAGTTCTCACTCCTTAATTTATTTTAAAGGTGGAAATATAAAAATACCTTCTGTGCAATAGATGACTTTGGTCGTAGTTCCTTTAATCGCTTTAATACTTCAAGATTTTTAGCTGTATTGTCAACTGGTGCATAGGGTATAGCCGTACCTAATGAAATAAGGTTAAATTAGACAGAAAATTAATGATAAGTAAATGAATTTAAAAAAAAAATCTTGAAAATGTACAAAAAGATACATCAACAGATAAAAAAAAAAAAAAAAAGAGTAGACGGCTGTCAATATTTATTGTTTTTTAAAATATACTTAGAATTTAAACAGGGTGTCTATTCCAGATCAGGAACAAATTTCCCTGACTTTTCCAGATATTGAGATTTTGTGATGTTACCTACACATAAAAAATCTTAAAAGTTGTAAATTTGAGAGTGGAACTTTCACTATAATTCTGAGGCACAAATTACTGATTTGTTACATTTTTTTTGCAAAATTTAAATAATAAATATTCAATAAATTAAGCTAACAAATGTCAGTTCCCAAACAAAGATAAGCAAGCAAAGTGAAGCACCTAATCAATCCTACAACATTCAGTAGAAAGTTTCAGTGATGCTGGAACTGAAAATCTGGGTTACAAAGAAGGACTGAACGGGGCAGAGCATATTTTAAGGAATTCTCACTGGACGACAATAGGTTTGATCTGTTGTCCCAAGCAAATATCTATAAATTCAGCCCCCTCCCCGATAACTGCAAACCAAATAATTAGAATATCGATTTCTATAATTCTGTTTTATTAATTCTGTCTATTTTACTTCTTCTGTACCTGGTAAGTAAAAAATGATGCCGTCATTGAATCATGTAAACCCGTTCATTTATAGCTAGGTAACATTAAAGAAAGTCTACCTTCACAGTTCAGACTAATTGTTAACAATTGTTATGTTAACATATATATAGATCAAACATAACATTCAACCTACCAAATTTCTGTACCTAATTAAAATTTTATGTATGAAATTTATCACTAAAGTTATGTTAGAATTCTGCTTACCTTTTACTGTTTCTACAATTGACTTTTGTACATAACAGTATTACATCTACCAATTTGGTATTTGGAGCCTGGAGTAAATTCTCAAATTAAAAAGCAAATTTGACCTGAATCATTAAATATTTGTTTTTCCTGTAACTATAGTTTTAGACCCAAAGTAGAACTAATCAAAAAGATTTTCCTCTTGCTGTTTAAAAACATTAAATTAAAAAAATACCATGTTAAATTTTATAACATGTTTCCAAAATGCCAAATGAATAATAATTAAAGTGATTAAACATCTTTAGCCTTTCAGAAATTACTGTATTTTGAAAAGAGTAGAACTAAACAAGAAAATTGATTATGTTAAACTCTGGTTATGTATGACTCTTCATGTTAAAAAAAAAAAAAAAAAAATCAAATTCTAACTGTAAAATATTTCCAAAATACTACAGAAATATTATCAATAGTTTAAAATTTTTATACAAAGGATTTTCTTATGGCAATAATAGAATTAAACAAGGAAATCGATTCGTCCTTAATATTTTAATGAGTTAAAATTTATTAAATTTTTATAATGGTTTTAAAATGTTACAATAATAATTAAAATCGTTAAATATTTTCTTACAAGTTATTATCAACTGCAAAGAATTTTTTGACAAACTCTAGTGTTTGATAGATTTCTTTGTCTGGAAGCTTTCTCCTTCTTTCTTTGCTCTCTAGGAACCTTGCAACAGCAGGTCTTGGATCATAAAAAGCTGTTTCAATTCCATTAAGAATAATAAACACTCTTGAGTTTAATGCTTCTCTTGATAGTCCCGATTGTTTGTTAGATTTAAGCGTTGTATGTATGAACACACCTCTTTCTGGGCCAACGCTGTGAGGTGTTAAAGAAACATATGATTGTACCAAATTGTGAAAAACTGAGTGGGGTTGAGACGCTTTAAAGTAGTGATAGAGTCTTGCTGTTGATGAGGTCATATGTGATGGAGGAGGCAGTTTTTCAGCCGCGTATAAAGCAATCACATCATCGGTAAAATCGGCAACTTTGTCTTTACCAAAAAGGTTCTCAACATCAAGGCGGGCTGCACTAACAACCTCTGTTGGTCTTCTTGCTTTTGAGAAAGCATCTATCCTGTTGGAGATGCTCATTTGATCCTCTTCCAATCTTTGAGAAACAAATTCTTTGCAACTCAATACAGTTTCTTTTCTCACTGCAGACCAATATCTCTTGGTAGAAACTAATGAGTTGCAAACTTTGCTCCTGCGAGGTTTTTCTTCAACATCCGAGTCACTTTTAGATTCCTTAGTATCTTCATTTTTGTCCATCAACTGCTCTTCGTATCCACCAGGATAACACCCATCTCCGATAAGAGTCAAAGCATTCGTAAAAATTTTCTTTGACAATTCTATGTCAGGCAGTGTAATGAAATACTTTGACTATCTTTCTAAAGTTTTTCAAAGTGCTGCAGCAGATCTAGCATTAGGCAAGTCATGCGTTGTTGCTCACCATCTTTCATACATAATCGGAGGAATCCGCGAGCAGAAGCTTTTTCAGTTTTTGATGAGTCGGGTTGATGGTTAACAATGTTTTCCCAATGTTTTTGCTTGAAAGGATGATTGTGCCATACTGCTTTAGCTAAGTTTTTTAAGTGTTGCACAAACCGCACTTCAAAATATGCAGAGAAACGAAAGGAAGTTTGGTTTCCTATTTCAGCTATTTTTTGAAATTCTTCAAAGCGTAGAGCAGAAGCCCGATAAAATGTTGCTACAGATTTTATATTGGATTTCCAATGCCGAACTTCAATAACTGATGATTCCAAATCAGACATAGCTAAGTCGGACCTGTGAGCAATGCACCAAACGCATAGCAAGTCTCTGCCCAAGTATTTTTTCAAAACAATCGTAAGTTTTTACAGCCACGATGAATCTATCTTGCTACCCTTATACCATTCCGAACATTTTTCTTTTTGTTGGAATTTTTTGGTTGAACAAGGCGTTTCAAGTAGATGGTTTTCCTTCTCTTTAACACTTTTTATATGGGAAACAGTATTGTTAGGATGATGATTTTCAAGAGTAATTTCAGATTCCTGATTTTTGATTTCTGTACTGGTACTGCAACCTGGTTTGCTATAATCATTTAAGATATTTCTCAGTTTTACAGTTTCATTTTTATTAATTTGATTGGTTTTTGTGTGTTTTTTGGGACTAATAGTAAAAAAAATCAGTGATTCTCTTAGCCACACTTTCACTGTAGTCAACGTCAAATGTAGCAGTTAAAGGACACTGCCGAAGACAGTGGAGCCCCAACTCTAAGTTAGTCTTGAGGCCATGATGCAGTGGATGAAGGTGGGTGGATTCAGTGGTGGGATTCAGCTGGTTCGAACCAGTTGTTAATTTGTGTGGAGTTCGGCGAAATGGTTGTTAAAATACTTCAAATGCAAAAATCGTATTTACATTAATTTACTTTTTTTAATGTGCATATGCATAACAGCATTTTTAAAATATAACATTGTGACATTTTCTAAATTGTTTCATTGAATAAAATAATGTTTGATTTGAAAAAAAAATTCTTCAGTCCTGTGAGAATCCAATTTAACTTAACAAAAAACATTGAAATGTTGAAGATTTGAAGAATTTTGGGGATCTAAATCGGCAGCATAGGATAACTCCCTGGTTATATAGCATGCTTATTCAACATTTCTTAAATTTCTGCTATTCTTGCATTATCATTATTGTATTATCAGGTTTTTATTCATTTTCTGATAGAAATTTTGATCAGGGTTTCATGATTGCCTAACATTTATTAAACATATTACGTCCTTATAGGAAAACATCTTTCAGGATTTTTTTTCACATTATACTTAAAGATCAAAGTTTATGTTTTTATTTTAATGTAAAGTGTTTCATAATCTGCGTGTGATGCTTCATTTTCCATTATTGTTATTGCATCAAAAGAACCGGTTGTTATATTATTTGAATCCCATCACTGGATGGATTGTCGGATAATAAATCTTTCAAGCAGAAACACAAAGGTCAGTCACAACAACGACATGTTTCCCATAGGCCATAAGTCACACGGCACTTACCGCCATCCCAGCCTGCCTCACATTGTATCGTACTGTCCCTGCCTATACTCAGTATCTGCTATAACGACTGTCGCCAGTCATATTATCCGAAGCAAAGACAGTTTTTGTTATTCAAAGATTTTTTTATTTCAAAAATTGCCGGCACCATTCCTTGTAACTGGGTGACAAAAATTTCACACTGGGCGACACTAGTGTCGCCTACTTTATATGTTATTTTATGCCCTGGAACGGGGGTAGACAAAATGATTTGCACGAGGTTGAAACACTCTTTACAGTACTTATGAAGAGCAAAGTTTGATTTTAATGGTGCTGCAATATCAAATCCTTAGTTTTATAAGCAACATTTTTCTATTTTTTTCTTGAAAGTACAAAATTTTCTAACTTTTCCTCAGAAACAGTAAATTTCCCTGACATTTCCAGGTGACTAGACACCATGTTTAAAGGGAAATAAAACATAATCTGCCAATATCATGCATAATAATTCTAATATGAAGAATCTTCTTCTATCTTCATTCTAATAATGAAGATCAAGTTTTTAAAAATGGATATGCATAATCCTGTAACTGATATTTTCCCATTACTCCGAGAAGGTTGTGGGATTTTACAATCTATAAATTAAAAAGCTGATTCATAAGAGCATCCCTTAAGAGCACTTGTCAGCATATGCCATTCACCAGTTAATCTTAAACCAATAGAATGAGTTCTCTATGAACTTCTTGTTTGCATTTCAATATTTTAAATGATTTTTTTTTGCATAAGCAATCTGGGGTCAAAAGGAAATGCGATAGTTTAGTACTATTTCGATTTCTGTTGCAATTTAATTTTGAGTATACTTTCAATTTCAGGATCAGTGAGGACCATCAACTCAGAATGAAACTTGAAAAGTACAAAAACGTTCGAACTCACAAGGGAACCACTTTTGGTGCAGCTCGCACCTAGCATCAAGACCTGGTACATTTTGTAGCTTTATACATAAAAGTTAGAGAACCAATAACATTTCTCTGTTAAAATCATATTTTATATATTTTTTCATATTTTTAATTTTTTATTATTGGATTTTTAATTGTTAATTTCACAGCAAAAGTGAGTTAAGTCGCCATATAGGGTGCTACGAATCCATCACACACAGCAGACAACTATGGCATTCGGCCAAGGTTGTCGGTAAAAGTTCTATGGTAATGAATTAAGCCAACTTTTTCCACTCCAAAATGTAATGCACAGTGCTGAACCGTCTCATCCAAAATCAATTAGCAACTGGTCAACTAAGAAAAAGCAATTAAAGCAACAAGACGCACTGAAGCCATGTCGACCAATAGATTTATCAAACACATCTTTACCAAGCAGAGAGCAGGCGAATCCTTGCCCCGTTACCAGGCATCAACTCGTTAAACTGGGGGAAAGCTTGGCAGGTAGGGGCCTGGTCAGCAGTCTGAATATATATATATATATACATATATATATATATATAATGTTGCAATTTTTTAAAATCAAATTCATTCATTCTTGAAGGAATTTTTAATTTTTTTCAATATTTTATACTTATTATTAACTAATATGTATTTTTAACTGCTTTTTTCAAAAAAACTTCTATGTTAAAAGTCCGATAAGTGGTCTCATATATTGTATTTTCAGAAAGTTCTGCTGCTGTCAAATCAAAAAATATGATTTTAACAGAAAAATTTTATCGATTCTCAAACTTTGTAATATAAGGCTTTAAAATGCACCAGATCTCAATGCTGGGTGCGAGCTGCACCAAAAGTGGTTCCCTTGTCACATATCCTATGCAAAAACAATCATTTAAAAAGAGTGAAATGCAAATGAGAAATTTATAGAGAATGCTTCTATTAGTTTAACACAGTGAGAGAAATTGGGAAATGAAAAGTAGGTGTCAATAAAATCTTTAGTTGCAATTTCTGAAATTCATTTTTAACATAACTGTAACACTGTATGTTACCCTTTTAGAAAAGCACAGATATTTTGTTTTTATTTTAAATTATTGATGTATTAATGTACAAGATTATAATACTTGAAGCAACTGTAAAACTCCTATAAAGCATTTTTAGTTTTTATTATACTTAGAAACTAATAGAAAAATGCATTTAATCATGTAAAAAAATTAAAACTTGATAGCTTCCTAGCAAGTCAGAAACAAAATTATATCCAACGTTGATAATTACACTTGAATTTAGTAAAACAAAACACACCATATAATGCAATTACAGTCAAATCTTGTTACATAAAATCACAAGGTGCAGTATCGTTATTATTATTATTATTATTTTTTTTTTGTCTTAACCGTTAAAATAATAGTACCATCTTATCTGTTGGGACTGCATTATTAATTTTTGTCAAGCAAAATTTCACATTAAGTGATTTAATGCTGACAATGTTTGACTGTATATAAACTGCAAAGATAATCAAGCAACATACACTAATTTTAATAAAGTTAGATACTAAAAAAGAAGTTTTCAGATGATATGCAAGCAATTATTTTTTATTTACAAATAAAAAAAACCATTACAACAGAATTATCAGAGCTTCCCCCAGACAGTTTCAGAAGGGTGCTGCACCCTGCTTGCCCTTTGGTTTACAAAATAGCACCCTTCCTGCCCCTCATAAAAATAATTAGCACCCTTCTTGCCCCCTTCCTGTAAAATTATTAGCACCCTTCTTGCCCCTCAGTAAAAAAAGTGCCCTTTCTCCTTTTTGCATTAAAAAATTTGCTTTCATAGTAAAAACTGACTCAATGTTGCCTTAAAAAGAGTGCCCTGATTTTTAAAAACCAAAAGAATACCTTTAATAATTAAAACTAGTCATTGGGGGCCACCGTAATACTTACCCATCATGGATATGCATAATGTAAAATATTAAAATAAAAAATGTGTAAACTACTTATAAAATGCATTGCAATTCGAATAAAATCGTGGCTTGATGACGTCATAAACTTTAAAGGCTCGATTACTGAATTGCTTGAAAGAAACATCCTTATAACTCCAAAAACAATAATCCTATTAACTAGCGGTTTATTGCATCTAATTAAGCACCTCATTTCCAATTAAAATATATCTTTGAATTGAAATTTGGATGAAATACAGGGTCATGAAAAATCGAAGAGTGTGGCAAATAGGATTACAAATATCTCGGCAACTCATTATCCGATCGACTTCATGCTTTATGCAAAATTTATGGTTTTTTATTGTCTTTTATATTCACTTCTTAAAATAAACAATTTTGAAAATTTTTATATACCTTTTATCAGAACGAATATTTCGAGAGTCCGAAAAAAATAGTTCCGGATAATCGAGGTTACTGAAATTTAATAGGCTTCTTACCATTATTACATATACATACTAAGTACATATCAAATTTTAAGTCTCTATTTCAATTTTTTTGGGAGATAAAGCGTTTACAGACACACAGACGGACGGCAATTTTTTTTCTTCTAAAAATATGTTTTCCGGAATCTCCAGTGTCTGAAACGTGTAAATCTGTCAAAAAAAAAAATTTCCGATTTTCAAAATGATTACAAGACTTACCCTATACTACGTATGATGGGTAAGTAAAAAGCGCCAATAAGAATCTGAAAAGTGCCCTCAAGAATCCAAAAAGTGCCCTTAAGAATAAAAAAGTTCTCTAAGTATTAAAAAAAGTGCCCTTTTCTCACCAGCAGCACACTGCCCTTTTTTAAACCTGGGGGAAACTCTGGAATTATATTTTTAAATCAGGACGTCTAATCCATTTTTCTGCTACATTCCACTGGGAGATTTACTGTTTTATGCGAACAAAAGTCTGCTAAATTGAGTCCATTCAATTTTAACATTAATAAATCATTAACAGTATCAGTGGATAAATGGTTATGTGTTATCTTTTATTAAATTCAACTGACCGAATCAAACTTACAACACATACTCCTACCTCCTCTGCTCTCTTTTCAAAAGCGGTGATCAGCATTGGAAGCAGCAAGTGGGAAAGGAAAAAGAAAAAAAAAAAACTAAACTATGAGCCAGAGCTTTTACAGTTAACCACAAAAAAAAAAAAAAAAAAAAAAAGAATAATAATAATAATTGTGTTACATTATGGTGTATATAAGGGAAAAATCATTTCCGTTGGATTTTAATGAAGTTACAATACTTCAAATATAATAAAATTGATATGCCTCACTGAGATGGACTAAAATATGCTATTTCTCGAGAATTAAATAAAAATCATGCACTTGTGACATCATAATTCACTTTTATATTTTAACAGAATAATAAGTCTACTATAATTTGTGACTCGTGCTATAGCCAGTAATACACGTCAGGACACATTGCCATTATCATTATCTTTTTAAACATGAAGGTTTTGCTATGATTATCATTGTGAAATTTGGTAATTTTTTTAATTCAATATTTGAAAAACGGCATAATCATTAGATTTGAAATTTATATCAAGAAAAATACAATTTTTTACTTTTCTAATGCAGTTTGTCTAACAATTTTCTGACAAATACTTTTCCAACTATTAATTTTTTCAGTAACTTCAAATATTTCATTTTCCGAGATTAATCTGTGGCAACGATTAGCGAAAAAGAACGTCGTCAGCAACGCGTAGCTTTTTATTAAAGAGGATTAGTTTTGGGCAAATTTTACTCCTGAAAATTAATAGAAAAATTAATTGTAATGTGCTTATATGTATTGTTCTGTGCCGGACTTTGTGTGGCTTTATATGTCGTCTCAAATTTGCCACGGGATTTGTGTGCTCATGATGAGATTTTCCTCTTGTGCTGTGGTTGCAGCCTTACCGACATATGTGAATGAGAGATGCCAAGTTGGGTATCATCCTCGTGGATCAGTGGTAAAGTCTTGGAGTGGTTATTCCAAGGGCCCGGGTTAGATTCCCGGCTTGGACATTTTTCACTCTGTCGGTTTTATGCTCATTTTAGCAATGCAAAAATTCATGTTTATTATCTTAGAAGGCATTCAACAATTGATTGCATAACATATAACATTTAGAAGAAATTTAAAATAAATAAATAAATACTTTAAAATTTTTTAGAAGTTAAGAAATTTTACCATGTAAAGCTTTTGGATTCTTCTTTCTTTTGTTTTTTCTTGGCAATGATTTAATATCATCCTTCTGAGATTTGTCTGAAAATTAAAAAGTTAAAGATTTAACATTAAAACTATTTTTAAAGAAAAATTAAGTCAAATTACAATACTATGTAAAATTAAACATATTTCTGTCTATGGAAATTTTCTTTAAAAATAAGGCATAAAATTAAAAATAAATTTTACTGCACCAGATTAAAAACACTCTTACATGACAAAGAAGAAAAAAATTGCTTCTATAAAATATCTGTCGCTTATATAATTGCAGCCTGCTTTGCAAATTATAGTACAAGTGATGTGATACTAATACTAATATTAAATATTAAAGGTAGTTGAGATTTTATTTAATAAATTCTCAACATTGTGTAAAAAAGAACAATCCTATATCAAAACTTTATTAACTAAAATTGTTTGCAATCAACCCTTTTGAATGTGAAAAGTCTCTACCAGCCACTTAGAGACAAAAGGAATATAAAAAATAAAATGTCTGTATTTAATACAATACAAAAAGTGCAAAATTGAAGTATTTAAATTTTGATTATACCCATCTTATTGAATGGATGAATCTGCAATTACATTTTTGTTTTTTAATTTAGAATTTCCATGATTTCTTTTAGGTTACACAAAGGGTTTAGGACTTGCTATAAATCTTATACAGTCCTTTAACCCATTCGGGACCATGGGTACATATATGCAACTTAAAAAAAAACATACAGAATTTGTTTTAGGCACCAGTAAAAAATAAAAGTAATATTTGCTTTCTCTAATTCGAGCACTTTTGCGATAGTTTAAGTAAAGGTAGCTTTTTTTTAAAAAAGTGGTGCCAATCGAATAAAATTTGTGTAAAAGCCGCCGGTCCCGAAGGGGTTAATGACTTCTAGTGCACAGGTCTGTCCAGACTTTTTTCACAAGGTCCTGTTTTTGTGAAATTGTGAACAGCTTTTTATATTTGTGAAAAATCTAATCATAATTTTGTGAATTTGAAATGGTTGTTATATTCAGGTTCTTGTTTATGCATTTTTAAGAAGATATCTCTCATATAATAAAATCCAAAGGCAAGAAACTGTCTGTAACGCATCCGGGTGCGACCACTCCGGTTTGCGAATCAACCATAGTTAAACGCCATGTTAAGCTTACTAAAAAATCTATGCTACATTCGATTCTGCTGTTAAAATATTTGTAAAAGCTAGCATATTAAAGCTTTTAAATATTTTAATTTTGTTTAAAACCTTCAAAAACTATATCATATAAAACATATATATCACCATTTCTGTAAAAAAAAATTTCTGTAAGCAAGTTTTTTTTTTTTCAGAAGTAGCGGAGATTTATTTCGTAGGGAGGATTTGAGGTTGATTCAGTATACAGGCGCCATCTACTGGCGGATTTTGAAATTGCTTCCATCGTAAAAACTCATTATCTGGAATCCTCGGGACCAAAAAGACTTTCCGAGTTTTGGAATTTTCCGGATTTCGTGTCCTTCCGAAGTTTACGATTATTTGACAAAATTCATGTTTTTTTCGTGATTCTTTGACAAAATTTGCATTTTTTTCTGCTATTTGTTGACAAAATTTGCGTTTTTTCGTAGTCCTTTGAAGAAATTTGCGTTTTCTTTTTGCGATCCTTTGAGGAAATTTGCGTTTTTTGCTATTCTTTGACGAAATTTGCTTTTTATTCACGATCCTTTGACAAAATTCGAGTTTTTTCTGAGATTCTTTGACGAAATTAGCGTTTTTTTCCGATCTTTTGACGAAACTTCACTTTTTTCGCGATCCCTTAACGAAATAAAAATTTTTTTTGCAGTGCTTTGAAGAAATTTGTCTTTTTTTTTTCGCGACCCTTTGAAAAAATTCATGTTTTTCCACGATTATTTGACGAAATTCGAAGATTTTTTTGCAATCCTTTAACCAATTTTTTTTTGCAATCCTGCGATAAAATTTGCGGTTTTTTTTCGATCCTTTGACGAAATTCACGTTGTTTCCACAATCATTTGAAGAAATTGTCTACTGTTTTTCTGTGAACGATAGACATAATTGATTTTTCCGGCGACGATCGTTCAAAATTCGAGATATTTATGTTCGAATTTTTGGACTGAAGACAAAAATTTTCGAAACCGAATGCCTTAAATTTTTAGGTAAACTTGAACCGAATCACCCCTGATGAAATAAATATAACTATTTTTTTTTGTTTCTAATGAATCGTAATATAAATTAATTTTAAAATAAAATTTGAGAGAAAAATGATTTGTTTTTAATTTCGGGAAGAGGGGACAGTGTTCACCCGCCACCGAAGTAACAATATTTGAGTTGATTAGACATTGAAACACAATGGACTGAAAAAAAAAATTAAGAATTGGTAAAATTTTCGAAAATTTTCAGAAAATCTAAAAATTTAGTAAAAATTTTCTATTTTAGAAAATTTTCGAATTTTCTCCTTCCGGATTTTGGATTTCGGGATAATGGGTCATAAACTGTAAAATGATTATTTCTTACCAAACGTAATTAAAATATAAGAAACACATAGTACAGCGTAATTTGCATTTAATTTTGCTTATATAAACAAACAATCAGTTATGTGGTGAGTCTAGCTGTTTAGAAACTCATTGATAACACTTTTTTACAAAAACTTTCACACATGGATTATTTGTTAATATTTAATTTGAATGTTTTGTCCAATCGCTGAGCTATTTTAGAAATGTAATACTAAGTATATATATATGTGTGTGTGTGTGTGTGTATATCTCATTATTTTTATTTGTAGAAATCATTTGTCATTTTTAAAATGTATTTTTCTACAATACAAACCTTTCAATAATAAATCTCCATGATGTTTGTTTGTATGAAGTCTTATGAAAATGAAACGCGGATCAACAATCCGTCATTTTTGACGGGGTTATATATATACTAGTATGGATATAAAATACATATATTTTCTTCATATATGTAAAAGTGACAGGTCAGATTTTACTATTAAATGATTAATTTGTGAAATGTTTGGTTTAAAGATGGAAAAATTTTGTGAAAAACCTATTTTTAAGACAAAGAATTTTGTGAAGGGTCCTGTTTTAGAGAAAATAATTTTGTGAAGGGTCCTTTTTTTGAAATGAAAATTTTTATGAAGAGTCCTTTAAAGGACCCAATTTGTTCCTAAACAGATCCCTGTAATGTATATATAACATTTTATAGCAAGCAACAGAAAGAAATTAAAAGCCAGTGGTTCAAACAGTGGACAAAGATAAATATTCTTATTCCTGTTTCATTTGTTAATTTTCCAAACAGCTCCATTTATACAACCCCCATATTAATATTAAATTCAATCAAAACAGCAAACAATCAATTCCGACTAACTTCCATTTCTAGATTAGATACAAGAATAATAATTAAAAATAAATTATTTCAGGGTTAGATTAGGAATGAATGGTAAAAAAGAAAAACCAAAAGAAAGCTCTTTCAACTTTCTTTATGTACATTTATAGACAGTTGATGCATAGCTGTCAATTGTCTAGTTTTTTTTCAAGTCAAAAACATACAAGATACCATAAATTTATTTCAAAAATTATTTAACCTTTTGACTGAGGATGGGTGTTTTAAATATTGATTAGGAGTCATTCCTTTTTCAAAGACACAAATCTACCTTAAAATCTAGCAAACACTTCTTTTCATCAGTTATTGTTAATCATGCCATCTCAAAGCACAGGCTACCAATAACTGTGGAGAAAAGAAGTGCTTGATAGATTTTAAGATCATGTCTTTTTTAACCCCTTCGCGACCAACGTCCTTTGCAGAATTTTTAATCTTTTACCACTGATTTTTCAAAACAGAAATTTACATCTAATTGAATCGCAGCAATGTTATCATTAAATAAGGCAAATCTTACAATAAAAAGTAACTGGTGGGAATAATCGATGATTCTGAACATCTTATGCATCACGTATACGTGTTGCTCGTCCCCAAGGGGTTAAGAAGGGTTCTTCTGGCGATATTTAAACCACCTGTTCTGAAAAGGTTTAATAACGGGAGTTGTTTCTATGTGGAACTTACTTGATTTAATTTCTTGCGAAAAATGTCTGGTTCATTCAAAGTACATTCATTTGACTTAAAAATCAGAAGGGTGGCAATTTCGATAAGTGAATGCATTACTTGCCACTCTTGTGAGCAGGGCTTGAAAAATGTGGTCCCCAGATCACAACTGGCGACCAAGATTTTTATCTGGCAACCAAGTTATTTCATCTAGCCATTCTTTTTCTTTTGTACAAAAATTGACTTAAGGCTGCTCTCTTCAGTAAACTTCCCGACTCCCCTCACTAATGTTATTCCACCATGGGCGTAGGATGCATTCGTATTTTTAAAATATCTCATCAGAAAATTAATATTTTTAACTTCTGTTTTCTTTGTACCGTTCTTAAAGAATGTCTCTTTTTTTTCTTAGTTATCAAAATATTTCTAAATTATGTGCTTAATTTATATTTTTATGCATTAAAATCTTAGCGAAACTGAATAAGATTTTAACGTTTCATATAAAATTAAGTATAAATTTTAGAAACAGATTGACAACGAAGAAAAAAAAGAGACATTCTTTAAGAATAGTACAAAGAAAACAGAAGTTAAAAATATTAATTCATGGATATGCATAGTATAAAATATGGAAATAAAACGTGTAAATTATTTATAAAATGCATTGCAATTTGAATAAAATCCTGGCTTGATGATGATGTCATAAACTTTAAATGCCTTATTACTGAATTGCGTAACAGAAACATCCTTATAACTCTAAAAATGATCATCCTATTAACTAACAGTGGTACTTCTCTATTATCCTGTCGACCACTTTTCATAACAAAAACTATCGCCAAACTGTAAGATTAAATGCCAAAAATGCAGACCAATTTACTTGATGTCAGAAGCATTATACATGTTTGTTATGTCATCAAGTGGTTTTTAATTCGACATTTGCGTGTATTTTTCATTATGTTTTACTGATTTATTAGTTATTTCATTAATTAAAATCACAATTGTGTCCTTAAATTCCCATATTTAATTAATTTATTTATTTAGATATTCCAATGGCAACGTTCCCCGATTTATTTGGCGTTACAGTTTGGCGATAGTCTTTTGTTATGAAAAGTGGTTGACGGGATAATAGAGAAATACCCTAACAGTTTACTGCATCGGATTAAGCGTCTCTTTACTAATTAAAATATATCTTTGAATTGAAATTTGAATGAAATACAGGGTCATAAAAAATCAGAGTGTGGAAATGGAAAATGTGATAACAAATCTCTCGGCAACTAATTATCCGATCGACTTCATTCTTAATGTAAAATTTGTTTTTTTATTGTATTTTATATTCATTCCTTAAAAAAAAAATAATAATTTCGAAAATTTTTATATACCTTTTATCAGAACGAATATTTCGAGTGTCCGAAAAAAAATAGTTCCAGATAATTGAGTTTACTGAAATTCAATAAGTTTCTGCCCATTATTACATACTAAGTACACACCAAATTTCAAGTCTCTATCTCAATTTGTTCGGGAGATAGAGCGTTCACAGACACAGACAGACAGCAAAATTTTTTTTCTAAAAATATATTTTTCGGAATCTCCAGTGTCTGAAACGTGTAAATCCGTCAAAAACAAATTTTTGATTTTCAAAACGATTACAAGGTTTACCCTGATACTACATATGATGGGTAAGTAATAAAATGTAATAATCAAATTTATTAAAGGGACATAATACATTATCAATTAAACGGAAGGTTGTAAAGAACTTAAAGCTCTTTATTTAGTCAAAAAATGTAGACAGGTATAACTATAAAATGTATTTGTAAGCATCAGATATAGGCAAAAAACAGGGGTCGATGCAGGGCTTTTTTTCTTGGGGTCCATTTTGTGAAAAATAACATTTTGTAATGAAAGTAAGTTGAAATCCAGTTACTCAAATGCGAACCAAGCATTTATTAGAAAAAACTTTTTTAAATCCTTTTGCTGAAGTTTTCCCGTCTGGTGAACTTGTTTGTTTACAAATTACACATTTTAAAAGTCACAAAATAATAAATAATTAATAAATAAATAATATAGATGTACGGTTTTATGAACAGAACTTTGCCCATTTTATCAAATTGATTTTTGTGAAGGGACCCATTTTATTAAATTGATTTTTGTGAAGGCACTTGGTTTATTAAATAGATTTTTGTGAAAGGGTCCTAAATAGGCCTCAAATTTTGCCTGGATCAACCCTTGAAAAATGAATAATTAAATAAAATAAATAAATAAATAAAAAACAATTTCCTTTCCTTAATGATATATTTTTATCGCAGTTTTTAATATTACAGTGCCATTGTTTATCGGTTGCAAATAAAGTTTCATATCATGCTTATTCATGTTTTTTTTTTTTTTTTTTTGTCAGAATCCCATACCTTTGAAAAAAACTTATCACTTCAAGTTCAGTAGAAGGAAACTCCCAGATCTTTTTTATCATATTTTCTCAAAATGCAAAATAAAGCAGAGAAATCATCACAACAATTCACTAGAAAACAAATCTGACATCCATAAAATAATTAACAAGAACGAAAAATCATGCGTCAAGCATAGATTATGTAGCACTTTCCAACGCTTCTAAAATAATTTTACAAATCATTACCGTTTAATAAGCTGAAAGATGACATCTAAGTAAACAATTTGGAAAACGCATAACATATTTAAAAACGTAATTTCAGGAATTTTCAATATATACAATATTCGGAAAAATATCCGAATACTTTTATGTAGCCCTGTACATGATCTATAAATTTGTATATATACATAGGATGCTAAATTTTAGTTTAGTTAGGAAACGCATAGCACCGTTTAAATTCTCCTTCTGGAGTTTCTGTCAATAAACGGAAATGTGTTCGCGAACTTTTGTGCTGCCCTGTATAGTATAGGATCTACAGAATTTATACACACCACGTAATAGACAAAAAGCTAGTTAAGATTAAAATCGCATTTAGTAACTTAAAACGCACTTCCAGGAATTATTGTTAACAGACAGTAGAGAATTCTTTTGTGTGTCCCTGTAAATGAACGATGACTGCTATACACACACTATTCTGTAGTAAGCCTCTTGTAATGCACCTTAGTAATATATATAAACTTCAATGCGTTTAAAATAGTGGATCATTATTTAAATAAGCCGCAGACGATTTTTCTCCATAGACGTAATGTAACGGAATTATTTTGACTGTCCCTGTAAAGTAACTCTAAGTGCTATACACCTACTATTCCATATTAAGCTTCTTCTAATGCATCTTAGTGATCTATATAAATTTCAATGCGTTTACAATAGTGAAACATTTTTAAAATAAACCGCAAATGATTTTTCCCCATAGACTGCAATGTAACGGAATCCTTTTGAGTGTCCCTGTAAGAAAACTATAAGTGCTACACACTTCAGTTGAAATAGGGAACGTGCCATAGATAACGATAATAACATATAAAAATTGCAGAGCAATCCGAGCATATTTACGGGAGTTAGAGCACGGACAGACGGCCATACGGCCATACGGCCAGACAAACCGAAGTCATAAGCACTTTTCAACTATAGTCTGTTCAGGGAAACGAGATAACGAAAGTAAACAAATGGGTTGCAGAAAAATCGCCAAGGAGCCACACATTTGGCACAAATCCCTAGGTTGGCGAATTTTATTTTTTATTTCGATTTGTTAATTTTTTAAACATTTATTTTGATAACTATATGAAAACAACACAAGTTGCTAACCGATTTACATCGAGATTTTAAACAAAAATGTAAAAGTTTAAGACGTCAAAATATAAATTATTCTCTATTTATTTTAAACAGCGTTGAATTCAGACATACTTTTTCCTGGAGGAATTTCTGTGCCTCCAGACGAGACATTATATAGTTGCGGGGGGGGGGGGGGGGATTATACTTTTTGACCATTAAAAGTATAAAATCTGAAATATTTCGGGAGGGGGTCATTTTAATGCCCCGAACGGAATTTCCTCCCGGGGCAAACCGTCTGAATTCAACATTGTTATAAAAATCATCAAGAGTTAATTTTGTTAAATACAAAATAGTACAAAACTATTTATATCTTACATTATTGAAGCCCACTTACCTCATAAATCATTCAGAAGATGAAGTTGAAGTATCGGAACTATTTGAATCTAGATTAATTACCATGGAATCTACTATATTATCTATAGCATTATCTAAATCCCACATTTGTTTTTCCACTGTATTGGTTACATGTTGAATGCATCTTTTCCATTCTTCAGTGCCAATTTTGCTGATACTTTGAGAGAATATATCTTTTACATGAGGCATTTTGAATGTTTTGTTTTCTTTCGCAACGAAGTTCTTTATTTGTGCCCAAATCAGTTCAATAGGATTAAGCTCGCAATGATAGGGGGGTAATCGTAAGACAGTTTTATTTTGTGCTTTTGCCATTTCATCGACAGCGTACTTGTCATATTTATTTTTATTTTGCTTCACTAACTGCAACACTTCCGCTTTTAACATTCCGTCCTCAAAAGGGATATTTTTTGTTAAAAGCCATTCAGCAATTTTTTGTTTTCTCCACGAAGTATTCGGTATTTTTTCTGATTTTCGGGAATGATAAGGAGCATTGTCCATTACTATCACACAGTTTTCTTCCAGTCGAAATAAGATATCACCAAACCACTTTTCAAAACGTTCTGAATTCATGTCTTCGTGATAATCTTTATTTTTATTTGATTCGAATAAGTCAAGCCCTCCATCCACGAAACCAGAATCGCTACCAATATGGGTAATTATCATCCGTTTTCCTTTTCCGGAAGGAGATTTTAATCCGGAAGAAAGACCAGACAAAAATGCTTGTTTTGATGAGGATTTTACTGAGGTATCTTTCCAAACTTTACTAACTGTATGGCCTGCATTCAACCAAGTTTCATCCATATAATATATTTTGCGCCCTTCTTCTCTGAAAGATTTGATTTGCCTTAAATATTTTCTTCGCCACACAATTATTTCGTTTTTATCAATGAGAGTACTGTCTCGTCCTCTCCGTGAATATCTAAAGTTTAATTCTTTCAGGAGATGATAAAATGTTGTCCTTTTAAAGGTTGGCAAATCAGGGTCATCATTTACAACTTCCAAAACTTTATTTATAGTTGGCAATTCATTCCTCAAAAAGAATTCGTGGATTTTTCTCCTAATAGCATTCCTATGAAAATCATCTATATTTTCTAAAACACGTTTACGTAATTTTATTTTCTTCGGCGAGTTTAACACACCACATTTTTTATACTCTCTTAACACTCGAAAAACAGAAGCTTTACCTACGCCTGTTATACGAGCAGCATTATCTCCTATATGAGAAATCGGAAGTTCAGGATTCGATTCAAGTTCCGTTTTGTATACATTTAAAATCATATCTTTCTCCACCTTACTCAAAGCTTTTCTTTTTACTCTCTTCTTAGGCGGGCTCAAAGAAGAATTTTCACACTCCATTTGTGTATATAAAATACCAAATCAATCGAAAAAAAATCGTCAATTTTAAAAGTGAAAGACAAGAAACAAACAGCCGTTTGAGAAAAAAAGCAGAGGCTCAAACAATTGGCGCTTCTGGCACAGCGCCAGGTTTAAGCTTCGCCAATCCGCACGCGCATTTGTTTACTTTCGTTATCTCGTTTCAGCGAACGGAGTATAGGTTGGAAAGTGCTAAAAATGGAATACATACATCACATACTATAGTCTGTTCAGGGAAAGGAGGTAACGAAAGTAAATAAACGGGTTGCAGAAAAATCGCCAAGGAGCCATACATTTGGCACAAATTCCTAGGTTGGCAAATTTTATTTTTTATTTCAATTTGTTAATTTGAAGATCAAACACTTCAGCCAGTCTATTTGGCGCTTCTGGCACATCGCCAGGTTTAAGCATCGCCAATCCGCATGTGCATTTGTTTACTTCTGTTATCTCCTTTCCCTGAACAGACTATAGTGTTTTATTTAAAATCAAACATGATGTAACGTTTTTAATTGGTTTTATACCATAATACCTAAATAGTTTATCTTAGTTATTGCTTTCAACTGATGGATAAATATTTGTGACATCAGTTGAAATTGAAACTAGTGTAATCTATTGCATTTTTTCTCATTTAATATCATGAGGTAATCGTTTATTGACATAATTTTTAATGCTTGATGACATAATAAACAGGTGTAATGCGCTTAATGTCCAGTGAATATGACATTTACGATCATCCATTATTGTTATTTAATCTTATAGTTTGGTGATAGTTTTTTGGTCGACGAGATAATCAAGTAGTACAAATATCAGAGTGCCTGATTGCTTCCAGATATGAATATCTAATGTGTGGAAGTGACATGAAACTGAGTAAGAATGACAGAATGAGTGATGGATTTGAAGGGTATCGCAAAGTACAATCAACTGAGAATAAGCATGTCTGTAAGAGCGTAAGGAAAGGTAGGGGAGACTGGTACACAGTGGACCACTTTTTCAGTTAAAATTTTTTTTATCTTTAACAGACAAACCGATCTGCATGAAAATATTTTTGAATATTCCTTAAACCTTTATACATTCATCATAATTTTCTCAGAACATAGTTTTCAATACATTTTTCAAAAAAAAAATTTTTTTATGCACCCAGGGGTGATTCTGAGTGAAAAAAAAATTTCTGAAATTCACAGCAAATTTTCTGAAAAAATAACAGGGGGGGGGGTGGTCACTTCCGCCACTTTTTTTTTTTTTTGAGTCAGTCCCTTTGACAAAATTTGCGTTTTTTCGGCGATCTTTTGACGAAATTTGCCGTTTTTTCGAGATCTGTTGATGAAATTTGCAGTTTTTTAATGAAATTTGCCGTTTTTCGTGATCTGTTGACAAAATTTTACGTTTTTCGTGATCTGTTGACAAAATTTGCCGTTTTTTCGCGATCTTTTGACGAAATTTGTCGTTTTTTGCGATGTTTTTGACGAAATTTGTCGTTTGTTCGCGATCTTTTTACGAAATTTGTCGTTTTTCGCAATGTTTTTGACGAAATTCGACGTTTTTTCGCAATCTTTTGATGAAATTTGCCTTTTTTTCGCAATGTTTTTGACGAAATTTGCCGGTTTTTCGCGATTTTCTGACGAAAGTCACGTTTTTCCTGCAATCTGTTAACAAAATTTGCCGGTTTTTCGCGATTATTTGACGAAATTTGCCGTTTTTTGCAATGATTTCGACAAAATTTACCGTTTTTTCGCGATCTTTTAACGAAATTTGTCGTTTTTCACAATGTTTTTGAAGAAATTTGCCGTTTTTTCGTGATTCTCTGACGAAAGTCACGTTTTTCTCGCGATCTTCTGACGAAATTTGCCAATTTTCGCAATGATTTAGACAAAATTTGCCGTTTTTTCGCGATCTTTTGACGAAATTTGCCGTTTTTCGCAATGTTTTTGACGAAATTTGCCGTATAAATTTATTTTTCATTAAACTCATTCTTTTTTATTCCCCTTTACCCGCAAAGTAACATAGTAGGAACAGATGCTTTACACTCACGCAAACATATAAACATAAGTTTGGCGACTTTTTGGTTGGAGCGATTTTCAAGACCGTGCCAAACGAATAACTTAATACAATGGCTAGGTTGCCATTAAAGGAAAAAGTCCCCTAAATTTGGTGACTTTTTTCCTTTTTTTAACCGATTAATTTTTTTTTTTCTGCGTGAGTGTAAAGCATCTTAGCCACATAGTAATAGAAATTTACAAGTATCATTTTGAAACAAAAACGAAAATTAATTATATTTTGAAAATAATAACAAATTAATACAGAACAATTGCAATTTAGTTGAAGTACTTAAGTACAAACTAACTTAGTAACTTAAGTACAAAAAAATCAGCGCACATTAAAATTTGCAAATGAAATTCCAAAATTAAAAAAATGTTTAATAAATAAAATAATAGGGGGTGGTCCACTGTGCCCATAGGTCCAGTGTGTACCGGTCTCCCTTACATGGTTTGAAAATAGTATTTTTAGTATATGTAACATTTTAAAGATAATGTGTAAACTGTTTGAGAAATACATGTGAAGATATTGTGTGACAAATGAGAAAGTGGTCAATAATGTGGCATGTGACTGGTAGTGTTTTTGTAGAGAAATGTGTCAGCCCAGTGGCAGAAACACCGCGACACGGCGACGTAGTCGCGGACAAAGAAAACCTCTTGCGGACAATTTTTGTCTGCACTAATGAAATTAATTTAAAACACTGTCCGCAACTTGTGAATTTCGGCAAAGGATCGCGGTATAAACGCGGAATTTCGTTAAAAGATCGCGGTAAAAACACGCGAATTTCGACTGAATTTCGGCAAAGGATCGTGGTAAAAACACGTGGATTTCGGCAAAGGATCGCGATAAAAACACGTGGATTTCGGCAAGGGATCGCGGTAAAAACACGCTTATTTCGTCAAAAGATCACGGTAAAAACACGCGAATTTCGGCAAAGTATCGTGTTAAAAACACGTGAATTTCGGCAAAGGATCGCGATAAAAACACGTGGATTTTGGCAGAGGATCGCGATTACAACACGCAGATTTCGTCAAAAGATCGCGGTAAAAACACGCGAATTTCGTCAAAAGATCGCTGTTAAAACACGCGAATTTCGTCAAAAGATCGCGGTAAAAACACACAAATTTCGTCAAATGACAGTGGTAAAAACACGCAAATTTCGTCAAATGATCGCGATAAAAACACACGATTTTCGTCAAAAAATCGTGGTAAAAACACGCGATTTTTGGCAAAAGATCGTGGTAAAAACACGTGAGTTTCAGCAAAGGATCGCGGTTGAAACACGTAGATTTCGTCAAAAGATCGCAGTAAAAACACGTGAATTTCGTCAAAAGATCGCGGTAAAAACACGCCAATTTCGTCAAAAGATCGCGGTAAAAACACGCGATTTTAGGCAAAAGATCGTGCTAAAAACACGCGATTTTCGGCAAAAGATCGTGCTAAAAACACGCGATTTTCGACAAAAGATCACAGTAAACAAAAAAAAAAAAAACGATTTTGGAAAAAAAATAAGCGTGAGCATCGTCAAAATTTACTGCATAAAAATACTGCTAAAATATTGAAACCCAGTACCTTTTACTAATGTCTAAAGATCGTCGCAAAACGAGAAAAAATGCAAAAGATTGCATTAAAAATTTCAAAAATAGATGGTGGAATTCCCTCTACTAATGTAGAAAATTCGCTGCAAAAAGAAAAAAAAACATAAAAAATTAAGAAAACTAGTCCAAAAGTGGATTTTGAGATGCATAACTTCAGACAAAACAACACTTCAGACTCTTCCTGCCAAAATTTTACAGCTCTGCACTTAGCGGTCTCTTTAAAAAACATCACACAGACAAACATCTATGTTTAATACATAAATTTTTAAATCTGAAACAATATACAGAACCATCTTTTAAAAAATTGGATTAACCCGAATCCTACCTGCAGGAATCTAAACTCAGCTCGAACTGAAAACAGTGTTAACCCGATCTGCAGCTGATGCAGGACTTTAATTAAGACATTTTTCTCCATAAGAATTTCTCCATACCATTTTCCCCTCTAAGCTTATCCTTCCTATTTTAGAAATCTCACAAGAAGTGAGATGATGAAACGATATGTAACATCAAAAGTTATAAGCAAAATTAAAGAGAATGCATCAAGCTTAACCTATTTTAAATAAAATGATGAAAAATTCCTAGTTTAGTGTATTATTCATTCATTAAAATTACACGCAAAATTTGCAGACAGATTATAAAATTTTAAAAGCTTGTCGCAGACAGCTACAGAACTTTCTGCCACTGGGTGTGTCAGTGTGTGTTGTCGACTGCATTTGATCATATAGGTGGTAAAGGAGAGATTGATGAGAGTAAATTTGGAAAAATGAAGTAGGGGAGACCGGTACACACTGGACCTATGGACACAGTGGATCACCCCTTAATATTTTATTTATTTAAATTTTTTTTAAGCTTCTCTTCTATCCTAATAGACAACAGCACTGCAATGATTATTTATAGCCTTCAGAAAATATGTTTAGCTCAGATTCAACTATTTTATCCTGCTTTGTTGTTTTGAGCTTCTAAAAGTAAAATTTTTCATCATCATATTTTTATTGTTTTAGTAATTAAAGGTTGTAGATAAATAAAATAAAACAGCTTTTTTGCAAAGCTAAGATACTTTTTTACTTTAAAGCAGGGTTGTTTGATTTAAATCAGCTTGATTTAAATCGTGATTTAAATCATGATTTAAATCAAATGATTTTTTAAAAAAAATCTTTGATTTAAATCAGTTTTTTTAACATTCATATTTACTGGCTGAATAAGGATCAAATTCCTCATTCATGTTAAAATAAAAGTTAAAATCATTCATTTCAGATTAAAAATTACCTTTTAATAACATTAAATAAAACTTTTTTAGATTAAAAACACGATTATATTATGAAAGTAAATGCAACACTGCATTAAAAATATTATCTATCCATAGTACATTCTCCAAAACTACTGATAAATACTTACTAATTTTAAAGTTTTTTTTCTTAGTCACTTCCATTTTTTTAAAGCAAGATGCTGAAGCTAAAGCTATTTAATATAATAGTATTTTCAGTGGAGAGTCACTGTCTCTAAAGCAAATTATACATAATTCACAAGTTTTTTTTTACATTTACCTGCAAATTACAATATCCCATATGTTGATGTTTATGTATTGATCATATAATGTGATCAATACATGAACTAATTATAACATAAATATTTGGACTGTTTGTCTAACATAGAATTAATTCCAGTTTCATGTTTCTTCTATAATTGAAAATACCCCTTTCCTCTTTCTTTTCCTAGAATTCATTGCTTATTGCAATGGAAAAAAAATAAGAAATGTTATTGTACTAAGCTAAGCACTAAGCAGTCATTCGTATTGTCAAGTAAGCAAGATTGTTTTCTAAAATTGACCATGGCTGAGTAAGGGGAGGGGGCAATAACACTGATAATTGACAGCTTCACACTTCTAGTTATAGGATTACCTTGCATTTGGTGCCTTAGAATAGTATAGTGTGAATTTGACTAATGATGAAAAAAAGAAAGCCTTATTTTTTGCTAAAGACAAATGCAGTTCACATTTTATATATGTGATAATGCAGTTTCAAGGAAAATCTGATCCTTTTCCTAAATTTTTATTTGATGAAGACATCGTAACAAAGATTTCTCCCTTAGACTGGTGGAAAACACACTTTGATTCAGAAATTTGTGTATCAGATGGTGAGGGGAGTGTAAAGAAAGCCATAGAGCAACTGTTTACAGCAACAGCTACTTCTTCCTCCGTGGAACGGATTTTTTCAACATATGGTTTAGTTCAATCTAAACTTAGAAATAAATTAGGAAATGATAAAGCAGCCAAATTGGTGTTCTTATACAAAACCTTAAATGCATAAATAGTTAAAAATGTTAATATAATTGCATATATGTGAATAATTACAAAATAAAAACCAGATTTTGTAAAAGATTGAATTGTAATCTAATATTAAACTATTATTTTATATTAATGATTTAAACAATTATCTGTTTATAGATATTCACCAATGTTAAACTGTTTCTATTTAATATTTTGTCATAACTTAAAAATTATAGAATTGTTCTTGCATGATGCATAATAAATATATACCCATATGCATTTAGCATTCTTTGTTGTATTTATTATACGTTGTTATATAAAATCTGTGTTATTTGGAATAATACACGAAAGAAAATTTTAATAACTTTAAAATTAAATAGAAATTTATATAACACACATATTTATATGCATAACAATTTAATATTAGAATGTTTTAAATTTTAAATGAATCATCTAAATTTGTTTGCAACAATTTTAAATTTAAGTTATTTTTAATTCTTATCTAGAAATTGTAATGAAATTAATAGAAATATGTAAATCTATACAGGAAATATAAATAAATATGTGCAGAGTACACAAATAATATTATACTAAATAAATATTTAAAAAAATCAAAAAAATCCGATTTTTTTGATTTTTTTAAAAAAATCGCGAATTTTAACAACCCTGCTTTAAAGTTAATATGTTTAAAAGAAAGCTATAAACAATATTAATATGATTATTTATTGAACTTTAACATGGGGTACAGTGGTCCACAATCCACTCTGCTCCTGTAATGCAGAATGTTCAAAATCAAAATATTTAATAATTGCTTATTTTCTATAAAGAAAGATTGTTTTAAAGTAGATTTAACTGTAAAATAAAGTAAACAAATAAAAATAACAATTTATTTAACATAGTAATAGTAAGAAATATTTTGTTTTGTATTTACTGCCTTTGATAAATATAACTGTAGTCTAATTGTTGATGATTCTATTCAAGTAAGATTCATGAGACGCAAATTGAATGGAAATCAGTTTATTTCTCCCGAAACTGTAGATGAATCTGCTGTTGATGTCAATGATTTCATAATGTTGCTTTCAGAACCAAAATTATTTCTTGAAAATTCCAGGCTCAATCTTACTCATAAGTACTTTGGAATTTCATTTGCAAATTTTGATGTGTGCTGATTTTTTTGTACTTAAGTAATAACTTCAACTAAATTGCAATTGTTCCTGTATTAATCTGTTACTATTTTCAAAATATAATTAATTTTTTGTTTTTGTTTCAAAATGTATATTATTATGTTATTTTGCGGGTGAAGGGGCAACAAAAAATAATTAGATTAATGAAAAATAGATTTATATTGTATTTTAGATAATACGTAATAGTGATCCACTGTACCCCGGTGGGTGGACCAGTGTACCCCGCTTCCGGGGTACACTGGTCCACTTTACAAGTGTATATAATTTTTTTTTTTTTTTAAATGTATTGAAAACTATGTTCTGAGAAAATGATGGATGTAAGAAGGTTTAAGGAATATTCAAAAATATTTTCATACAGATCGGTCAGTCTGTTAAAGAGAAAAAAAATGGTAACTGAAAAAGTGGTCCAGTGTGTACCGGTCTCCCCTACAAAAGGAACAGGAAGACATGTGAAAGGAAAATGGATGTTTGAAGATATTGAAAGGGGGAGAAATATGTGTTTTTTAGAGTGATTGCAAAAAGAGACAAAGACTTTGCTTGTGGTGATTAAAAAGTGTGTGCCACCAGGTACACCTATTATTTCAGACTGTTGGAAGCCCTACAATAACAATTGCCTCAAGGATGAAAATTACAAACATTTGAATATCAACCATATTTTAACGAATGAGTGTGCCATCACTGACATGTAGACAAATACAAGGCCCGCATGCATCAACTAAGCCGAAAGAAACAAGGATTCGCCACCAAAAAAGCAAGGAATCGTCATAAAAAAGGTGGAAGGGTCAGGGGCGTAAACAGATCTTTTATAGTCTCCAAAACTCCCTAGAAGAAGCACCTTTTTTTAAAGTTTCTAAGTAAGTGAGAATTGTTTTTGGATTTTTTTCATAAAACGTATGCTTTTTAAAACATAATTTTGCCATTCCAAGTTTAAAAATATGTATTTTTACTTTATTTTGATTTTCCCATCTTAATTTTCGCGCTCTTGCGTCTCTTGGAGGTTGCAACTTCAGGAGACGAAATGCAAAAACGCGCCAAACAGGGATAAATTCCCTAGTCGAACATAAGGAAGAAAAGTAGCAATTATATTAATGGTGTTGAAATAATTTATAGCTAATACAAGAGGGAAATATTGCAGTGCTTACTCTACTGTGTGCACATCGCACTTTAGTGCTTGGAAGTAAAACGACAACATTAAAAATAATGCAAGTGTTGCATAACATGGGAACTATAACATTACGAATTCAGAAAAAACACAGCAATCCGATTACATATTAAGTTAAACAAACCTTTATTTTCTTCTTGTAACAAACTTAACGCCTTCAAAACTAAAGTTTTTGACATCTCTACTAAAAACAGAAGCAATTTATTTCAAGAATAAATCTCACGTGTATTATGTTTGTTTACACACTTGGGGGCTGTTCAGAACAGAAGATCAGGCGGCGCGCGGGCGATGGAGATTAAAATATCGAGTGAGTCTATACTGTGAATGAAATTGAAAGGCCTGCGTTCGTTATCATTGATTTGGACATCCAAATCAATGATAATGAACACGGTCCTTCATTTGACTAATTAGCGTATTTTAATGATATTTTGTTAAATTAAGAAGTGAACTTGGTGGCCGAATGGTTAGAGCACTGCTCTTGATTCTGGAGGTTGCGGGTTCGATCCCCCAAAATTTCTGTTTGATTTTTCTGTTATTTTTTTTTTCATTTAAAAATGTTTAATCGGTTGCTTTGTATTTTTCATGATTAATGGAATATATTTTATAAAAGCAAAATTTGATATTATTAACAATTACTTATTTAATTAAATACGACAAATTCAGCTATTTTACGATTAAAATTTTACATTACAGTGTCTTTTAATATTTAAACATTATTATTATTATTTTTTTCTTTTTAGCAAATGTAAAATAAGAAATGAAAATATAGTCAATTTGCACGAATTTCTCCATGTTTTTATAATGAGTACTTCAACAGTGAATTGTTAGTACGAATAGAATGCAAAGCATATTTTACAATGTAAAAAATATTATAAAAATAAAATGTAAAATATATACATTATTTAAACTAGAAATATCAGTACCTATTTTTGTATACATGTGGTTTACCGTCTAGTTTCGTAATGAATATAAATAAAATATAGTTAGAATGTTTATAAATTTTCTACTGAATGTACAAGTATTTTAGCATTTGTTTCTCGTGTTTTATGATGTTTATTGCAATATAATAACTAATGCAATTTACATCGAAAAATGACTTTCAAGAAAAATAAATTTTTAGAAATTAATAATTTTGTTTCAACAAGGTTGTTATCGAAAAATATATTTTAATAAAATGTTTAAAAGCTTTTTTATCAAATTTTAACTAAGATTTTATTTTACTATTATAAATAAAGAAATAAATCTTTTAACATATGTTAAAAGATTTATCGTAAATCAAGGTCGTGATACCAACATATGTTGGTATCACGACCTTGATTTATTAACATTCTATTTATCCCAAAAAATATAAAGCAACTGATAAATAATTTTTAAATTAATAAAAATAGGGGAAGAAAATCGGAAATAAACGGCGAGCATTAACTTTGTATCCATACTTTTCAGGTTCATCTGTGTAGGACAACCCAAACGTCAGTAAAGTACATAACAATTTTTGGTACTTTTCGGTTAGCCGGGCGCCAGTGAAAAAAATATATAAATATATATCTACATATATGTTTGTGTATATATGTATGTATATATATATATATGTGTCTGTGTATATATTTATATTTGTTTCACTGGTGCCCGGTTAACCAAAAAGTACCCCCTTTTTTTTTAGAGTTTACATTAATTTTATTGAAACCACCAATACCGTGTTTCAGGAATTCGGTGATCCGAACGTCCTCTCCCTTGTTAGTTAAAGGTGCACTGGTTATTGAAAATTAAACTTTATAATAGTATATGCATTGTTTTGTACAATATATATATTTATGTAACTGCTATCAACTAAACTAATATATCAGTTTTAGTAGGTGCTGTAGTTTTAGAGACATATAAGTTGACAGCAGTTATGTAACTATATGATGTATATATATATATATATATATACATCATACATTCGTATTCTATTATTTTTATGTTGGATCAAAGGCTTAAAAAATCAGTTTAGAATGTTAAAAATTTTAAATTTTTCAGATATCCGATCATGTTGCTACAGCTGTATCAATCAACCTACCAAACCAAGTAAGACACAAAAAAGCCCAATCACGTGATCAAATCGCCCACAGAATTTTTGTGAGTCACCCGCGCGCAGCGCGCGCTAAAAATTTGCAGGTTATGAGCGCGGATCGGGCTATCTGATCACGTGATGCTTTTCATGAATGTTTCGGGAGTTTATTATGATGAAATAAAAATAGACATTCTTATTATAAGATCCATTTTTTTTTTTGGAGGATAAAGATGTGTAGTCGCTAGTTTCACCTAATCCGAGCCACAGAAGCTTAAAATAATTGAAATAATTAAATTATTTCAATATATTAAATTATTTAAATTTCCGATAAGACCTACTCCATAACCCTTCTCTCCATCGCGCGCGCGCCGCGCGATCTTCTTTCCTGAACACAACCTGTGGCTGGCTGTTGCCATATTCTTAAATATTATTTCATAAACGCGGTTAATGATTAAAACAAGGCAAATAACAGGACGGAAATTAAAAGAGCCTATAGAGAGCGCTTTCAGAGTTGTCGGTACAGGAAAACTATCCTTTAACTAATGGTAAAGCGCTATTGAAATCATTATTTTTAATAAACTCGTTGGAAAGTTTTAGATATTTAAAACATTGCGGCTCGAGTACAATAGTGTACTGGTTTAAGAAGCATCGTAAAATAATCGTGGAATAAGAAGGACAGAAGTAAAAGATAGATTTTTGCAAACATAAAGTGTATTTATGTATAGTGCCGCACTTAATCCGGGAGGCGACAGCACAGACAATCACCTCATCGAGTTCACGGCTGAAATTCCAGAATTAGTTAAAGCTTGATTCTCATATTAAAAAGGCAATCGGTCTGCCAAGTCATATCTTGGTGGAAAACATCCGAAAACCCGATTTTAGCGGTTGGCTCGTAGGTTTACCATTGTGTGTTCCTGCTCCCAGACCTCCATGTTTTCATACCTTTGGCTGCAGTAAAACACAATGGTAAACCTACGAGTCAACCGCTAAAATCGGGTTTTAAGGTGTTTTCCACCAAGATATGACTTAGCAGACCGATTGCGTTTTAATCGAGTTTTAACTAATTCTGAAATATCAACCGTGAATTCGATGAGGTGATTGTCTGTGCTACCGCCTCCACGTCTATAAGGGAGTGCAATAGCAAAAAACGTTCTAAAATTGCGATTTCCGTGATATTGTTGGGCTAGAAACTGGAATTATGGTGTAGTAGATACTTTTAAGATGTAAATACTATTTTCTAAAAAGTGAAATGAGCGAAAAACGTTCTAAATTACGAATTATTTCGAGCTAGAAACTTGAAAGACATGGCTGTTACTTTTAAGACGTAAATATTCGCAACAAAACAATTAAGGAGCCCTCTGAAATAACAAGGCAAGTGAAATGGAACTTTCAGTTACAAAGCTTTTAAATTTACTTTCAACATTTTAATTTAGAATATAACTTCTTTGCATATATTCCTATAAAGAAAAGTTTTCTAGCATCTTTTCTTTGCTTAAGATCATAAAATTTATATTTCCTTATATGCTGAATAATACGTTACATAAATCTGAAAATTGAGAATCAAGGTAACTCCACTTGCCTTGTTATTGCAGAGGGCCCCTCCATTTCTGAAAAATGTGAAATATAAAAAGGTGCGGGAAAATTTTTTTTTCTAAAATTGCGATTTTTGTGATATTGATGGGCTAAAATCTTGAAATTTCGCATAGTGGTTTCAAGATGTTATTGTTCTCTAACAGAACGGTTTCTAAAAAATTCAAAATTTAAAAAGGTGGAAACGTTCTAAATTAATATTTATTTGGAATTATTAGGGCTAGAAATTTGCAATTTGATGCGACTATTACATTTAAGACGCAAATACTCGCAACAGAACAATTTATAAAAATTCGAAATGAAAAAGTTTGCAGAGAAAAATGTTCCAAAATTGCGATTGTTGTAATGGTGCTGGAGCTACAAACGTGAAATTTGGTGTAGTGGCGGGGCTACACTAGATACGGGGATGGCTCATTCATTATTATGATGTCAGACATGGTGGCTGGTCGCGACCAGGGATTGGTACAAAGCGAAACAACAAAACGAAAGACATACAGCGATTGGCACAAAACGATTGGCGTGTCGCTTTGTACCAATCGCTGGTCGCGGTCAGCCACAATTTGTGATGTCATGATAATGAATGAGCCAGCCCAACGCCCGCTAGATAAGAAAGCCTTGACACTCGTCACGGAAACGTCATACCAAGCAGGCAAAACAAAGAAAAAAATTCGAACCACTCGCATGTTTAGATTTCGATGACTCGTGGAATTATTAACTATTAGTCGTCAACTATAATTATTAATTATATGAGCCAATGAAATCGAAACATGCAAGTTGTTCGAATTTTTTTCTCTGTTTTGCCTGCTTGGTATGACGTTTCCGTGACGCGTGTCACGGCTTTCTTATCTAGGGGGCGTTGGCCAGCCCGGTATCTAGTGTACCCCTGGTAGTTGTTACTTTTAAGATGTTATTGATCTCTAAGAACGTTTTTTTTAAATCGAAGTTTAAAAGGTGAAATCAGGTAAATACGTTAAAAAATATAATTTATTTGGAATTGTTAGGGCTAGAAACTTGAAGTATATAATAAAACTAGATATATTTTACGCCAAACAATCAAAAGACCTCATGCAATTTAAATGAAACACAACGGGTCACTACGTAACTAGTTTAATAATAAAACTACAAAGAATAAATATTAACAAAGTTTATTAAATGAAAATGATACGATAACCGATGAACAATTACTTACATTATGATAATGAAAAAAAATATATATCACATATTTACTGAAGACTGGCAGATTGGTCCTAAAGATAAAACATTGTATCGCGAGTCACAAGGATCAATGTTCATATAATTTTGAACAACCCGGAAAGCGTCTTTCACAAAGTTTTCCTCATCAGTTACAACATGCACAATTGGTTCACTTTTGTACCCATCAAGCTCTAAAACATTGTTTCTATAGTTCACAAATGTAATAAAATGCAGATCAACATCGTCATTCCCGCCAGCAAGATTCCCTTGTCCTTCATTCGCTACGGCTTTGTGCAGGTTAGCAATATCAATGTCATCCTTCAGCTTTCGACCACGATCTTCGGGGCTTAGATGACGAGTTGATTCCAAAAACTTTCCCAATATACAATCGGGTAACAGCTCCAAACGGTCCATATTATTGGCGACAGCATGAATCAATGCAATGGTTCCACATGCATTCTTGATCATTTGCTTGATAAAGTATGGCTCAGCAAGATCTGATAGTAACACAGGATTTCCTTCATTTAAATTCTCTAGTTGACGAATAAACTTATTATACTCTTTTGTGATAGGAAGTAGTAAAATCACAGCCAGACATGGTTTCGGAACAAGATATGCAGCATCTGGATCGAGAGAAATGATCTCAGTTAATCCCCAGGATTCACAAAGACCAAGATCTTTTAAAAATGAATTCATAATATCCGGATTGGACTCTATAGGCATCCATCGAAGAGACATTGTCCTGGAAAGATGGCAAAAATGAGTACTCCGAAAATTAATGATAAATTTAACGTTTTTTTTAAATTTAAAATACCAAAAGTTACGCTCTGCTCTCTGTTTAATTCACATTTTACTTTACTTTTTCTTTCTCACAAAACTGCTCACTTCTGCCACATGTAATATTAAAATTTACGAATATTATTACGAAAGTTTTCTAGTTTTCATTCTGATGCAAGTGTGCTAAGTATATGATCGCAACTGAAAAATACTTATACTACCAATGGAATTTTTCCAAGTGAGAACTTTCGATTTTCTTAAGGAAAAGTACAGAAGCTAACATAACGATAGCCGATAAAAATGGGTCAGCCGGCTCGGAGCCCTCACATGCCAGGAGTGACCACGGACAACACATAGGTATCTCATAAAGAGATTAGGGGTGGAGAGAGAGCTTTGGTAACCCTAAAATGTCTCCAACATAATAGTCACGTGATATGTTCTTTTCTTTTCTTGTATTATTTTCATTGACGAATCGAAGTTATGAAATTTGGCATCTGATTTTATCGCCAAGCAGGGCCGTGCGAAGAAGGGGGCCTTCGTATTTAAATGAAGCTTATACTGACAGGAGTATATGTATTAGTAAATAACGAAAAATTTTTTCGATAAATTATTACATAATTTTTGTAAATGTTTTGCACTCCACATACGTAATCTGGATATTGACCACTTTTATAAATTTTTCCCGACCGACAACATTTTTGAAATTGCCAAGCAAGCGATAACGCGCCAAATCTGGAAACCTTTACATGAGTAGGACCGGTCATGTTGGTGCCACTTTTCAAGGGAATTCTCTACAGAAAGCGTACTTCACCCCTATCTTTTCTGTATGAGGTCTGTGCTGCCGGTCAAAGACGAGATCCGCCTAACGCGCACTACTCTCCCTGGAACTTGAACGCTCTTGAACGTCTGGTTCTGGTCGCTCCGACATGAAAACCCAACTACTAAAGGGTATTACTGAGTGATTCGGGGATCACATCCCCGGCTCTCCAAGCAGCCCCGAGTTCGTCGGAAATGCTATTGCCTTACCAACTCATCTGAATATGGATAACTTACAATTAGAGTTGCAAAAAATGGGTTTATTCCCAGATTTATTTCCAATAGACTCGGTTTATTCCCAGGTTTGAACCGAGTTTTTTCTAGTCTTTGCAACTCTACTGACAATGGTAACCACTAGCCCTTCAGCAATGGATAAGAAATGTATGTTTCGATTGCGGCGCTGCTAGAGTGCGGGTACTCTCTCCCTTACCGGATAGACACACCTTCGCTGAGGCAAGGCAGCAGGCAAACCGCACACAGAAAAGAATTGCTGTAAAATTACGGGCAGAGGCCGGCAGCAGAGATTCCAGTCGTACCCTGTAAAAAAAAACATGCCCATCATTTTGTGCAGCCCGTAATTTTACAGGGCAAAGTAATACAGCATTATAATGCACAGGATATAATACACTTTAATAAAACACAATAACACTTTACTTACTGTTCCGTAGCACGTTAGATAATCATCACAGAATCACTTTTTTGGCGGATTAAAATTTTCGAAACACGAGTAAAATGAAGGGTTACACCCTAGCGGAGGACAATGTATGGGGTCGTACCGTATTTTTGCTAACATATGGGCTAGAAGTGTAAGAATATGTGGATTGCTCTTAATTTTCTAAGTATCTAAGGGATAAGGCCGCTTATTTAGTGGATCAGACCGTTTTTCATCAAGTAAGGCTGTTGCCCGTGAAAATTGAAGGGCAAACGCTCATAAATTTACATTTTTCTGAGAGTGCGTACCGTGGTCGAGCGAGGAGGCTTCAGATGCTTTACAGCACCTTAGAGTTGCAAAGGCTAGAAAAAACCTGGTTTAAACCTGGGAATAAACCGGGTTTTTTTAGAATAAACTTGGGTTTTTGGGAATAAACCAGGTCTTTTGGGAATAAACCGAGTCTATTAGAAATAAACAGGATTTTTGCAACTCTACCGCACCTGCTATGTCTAAGCGCCGGCCCATCCGACCCCAAGCCTAGGAAATTTACCTCCCAGCCGCTGGTAACGGTCCTTTCCCGTTCGGGCGACCGGTACAAGGAGAATAATAGGTATTACTCATGGATAGAGTTGCAAAGACTAGAAAAAACCCGGTTTTAACCAGGTCTTTTGGGAATAAACCGGGTCTATTGGAAATAAATCTGGGAATAAACCCATTTTTTGCAACTCTACTCATGGACCAGGAAGCCATGGAAAATTTTCCCCGAGCGTATTGTCACGCCCCCACTCGGAGTTTAGTAACATGAATGTTATTTTCAAGAAAGCCTACTAATCCAACCATTGATTGCAGGAAACCACGGCTGTGCATGACACACTATACTGGTTTGGAACACGAAGGTCCAACCTTGGTCCGAACGCCGCCACCACATGATATGGCGGAGCCTCTGGCCCCCGAACTTCTCTGGACATTCGATCATAGGTAGACGTAAATGGATACTCTCCCAGAGTGGGCACAACTCAACAGCGTGCCACTCAGTCAGTGGCAACATAACAAGATCTGCTTGATGGTCAATCGAGCTGCTCACTTTCTCGGATGTCTTCGAGGGCGGTACATGACCAATCCTGCTACAGAGGAGGAGCCACTAAGGGATGAGTGATCGCGAATCGGTGGTCAGTCAAACCATTGTCTTCGTCCCATCGTTATATATCAGAACTAGAGTTGCAAAGACTAGAAAAAACCCGGTTTAAACTTGGGAAAAAACCGCGTTTTTTGGGAAAAAAACAGTTCTTTTGGGAATAAACCGGGTCTATTGGAAATAAATCTGGGAATAAACCCATTTTTTGCAACTCTAATCAGAACCGAGGATCGCTGACAGTCGCCTAGCGCGCCGACTAGACGATACTATAGAATCACAAAGCAGCTCTTGTATTCAGAGTATGTTCTAGCCTTCAGATAAAATCTTTCGATACGGCCCTTGATTAGCTAGCAGAGTAACACCCGAGCTATAACGGACCCTGGAGTCGGCCTATGAAGTATTCTCTCCTGCAGAACGCCTTTGATCCCAAACTCATTGAGAACCGAAGCTAAGGATGGGTGGCGCGGAAAACCGCGACCACTGGGATTGAACCCTCATTTTCCACGGGGCTTCAAAAGGAGGTTGAGATGGTTCGTATATGGCTCCCATTGAGCAGCACTACTGGGCGCATTGGTTGACTCCTGGTAATCTCCTGCACTTACAGTCGAGTCTGAAACACCAGGCGTGGCAGCACCCAAATTTATTTTTGGTCGCCAAATTTAGCGATATTTCGCCAACTGTCACTAAGCTTGGCTAGAATTTGTCGCTGCAAATATGACTATGTAGTTTTAAGCGTATGACACTAGGAACGATGGTTACTACAATGAAATAAAATTTGCGAGAAACCACTTTCAATAAAACTCATAAATTAAACCTGTTTATGGAGGAATCCCTTATTTTAAATCTGTTGTCTTGTTTCAAGATGTCAGCCACCGTAGAATTTCAAAGTGCGGTATCTCAGCCATTTTTTTAAGTTAGAGGCCCAACAAAAAAATGCTCCAGAATATTTGTATCAATGCTGAACGATTAAGGGGGGGAAACCTTTTGGATTTCTAAAATTTTTTTGTACATTTTTGATTTTTTAAAAATTTTAAATCCTTAAGTGGTCGCCATTTTGAAACAAGACGACGGATGAAGCTGACCAACGAACTCGGTCGAGACCCTGTTAAGTTCTGTATACATGCTCAGTCACATGCAAATCGATTCATAAATACGAGAGCTAGCGGATGACGAAAATCTGATATATATAGAGAGAGAAAGAGAAGTTCTAAATATAGGCTAGCGATTAAAAATTGGCTAGCTGTTAAATAAGATACTAGAAGTTTCGGCTGTCCGGAGGTAGGGCATCAAATGAAACTGTCGCATTTTGGTGAGGAAGAAGATACACTGCAAAAAATAATTCTTGATTTTACAGTATAAAACTAGCACCCCAGCTGCCAGTATTACACCGTAAAATTAACAGTATTAAACAGTAAAATAAGTAGTAATACGCTGCCGTGCAAGCAGTAAGTTTTGGCATTAAATTTTGTCACCAAAAGTAATTTTAATAAATAAGGCCAACTTAATGACAATTGGTTTGTTTGGCGAAGTTCCCATTCACGTCTGATTTTGACAAAATTGGAAATCTTCCACAATCGGAGTCCACGTCAAACCGACGCATGTTAAATATCGTGTTTTGGCGTAAAATCAATTGTACTCTTGTAATGAGGGATGAATTTTTCTGACAAACATTCATATTTTACTGTATTCAAATTCAAATATTGTAATTTTGCTTATGTTGTTTTTTATTTTTTTACAGCATTATATACAACCTTATTCACTTTAACGACATTCTTACCGATATCGTTTAACTTAGTTTTCATATATTTCTTCACACGTCATACTCGACAGGGTTTCACATAATTCAACACTAACACGATAAAGACATTAAATTTTTTTATTAAGACAAGTATAATAATCCATGTCAACAACTAAGTTCTTTTAAGAATATTTAAACTTCCGGCCTAATACCATTTCAATTTTCAACAGAATCTACAATGTTTATGTTTGACAGTGATTCTATTGACGACTGTGAAGCTGCTTCTTCTTGTGATGGCTCAGCAGCAACATCAAGATTCTGAAGAGGCAGTGACTGAAAAACGACGTGAAAAATAGAATATCCTCTCAGACGCTTGCACACTTGGCAAGCTAAGAAAACGTAAACAACATGTCTTAATGAAAAAGCTGTTTTGCCGAATGCATCACGTGACTGTAAAACGAACCAATGACCATTGATATTCATACATCGGCCAAAAGATCGCGCTGTATTTAAAAATAGCTCCTGCTCTGAATTTGGATTTGCTGAATTAAAACTAAAGGCCAGTGAATATGATGTAATATTGACAAAATCGTATACTAAAATATTTTAGCTTTATATTAGACTCTAAAGATCATGACGTCATTGGGAGTTACTAACAAACTGTTGCTATGCATTTCCTGCTGTTGCTACGCTTTTCCTGCAAGTTAACTCCTTCACACAATGGAAAACCTACTCAGAAATCGGTTGTTTGTTTGAAACAATTCTACCGTGTGCCATCACACTTTTGGAGTCTATATGAAAATGCACCCTTTCATTAAAATCTGACACCATTTTCACCATCAGAGCCATTCATCCCTGCCGAGATTAGAGCGTCATTTAAGAATTTGTTTTAAAATTATCGAGTTTCATTAAATATTTATTATAATTAATTAAAAATTATATAAATTTCAAAATAGTTAAATTTTTGCATACCAAGGATTTAAAAAATATATCAAGAGTCTGTTTAGCTGCAGGAATAAGCGCCAGTAAATATGACGTCATCGCTGAAAAAGTATTTGTAAAATGTATTCATGTATGAAAATACATCTTTTGTTTTTCGAATGACGTCATTTTCATCATCGAAAACATTTCGCTTTATATATTACTTACTATGATAGATTACTTACTGTTATTCTATTTACACATATTACTTAATATTATTTCTCAATAAATAATCTGTATTCTGCTCTTGCGCGATTACTGCGTAATTAAACAGGATCATTTTAGTATGTTTACATTCTATGAAAACCATTGAAATTTTTCTTTTAAATATGACGCAAGTTTCAGGGGTGAAATCACGCTTCTGATTGGTGGAATGTAATAAAGCAAATTAATTTTATGTTACTACGGTTGGCAAGCTACAAATTCAGCCTTATTTTCGCGCTACGTAAGAGAAATATACATATAGATAAAGGACAACCTCCTAATTACACATAGATAAACTATACAATAATTGAAATTTAAAAGAATAAATAAGCTTTTAAAATAGTAAAAGAAAAATCTAAAAATAATTTACATTAAATAGTAAACATTTTTAAATATCATTTTTAGCATAATAGGTATACGGGGCATAAAAATTATTACTTAAAAAGTAATAAAATAAAATATAATTTTTTTGATTGATTTTTGGACGGCTGATTATCTACACGAGGGACATAGGCCCTAGGGGGGAGGGAGTGCCCTCCGTGGGGGGTCTTTCTAAGGGATCCTAACCTGTTAGGCAAGGTTAGAAGAAAACCACGGAAAAATTCCGAATGGTTAGGTCGACGAGCGGGACAGAGTTTTGAACCCAGCACCTCCCGTCTACGAGCTTTGAGAGCAGAATCTGTCATCTACTGGTGGGGATCTTTTTTTAAACAATATAGTGTAGCGAGTAGCGCGAGATACAAAAAAAATCAGACGTACTATACATTAAATAGAGTCCATACTAAACAAAATAAATGTGAATGAAGCAGACAAACAGTGAATGTTTCCAGAAAATGCATGTATTATTATTTTTTATTATTTTACTCGTTAAGGCCTTTTTTCTATCTCGCTAAAGCCGCTATATATATATATATTAAAAAAAACTGACCTACGAATGCTGAAAATTACATAAAAATAAAGAGACAGTTGAATATTTCTCAATCCTATATACTATTTCTGTTGTCAACATCCCTTTTTCTAAGCAAATAAAAAACTCAGAACGATAAATGAGATACCATAAGAAAGGATTTTGAAGCGGCTTCTGATATAGAACACTCACGTTTCGTTAAACATGCGTTTTTTGATTAAAAATTGGAGTTAATTAAAAATTAAATCGGCATTGTTTTCATAAATCAAGTGAAAGGTTTTTCTCAAATCAGTGTTGCCACAAAAATTAAAAACCGCAACAACGATTATATATATATATAAAAAAGTGCTGAATAAAGATAGAGTGAGACATAGTTGCTGCACGGGCTTATTTTATATTTATGATTAAAAAAGCAAAATTTAAATTCAAATGCTCAATTTATTTTACTTTATCCCGTGATTTTTCCGAAACAGATGATGTCACCCTCTAATGCAGTGGTTCCCAAACTTTTGGGCTTGCGGAGCCCTTTTTGGGGAGAATTTCTAAGACGGAGCCTTATCCCTTAACTCCACGGTACTCTATGGTTTACAAATTAATGTTTTTTATGCATATGGAGCAGAGAAATATATGCGGGATCAGAGTCCGAACCTGTAGTTTCCAACATGGGACCAAGGTTCTCAGTTTGGCCCTTTTCTTGATACAGAAATTCTGAATTCATACTAGAAATTTTGAAAATCAAATTTTCTATTATTTAATCCCTTAAAAGTTTCATTTAATATTACTATTATTGGACACACTAAATTAAAAATAAGGACTAAAGGCCACTTTTTTGTATTAAAATATCTGCCTTGTATAATCGAGGTATGTCCGCCAAATACAGCAAAATTTATAGTTAAAAATTTGTGGCTTCTGAAAGCTTTTAGTAACGAAGAAAACAAACTTTTCTTACCCGAGCGACGTTCGAGCAATACTGTTAAGGGGTTAATGACATCCATTTTTTAAATAAAATTATTCTTTCGGGATTTCCAGTATGAACTCGGAATTAAAGATAAAAAAGGTAACCATGTCTGAGTTATGCATTGCATTGGAGCTTAGGTGAATCTATTATTATTTATGACGAAAACCACACGCACACAGAAAAAAGGTAAGTTGTAAAGTTTCCGTTTACAAGGAGAGACTTCTGTATAATCCCAATAGGCTACTCGAGAAAAGAAAGAAAATGCGTAGGCCCAGTCGCCCATGAGTAATTATATAATATGTTTTCGCTAGCCCCGCCCACCCGTAATAGAATCATGCGATTATGGATTCTTTTTTCGTTCTTCTTTACGTTTCTAGTATTTCTAAACATGCAGCGAAAACGAATCACCTCTGCGCTTCTTCTTTTGAACACTTTCTTAAAAATACATTTAGAAGCAGATCATCGTTTTAGTGTTTTAGTGGGCGGAGCAAAATCTATAACCTGTATTGTTAGGTGCAGCATCGTTCACTTTTTTGAATGTTTTATTTGAAATATTTAGCTATTAATTATAGTTTTGAAAGAAACTTTCTTTCACCATTATTTTTGCCGGTTAAAAACTACACATGTTAAAACAACTGCATCTAGTAGAAAAACTTTACTAACAAAACGTAATGTATGGTGGGGTTAAATTTATATCCGGGCGGGTACTCATTGACGAAAAGTTTAAGCAAGGGGTGGAGCTGAGCAAAAGTTTAGATTGTTAGTGTGATGACAAATGTAAAGAACCAATATATTTTTTTACTTGCTACAGCCTTATTTCAGATAGAAAAAAGTGGCATCATAACATAAGCCAAAGCCGAGACCAATTAAAACAAAATTTTAAAGAGGGGTTGTTAAGTGATACAAGTTCCTAAAAATGCGTTTTCAGCAACATAAATTGCTTTAAAAATTAAGTACAACTATGTAACATAGCATAGAAAATTTGAATAAGTAAGAATAAATAAAAATAAAATAAACAGATTAAAGGATTTAAAGTTACAAAAAGAAAAAAGAAAACTATATAATACTAGGAGGCTCTGCCCCCTGCTCGCTACGCTCACCAACCCCCGTTCTGATTTCACAACCTCTTAAAACCTGGTAATGTATCCTGTTTTAAAAAGATGATGATGATGATATCACGAACGGCGACTATCTTCTGTAATCAGGTTATAATGCTTTTTTATTTAACTGGTTATAATGCTTTTTCATTTAATTCATCTTTTTAATTTTTAATATTCATGTGTAAACACAAAATTTTCTTTATTTCCTGCTTTCAACACGTGATCATTTAATTATTATTTTAAACTTTCATTATTGTTTTTAATAGTCTCGCGCAAATAGAATTTTTATTTGAGATAAAACATAATCCTTTGCGCTTATTTAGAAATTGGCAACAATATAAAAAAATGACTTTTTCAATAAAATATTTTTTACTCGATTTTTAAGGATTTTTTGAGTTTTTATTGTCCGACCGTGATAATTTTTTGAATTTCTGAAAGCTTGTTATATTTCGCGTCTGGTGGTATGATTTTCGATTCCGTAGGATGGCTAGAAAAAAAGTAATCGCTCCTCAAAAAAGTCCCTAGTAAAAAAGCGATGAGAATAACCCGGAATATCTACGCAGATTTTCATTGGTTCATTCCCAAACCATTACTTTTTAACACTTTCCAACCTAGTTGAAAAGTGTTTATGACTTCGGTTTGTCTGGCCGTATGGCCGTCTGCCGTCTGTCCGTGCTCTAACTCCCGCAAATATGCTCGGATTGCTCTGCAATTTTTATATGTTATAGTCGTTATCTATAGCATGTTCCCTATTTCAACGGAAGTGTGTAGCACTTATACTTTTTTTACAGGGACACTCAAAAGAATTCCATTACATTGCGGTCTATGGGGAAAAATCACTTGAGGTTTATTTAAATAATGTTTCACTATTTTAAACGCATTGCAATTTATATATATCACTAAGGTGCATTAGAAGAAGCTTAATATGGAATAGTGTGTGCATAGCACTTATAGTTACTTTACAGGGACAGTCAAAAGAATTCCGTTACATTACGTCTATAGAGAAAAATCGTCTGCGGTTTATTTAAATAATGTTTCCCTATTTTAAACGCATTGAAATTTATATAAGGTGCATTACAAGAGGCTTACTACAGAACATTGTGTGTATAGCAGTCATCGTTCATTTACAGGGACACACAAAAGAATTCTCTACTGTCTGTTAACAATAATTCCTGGAAGTGCGTTTTAAGTTACTGAACGCGATTTTAATTTTAACTCGCTTTTTGTCTATTACGTGGTGTGTATAAATTCTGTAGATCCTATACAGGGAAGCACAAAAGTTCGCGAACACATTTCCGTATTATTTAACTCCAGACGGAGAATTTTAAACTGTGCTACGCGTTTCCTAACGGAACTAAAATTTAGCATCCTATGTAGTATATATACAAATCTATAGATCCTATACAGGGCTGAATAAAAGTATTCGGATATTTTTCCAAATATTGTATATGTTGGAAATTCCTGAAATTATGTTTTTAAATATGTTATGCGTTTTCCAAATCGTTTACTTAGATGTTATCTTTTAGCTTATTAAATGGTATGATTTGTAAAACTATTTTGGAAGCGTTGGAAAGTGTTACATAATCTATGCTTGACGCATGATTTTTCGTTCTTGTTTTTATATATAGACGGATACACAACGTATACAAATATTAAATGAATCTAATGAGCGGATTATTAAATGATACAGCATGTTACAAAAAAAGAGGTTTTAATCGACAGACATTGTTTTATTATGAAATACAGTAGGAAAATTTATATATATATACACACAAATGTAAAATGAATCTAATGAGGAGCTTTAAATGATACAAGATGTTATACAAAAGATGTTTTAAGCGACAAACATTGTTTTACTATGAAAAACAGTATAGAAAATTTAAATAACTAAAGATTAATACAAATAACATAAACAGATTAAAGAAATCAAAGTTATAAAAAGAAAAAGAAATATATATATGTACACAATTTACACACAATGAATCTAGTGAGGGGCTTTAAATGATACAAGATCTAATAAAAAAGACGTTTTAAGTGACAAACATTGTTTTAAAAATTAAATACAATTATGAAAGAAGATTTAAGTAACTAAAATTTAATAAAAAACAAAATGAACAGTTTAAGGAAATTAAAATTCCAAAATTAAAGATAATGCAATATATACAAATATTAAATGCCGATAGATTTTTTTATATTCTGCACAAAGTGTGACGCGCCATAAAGTATAAAAAGTTAGTGTGAAATATGTGGTTGAATTGTTTTGCACTGGTTACTAAGGAAAAAAGAAGTAAGTATACACACATGCATAGGCGGAGCTCCAAAGAACAATCCTGTTCTCCCTTTTGTTCGGCAAGCAGAGATAACAGCACTGGCGCGCCTTTGCTCTTTCTATTCACGTTTTCCATTTGATTTAGAATACTATTTTTTGTTGCTTTTTGAATCGAATTTTTAAAATACATTAAATGCAGAAACATAAAATAAAGTAGTTCAAACCAAAAATATTATATAGAAATAGGATTTACGTATAATGTAAATTTGTATTTCGTTTTGGAAAATATATTTTTCAACCTAGTAATAGTATTTTTCAACCCAGTGATAGATGTATTTATTTTTGACACACACACAAATTCCTACATACTTTCGAAAATTTTTCCCTTGCAATATGCTAATTTCTTTCATGTTTTGCTTATTTTCCTGGAACATGCTCTAATGCATGTAAAATACGATTAATTTTTTTTTCTTTGCGTTTGTTATCTCCGGTTAGTGTTTATTGTAATTTTCATGGTATCAATTAGATGATGTCTTGGCTTGACTAATATTGACTAAAATCTTTTTGACCTTAAATTTTTTTTTTAGAAGTTTAATCAACTGCATCTAAAAAATATTACACATAGCTAAAAATTATTAGACTGCAGTGCGAAATCTTCGCACGAGTCCACTGGTTTTAACTTATTTCTAATTCCTTCGTTTTACTGAACATATATGATATTTTTTCTTTCAAGCGGGAACAAATATCACACTAAAAATGTGCGATACTTAAAATAAGCTTCAATTATACTATAAAAATTAAAACTTTAATAAGTTATTTACAATTAAACGAACCTTTAAGGATTTCTTTCTGTGATTAAATAAGGCAAAGATTAAAAAAAAAAAAAAAAAATACTTGTATTCAGCGGGCCACAATTTGACACCCTTCATTTATAATTTTGTTAGAGTAAATAGGTTCGTTTCATATTAATAAAATAGTAACTGTCTGATCATAATCTAAATCTACATAAGTATTTACATTTAAAAATAAAATCACACTGATGGTTCGCGGGATTTAAAACTTTAAATTTAATGGTCCGCGATATACGAAAGGTTAACGACCGCTGCTTTAGATTTCATATATAAATTCATAAAACCAGAACTGGCAGTCCGCCAATTTTGTGCAAATATTATATTTGACAATAGAGTACCGATGTTGCTCTTAATTAGGTACGTACAATATAATAGTGTAATGATATTTAAAAAGAAATTAATAAAAAAAATTATGTTCTTATACATGCCAGCCCTCGTTTATTTATTCGTTTATTGAATAAAAAAAGAAACATCTCGAAAATACATTTCAGCTAACAAAACAAAACAAAGATAAGAAAAATAATGTTAAATCTGTTGTGGAGAAAGAAATGGCGCAACAAACGATTAAATGATTTTTAACAAATCATTCATCTAATAAGTTAATTCCTATGATTAAATATTTATAAACCAACAAGATATTTAAAATAAAAAGAGACTTACATCACAAGGTCACCTATGAAAATAAATTTGATGATTTTACTAACTTTTATTTTCAGGTTCTGCGGTGAAAAAGTTATGGTTATAGTGTAGTGTTAACCGTCACATGATTACATATGGATGCATGATTAATATTAGCAGGCCCGGACTGGCTCCTTTGGGGGCCCTCGGCTAGAGACTGAAAAGGGGCCCCTTACCGGAGAATTTAGAAGACATAGAATATTTAATTTTTGAAAATTAGGCTTACATGCTTAAAAACTACATTTAGCTATTTTGTCACTTGGAAAGTAGTTGAGTAAAAAAGTAACCTTTTTCTGATATAGTTTACTTGCTTTTTTAATAAATATTTATATTATTTTATATACTATATCTAAACTAGTCCCATGCTATAAAAAGTAAGTATACTAATTAATTAAGAGTGGTTTATTACTTAAAAATAAGAGTGAGAAATATTTTCAGTTTAGACAACCAAATCACAGTGTTGAAGCTATAATAATCTAAATCCGACCGTTATACCTAAGTAAATATTAAAAAAGAACACAACAGTAATAAAAAAACTAAGTATATTGAAAAAAAACAATGTCATTTTTAATTTTTATTTAATTGTCACAAATTGAAAAATAGATTTTATAACAAAAAGAAAAATGGCTCTTATAATACAGCGAACTAGAAGGTTATGTGATATTGAATGGCTGCTTACTAACCAAACAGCTTTTTAGCCAGTTCTTCACTGGTCCTGGTAACTTCATCTAAATTAACATCTTTATTCAACTTATTTTCTAAGTCTCTTTCTGCATTCACGAAAAGAGGATTAGACATGAGGTCTTTGCTTAAAGTAGATCTAAGTCGATTCCTAACTATTTTAAGTTTAGAAAACACTCTTATTGACAGGTGACTTATGTACAAGGTGTGGTTAGAACAAATTTGTAAGCTACATACAGGTTGGTAACCATTCCAGATTCTGAGAGTTCAAAAACAACAGAAAGGGGGCATAACATTGTTTCTTGTCAAAGCAGTAAACAAGCAGATTTTCGTCTTCTTCAAATTCAGATTCCACATCATCATATTCACAGATTTCTTCAGCTCCATTCAGATTGTCTTGTTTTCTTTCAACGATAGTTCTGTTAATAACTGACTTCTTTCAACTTTACGAAGTTTAGAAAAGGACTTCCGCAGGAAAACTATCAAGCATCATTACAATTTCATTAAATTTATTTCGATCTAACCAGGAACAATCTTCTAAAATTTCTTTGTTTGGGCTAAATCTTTCTTTGATACTACCACAATCTAAAACACTGAAAAAAAAACAATTTATAGTTTCGAACAGTTGACATTCCAAGAACTTCGCCTATTGCTTTTTTCACCAGGAATTCCTTTTTTCTTTGAAGTTCTTTTTTTTTCTTGAAATCTAATTCTACTTCTATATCAATGCTGTTATCTTCTAATTTTCTATTAACTGTACTTGCGTAGTACAGTATAGGATCCGTTATCCAGAATGCTTGGACCTGCGGCATTCTGGATAAGGGGTTTTTCCGTAATTCAGAACACTTTTTTATATGTATAAAAAATGTACGAAATAATTTCATAAAATAGTGATAAATATGAATAATATATGTAAATACATTAGTTATAAATTTGTTCATTTAATACATTATTTGCACAAAATAAAAAAAAAAAACATTCTAAATTACAAAAAATAAATAAAATTTCATTTTGGGAGCAGAATTTTTTGATTTGGAGATAGAGACGGCATCAACTGCCATCATTTATCCAGCTTGTTTAAAATTTATACAAGTATCCTAGATTGGGGCTAAAGATCATCTGCTGGAGTGAATTGCGGCTGCACATATTGGCGAGGCTAACGAAAAAGACAGGCTACCGCGGTGCATTCCACTTATATTTTTTTACAGACCGCCAGAGTGACGTGATGCTCTTTTCGTACACCTGCATTGGTGCTTTCGAGCATGACGTGACTGCAGCGGTCTGTAAAAAAAGATACGCGTAAAGCACCGCGGTAGCCTTCCTTTTTCGTTAGCCTCGCATATTGGAGTGTGACGTCATGTGTATAAAATTTACTGGAAATATATTCTAAAAAAGAATTTTAGTTTTTTATTCAGAGAAAATCCCTCTGACTGTGAAAAAAATTTTCAAATCTAAATTTACAAATTATCAAGTAACTATTATTTTATGTATAAAAAGGAAATGTTAAAATCAATGCGTAATCTGGCAACTTTCCATAACCTGTTATTATTGATGCTGATCGCAATGGCAGATTCGCCGATTCTTAGCATAGAAATAATTTTTCTATGCTCAATTTTACAAAACAAAAAAGAAATGTTAGTCAGTTTTCTGCTCACCATATTTCTCCGGAATAACACAATGGCATTAAACTACGTGTAACTTTTTTTAATGAAACTTGTAGCAAAATAAAATTTGTACACAGACATGTTTTATTTTTCTAACGTAATTGTTTTCAATTTTTTCTTATCGCAATGTTTTTCGTATCATAATTTTTTTTATATTTACCATAAAATCCCGAAAGTAAGCCCCCCCCCTCCCACTTTTAAGCAATTTTGATTTTCTTTTCCATTCCTAAATATAAGCACACCCCCCCCCCCCACCTCTCACATACAAAAAAAATTTTATGCACAAAAAGAAGCAAATTTTTAAGGGTGTGGGGGGGGGGGAAGCAATTTAGATAATTATTTAATTATAGTTGCAAGAAAATTCTAAATAGATAAAAAAAAAAACTTTTAAAGACTTTAAAGTATGTACTGGGGGGGGGGGGGACAAAGGAAATAAAAAGGACTTTTTGGAAGGGAGGAGGGTATAATGTAGATCGTTATTTAAATATTGCTGGGCAAAGGGAGGAAACAGTAATTGTGAGAGCAGATTTAGATTGATTTTAGATGGATAGTATTTATTGTTACAATAAAATAAGAAATAAAGAAAAATATTTAAAAAATGATTTTTTTAATTAATTTTTTTAGGGGGGGGGAGGCAGGATTTTAGGGTTGGGAATTTATTTTTATTTTTTTTTTTTTCTGCCGAAATACGGAAGATTCTCGCACCTTTTTTACTTCTAAATTAAGGATAAAAACAGGTTTTTAAATGATTTTTAGAAAAAATCCCGATTATAAACCCCCCTTCCAAATTTAACCTTTTTTGATTTTGAACAGGGGGGGGGGGGCTTACAATCGGTATCTTACGGTATTTATTGAATTTATAAATTAATGAATGAAGGCAATATCATTTTGTTATTTTTTCTTTTACTGACACTTTAATTTTTAAATTTTTTTTTAAATGAATTTTTTTTTTTCGTTTAGTGTTTTGCATTCCGGTTTTCGGAGCTTTCCGGATACCGGGACGCTGGATAACGGATCCTATACTGTATTTCGTTTTTGAATACAGAACCTGATAGTGTTAATCAATCCTTTTATCCCTTACTTGCTGAAGCAACCTCTCTACCAAACTCCAGACTGTAGAATAGTGAATAGGTTTACTTTGTAAATATTTTGAAATAGGAGATGTAACAAAAAATTTAATTTAGTAAAACAATAGATATAAATAGGATTACAAATAAATTTTACCTACAAAGTTTCTAGTATGATAAAATAAAAAATTTTATTTGCACAATAGACATAAATAGGATTACAAATTTATTTTACCTACAAAGTTTCTAGTATGTTAAAATACCAAATTTTATTTGCATTGATATCTATATAAATAAAAATGTAAATGTTTGTTTGTTCAAACTCTTAAATCTCCGAAAGTATTTCACCGATTGCTTTGAAATTTTGACACAACGTTGCATTCGAATACGCGCGTGTTTTTATATACCTACTATTCCTCCTCTCCCAATTCGGCCCTCCGGGTGGGCATTTTTTAAAAACATTTCCATCATGTGGTATAACATTAGAAAGCCCTTTGACCACACTTTCATATTACGCATCTCCTGTCCCCCCATTTTGCCCCAGAGAGCACTTATCTGAAATATTTCGTTAGTATTTTTTATTTATTTTTATTTTTTATTTGATTTTTAGTTCGTGTATTTTTCTTTTTTTAATGTTTTGCAATTTTATATTGCGTCATGAACAAAATTACAACATGGGGGATCTTATGTCGTACGCGCAGTGCAATAAAATATTCTTAAGCTAACGCTTGAGCAAAAAGGCATTTACGATCAAATAATGCAAACTGTCAATAACGAGGTTGGAGAAATCTTCTACTTAGATCCGTCAGGAGAAACTGGTAAAATGTTCCTAATTATATTGGTACCGGTAGCAATTTGATCCCAAAATGACATAGCCTTAGCTCTTGCGTCGTCCGGAATAGCTGCTAGACCGGGAGGCGGCAGCACAGACAATCACCTCATCGAGTTCACGGCTCAAATTTCAGAATTAGTTAAAACTTGATTCGCATATTAAAACGCAATCGGTCTGCCAAGTCATATCTTGGTGGAAAACAGCCGAAAACCCGATTTTAGCGGTTGGCTCATAGGTTTACCATTGTGTGTTCCTGCTCCCAGTCCTCCATGTTTTCATACCTTTGGGTGCAGGAAAACACAATGGTAAACCTACGAGTCAACCACTAAAATCGGGTTTTAAGGTATTTTCCACCAAGATATGACTTGGCAGACCGATTGCGTTTTAATATACGAATCGAGTTTTAACTAATTCTGAAATTTCAGCCGTGAACTCGATGAGGTGATAGTCTGTGCTGCTGCCTCCCGGTCTATGCGGCATTGCTACCAAGTGGAAAAACTGCTCATACCGCTTTGAAATTGCCGTTGAACATGTAATTTATTGAAACTCCCATGTGCAACATTTCCAAAGCATCCAGCATGGGAAAAATATTGCAGAAATGCAAACTTATTATTTGGGATGAATGCACAATGGCGCACAAAAAATCGCTCGAGTCTCTTGATCGATCATTGCAAGATTTGCGTGGAAACTTCAGACCATTTGGAACGCATTAATATTGCTTGCAGGAAACTTCAGGCAAACATTACCTGTAATTACTCGATTGACACCAGTGGACGAAATAAATGTTTGCCTGAAATATTCTACTTTGTGGCGACACGTAAAAACGTTAAAATTAACTACAATATGCGTGTCCAGCTGCAAAACGATCGATCAGCTGAGATATTCTCACATCATTTGCTGGAAATTGGGGACGGAAAGATGCCGGTTGATCTGACCTCACGACGAATTTCATTGCCTCATAACTCTGCAATTTAGTGACGTTAAAAGAAGAATTGGTTGATAAAGTATTTCCCGATATTCAAACCAATTATAAGAATCACGACTGGCTAAGTGAACGAGCTATTCTTGCGGCCAAAAACAAAGACGTCTACGAACGTTACAATATTATTCAGTCTAACATTCAAACGAGGCAGTCACATACAAGTCGTCGACATTGTTGTGGAGGTAGATGAACCGGTTAATTATTTAACAATTTTTTAATTCACTCTATCTGCTAGATATGCCACCGCACGTAACTGCAACTGAATATCGGCGTGCCAATTATCATGTTGCGAAATATGAACCAGCCAAAGATTTGCAACGACTTTCGGCTTGCAGTAAAAAAATTAATGAGCAACGTCGTAAGAAGCAACAATTTTGGCACAACCTTCCAAAGAGAAGATGTCTTCATTCCGCGCATTCCTATGATTTCAATGGATGTGCCATTTCAATTTAAGAGATTGCAATTCCCAATTCAATTGACGTTTGCAATCACCATCAACAAAACTCAAGACCCATCTTTAGAATTGTACGGTTTAGATCGAGACACGGATTGCTTCTCACGTGGACAATTATATGCATTTTCTAGAACCGGCAAGTCAGACAATCTCTATATCTGCACAGACAATGGAGCAACAAAAATGTTGTATACCCACAAGCATTGTAAAATTAAACATATTAGAAACGTGCGCTTTCTCTTTTCCATTTAACCAAACTGAGCCACAGCAACGCGTGGCTGGGTACAGCTAGTAATTATTGTATAAAGTGCACGGCATTATATATTCCTTATATTCTAATTTAATTTTATAAGAAATACTCATTTTATTTGCATTGTCTTCAAAGTTCGTAACATGCATAACAAAGTACAATTTCAAAAGAAAACTTCTTTGTTTTTATTGATTACCGATAGGTGGCGCCAAAGTAACATTCAGAAACGAAGCGTCATTGATGTATGGAAGGTCAAAATTCGCTGTCAGTCACGGTATTTGGACTTTTATTAAAATGATTTTAGGGGAAAAAACAAAACAGACAAGAAACAGAAACGCGGGCTTGGCGACTCAAAATACCGAGTTTGTGGAAGGTACTTATTAGCTAATAAACTAATTCGACTTTCTTTATTTCTATTTATTGTCCCTCAAAGGCTGACTTTGCGACTGAGAAGTGGAACGACCACGTAACCAAGAAAGTTCGTGCGGTTTTCATCAGACATAAAAAAGACCCACAAAAGTCTTAAATGCTTATTTTATTCTTCGAAAAAATCACCATTGGCTTCAATTACATGTTCCCAACCAGAAACAAGCTTATAAATGCCCTTTTTGAAACAACTTTTGTTATAGAAACCAAAAATTGTGTTACAGCATTTGTGACATCGTCTCGATTTCGGAACTGCTGTTCCTGAAGGTGGTTATCCATGACCATAAACAAGCAATAGTCCGATGGGACGACTTCCGGGGAGTAAAGTGTATGAGGCAAAACTTCCCAGCCCGGTGTCGCTTTCGCCGAAAGATGTCTGACGTTATCGTGGAGGACGACAACACTTCTTTTGTTGACCAGCTCTGGCTGCTTTTGGAGCAAAGCAGCTGAAACCCTTTGCAACTGTGACGAGTAGACGTCGGTTATGATGGTGCTCTGCTTTCTAAAAATTCATAGTGAACTATACCAATGCTGGTCCACCAAACACACAGCATTATCTTTTTTGATCAATATCCGGTTTGGCGGCCAATGAGACGGAACCAGAAGTCAGGCAATAATGTTTTCTCGTCTGGTTATCATACATGACCCATTTTCCTTCACATGTCAATATTTGTTTTACGAACGAAGCTTTGCTGTGGCGGAACAGCAATGACAAGCATATGTTCAACAGCTGGAATTTGTTTCCCTCGAACAGAACATGAGGAACTCACTTGCTGAGTCACCACGTCATCCCAAGGTTATGCAGATGCGATCGGATGGTTTTGTCAGATACTACAAACCTGTGTGCAAGCTCCTGGGCCGACCAACAAGGGGCATGTCTTTAAGGATCCCGTCCCACTTTTGAGCGATCCGTTCATTCACCGAAGTCCCTTCAAACGCGGAGCATAATTTTCTAGCAGCCTCTGCAACTTTGTTTCCTAAGTTGAACTCGTACAGCAAAATAGGCTTCAAAACCCTTTTGTCAACGACATGTTCTTTCAAAGATTGCACTTCCTACAAAACTGATAGCGAAACGTGCGATGCGCTGAGCTATTCTCAACTGAATCAAGTCTGAATGGAATGTACAGATATGACTTCATCAAAATCCGTTCGACCACACCTACGCGACAAATGTGACTGTTCTCAAAAACCGGACGAACTTTCTTGGTTACCTGGTATTTAACCAAGCATTTAAACTTTTGGAACTTTTTTCTACGTCTAAAGATTTTCTCTTCTTTTCTTTCCTTTTCGTAGCACCACTTTGGTACACACATTTCATGTTGGCACAACTGTGACTAACTACAACCATACTACAAGAGTGAGCGTCGCGATGCACTCTGAATCTGAGCCTATGAGAACTGCACAGAGCGCGATAAGTCAGCCGTCTGGCCAGCGACACGACACGGCGCCACTACGCGCAGGCTGCTATAAACAAAAACCAACTGGCAACTGCTTAAAATTAATTGTAAATGCTTAAGATTACTGTCAAATTTCTCTTATGTAACTAATTATAAAGTAGTGTATCCATATTTGGGGGCCCCCTTCGGCTGGGGGCCCTCGGCAATCGCCGACCAGCCGACCTGGCCAGTCCGGGCCTGAATATAGAATGCTGTAGACGCCAGAGAGTTTTGCATGATGGGAAATCCTGTTTACTTCTGCGGTTATTCATTATTTATTATACAGTAAGTCCGTAGACTAGAAAACCGATTTCCTTCTATATTAAAACAAGAACGAAAAATCATGCGTCAAGCATAGATTATGTAACACTTCCCAACGCTTCCAAAATAATTTTACGAATCATACTCTTTAATAAGCTAAAAGATAACATCTAAGTAATCCGAATACTTTTATTCAGCCCTGTATAGGATCTATAGATTTGTATATATACTACATAGGATGCTAAATTTTAGTTCAGTTAGGAATCACGTAGCACAGTTTAAAATTCTCCGTCTGGAGTTAAATAATACGGAAATGTGTTCCCGAAATTTTGTGCTTCCCTGTATAGGATCTACAGAATTTATACACACCACGTAATATACAAAAAGCGATTTAAAATTAAAATCGCGTTCAGTAACTTAAAACGCACTTCCAGGAATTATTGTTAACATACAGTAGAGAATTCTTTTGTGTGTCCCTGTAAATGAACGATGACTGCTATACACACAATATTCTGTAGTAAGTCTCTTGTAATGAACCTTATATAAATTTCAATGCGTTTAAAATAGGGAAACATTATTTAAATAAACCGCAGACGATTTTTCTCCATAGACGTAATGTATCGGAATTCTTTTGACTGTCCCTGTAAAGTAACTATAAGTGCTATGCACACACTTTTCCATATTAAGCTTCTTCTAATGCACCTTAGTGATATATATAAATTTCAATGCGTTTAAAATAGTGAAACATTATTTAAATACACCGCAAATGATTTTTCCTCATAGACCGCAATGTAACGGAATTCTTTTGAGTGTCCCTGTAAAAAAACTATAAGTGCTACACACTTCCGTTGAAATAGGGAACATGCTACAGATAGCGATTATAACATATAAAAATTGCAGGGCAATCCGAGCATATTTACGGGAGTTAGAGCACGGACAGACGGCAGACGGCCAGACAAACCGAAGTCATAAACACTTTTCAACTAGGTTGGAAAGTGTTAAAAAAGTAATCTGGAACTGAACCAAAAACGAAATGGACCAATCAAATTCTGCGTAGATATTCCGGGTTATTCTCATCGCTTTTTTACTAGGGACTTTTTTGAGGAGCTATTACTTTTTTCTAGTCATCCTACGGATTCGAAAATCATACCACCAGACGCGAAATATAACAAGCTTTCAGAAATTCAAAAAATTATCACGGTCGAACAATAAAATCTCAAAAAATCCTTAAAAATCGAGTAAAAAATCTTTTATTGAAAAAGTCATTTTTTTTTATATTGTTGGCAATTTCTAAATAAGCGCAAATGATTATATTTTATCTCAAATAAAAAATGTATTTGCGCGAGACTATTAAAAACAATAATGAAAGTTTAAAATAATAATTAAATGATCACGCGTTGAAAGCAGGAAATAAAGAAAATTACGTCATAAAAATTATGTTTACACATGAATATTAAAAATGAAAAAGATGAATTAAATGAAATAGCATTATAACCAGTTAAATGAAAAATCATTATAACCTGATTACAGAAGAAAGTCGCCGTTCGTAATATCATCATCATCATCTTTTTAAAACGGGATACATTACCAGGTTTTAAGAGGCTGTGAAATCAGAACGGGGGTTGGTGAGCGTAGCGAGCAGGGGGCAGAGCCCCCTAGTTTTTTAACCCTTTAGCGGGCGGTGTCCACAAAAAAGGACACCTAATTTTAATTCCAAAACTGACAAACGGCACCAAGAATATTTTATTATTTTTTTTCTTTTATAAAGTATCGGAAAACTAGCAAGTTTTTATTTTCTAATAAATTCTTTTGTAAATTCTGGTGTCAGTTCATCATTTCATCATTTTAAAAACAGAATTACCCCACGCCGGAAAGGGTTAAATATTTCTTTTGCTTAAATTGTTTTTACACTTGCAGATGTTTGATACAATGTACAGGGTGTACTAAAATGAATTGACTGATTTTAAAATTCAATAACTTGCAAACGGTGACAGATATTAAAAAAATTCTTGCAGGACAGCAATGTATGATGTTAGGAGTTTTTTTTTTTACTGTGATTCTCGGTTTTAGTTTCAAATAGCAGCGATAGATGGTACTGAAAGCAACAGGTGCTCAATCGAGGCCAAAATTGAAATCACCCAGCATTGATGCAGGGCAACACTAGATACCGGGCTTGCTCATTCATTCTCATGACGTTACGAATAGTGGCTTTCCGCGACCACAGAGTAAGGAGATTTAAACAGAGACCCAACTTCGCCTGAAAAGAGCGACTGCAGCGGTTGACTCAAAAACTAAATCATCGCTTTGGCGATTTTTATCTTCGGGATTTCCGTTTAATTGTAACCCTATTCTACTTGGCGTCTTTTGCTGTTGTCATTTTCACATGTGTACATTTTCGGCGTTCGCTAATTGATTTTTGAATCTTGATTAATATTTATTATTAAAATTATTCTTTGACGATCAAATAGGTCACTATAATTCATATAAAGATTTTCATTCCCAAGGATCCGTAAGTTGTGATTTATTTTCATGTGTTATCTTTGTTCTTACTTTTCAAGTTCCATAATGTATTAGATATTTTATATATATTCAGTGTTGACAGATTTTTGTCGAAACGTCATGTTACGGCTCACTGTGGAGACGCGAAAAGTTTTTGGTTTCCGTCTGTCTGTTTGCCGTAAAAATGGTCCGATTAGGTTGATTTTTGGTAGGTATGTTGGCGAGGTATCCGGAATTAGCTGTATAGTTTTTGGTTAAATTTGGTTCATTCGTTCGGAAAATATAGAACAGTTTTTTTAGGTCATAATGCTTTCCTATGGGGATGCAGACGATTTTTCAAATTTCATTTTTATCTGAAATGAAAATGGAACATTTGCATAATGGATTTAGACGTAAAATTATGAATGCTAAATTTTTGATATGGATTTACAATAGTTTTACAATTTTGCCGATAAATTTAATAGAATTTAGAAATTAATTGATTGAATATTTGAAAATGTTTTTGCATCTGTTCCGGAAATATAAACATCTTATTTTCATATTTTTTACAATTTTTAAAAGCGGTTTTTTTTCCCTATCAAAACGAATGTAAATTTAATGAGACTACGGGGGATGAATATCTGTTTATTTAAAAAAATTAAAAGAATTACCAATTCATCAGACTTTCAAAATATCATTGTATAACACCGTGTTTAATTTAATGATTCTAATTTCTGGAACGTTCGAAGAATTTTATATGCTTATAAATATGTATGCAATTAAAAAAAATAATAATTGCGGGTTGTACGGTGTTAAATGATATGAGAAATGAGATTTAAAAAACAAGCAGCAACAAGCTGTCGCCGTTTTTTTTCACCTTCCCTCATTTGTCGCCAAGAAAGCGATTATTAGCCGTGTTAGAAATCTCGCTTCTGTTATGGCCGTAGTTTTTGCGTCACCCGCAGCAATCGCCACTGTCTATGTGTAATCCCATGTTAAAGAAGTTGCCATTGCAGTGTATGAGAGATGATTCTCTGTTTAAATCTCCTTACTCTGTGGCCGCGACCAGTGATTGGTACAAAGTGGCGCGTCCGCGCCCATCGTTTTGTGCTAATCCCTGTATGTCTTTGGTCCCAGCTAGAGCTCCTGCGACGTCATGATAATGAATGAGCAAGCCCGGTATCTAGTGTGGTCCTGATTGATGCAAAGGAAGGAAGTTAAGTATATGGAGTGGATTTTATTCTCCAATACAGTCTTGTTCTTAAGGTTCGATTCTGAACTCAGTCGGTATGATTTCGATTAAATGTGTTGTTGCCATGAAAATAACGAATTCTTCGATATAACGACTGCGTTCAGAATTAAGAATTAATTTAAAAAGCAGTATTCCAGTGGGCAGACGATTTTATATTTATGAAGATTGTTTTGGTGAATGAGATCCGCTGCATATATTTAACATCCTTCCTTCGCATCAATGCTGTGGGTGATTTCTGCTTCTGCCTCGATTGAACGTCTATTGCTTGCAGCGCCATCTATTGCAGGTAATTCGAACTAAAATCAGGAATGACGGTAAAATAAAAACTACTGACATCATACATTACTGCACTGGAAGAATTTTTTAGATATCTGTCAATGTTTGCAAGTTATTGAATTTTAAAATCAGCCAGTCCATTTTTGGACACCTGGTAGCTTTATGCTATTTTTATTTATTTTTTAATTTGGTTAACGAGTACACCTCTTTAACCCTTTCAGGGGCGGTGAGATATATTATATCCCACCTAATTTTAATCCGATTCGAACCAGAAACTTTTAATTAAATTTTACTTTTTTAACTTTAACAGGAAAAGTTGAAAAATAGCTTTTCCTTATTTTGAACTAAATTCTTTCGTAAATACCGGTGTAAATTCGACGTTACAGGAACACAATTGCTTGCTCCTGAAAGGGTTATCCGCTTTCCCCCCCTCCTCTAATTTTAAGGTTTTGGTCATTTTTTAGGGTTTCGTTCATCTCGCGAAACCCTATTACTCCCGCTTCGTTGTCTGTCCGTCACAGAGCCGTTTCTCAGAAACTATTTAATTTACAGAGTTGAACATAAGTTATTTTGCAGTTGATACTTTTGTATTTTACAGGGTTTTTTCATGTACGTGACGGCATTTATGTATTTGATTTCAGAAACTGAAAAAGATAACTTATTGTTTTCGTATCTCTCTATATTAAAAAAAAAAGTAACCACCGAGGCCGCAGCCGCCGCTGTCAATGAAGATTTTGTGTCTTGAAGTCTCTCTGGACTAATATCCAGAAAACTATTGCATATAAAAATATAAAAATTGGTAGTTTTATAAAGAAATGTTCGATAAACACGCTGAAGCAGACAGTTTTTAAATCGAAGAATTATTTTAAGAGATATTTAATATTAAAGTTAGTCAAACTAGTTCTCTTAAAAGAGTTTTATAGGAATGAAAACTATGCACAGGAATTTAACCATAATTTATAAGTATATAGTTGACAAGCTTGCGGTTTTGTCAGACTGCAATTATTTTTTTAATTTTAGTTATTTTTTGAGTTTATATTTCAAATTTTTATTCAAAATTTTCATTATTTTGATGAAGATTTATTTCATATTTCATAAAATCCATTATTTGAATTGTTGCCAATTTGTAAAATAGCGCACATAGTAAAATTCCCTTTCAATTAAGAAATGTATTTACACGAGACTATTAAAAACAAAAATAAAACTTTAAAACAATAATTAAATGATCCATGTTAAAAGCAGTAAATGTAGAAAATTACGTAATAAAAAAATATACTTGCGCGTGAATATTAAAAAGATAAATAATTAAATTATTACGCGTTTTCAAAGCATTAAGTAGGGAAACTTACGTCACATATAAAATGCCCAAATAACAATATTTCCAGACAGTTTCAATTAAAAAACACGAGAGATTAATTTATTTCGACAAATCTTTTACCTATTATTGCAAATTTTAAAACAGCGTAAATAATAATTCCTCTCAATTAAAAACTACACGTTTAATAATTACCTTTAAAATACCGAAATAACTAATAAATTGTTAAAATATCATTGACAATATGGTACTTCTCCATTATCCCGTCGACCACTTTTCATAACAAAAAACTATCGCCAAACTATAGGATTTAACACCGAAAATGCATTATCGTGGCGTCACATTCACTTGTCGTTAGAGGCATTACATGTGTTTGTTATGGCATGAAGTGGTTTTTAATTCGACATATACATATATTTTTCATTATGTTTTACTGATTTATTAATTATTTCATTAATTAAAACAACAATTGCATCCTTAAACGGCAGTGCCATGATATTAAAAAAGAACAGGCATTGAAAAATGTTGGGATGGGATGAACAGTTGCATAGAATAGATGAGTTTCAACTGACGTCATAAACATTTATTCACCAGCCGAGCGGGATAATTAAAAGTAATAATGTAAATAAATATCCAAGATTGGCAATTTTTTTTTATCTGTGTCTATTTGGCGTTACTGTTTGGCGATAATTTTTTTTTAAAATGAAAATTGATCGACGGGATAATGGAGAAGTACCAAAAAGACAAATAAAAGTTGGATTAAAAATCCCTCGATGAAATAACTAATACGTGTAACGCATCTGATGTCCACTGAATGCGACGCGACACCATAATCATGCACTTTTGGAGTTAAATCATATATTTTGGCGACAGTTCTTTTCTTTTATAGAAAGTAGTCAACGGAATAATGGAGAAGTAACCAATTTTCTATAGCATCGTTAGAAAATTCTCCGATGCTGCGACATTGTTTACTTAACCATTTTACACAAGTTGATTTTTAAATGTTTAACTGATCTTATTAACCAATCAGGAAAACAGTTATTAGCTGTTTCGACAGCAGTTGATTCGACCTTAAAATCCCTCATAGACCAGGAGGCGGCAGCACAGACAATCACCTCATCGAGTTCACGGCTGAAATTCTAGAATTAGTTAAAACTCGATTCTCATATTAAAACGCAATCGGTCTGCCAAGTCATATCTTGGTGGAAAACATGCGAAAACCCAATTTTAGCGGTTGGTTCGTAGGTTTACCATTGTGTGTTCCTGCTCCCAGACCTCCATGTTTTCATACCTTTGGGTGCAGGAAAACACAATGGTAAACCTACGAGTCAACCGCTAAAATCGGGTTTTAAGGTGTTTTCCACCAAGATATGACTTGGCAGACCGATTGCGTTTTAATATGCAAATCGAGTTTTAACTAATTCTGGAATTTCAGCCGTGAACTCGATGAGGTGATTGTCTGTGTTGCCGCCACCCGGTCTATCAGTCAAAGGAAAATGAATGGAAACCCGGTTACAGCAGATCATAGATTAACATACAAGATAGGACACTATCATAGAGCGTAATAGTAACGCGATGACGATCACAGCGACTTTAGTGACAATGGGGAATAAACTTCCCAAACACGGAATGTTTCTGTTTTTGAACGTCTACCTTGTTATGATCTTTCTTTTTTAAATGTCACATGTTTGCGTTTTCAACGTAGTATAAAAATCGAAAAACGATAGCTTTGAACTCCGATTTGTATTCAGACAAGATTCTGCTTGACATACTTTAACATGTTTAGCCATAAGAATTTTTTTTTGAAAAGAAATGTTGTTTCAAGAATAATAAAAGAAATAATAAAAATGAAGTCGTTTAAAAAGATACGTAAACAACGCACCAATGGTCATTTTGAAGAGGATCGTCTTCATCGAAGAAAAAAGAATAGATATTAAACACATAGAGAATAAACAGATTTCATATACATAGGTAAATTTCGGAAGCTTGTTAGTTTTTCCCCCTTGACACTAGTGACGCTAGCATTGCTGCCATTACAGATTTTGCTATAACTGTCCTATCTTGTACGTTAATCTATGCAGCAGATCGCCACTGGTCGTTTAATTATAATACAATCTTCCATAATCGTTTTAGAGTTGATCAAATCAGAGTGTTTTTAAAATTTGCGTTGTCAGAACGGGATTTGGTGAGCGTAGCTCGTAGGGGGCAGAGCCCCCTAGTAGAGAGAAATAAAAACAAAACTTTTTGGGCTTATACTTTTGTTTAGCAGTGTAATTCAAATATTACTTTGTGTAATTGTTGTTGAAAAAAAAAATAGTTCTTTTCATCTAGAAATTTAACACATATAAATAGCTTACTTAATCAATAAATCACTATTTTTTGTTTTGTTTAAAAACTGTAACATTAAACGAACGACATGAACGAAATGAAATTATCCTAAGATACTAAAAATGTTCAGATATCGGTTTACTTATAAAAGACGTAATTATTTTCAGAGAACAAAAGTGTTTACCTATGCGTCTTGCAAAATTGTCCCTATTGTATTCGTCAAAGGATAACTTATTATGATTAATGAAATTTGAAAAAGAAATTATTTGATGACACAAAAGCTTTCACCGCAAGATTTTTTTCTTCCTTACACTTTACTCAGTTTGTATATAATTTTTTTTTCTTTGTTCTATTATGTTTATTTTTCTTTTAAAGATTATTTTCTATAATTAATTTCAGTTTATGTAAATATGTTTCACGGTTGTTACAAAGTTGTCTATTGCTTTCAATGGCCGGAGAAACGTCACATCATTTATAATAAAGACACCAGGATCACGAAAAGAAACCCCTGTAGTATCAATGCTATATTAAGAATTAGTAATATGAAAGATTCACTATTAGTCGTAATTTTTAAATTTTTGTAAAAGGTTGTTATTTTTAACCGACTTAAAAAAAAGGAGGAGGTTATCAATTCGACCCGTATGTATGCATTATGTTGTTCACGCATAACTCTAGTAAATGTGCATCGATTTTAATAATTTCTATTTTGTTTGAAAGAGTAAGGCCCCAAGATGGTCCCATTTCAATTTCGTGAAAATCTGATCATTAGAACAAATTATTTTATTCAAATTTCCATTATTTTTATGAAGATTTAATTTATATTTCAAAAAGTCCATTATTTGAATTGTTGCCAATTTGTAAAATAGCACTCATAATAATATTCCTTTCAATTAAAAATTTATTTACACGTGACTATTAAAAACAGAAATAAAACTTTAAAATAATAATTAAATGATCACGTGTTAAAAGCAGTAAATATAGTAAAATACGTTATAAAAATATACTTGCGCGTGAATATTAAAAAGGAGAAATTATTAAATTATTACGCGTTCAAAACATTAAATTAGGAAACTTACGTCATATTTAAAATGCTCAAATAGAATTACTTTCAAACAGTTTCAATTTAAAAACATATTTACACGAGATATTAATTTATTATTGTATGTATTAAACTCCTTTCATGGAAAAAGGACCAATTTATAACTTAATTTTTACTGAACGAATTTCAAATTTGCTTGCACTGTTAGTTAAGCACAATTTAATACTTTTCCAAAACACTTTAATAAATACTTTTTTTGAAATATGTAACTATAAAAAGAAGGATTTTGAAGAACATTTCTAATGTATTGAAGCCCTATCATGAAAAAGAACATAACTTATAAGTTATAACTTAATTTTTATTGAACGAATTTCACAGTTGCCTGCACTGTCAGGAAAGTGATTTTGTGAGGACGATTTTAATATGATGAACATCTTTATGTTGAGTTCGTTTATAGAATTATGACACTATTTGTAAAGCAAGTCATAGAAAAGTTATATAATTGACGTATCAAAAACTGGCGATAATACATATATTATTGATTAACCTAAGCCGCACTCATCATAAAATCGTGAAATTCGGAGACCAGAAACTTTATTTAAAAATAGGTACCTACAAAATGAAGGATTTTGAAGAACATTTCTATTGCATGTAATGAACACCTATCATGAAAAAAGGCACAACTTATAACTTAAGTTTCATTCCACGGATTTCACATTTGCCTGCACTGTCAGTTAAGTAATTTTGAGAGGACGATTTTAGTATTATGAACATCTTTATGTTGAATTTGTTTATAGAAGTATGATAATATTTGTAAGATTAGTCATAGAAAAGTCATATAACTGACGTATCAGAAACTGTCGATGGTACATACATTATTGATTAACCTCAGCCACTCTTCAGAAAATCATGAAATTCGGATATTAGATACATTTTTTAAATAGGGGAACAAAAAGAAGGATTTTGAAGAACATTTCTATTGTATGTATTGAATCCCTATCACGAAAAAGGGCACAACTTATAACTTAATTTTTACTGTACGAATTTAAAATTTGCTTGCACTGTTAGCTAAGCTATTTAATACTTTTCCAAAATACTGTAATACCATATACTTTTTTTTTTTAAATATGTACTTATAAAAAGAAGGATTTTGATGAACATTTCTATTGTATTGAACCCCTATCATGAAAAAGAGCATAGCTTATAACTTAATTTTTATTAAACGAATTTCACATTTGCCTGCACTGTCAAGAAAGTAATTTTGTGAGGACGATTTTAGTATGATGAACATGTTTATATTGAGTTCGTTTATAGAATTAAGACACTATTTGTAAAGCAATTCATAGAAAAGTCATATAATGGACGTATCAAAAACTGGCGATAATACATACATTATTGATTAACCTCAGCCACTCATCATAAAATCGTGAAATTTGGAGACCAGAAACTTTTTAAAAAATAGGTACCTCAAAATGAAGGATTTTGAAGAACATTTCTATTGCATGTATTGAACACCTATCATGAAAAAGGGCACAGCTTATAACTTAAGTTTTATTTAACTGATTTCACATTTGCCTGCGCTGTCAGTTAAGTAATTTTGAGAGAACGATTTTAGTATCATGAGCATCTTTATGTTCAGTTTGTTTATATAATTATGATAATATTTGTAAGATTAGTCATAGAAAAGTCATATAACTGACGTATCAGAAACTGTCGATGGTACATACATTATTGATTAACCTCAGCCACTCTTCAGAAAATCATGAAATTCGGATATTAGATACATTTTTTAAATAGGGGAACAAAAAGAAGGATTTTGAAGAACATTTCTATTGTATGTATTGAATCCCTATCACGAAAAAGGGCACAACTTATAACTTAATTTTTACTGTACGAATTTAAAATTTGCTTGCACTGTTAGCTAAGCTATTTAATACTTTTCCAAAATACTGTAATACCATATACTTTTTTTTTTAAATATGTACTTATAAAAAGAAGGATTTTGATGAACATTTCTATTGTATTGAACCCCTATCATGAAAAAGAGCATAGCTTATAACTTAATTTTTATTAAACGAATTTCACATTTGCCTGCACTGTCAAGAAAGTAATTTTGTGAGGACGATTTTAGTATGATGAACATGTTTATATTGAGTTCGTTTATAGAATTAAGACACTATTTGTAAAGCAATTCATAGAAAAGTCATATAATGGACGTATCAAAAACTGGCGATAATACATACATTATTGATTAACATCAGCCACTCATCATAAAATCATGAAATTTGGAGACCAGAAACTTTTTAAAAAATAGGTACCTCAAAATGAAGGATTTTGAAGAACATTTCTATTGCATGTATTGAACACCTATCATGAAAAAGGGCACAGCTTATAACTTAAGTTTTATTTAACTGATTTCACATTTGCCTGCGCTGTCAGTTAAGTAATTTTGAGAGAACGATTTTAGTATCATGAGCATCTTTATGTTCAGTTTGTTTATATAATTATGATAATATTTGTAAGATTAGTCATAGAAAAGTCATATAACTGACGTATCAGAAACTGTCGATGGTACATACATTATTGATTAACCTCAGCCACTCTTCAGAAAATCATGAAATTCGGATATTAGATACATTTTTTAAATAGGGGAACAAAAAGAAGGATTTTGAAGAACATTTCTATTGTATGTATTGAATCCCTATCACGAAAAAGGGCACAACTTATAACTTAATTTTTACTGTACGAATTTAAAATTTGCTTGCACTGTTAGCTAAGCTATTTAATACTTTTCCAAAATACTGTAATACCATATACTTTTTTTTTTTAAATATGTACTTATAAAAAGAAGGATTTTGATGAACATTTCTATTGTATTGAACCCCTATCATGAAAAAGAGCATAGCTTATAACTTAATTTTTATTAAACGAATTTCACATTTGCCTGCACTGTCAAGAAAGTAATTTTGTGAGGACGATTTTAGTATGATGAACATGTTTATATTGAGTTCGTTTATAGAATTAAGACACTATTTGTAAAGCAATTCATAGAAAAGTCATATAATGGACGTATCAAAAACTGGCGATAATACATACATTATTGATTAACCTCAGCCACTCATCATAAAATCGTGAAATTTGGAGACCAGAAACTTTTTAAAAAATAGGTACCTCAAAATGAAGGATTTTGAAGAACATTTCTATTGCATGTATTGAACACCTATCATGAAAAAGGGCACAGCTTATAACTTAAGTTTTATTTAACTGATTTCACATTTGCCTGCGCTGTCAGTTAAGTAATTTTGAGAGAACGATTTTAGTATCATGAGCATCTTTATGTTCAGTTTGTTTATATAATTATGATAATATTTGTAAGATTAGTCATAGAAAAGTCATATAACTGACGTATCAGAAACTGTCGATGGTACATACATTATTGATTAACCTCAGCCACTCTTCAGAAAATCATGAAATTCGGAGACTAGATACATTTTTTAAATAGGGGAACAAAAAGAAGGATTTTGAAGAACATTTCTATTGTATGTACTGAATCCCTATCACGAAAAAGGGTACAACTTATAACTTAATTTTTACTGTACGAATTTCAAATTTGCCTGCACCGTTAGTTAAGTAATTTTGCGAGGAATATTTTAGTATGATGAACATCTTTATATTAAGTTAGTTTGTAGGATTATGACAATATTAGTAGGGCGAACCACAGAAAAGTCATATGACTAACGTATCAAAAACAGGTGCCGATAATCACATTATTGATAACCTCAAACATTCATACTAAAATCATGAAATTCACAGACCAGATACTTTTTAGGGTTTCGTTCATCTCACGAAACCCTATTACTCCCGCTGCGTTGTCTGTCCGTCACAGAGCCATTCTCAAAAACTATATAACTTACAGAGTTGAAACTTTGTGTATATATCTGAATACCAGCTATGAAGAGCTCAAAATATTAAAATTTGAAAAACTCTTATTATTTTAATAAATAGAGATAGAAAACTAAAATTATAACAATTCCTATTAAATTGAACATTTTTCGTTATAGCAGATGCCAAAAATTAAAAATCCACGATGGAATTCTTTTTACAATAATTAATTTTCCATCAGACGATTTCCACGTGAAAAATAAAAATGATATAAAAAGTTTCACCAACTGAAAAAAAGATAAATATGAAATAAAATTGATTGACGTCATAGTGGTAATAAAACGGAAAATGTCTAAGATTTCTCAATAATACAAGGAGTATGAGTATGTGTATGTACACAAAGCAGATTAATATCACTTCATTAGAGAATTGAAAAGAAAATCTGACGTCATATTGGAAGTTTAACGATTTTTCAGATGTTTGAGAATAATACAAAGCGAGTATCAATATGAGTAAATGACAGAATGTAATAGCGGGCTGGTTGAGATATTCGAAAAAAACGAAAGAATAGACCGGTAAATTTTTATTTTATAAAAAACATGACTTCATTTTTTTTTCTTTGCTAAAAGAAATTTATTTGAATTCATTAAAGAAAGGATAAAGTGTTTTGAAAGGAATATTAAACGAAACCCTTTGAGCGATCTTCGATCACACTTACCCACTTTTTTGAAATATGTTATTAAAGAAGAATTTTCAAGAACATTTCTATTGTATGCATTGAGCACCTATCACAGAAAAAAAACCCCATAACTAATGACTCAATTTTTACCGGATGAATTTCAAATTCGCCTGTACTGTTAGTTTAGTAATGTTGTGAGGAAGATTTTAGCATGATGAACGGCTTTATGTAGAGTTCGATTATATATGTGTGGGAAGTATAGAAAAGTTACATAACTGACGTATCAAAAACAGTCGATGATACATAATTGTAGTAAGGGTGATCTGTGAATTAATATAAACAGTAAATTTTAGATATTTCGTATGATTTTATCGCCTATCCTTGTTTAAATATAAAAATGTATTTATATAAGAATTCGTTCTTAGAAACAGCTATCATATTACAACAACTGAATATAGTGCGAATTATTTTGATTTGCAAAGAGTCACTTTCCCTAATCTAAATAAAGAGTCTGGTACATTTTGTGTGATTGGTAGCTCTAGTATGATGAATGATACAACCAAGAAACCATATAGAACAAAGAACGCAAGTCACATGACGATTTTGTTTTATCGGGTTTTAGCTTTTGGTCTAATAGTTAAAACTTAAATTATAAGTAATTTTCTTGATTATTCGATGTAATTTTAATAGTTGATTCTTGATAAAGCATAACAAAATTATTTGTATCAGCATTCCTCCGATCCTCCAAAGTGTTATGTTACAACTACTGATTATAGCGCGAAATACTTTTTATCGATGAGTGTTACTTTGTAAATTCGAAACAAATAAAAGAATATAGTAATTATTGTGAGGTTGGTAACTCTAATAAGATATACAAAACTATTATCAGGCTTTTTGTTTTAGGTATAATGTTAAGAGCTTTAATCGTAAAAATATTTTGTAATAATTATCCAGTGTAATTTTATCGGTGATATGTGACATTTGGGAATGAATTTATATCGTCATCGATTTACAGTTTGGTCCTACAAACAGTTACCATTTTACAACAAAATCAACAGTCTATATACAGTTTCAAATAACAATGTTATATAAATTTAAACACTAAGTTTATGTCATCTCCGATCTGCAATTTTTCCCTCTAAACAGTTACTAATTAAGAAGTTAATAAAATTGACTCCTTTAATATACTTTTTAATTCAATGTCATGATATAAAACTATCCTGCGCCGTCAGGCGCCCACGGGGGTCGCCGACGCGCGTAAACGACCATCGCATCCAAGCAAGCCTCTGAAGGGCTTATAACGCACCAGGGCTTTGTCTCGCCCGGCGCTGCGATCGGCCTGAGGCCGCTCCCCACTGCGGACCCCCAGGTCATTTTACCAAGGTTGGTGACATAGGTCGTCACGGCAGTAACCCCACATCTCGAAGGAAACTTCCGCAGAGCCGAAACCTTGATGAACCGCCATGGAACCCCCGACGACTTCGTTCGCGAAACCCCATAGGGGGAGACGGTCGCTAGGTCATATGTCGAGCTACCGCGACGGCTCTTGCTTTACCACAGCTCGAGGGGTGTGAGCAACCTACAAAGGTTGTCACGTTCCCTCTTGCAGTGGATCAATGTCATGATATGTAATATTTGGTAAAAGAATTTGTTTCATCATCGATTTGGAATTCGTTCCTACAAATAGATACCAACCTAAACAAATTAACTGTCTTAATACAGTTTCAAACAACAAATTTACGCAAAATTTGGTGATGGATTTGTATTGTACTATCGCCGATCTGGAATTCGTTCCTAATAACAGTTACCATCTTACAACAAATTAATTGCTTTAATACTGTTTTAAATAATCATCTTACATAAAATTTATGGAATAGTATCATTGTTGATTTGTAGTTCGTTTCTAAAGACAGTTACCACTGTGGTAACGTGGACACATGTATCTATAATCACGCGATCCATAACGAAAAAACTTTATTCCAGGGTCAGACTGGGCCAGGGGAAAGGGCGCAGACCTTGGATTTTCAAAGGAAGCAAAAATTTTAACGAACTCAAGTCAATTGTATTTCTTTGTGTTGTATCTGACCTGACAAGGTTTAACACATTCGCATAGCACCAAGTAAGAAAATGGCTTAATATTATATCTTTGAGTCTACGTAAATGACTTCGCTGTATTCCCCGTGCATGTTTGAAGTTAAATCAAATCTACACAATTTTCCAAAACATGTCATGTAATATGGAAAAACTCTAGAAAGTTGAACCGCGACCTACGTCCTACAGGGCCGGTTCATGACGTTTAAAACGTCACACGGTGTGGATCATCTTTACACTGTGATTGGTACAAAACGTCGTACCCATCGTTTTGTGCCAATTGCCGTGTACAAATTATCCATTCCGTGTGACGTTTTAAAAGTTATGAACCGGCCATGTATAACGTAGGTCGCGGTTGAACACAGATTACCTTGCAATAGATTGACTGTAGGCTAGGACTTTTCTACTTTGTTCTTTTGTCAATAGACACCTTAGAACAGTCATATAAAAAAAGTGATCACCCCCTACTAATTAAGGTATAACAATACACAGGTACCAATTTATTGGTGCCTATTATTGGCACTCTTTTATTTATTGGTACCCTTTATCTATGTCTACTATTAAATTCTAAACACAAAGGATGTGAATTATCACTTTACTACACAGCGTATTACAACCAACAGAGTGAAAAAATGTCTAGACCGTGGATCGATCCCGGATCCCTTGGCATAGCGCAGCAAGTGCTTTACATTTAAACTACCAGGACGACATCCAGTCTAGCATTCTCTCACCCTTATATGGTAAAGCTACAACTTCTTCAGCACAAGATGGAACTTCAATCATGAGTACAACTTCAGCGGCATGGATGAGACATATTTAATATATATATCTAATTAAATTTTCAACAGAGCTGAAATTATGCTGGAGTAATTCACATCCTTTGTATTCATGAATTTCCAGCGTAATTTCAGTTCTGCTAAAAATTTAATTAGATATGTTAAATTCTATTCACAAATTTTGTTTTGGAGATTGTCTACATATTAAAAGAATGTACGAACGTTGATTTTTCAAATGGTAATACCTACTTTTGACACTCTCTTTGAGTTCCCTGGATCAAGGCAACCTGATAGGTACTTCTATTACATCGTCATAACGTTATAAAAGAGAATGTGTTAGGGGTTTATCTAAAAATTTCGGAAAATAAAATTGACATCTTACAAGAAAAAATACTGAAAACACTCATTTAGTCTCCAGTAAAATTATACAGGAATTTTCAATTTATTACTAGCTTTCTTTATATAAAATTAAATACTGCAAAATGTTTCTGGTAAGTTTCCATGATTTATTTTCTGTGCATTCTTTGAAAACAGAAGACGCCCCCTTTAGATTTAGACTGTTGGAAGGTTCTATATATCTCGAAAACTACTTAGCTGTAAACTTATACACCGATGCTTTTTATGATTGTGGTTTTTTATACAAAAATTAATGTAGGTCATAATTTATAAATTTTTAATATGAATTTATTAATAATTTTCATAATTTAAAAAAATGTCTTTGTATTAAAAAAAAAAAGGCCTGGAATATGTGTGGGTCTATTAAGTGTATTTCTTAAAATAATGAATAAAAGTTCAAACGGATGGTTTTTATAAGTTTGTCAAATGGATTTAACATTAGCATCCTCAAACTTTAAACTCTTCTAACTCTATGAAGATTTAAAATAAAGTATGTAAACTATGTCTTTTCGCGGACTCTTTCGATCCAAGGAACTTAAATGGCGTGTCAAAAATTTGTGCTATTGTTTGAAAATTCAAAGTTGGCATAATTGTTAATATGTAGACGACTCCTGAAACATAATTTGTGCATAGCATTAATTAATAGACATTATATCCAATCGATTGGTACCTATAGATTCATTTTAATTACTTTTAGAGATATATTAGTAGGAAGTAATACCTTTTTTTTTTTTTTTTTTTTTTTTTTTTTTTTTTTTTTTTTGTCCTGGACTGTAAATTAACTCATTGGTATAACTTGATATAGTCATAGTTGTGTCTATTATTGAAAAAAAAAAATGATTTACTTTTTTAGCAAGTTCGGATTTTTATTACAAACTTGACGATATATATGATATTTTTACCATCATCGTGCTGTGAGATATAACTTAACTAACTCTTCCCTTTTTTATGCACTTTTTTCCACTCAAGCAACACAGATATTTGGGATATCATTAGTCCATTATTCTCTAGCTTCGTTGGTGAACGATTAAATTTGGCTGTCTTTCCTACATTGGCCAAATATTTGTCTGTTAGTTGGACCAGCTGCTAATACTGCGTCTGAGCCAATGGTTGGGTAATCGTTGATCTAAAGATAAAAGTTACCATTTGGCCAACAGTTATACTGGGAAAACTGCGCTGATAATAATGATAAAATATGCTAATAATTGATCTTATTTTAATTAGAAACGTCAACTAATTTGTTGATTTTCAAGGAAAAATTAATTATGCTTCTAGAATTACCGATTAAAATTGCTTATAATTTGGTTTCCTTAGTTTAAAAAATGTTTCGCCATTTGTATTTTAACAAATATTGCCAAAGCTATTATGCAAATAAATTTTACTTTGATGAGTATTAAGATGCAAGAACATCAGCGCTAAGAGCTCCAACCTTTTTTTAAATATATTTCTTTGACGTAATATGAATTAGTTATCAAGTCAGTTAGGAATGTTGCATAGATGAATTTCTGATATAATCTGAGAGCAAGTGCTGTTTATTTACTCTGCAGATGTCTTTCTTAGTAAACATACACAAGCAAATTAATTGTGCAAACTTCGTTCAAAAAATATTTATATCGAGAACAAAAATATACTTTCCGTATGGAAATAGAAATTTGAAACTAAAAACTCATGTTTAATTTTTGTTTTGAAAAAGGTACCACATATTATAATAGCAGTATTTGAAAGGGGAAATAACACTTGCTTCTGAAAATAATATTACACTTGCAATATTTGGATTAGGAGAGGCAGGAGGGGGAAGAGGTATTTTGTATGATTAAAACTTACTTTATGCATCCTTAAAATACTGAATCGATATCGCACTATAAAAATAGTGATTGTAGCCTTAAATCACTAAAATAATTGTGCAAATTTACTTTTCTCAGCACACTGTTCCCATGATTTACAAATTCCTTATCATATAATTAGAGATCAAGGAAAATATTCAAATCTCCATAATTGATAGAAATCCCCCGGAGATTGTTATCCTGCAAGCTACAGGATTTTGCAGCCAGCATTTTTATATAAAAAAAACCTGCAATTGTTTCTGAATAGCTTTATTTAATGATAGATTTTTCTGTGATTAAATAAAACAACTTTTTTTTTAAAAATACATACCATAATTTCCTAATAGTTATTTAATTACGGAAAGGCTGTCATTAAATAAAGCTAAGAATACTATCCGAAAACTATGGTAGGTTTTTTAAATGAAAAAAACGCTGGCCGCGGGATCACACAGCTTGCAATCCAGAAGTGTTATCAATGTTGTATTCCTCGAGAAGAAAGATTGTGTTTTCCTGTCAACAACAAAATCCATACAAAACGTTCTTGCCTTCTAATATTTATTTTTTCTTTTATCAAGTTGTTTTTTCGAAAAGCAGGGTTTAAATCATAGCTGAATTCAGGGCCGGCTTTAAAGTGGCACAAAGCCCGGCGATCACCCTGGCTACTAACAGTTAAGGGACGGAAAATATGCAAAATATTTTAATTTAAGATGAAGACCTAAAAGACATAATTCTAAGAAACCATGAAAAAGTCTCTCTCAGGGCGCGTGAGTAGTACCTGGGCGTAGTGATAGAGCTTTAGTAGCCACGGCTTGCCGGTGCTATTAAAATTTTCCCTCGGTGCACGTTTTCTCGCTCAATCGTATGCAAACATGTCCGCTTTGGTTTCCGAATCTGCAATTTCTTTCGATGTATCTTCAATTTCTTTATGATAATGAAAATCTCTCTCTTTTGCTATCTGTCTATTAATTGATGATTATCCATAAGCAATTTCTCGATATTTAGTGCACTAATCAGAATGTATGCGTAGAGCCAGCGCAAAATATTGGAGCGGCTTAAGGGCGCAAATTTTCCCTGGCTGAGGGCGCACCGGCCCTCGGGCCGATGGGCCGGCGGGCCAGTCCGAGCCTGCTTTATTCCAAAATAACAATTTAAAATGAAAAAATGAAATGAAGATGATTATTTATTTACACAACATGTTCGTACAATCTCAGAAACAACATTCTGACCCAGTTCAGAAGACTTCAATCCATCGTCTCCACTCTGCATAATTTTCACAAACCAATCTCTCTTATATAGGAAAGAACGACTGAACTTCCACCGCTGCATAATCTTCAGTGATTGACATCCCCTTTTATTTCACTTGCTTTCACTGTGAACTTCTTTTTCTTCGGGGTTTAGCTATTACAAAAGGAATTTCCAGATACATTTTAATCCGCTCTCAGAAGATATTCCCATCAATACAATACACACAGTTGTCATGGCTTATTCAAGATAAAAACTTATTCACTTGTACTTGAAAACAACAATAAGGTTCTTCATTCAATAGGATTATCCTCTTTCAATGGGTGCCAATCCATAGGACTATTTCTCATTATTCGGGGATTATCTTAATCCCACAAGTAAGTAACTGGTTGACTGGTCAATTTGTCACACCACCTTCTAACAAAAATAATTTCTTAATGCACAATTAAAATAACAAGACTACCTAAATATGATAATGAATTTTTATCATCGTCGATCTAGAGTTTGTTTCAACAAACGGTTACTGTCATACAAAAAAATCAACCGCCTTAATACAGTTTCAAATAAAAATGTTAGTTTAATTAACACTTATTTGTGGATACATGGTATTGGAATATCAGGAAACGTCAAGCAAAATAGGAATAATTTTACCCAGTTATTAATTTCGTTTCTTCTTACACTTGTCTTCGAATGCAGCAGGATGTTTTTTATTATAAACCGTTTGACCCTGATGTATTTAAATAATCGTAAAAGAAGCAAAAAGTTTGTTTTTAAGTTTAACTGCAATGGAATCAATCTTGAGAATTTTACTCCTTAAAAAAAGAAGAGTTCTTATGATTATAACGCGAAATATATTCAATAAATACTCCTGTAACGCCCATAACAACCTCACACGTGTAACGCCTGATAGATGCAAATTTACACTCGTTTTAATATTTATCTTATTGTCGAATGATTTATGCACTTTTTTGCTGCATGCTGGTTCACTTGACGATGAATTTCATTTTGTGTTTTTCAAACCACCGCTATCTACACCCATGTACTACATAGTGCACTTTCTTCTTGATTGGTCTTCAGTGGTGCCATTTCTTTCAATCCACTTTTGTATTCTATGTTTTGTTTTAACAAGTATTCTGAAAGAATACATAAAAAAACTCGTTCAAGAGAGTAATATAACATTACGAAATTTCTTTCAAACGTACGATGAAATATCTAAACTGGTTTCTTATTTCAACCGAAATATTCATTCGATTCTTCTTTCAACATTCATTATTCTTTTAGGTAGCATTTACTACAACGCATACGTGGTAATTTTTACATACGCATACGTTGTAATTTGGTCTTCAGTGGTGCCATTTCTTTCAATCCACTTTTGTATTCTATGTGTTTTTTAACAAAAGTATTCTGAAAGAATCCATGAAAAAACTCGTTCAAGAGAGTAATATAACATTACGAAATTTCTTTCAAACGTACGATGAAATATCTAAACTGGTTTCTTATGTCAACCGAAATATTCATTCGATTCTTCTTTCAACATTCATTATTCTTTTAGGAGCATTTTCTACAACGCATACGTTGTAATTTTTACATACGCATACGTTGTAATTTGGTCTTCAGTGGTGCCATTTCTTTCAATCCACTTTTGTATTCTATGTTTTGCTTTAACAAGTATTCTGAAAGAATACATGAAAAAACTCGTTCAAGAGAGTAATATAACATTACGAAATTTCTTTCAAACGTACGATGAAATATCTAAACTGGTTTCTTATTTCAACCGAAATATTCATTCGATTCTTCTTTCAACATTCATTATTCTTTTAGGTAACATTTACTACAACGCATACGTGGTAATTTTTACATACGCATACGTTGTAATTTGGTCTTCAGTGGTGCCATTTCTTTCAATCCACTTTTGTATTCTATGTTTTGTTTTAACAAAAGTATTCTGAAAGAATCCATGAAAAAACTCGTTCAAGAGAGTAATATAACATTACGAAATTTCTTTCAAACGTACGATGAAATATCTAAGCTGGTTTCTTATGTCAACCGAAATATTCATTCGATTCTTCTTTCAACATTCATTGTTCTTTTAGGTAGCATTTTCTACAACGCATACGTTGTAATTTTTACCAAATTTGAATCGGTATATAGGCTTGCGTATTACTACGCATATCTCATTTGTAACTATTTCTTGTTTATCTCGATGTGTTTGATTGCCTCTAACTTTACAAAGCTGCTGTAGATTTCAAAGATATGTAGTTTGATGGTTCGATAAGCCCATGTAAAGACAGACAACTTCAAACTTTACTGAAAATAAGAGGTAGTCAGAAGTTTTTACGTTTCAAGTTGCTTGATGGATTGAACATTAACAAAAAACTTATTGTCTCCGCTACTGGTAGCCTGTTAACATACGGTTTAATGATTGCCACATTTAACTCAAATTCTCATAAATGATTATCCTATATATACCAATATTGAAAATCCATAATTAAATGGGTTCAATTTAAGTACCCGTTGGGTGAATGTCAGAGGTATTTTTTCTATGATTCAAGTTAGTTTATAGTCTAATAATTAACAAAAATCGCAACTTTTCTGCTAGTGTAAAAAAAAAAAATAAAGTCATTTTGTTTCTTTTTAAAAAATTAATGATAATTCCTAATTTTTTAACGTCGTTGGTTTAATTCTGTGTGTGTGTGTGGGAGGGGGGGGGGTGAGTGTTCGGTTGTAATTTAAATATCGCGTTAATGCTCTGATCGAAACTCCCTCCTTCCACCATGCTACCAAAATCAGAACTTTTTTATTGTTAGTCCGATTCAAACGAAACCTTTTCTCAGGTCCCCCAGGTACTAGATAAACTTCGGTATCATTTTTTCAGCCCTTGGTTACCACTATTTCTGAATATTAATCACCAGACAAGGGTATTTTCTCGTGCTCTATGGGCCCAATTTCATCGACAATTAGTTCAACTTAACACGAACTAATTAATACATAGATAACTAATTAAGATACAGATTTGGCGCCACGTGGCGGTAGAAAATGGAACTAAAATATTTTGCAGCTGGTGCGAGGCTCGCCCGCTATACGGTGTCGTAGACAGCAAGGACACGAGCCGGAGTTTCGATTGGAAAGAGTTTCATTTAGAACAGAGTGCAACCCCTAGCGGTGGGAGGTGGAACTAAAAAAATTGCATTTAAAATTTGTCCGATTCAAACAAAGAGCCCGATTTCAACGAGAATTGATTCATTCAACTTTACATGAACTAATTAAGATATAAATAACTAATTAAAACAAAGATTTGGTGCCCCATAGCGGTGGAAAGTGGAACTAAAAGATTTTCAGCGAGTGCACAGTATGCCTTCTATACATTGCCATAAGCAGTGGGGACACGTGCCGGAGTTTCGTTAGGAAAGAGGTTTGTTTCGAACCGAGTGTACCCCCTGGTGGCAGAAAACGTAATTAAAAGATTTTGGATTTAATCTTGGTCCGATTCAAATGAAATCTTTTTTGACATTCTTCCGAAGTCTCCCAGGTACTAAATGAACTTCGGTATCATTTTTTAAGCCTTTGGTTACCACCATTTCTGAATATTAATATCCATGGGGGTAGGGGGGGGGGCGTGATTTATTTTCTCGGGTTCTATGTGCCCGATTTCAACGGGAATAGGTTCATTCAATTTTACATGAACCAATTAAGATATAGCTAATTAAGACAAAGATTTGGTACCCCTGGCGGTGGAAAGGGAAACTAACAGATTTTTCGCGCGTGCGCCACACGCCTTTTTCATGGTGCCGTAAGTAGCGGAAACGAGTGCCGGAGTTTTGTTCGGAAAGAGGTTTATGTAGAACACAATGCTCCACCTGGTGGTGGAAACTGATATTAAAAGATTTTGCAGCGCGTGCGTAGCACGTCTGCTGGACACGGTATCGTAGGCAGCGGGGATACGTGTCGGAAAATTTGTTTAGAACAGAATGCATCCCCTGGCGGTGGAGATAAAACATTCTTCTGGGAGTGCGCCGAAAACGGCTATTTTTTTCTGAAACCGCAAAAGAAAGTTACCGATTTGATAATCTCAGATAACGAAAGATGTAGTTTCATTTTCCCTCATCCGCGAGTATTAAGAAAAGTATTGGAGGTACTGAATCGAAAACTCGCAGTCTGTTACGTAGTTTATTTTTCTGATTCCGAAAATGCAAATTTTGTGAAAATCCGACAGTAACCTTTTTTAAATTTTGACCAAAAACTGACTCGCTTTGAATCTAATGATCCAGACATTTGAGGGGAGGTATTAAATTTACTTCCGCTTCGGGGTCCGCATCTCTCCATTTAATTTTCGAAAGACAAAGAGTTACCAGAGGAACGGTTTCGTGAAGCGATTTTTTAACGAAATCTGCGTATTACATTCTCCCCTAAGTTGGAATTTTTGAAAAAAATTGCAGATCAACGCCGAGTATGACTCCCAGAACCCAAAACCACCCCCAGTTCAAAATTTTACTGTCTATCTATCTATGTCATTTTTTTTATAGACACGATAACTCCATTAATTCTGCACAAATCTCTTCCAAACTGACACATAAAATCAAGAGGCATAAAATCTCGCTCAAGTTCGATAATGGGCAAAATTGAACCAAGGGGGGGGGGGGGGCTTTTTGTGAAAACAGAAAAATACCCATAACGTCTTAATTTTGATACGTATCGAATCCTTTTAAAGTTATTATTACTTCTAGGAAAAGGGCCAAAAATTTATGTATAACAGATTTTGATATTATTAAAAATGGCCCCATGGGGAAAAAAAAGGGGGGGGGGGGGTTAGAAGAAAAAAATTCATAACTTCGACAAATCACAAGATATTAAATCCGCTTAAATTTATTATAAATCCTCTTAATATTATCTAAAACTTTTACATTGACCATTTTTTTTATAGGACCAACCCTTATAGCAATAATAATAATAATAATAATAATAATAATAATAATAATAATAATAATAATAATAATAAAATAAAAACAAAAAATCCCTGACGGCTCCGCCTGCAAACAAATTAGATTTCGAAGTGGGCGGTCCCAACTGCCTCATCATGGCAAAAGGTCATTTCTTTCGCATTTTCCCAACAAACAGGTGCCGCACGGTCTGCGTCTTCGAAATCTACCTGTGCCTGTAGGCCGAGCCGTCAGGGATTTTTTAAGAGATATTTTGCGTTTTATATTACTTTTTAATGGGACCGGGCAACGCCGGGCGGATCAGCTAGTATATATATAAATTTGATATTCAATCATTTCAACAGCCTAAATGGCATCCGAAATAAACAACAGTCAATTTTGAAATTAAGTTTTAAAACGCTAAAAGGAGGTGTAATTTTAAATTTTAAGTGTGGCATTTTCTTTGGATATAAAAAATATAATTTAAATGTAAAACTCTGTTTCACACAAAAATTTACCTTAATTACTTTCAATTGTGTATGAACATCTATATATTTAAAACGCTAAGCGATTTCTTTCGACAATCCGTGAGAACAAACTATTGCATCAAATTACATCATTCTTTTTTTAAATGAAAGATATCTGGACACAGATTTGTTATCGTACATTCGTTTGTTCGAAAATTCAACTAATTAGTCGTAATTTTCAATTAAACCTTTTCTTCTGCTTATGACGTCATAAAGTCGGCAATCGGATTAACGCTCACTGTTGCGAGGTACATAGTTTATTCTCTGAACTCTGTGGTTGCGAGATAATAGAGAAATAATATTAAAAGCACGTGGCTTTTAGACTGAATTTTTTAATTTGCAAGTTAAATTTCGGTAAAAATATTTATCCGCGTGTTATAAGCGAATAAAAATTCATATTTATTGTGATGTCACGGGAATATTGTGGGTTTATTAAATTCCTACTATTAGCTCACACTCTTTTTAAATTCCTACTATTAGCTCACACTCTTTTTAAATTCCTACTATTAGCTCACACTCTCTCTATATATATCTTGTTGGAATTTTCAATCGTTAATAAAATATTTTCTATTCATCCATTCAAGTTCAAATAAATTTTTTTAAACTTGTACTGGATGACAATTGATGTTAATACAGTTTTTTCAAATATTAATTCATTAATTAAATTTAATTAATTAATTATAATTTTTATATGGGAGCAAAAAATTCTCCCATTGTTTTCATAAATGAAATGAAAGATTTATCTCAAATGAGTGATGCCAACAAAAAATAAAATACCGCAACGATGATTATAAAATAATGTTCAATAAAGATAACGTGGGACATTAATGCTGTACGGGTTTATTTTATATATTTATGATTAAAAAGTAGGAATTGACTTAATTTTTTTTTTAATTACTTTTGTTTTATTATTATGCATTATAACTTTGTTGATGCCATTTTTCATTGCAATTAAATATAAATATATTTAGATTTGTATACATGGTATTTACGCATAAAAGTAACATATACAAAGTAAGTGTGAAAACTTTGCGCCGGTGAAAATGACGTTATGTTTAGCTTGAAATGCATTTTAACTACAGCGCCTAGAATAAATAGTGTAGAAATCTGCTACAAAATAGTACTAAAAAATTGAATCCAATAAATGTACAACGTTCTGAAAAGATAACGATGGGATCGCAGCGCCATCTTCTCAACGTAAACATTGTATTAGAAGGTTTCGGCTGGTGATAAGTTTTTTAAATACTTAAATTATATCCTTTTCTCTTCTGACTTAATGATTTTTTAAGCTTTTTTAAAATTATGAAAGCATCATGGCTAAAAAAAACGTGATACGCATTGTTTTGTCTCTGGTTGTAATATTATCGTAGGAGCATCGTTGCACATTTATAGGCTACAACTTTTTAGCACTTTTTAAAGCATTACAAGGATAGCCGGTTTCCACACTATGTATTCTAGGCGCTGCGTAATTTTAACATTGATAAAACTAAAGAGAAAAATTTATATGATTGTGTCAACATGACGTAATTTTAACTGATTTTTCCATTCTTAATTATAAAGATTTTTAATCTTTATTTGGAGCCTTTATTGATTGCTTCATCCTGATTGCATGTTACCAATTACTTTTTTTTAAATTATAGGTTAGAAGATTTCATTTTTTAATATAAAAAATTCCCAAAAGTAAAGGATTTCAGGAAAATTAAAATTATTAAAAATAGTGTTATGGTAGAAAAAAAACTAGAAATAATGATTGTATTTTTAGCTAGAATAAACAATGTAAAGCTAATATTTTATAGGAATTATTTTGGTAGGTTTATTATGAGTTCATTTAACAGTTCCATATTAGCGGCAATGTCATATTTCTTTCACTGTGAATTTCTCTTTCGATGTCAAAAAATGGCAGTCTACTTTTGGACGCCAGCGAAAACAATGGCAATATTTAGAAATGTATAACGGTTATGACAAAAAACGGCGCTATCGCTTTAGCTTTCATCGCGCTTACATCACTTCTAAATACTACAAATTTCAATTTTTTACTACATTTTACTACATTTTATAATTTTAATTCTTCCATCATGAATTAGAAAAAAAAAAAGCTTTCGATTGAAATTTATTTGAAAACTGCCGCTTAATTTAACGACTTTTTAAATAATTTTTAAGCATGAAATGTTTTTTATTTCTAATCTTACCATCAGTTTGCTTCAATAATGTAAAATAGCCCCTGCGAAAGTTGCCACAATTGAAAATAGATTTCTCTAACCATCATAAAAAGTGAAAAAAAATAAATAATAAAACCTGATAAATCATAAGATCAGAATATCCATAAGATAGAGCATTTTGGCGCTAAACTAAAATCTGTCAAAAAAGAAAAAAAAAAATATTTTGAGCTTATGTTTGACATAAAATTGATATGTTGAATCCACTGATGTATATGTTGCATCAGAATATGCTACGAATTGTGGTTTTTTAAAAGATCCATTAGGTATTTAACTGTACAAGAGGTAAAAGATCCCCGACTGGGATGGAAAAGGGATAATCATACTAATTATGTAAAGGGACGGAAAAAACTTTACAAATAAATTACACTTGAAAACATTAAAAATCTCCCTCATCTGAAGATTGATTTATTATTGTAAAAAATAATCTTCATCTGATTACCTTAAAACAATGGCTGCGTTTTAGAAGATATGGATTTGAAATGAACAATGATTAAAGAAGACATTTAAATTTTTTTAATTTACACATTTTAAAACTTTTTTTTAACGTCGAATCTCGACAGTGCTTTTGGGCAGATGCAATGCACATGCCCATAGGAGCTCATTCGATTGCATTATCACAGGAGGGAAGGGGGGGGGGGGAGATGTGTGCTTTATTTACTATGTTCTTTTATTTACTGAATATGAGATGAATGTAGGAACATACTATTCGTATGATACTTCATAGGTCCATGAAATTTTCTTTCTTGCCGTGGGGAATATGGCGCTAATGTCAAACTGATTTGCATTACACAGTTGTTTACGGATTGTTTGTTTGGAGTTTGCATTGGAAATAGTACTGTATTTCACTGAGGAAAAAACTTTTAAAATAAAATATTTGAAAGGCTGTTTCATTTCACTCTTCATAAATAATAAAGAATCTTATTTTACTGATATTGTTATAGTATTTTTTTCCGTCAAGTTTTGACGGGTTCCATCTAGTTTATATTTATTATTATTATGTTGCATTAAAATAATATTTAAAAAAGTATTAACGTATATTACTTTGAACTTCAAATTTTATTTCCATTAAATCATACAAATATATCGCTTAAATATGTTAGTTTGAAAATATTAAATATTCACTTATCAAAGTTTCCATTTTATTTGTATCATCTTATATTATAATACGAGAAAATCTTGTGTGTGGTTATGCAAATTTTATTTTAAAAACGGCTCTAACGATTTTGACGAAATTTTGTATCCTACCGTTTCGAGGCACCAGAAAACCATTGGGCTAGGTCACATGTTCGAGAAAATTCGTATAGTGGGTCATTTTGGGTCACCAATGGTGAGGGTCAAGCTAATTGTATCTAAAAATCGGTTCAAACGATTTTGACTAAATTTCGTATCTTACCATTTTCGAGCACGAGAAGACTATTGGGCTGCGTCACATGTTCGAGAACTGTCTATTAGTGGGCCATTTTTGGGTGAACGCGTGTCAAGTTAATTTTATCTAAAAAACGGCTCTAACGATTTTGATTAAATTTTGTATCCTACGAGTTTCGGGCACTAGAAAATCATTTGGCTAGGTCACATGCTCGAGAAAATCCTATTAGTGGGTCATTTTTGGGTCACTATGGTCAAGCTAATTTTATCTAAAAAACGGCTCAGACTATTTTGATTAAATTTTATATCCTATGGGTTTCAGGCACGAGAAGACAATTGGGCTTGGTTACATGCTCAAGAAAATTTTATTAGTGGGTCATTTTGGTCATGGGTCATGATATTTGAACTCAAAGCTAATTTTGACCGAGCATAGCTCGGTCTTCCCTTCTCGTTTTAAATTTAATTACGCAAAACTTAATTATGACCAGTGGACCCGTGTGAGTATTTCGCAATGCAGTCTAATGTTTTTTAGCAATATCCAATATTTTTTAGATGCAGGTTTAAACTTCTAAAAAAAATTAAGTATTACGAATATCTGCAAACATCATTAGTCAAGCCAGAATATCATCTCATTTATTCCATCAAAGTTACAGTAAAAACTGATGGAAGATGGGAGAAAGTACGCGCGCGAAAAAAAAAAATAATAACAATGGTATTTTAAGGTGGTTTTCAAATGACCTGCTTAACACCGCGAAACTTTCTGACACAATTTCAGACTGTTTTTTAAACGCAAAGGCATAAAATTGGCAGGCCTGACTATTGAAGCGATTTGGAATCGAAATGAGTTTTCCCCTTTTTTGATAAATAAATTTCTTATCGAGTTATGAGCGATTCGTGTTACGTGATAACGCGTTTTTCCCCATGCTGTCGTCGTCGCGGCGAGAATTCGGTTCAAAACGTCGACTTTGACAGTATATTCTGAAAGATCTTCTGTCTTTACCAAAAAATGGAAAACGTGTTTCGACTTTCGATTACATAGTTTCTGTATAACAACACCTGCCCATTCCGTGCAAAAATGAATTAAAAAATGTATCATAAAGTAGCCAGTTTAGCTTTGGGAACATCCTTAACTGCATTAGAAAATTACATCATCCGCTTCGAGAAAAACATGGGACAAAGAAAAATAAATTGAATACGTATAAAATACTATTTAAGTTAATACAGTAGACGCTCGTTAATTCGAACTAATCCAAAAGCCCCCAAAAACTTGTATTCAAATTAATGTTAAAAATATCTCATTAATTCGAACTAATTTTTATACAAAAAAAAAATCTTTTTTCTCGTTTAACGGAGAAAAAAGCACGCTGTATTATTATTTTGTGCATCAAAATCTATTCTATTGTATGTCTATTTCTTTTCCAAGCGCGGTAATAGAAATTTAAACTAAAATCACTCCAACGTACTTTTCCCCTCCTCCCCACTTTGCCAAACGGAATCCACCCGCGTGAGTAGAAAAAGAGCGGGTGGGAAGAAGAAGCATGAGGGAGGGGGGCGCTATCATTTTTTATTTGTATTCGATTTTTTAAGAATTTCAGAAAAAAAGAACAGTCTTTACTACAGTTTCTAGGGGGCTACGTCAGTTATGACTACAGTGCGGACAAATTAATGTGCTCTAGTTTTTCTTCCTATGTGTGTAGTGTGACCGTGTAAAAATTTAGGATGTCTACAAAACCCTAACTTTGAAGGGAAAGTACAAAACCCTAACTTTGGAGACAAAGGTAGAAATTTTAAAGAAAGTAGAGAATGGCGAATGTAAAACAAAGTTAGCAGCTGACTATGGAATTAAAAAAATACCTTGTCAACTTATTTGAAAAACAAGGAATCAATTTTAGATTCATGGGGAAAATCTAAATTTGCTAGAGGAAGGAAACGCATGAGAAATGCGTCCCAAGAAAATCTAGAAAAAGCTCTACTGCTATGGTTCCAGGATGCTAGATCTCGAAACTTTCCGATAAATGGACCCCTACTGCAGACGAAGGCTGATGAATTGGTAAATCGAACGGGTATTGAAGATTTTAAATGCAGTGAGGGATGGCTTTCTCGATTTAAGTCAAGGCACAATATTTCTTATCAAACTGTATGCGGGCAAAGCTCTGATGTAAATGAAGACGTATTCACTAATTTCGGCAGGAAACTGCCAGGGCTTTTATTTACTTACCTGCCGAAAGATATTTTTAATGCGGACGAAACTGCACTTATTTATAAACTCTTGCCAAACAAGACATTACATTTTAAAGGGAAAACTTGCGTAGGAGGTGAAAGCAGTAAAGAGGGGATTACAGCTTTAGTTTGTGCTAATATGGATGGGAGAGAAAAGCTTAAATTATTAGTGATTGGAAAGTCCAAGAATCCACGGTGTTTTAAAGAAATTAAAACACTTTCAGTCGATTATGTATCCAATGCAAAAGGATGGATGACACTAGACATCTTCAGTAGCTGGTTAAAAAGAATAGATAAGCAGTTTTCGAGACAAAAGCATAAAATTCTCTAATTTGTGGATAACGGAAGCTGCCACAATAACCTTCCAGAACTGAGTTCCATACAGGTTGAATATTTGCCGCCAAACACAGCTGCGAAGCTACAACCAATGGATCAAGGAATCATCCAGAATCTTAAAACAAATTATCATAAGAGACTCTTAAAATAATATATTTTTTTCTTTAGATTGTGGTGAAAATCACGACATTACTCTGCTGACAGCTATAAATGATCTATACGCCGCATGGGACGCTGTTAAAGAAAGCACAATTAGTAATTGCTTTCGTCATGCTAAATTCATGCACGCCGAAAAGAACAATCATATCGAAGAATGTGACGATATTGATACCGATTCTCCCGAATTCAAAAAATTTAAATGTGATAACGTTACATTTTTCTGATTATGTAAGGGTAGATGAAGACGTAGAAGTCTGTGGAAAACTGAGCGGCGATGCCATCATAAAAACTATCCGAGAAGATGAAAAAGCAGAGACCTTATCGGATTCAGAAGAGAATGCAGAGACTGTTAACCGTCCTAATGACCAAACCATAATGAACTGTATAAAAACTTTGAAAGCATTTACTCAGATGGAACCTTCCTCTGAAAATGAATTGAAATGTTTACTTCAAATCGAGAAGTTGGCTGAAAAATGTAGGCATAATAAACAAAACTGAACATCCGTTTTACAGTTTTTCCCAAAAGTGTAATTCATATTTTTAATTAAAATTTTCTTTCTACTACGTATACCTACTGCTTCATTTTATGATTAAGGTAAGTCTTTATTACTTTTTAATGTGTTTAATTTTAAATAGCATAGTATAATATATTTTCTGGGGTTATACATACTAGAAGATTCTTCTTCTTCAGTGATACACCTTTTTAAGTTATATTTTCTCTTAACATCGGATAATTCGAACTTATTTTTGAGAACCTTTGAGTTCGAATTAACGAGCGTCCACTGTATAACAAAGCACACATTTTAGGATACACGTGATGTTTCGATCGATCGATGGTGTTTTTTTCTTCTAAACATCCCAATTTCAATTTTACTTTTTAACCATAAATATAAAATAAACACGTTCGGCGAAATCATACGTCATCTTTTTTGTACTGTTTATATATATATCATCATATCATCATAATCAATCGTTTTCAATCCACTGCTGCATGTAGGTCTCCCCCAGATTTTTCCATTGTTTCCTGTCTAGTGCTTTAGTCATCCAATTAACACCGGCCACTTTTCTGATTTCGTCACTCCATCTTACTGGAGGTCATCTTCTTAGCCGTTTTACATATCTGGGATACCACTGTATAGGGTGTTTGTACTCCATCTATTGTTTTGTCTTCTTGCAATGTGCCCAGCCCATTTCCATTTTAACCCTTTAATTCTTTTAATGATGTCAAAAACTTTCGTCTGACTTCTTATCCAGGTTATTCTCTTTCTGTCTCTTCTTTGGACAGGAAATATCATCGGACAACAGTATCATGAATGAAATCAATAGAAGAATAAGAAATGGATGGAGTGCTTTTGGGAAGAACAATATTATTCTGAAGAGAAACATGCCTCTTTGTTTGAAAAGAAAGGTGTTTAACCAATGTGTTTTGCCTGCCACTAACTTATGGAGCCGAAACATGGACGCTATCAAAACGGATGGTACAGAGATTACAAACAACACAGCGAAGTATAAAGATATATATATATATACATAATCATTGTTGAGCATCATATACTGCGGTATTTTATTTTTGTAGAAACACGAATTCGAGGAAAACCTTTCATTTCATTTTTATGAAAACACTGAAGATTTAATTTTTAATTAACAGCGATTTTTAACCAAAAACCATGTTTTAACGAAATGTAAATGTACTATGTCAGAAGCCGCTTGAAAACCCGGTACTTCTCCATTATCCCGTCGACCACTTTTCATAAAAAAATTATCGCCAAACAGTAACGCTAAATAAACAAATGGAAGGATGTTGCCATTGGAATATCAAAATAAATCAATAAATTCGGAAAAGCCCCTCTCACCAAAGCGTCAACTATCAGTAAGTTTAAACACAAAAAAATTACTATATATTATTGAAAATAGAAGAAAAAATCTTGGATATTTATTCATTTACATTATTTTTCTTAATTATCCTTCTCGGCTGGTGAATAAATGTTTGTGGATGACGTCAGTTGAAATTGATCTATTGCACTTAACTATGCAACGCAACATTTTTTCAATGCATTTTCTCTTTTAATATAGTGGCACAGCCGTTTAAGGTTCAATTGTTATTTTAATTAACGAAATAACTAATAAATCGGTAAAACATAATGAAAAATACAGGTAAATGTCGAATTAAAAACCGCTTCATGACATAACAAACACGTTTAATGCGTCTGACGTCAAGTGAATGGGACTGCATTTTTGGCGTTAAATCCTATAGTTTGGCGATAGTTTTTTTTAATGAAAAGTGGTCGACGGGATAATGGAGAAGTAACAAAAATCCTTTCGAATGACACCTCATTCATTGTTGTGCGTTTCGTAAATTCATAGAAAAAGGGATCTTGACAACAAAAATAATATATATGATTATCTGTATTGTGGGGTGAAACCTAAGTTATTATTATTCTTTAAAACTTTTTTAAATAGGTTTTTATGAAACACATATCTAAATTATAATAATAGTAGAATTATCTTAGATTTCAAATTGAATATCGATAGAATATTATTCATATTTTCTATTGTCAAAATTATTAACAAAATATTAACTGCAATCGTGGTCATGTAAACATTAAATTTGCTGCTTTTAAATGTCTTTAAGATTTTATTGATAAAAATCACTATTTTACATTTGTTTTTAATCTAAATGAACTCACCGTAAACGAAATTTAATGAAAACTTAGTCGTTGGGGGCCACCGTAATACTTACCCATCATGGATATGCATAATGTAAAATATTAAAAAAAAAATATGTAAACTACTTATAAAATGCATTGCAATTCAAATAAAATAGTGGCTTGATGACGTCACAAACTTTAAAGGCTCGATTACTGAGTTGCTTGAAAGAAACATCCTTATAACTCCAAAAATCATAATCCTATTAACTAGCGGTTTATTGCATCTGATTAAGTGTCAAATTTACAATTAAAATATATCTTTGAATTGAAATTTGGATGAAATACAGGGTCATGAAAAATTGAAGAGTGTGAAAAATAGGATTACAAATACCGGCAACTTATTATCCGATCGACTTCATGCTTTATGCAAAATGTATGTTTTTTTTATTGTCTTTTATATTCATTTCTTAAAATAAACAATTTCGAAAATTTTTATATATTTTTTATCAGAACGAATGTTTCGAGAGTCCGAGAAAAATAGTTCCGGATAATCGAGGTTATTGAAATTAAATAGGCTTCTTCCCATCATTACATACTAAGTACATACCAAATTGCAAGTCTCTATCTCAATTTTTTCGGGAGATAAAGCGTTTACAGACACACACACATACGGACAGCAAAATTTGATTACTTACCCATCATACGTAGTATAGGGTAAGTCTTGTAATCGTTTTGAAAAAAGAAAAATTTTTTTTGACGGATTTACACGTTTCAGACACTGGAGATTCCAAAAAACATATTTTTAGAAAAAAAATTTTGCCGTCCGTCTGTGTGTCTGTCTGTAAACGCTCTATCTCCCGAAAAAATTGAGATAGACACTTGCAATTTGGTATGTACTTAGTATGTAATAATGGGAAGAAGCCTATTTCATTTCAATAACCTCGATTAACCGGAACTATTTTTTTCGGACTCTCGAAATATTCGTTCTGATAAAAGGTATATAAAATTTTTTCGAAATTGTTTATTTTAAGAAATGAATATAAAAGACAATAAAAAAACATAAATTTTGCATAAAGCATGAAGTCGATCGGATAATTAGTTGCTGAGATATTTGTAATCCTATTTTCCACACTCTTCGATTTTTCATGACCCTGTATTTCATCCAAATTTCACTTCAAAGATATATTTTAATTGGAAATTTGACGCTTAATCAGATGCAATCAACCGCTAGTTAATAGGATTATTATTTTTGGAGTTATAAGGAAAAACCTCTTTCAAGCAATTCAGTAATCGAGCATATAAAGTTATGACGTCATCAAGCCACGATTTTATTTGAATTGCTATGCATTTTATAAGTAGTTTACACATTTTTGTTTTAATATTTTACATTATGCATATCCATGATGGGTAAGTATTACGGTGGCCCCCAACGACTAGTTTTTCTAAAAATATGTTTTTCGGAATCTCCAGTGTTTGAAACGTGTAAATCCGTCAAAATTTTTTTTCGATTTTCAAAACGATTACAAGACTTACCCTTATACTACGTATGATGGGTAAGTAAAAATAGCAAAGGGTCCATAAGCCGTGTTTTTGACCCATGAAATAAGACTAAAATTCGATTTTGTTATACTGACTTAATTATTTCACTTTTCAATATTAGAAGGTTTATCCTGTACGATTTCGGCAATAGTTTTGGCATTTTGTTCGGATTCATATGACTTACACAAGCTCAAATTTCGTATTATTCGTAGTTTTTGATGAAAAATACGCAATTTCTCCTAAATTTACCTCAATTATTTATATGAGCGCAATCGTGCAACACTTTCTTCTTTATATATATTATAAAATACATCAAAATGTACAATATATGTAAAAATAAAAGTGTTGCAAAGCTGCGCTCATAGTAAATATTAAGGAAATATATTAAAAATTGTGGTAAAATTAGATACTAAAATTAGATACTACCGCGCATGCGCGGCAACGTATTACTGCTTGCGCGGCAGCGTATTACTGCTTATTTTACGGTTTAATACTGTTAATTTTACGGTATAATACTGGCAGCTGGGGTGCCAGTTTTATACTGTAAAATCAACAATTATTTTTTGCAGTGTATGGACCCTGATCCTTTAATAATAAAATTTCTAAAAGTTAAAAAGAGATAATAGTTTAAATTTTAGATGTGATGTTTGTCCTATGTATAAAGGATATTTTTAACACTTTCCAACGTAGTTAAAAAGTGTTTATGGATTCGGTTTGTCTGTCAGTCTGTCCGTGCTCTAACTCACGTAAATATACTCGGATTGTCATGCAATTGATATACAGATGGGTGACAAAATAATACGAACACTCGTGAAAAAGGGTGAAAAGAGCAATACCTAAGTAAAATATATGAAGAATGATTCTGAAACTTCATACGTGTAAACAGCACAGTTGATGTCATGTATTTCCGTGAACATTTTTTCCAAAATCCCATTGAGAAAACCGTCAACAAATTGTAGAAAAACGAATATATTTTGCATAACCCTGTAAAAAGTAATGCCACTTAAGCTATGAAAAGTTAGCACATGATTAAGATGTTTATTGTGATAAACTGTGTTTATTTTCATGAGTACAACATATATACCCGTAGAGAAATTAATGTTTTTATAAAAACAAACCCGAATTTCACCCAGTGTTTTTCTTATAATTTGCAGAGTTCTTAATATAAAAGAATGTTTTTTTCAGAAAATATGATTAACAACATTGTACACAATACCCCGCAATCAGAAATAAAAAATAATAAATATTGGATGAAAAACGAGTAGGTTTATTAAATAATGTTTCACTGCGCATGCGCGAATGTTATCAAAATATAATGTGCATAATATTTTACCCAAATGTACAGAGCAACTTTTACGAAAGTCTCAAAAACAATACTAATAGCAAATATTTCTTATAGCACAGAAGTATTTCTTAAGAAATACTTGTCTACTTGTCATCATTTGGATACAGCCCCTGATCTTTTTGCTTCTTTTTGGGAACAACGAATTTCGAGCTTATTCTATGGATGACCACTTTCAGAATTTTCAAGCTATGTTTTTGAGACATTCACAAAAGTTACTCTATACACTTGGGTAAAATACTGTTGGGTAAACTTGGGGTATACAATTGGGTAAGCGGGCAGTTTTCAATTTTGGAACCGGTTGGAACCGGTTCTGAAAGTGAAAGTATCCTTATACAAAATAACTGGAACCAAAATCGAAAAAAATAAAAACTAACAACGTTGGAGATTGACCTCAGCTATCCTATGCAAAAAAAAAAAAAAATACATTAGCTTGAGCGTTTTTTCGCTTGACTGATGTAGGCTCTTTCCGGGCTAACTCATACTGCCATTTAATTGCCCGTAGAAGAGGAACGATTGGTCGCGCCGCTGGGGCAACAATCGCTGATTGGTCAAAAGTGGGCAACAAAATACTTGATGATTCAGCCTGAATTATAGTAGCCTTAGATATAGTAATCTTGCCCTGGTAAAGAAAAAAATTAAATATCTCCTTCTCTGATTGTTGTTTCATTACTTAAAATTTAGGAAGTTCAATGATTTCATTAAAAAAGCTGAATACTGTTATTATATTAATAACAGTTACTTAAATTCCCACAGATGTCTACTTATCCAGGAAAAGCCTAGCAGATTTTTAAAAAACGATAAGATAAGATAAGAAAAAACTTCCTTATTAATAGATATGATTTATTTTATCAGATTCCTTATTAATTAGATATGATTTATTTTATCAGATTCCTTATTAAGAGATACGAATTAGATATAATTTATTTTATCAGATTCCTTATTAAGAAATACGATTTATTTTTAAGAGATCAATTTTAGAATTTAAACTACTTTCCTGTTGACATACCCCATACTTAATGCTTTATCTTATGCGCAATTTACATAATAATTACTTACAAGGAAGATAGTTCAAGGCGAAATTCTAAATTGAGTGCAAAATTTTACTGGCAGAAGAATATGTCTAAATATATAACTCCAACGTTAAAATTAGCTGCTAAAATAAAACTGGCTGACCATAAAATAATAATAATAATAATAATAAATGCGCGGGATTTCCAGAAATGATACGTCATTGAGCATTTTTGAATTATTTGTCTGCAATTATATTAGTTAGGTGATCTAACACGGCCTTGCTGTGTTACAGAATATGTAGGCGAAATACATTTTTAACACGTTCTAACACAGTTGAAAAGTTTTTATGAATTGGGTCTGTCTGTCTATCCGTGCGAGAGTTAGAACTTTTACGAGAGTTAAAATTCTCGTTCACTTTTTCAGAGATTTTACTCTTTACGACAGTTTACGAAAGTTTACTCTTTACGTTACTTTTTACAAGAGTTAGAACTCTCGTAAATATACTCGGATTGTCATGAAATTTTTAAACATTATTGAATTTTAATATAGAATGTTCGGTATTGAAAATGAAGTGTGTAGCATTAACAGTTCATTTACAGGGACACATAAAAGAATTCCATTACATTATGGTCTATGGCAAAAAGTCGTTGGCGGCGCATTTTATGGATGTTACGATATTTCAAACATAATGAAATTAATTGTCTGAGTGCAACGAAGACTCATACACAGCGCAGTATTACTTTGCCCCATATATAGCTACGATGGATATTAAAGCCTTTCGTCAAGCATAACTCAAAAAATATTTAACGGATTTCGTTCAAATTTTTACAGCAGGTACCTATGAAGGTGACAACGACGTCTATTTATTACCAAGAATAAATGTCAAACCGTTTGGAAATTACATTAAAAAAATAGATAAAAAAGCAGAATTAAAGTACATACGTCACGAAAATTTTGTGCGTACGTCATTTTCACCGGCGGGAGATTTTCGTAGACAATCGGAATTGAAAACTTCATGGAGTACATAGAGCAAAAAAATATGCACGCACTAATATTCAGCGCAATAAAATATATTTCAATTTAGTAGAAATCGAAAATTAATCTGGATTTTTTTCTGTTTGAAAGAAAAACCCCGCAATAACTTGGTAGACTTGGTATTAGAGATTTGGCGCAAATCTCAGCAATAGCAGCTTTTTTTATTTCGCGTGTGTAAATTAAAAAAAAAAAATTATTTGGTGTTTAAATAAAAGGTTTCGATTTATGGCATTATTTCTTTTTTTTTCCTCTTTTTAGCATTTTAAATGATATTAATGAAAGGCATGTATTTTAAATTAAATGAGTGAAAGGTTTACATTTAAATGAAATGAATTCAATATGAAAATGTTATAGGAACAATATTTTGCGATTTATCAACTGCGCCAGGATAACATAAAAGTACCATTATATCAAACGGTATGTAGTATGTGAAATGAAACAAATATATTATAATCACCCGTCGTACAAGAAAAAAGTCCTTCCGGCCTGTACCGGGAGGAAAAGGTAGCTTTCCTATATCTTCGTTTTAAAATTTTAGCTAATGTTACACGAAAACAGCAAAGTTAAAATGCAAAGAAACGTTTACAAAAGATTCGTTAATACTGAATTTGAATAAGAAATTCGCCAAATTATTGAGCAATAGCCAAATTAGCTTCATTTATGACGACTTATTTTGGTCGCCAAATTTGGCGATATTTCGCCAAATGTCTCCAATTTTGTCAATTTTGTCGCCAATGTCGCCAATTTTGGCGCTAACGGATATGAATATATAGTTTTATGCGTATGATTGGGACAATTATTACAACAATGAAAGAAAATAATTTGCAAGTAATGGCGTTAATGTGCTGTTTTGTTTCAAAATGTCAGCCACCCTAGAATTTCAAACTGCTCTATCTCAGCCATTTTTTAAGATAGAGGTAAACCAAAAAGTGCTCTGGAATCCTTGTATCAAGGCCTAACACGTAATTAAAAAATAAATTTTAATTTTTAATTTTTTTTATATTTATTTTAGTTTTAAATTTTTAAATGGCCGCCATCTTGAAACAAAATGGCGGACCAAGCTGGCCAACGAACTCGGTCGAGACATTGGTGAGCTTAATACACACAATTAGTTTCATCAAAATCGATTTATAAATACGAGCGTTATCGTATGACATAGGTCAGATATATATATATATATATATATATATATATATGGATATATCTATATATATAAATCAACATTTGAGCGGAGGGTGGTTTTGGGGTCTGGGGGTCATGATCGGTGAAAATATATCGAAATTTTCCGGAACTGCTTTCCTCCGAACGGCTGCAATAGGTAGCTTTATACTTTTTAGTATTGAAAGCTACCTAAAAAACTAATATTCTGCATTCAGAGGGAAAAATCCATCTCCTGTGCCGTAAGATTTGGCGAGTTCTTTTTTGGTGATAAGTTTTTCGATGTGATTGTTGGGATCTGCAGGATTTGGCTTACTTTTTCTAAATCTTATTTTTTTGCAGATGTAGTATTATGTAAATATATTTTTTTGCAGATATTTTTCTATTTTGTATATTTGGCATTCTATTTTGTATATTTTCTATTTGGCATTTGGAAAAGAGATTTTTACCTTTTTATCTGTGCCTTCGGAAATATTAAAAAATAAAACAAGATTTACATATATCAAGCGTATAATGTTATGTTTTACATTTTTATACGGACCACTTCTCCATTTTTAGATTTTAAATGCTATTTATTATTTACTAGCTGTTTATTAATTGTTTACAATTTACCCCCCTGACAATAACAATTAATTTATCACAAAAATGCCTTTTAGGTTTGTTAAATAAGTTTGTTTATATATTTTCATTACTTATTAAAATATCGAATATGGCGATAAAATTTTATTTTAGCATCGTGCTTAAATTTTTAACATGGTGCAAAAACATGCTTTAATAAACGTATGTTTGTAAATATTTGAAAAACATGTTTTACCGCTCTCTTGAAAAATTTTGTAAGATGCTAAAACTACCTTTTGGCACCTTTTTAAATTTTTTTCGCCAACCGACATAGGATACGAAACTTTTCCCCATTCAGATACACAGGCAAGGCTGGTCTCAAACAAGAGTAAAGCTAGCAACAATATTGTTTTAACTCTATAAGAGTTACAATAATGATATTAAATGCTCCGATTGGCTTTGGGCCCAATTACGAAAGTTTCTCCTAAAAAAACTGTAGAAGAAGTCTTTTACATTTGTTTCAAATGAAGCTCGGTCTACAAGGTATTAGTTAATAATACAAACAACACTAATGGCATGGAGGCAAAAGTTTTAATTTAAATGTATATATTTGAAACCCTTCCCCCCCTACCCCCCCCCCCCCCCAAAAAAAAAAAAAGAAAGTTACAGTAATGAATTTAAAATGGCGTTAAGCCACGTTTTCTGGCATAAGCAATTGGCTGCAAACGTGATAACGAAACTTTCACTTAACTTAATAACATGTAGCTAATATAGCCCTCAGGGTACTTTGCAGTTATACAGACCTTGTGGGTTTTTTAAAAAGCTTGAGACAATTCAGGTTTAAGAAGTTGAGATTTACTGCCAAATGATATAAACAACTATGAACACAAAACTGATGAATTATTATTCAGGTTTATGTATGTATTTAAAAAAAAATTGCATCTGATTGCACTTATTAGATAAATTACTTCTGTTTGCATTTAATAACTGATAAACGGCTTCTGTATATTAAATGAATTGTTTAAATATTGGGAAGAGGTGGCGAGAGGTAGAAAGACGAGTAAACAAACAGGTAGACAGACGGGTAGAGAGACGAGTAGCGACATAGGTAGGCTGACGGGTAGCAAAACGAATAGACAGACGGCTAGAGAGAAAGGTAAAAAGAGGGTTGACAGAGGGGTAGCGAGATAGGTCACGAGATGGGTAGCGACACCGGTAGACAGGAATGTAGCGAGATAGGTCACGAGATGGGTAGCGACACCGGTAGACAGGAATGTAGCGAGAAAGGTTGTGAGACGCGTAGCGTGGTAGATAAAGAGACGAGTAGAGAGATGAGTACAGAGACGAGTTGACTGACGGGTAATGAGATTAGTAGCGAGTCGGGTACAAAAACAGACGGATTTTGAGACGGGTATACAGACGAGTAGAGAGACAGTAGATGAGTACGGAGATGGGTAAGAAGATGCGTAGAGATTCGTATAGGCAGACGGGTAGAGAGACAGATAGACAAGTTGTGAGACTGATAGACAAATGAATAGCGAAGTGGATAGCGAAGTGGATAGAGACACGGCTAGACATACAAGTAGTTAGACGGATAGACAGACGGTTAGAGAAATAGATTAGCGATACCGGTAGAGAAATATAGAGACAGGTAGAGAGACGTGTAGAGAGATAGACAATCGGTTAGAGAGACAGGCAGAAGAACGGATAGGGAAACAGACAGATTGGGGAGAGACAGACAGACAGGCAAAAGAAAAGTCTGCGGATTGGCGCAGTAAAGGCGCAGGGGGCAGAACGTCCTAGAGCAGGGGTTCTCAAACTATGGTACGCGTACCAGTACTGGTACGCGAAGCTCTGGCTACTGGTACGCAAAAGTCCGATACTGGTACGTGGAATAAAATACAAAAATCATCATATTATTATGGAATCGAAAACGGCTTGTCTTTATTAACTTGGAAATTTTCAAAAAAATTTGGAACGTGATTTAGGATCTGTAAATGTTTTTTTCTATTTTCTTGTTACGAGAAATGTTTGTTACAGCAGACTTGCTGAAATTCGCACTCAACGCTTATGATACAATCAGTTTTCCAGAATTAAAAACACAATTATTAGATTTATATAGATAGATAAAAATTTAATTTTTAATAAAGACCTAATTTTAAAATTAATGAATGAATGAAGTACTTTTAATTAGCGGAAGAACTGTTTTTAAACATGCTTTACAAATTGAATTATCTGAAGGTAAAATCTGAATGGTTGGAAGTAGGAGGAGCGTGTGTGAGTAGGAGGAGTTAATACAAAACAACATTCCAAGTGTAATTTATAAATTACACTTCAAATGTTGTTTTATTACCCATTGTTCTTTTTGTACCAGAAGAGCGTCTAGGAGTTGTTGAAATAAAAGTCTTATTTCAAACACAATTCATAAATTGATTCATTGTGTTGATTGAAATATTTTTCTTCTCTTGTACAAAAAGTGTTATAGTTTCCTCCTATTTCATGGAAATCAGTTTTTAAGAGACTAAGGTTATTTAAAATGGCCAAGAGAGTAAGGTTATTCAAATCAAACAAAAACTGTGGTCATATGCAGTGGTATATATATAAATGTATGAAGAAACTTGCAAGTGTTTGCCTACTGAGCGACATTAATGTCGCATTTAAAGGTATCCAGATTATTAATACGGTTGTATTGAGCCTATGTTAAATGAGCTAACTAAGCTTTAGATAAGATATTCGCAGGACCTGATTAATGCAGAGGCCGACTAGGCCATGGCCTATGGCCCACCACTGATGGAGGGCCCCAAAATAAATAAAATTGTTTACAAAAAGTTTATTAGAAGGCATTTTTTTCCAATTATTTCTCAAAAACCAAAAAAGATTTTGATTAACTTGGTAACCATATCATAATATCTAAGGATAACCCCCGAATACTCCCTCCAAAAATTTATAGCTATTATCTTGGTTTGAAACTGGCTCCGAAAAGGTACTGGGTCTTGAGCTCCACATGACCTTAATCGTGCTCTAGAAATTCGTTTCTCATTTGAGACACCCTGCCCTGCCACTGTATGTATCTCACCAGAGAGGAAAGAAATGAACTTATTCAGCTCTCCTCTCCTGTGATGGATTAATGGCGTCCACATTCAAAAGGATATGAATGTAACAGAATTTACGCTGACGAGAATATCAGAGTACTGTCTAATATCGTCAAAGTCTTTGTGTTTAGCCCAACATATCTCTGTGAATGTGCTTCCCCCCCCCCCCTTTGTTATATGAAAAACAAATACAGGAATAAACTAAACATCGAATCTGACTTATGACTAAAACTTCCTAATATTGAACCAGACATGAAGAAGTTGTGCTTGATAAAACAAGCCCACCATTTTCATTAGCCTACTACAACAGTATGTGAATCAGTGTGCGCCAATATGTCATTAAGTATTGTGGCTTTTTTACTACACCAAAATACTGTATTTTGATATTGTATGCATTTTTAAATTTTAATGATGATACTACTTTATACTTGAATTTGAATCTTATTACAAAGCAGTCAATTTAGTAATATAATCATCCATTTTTAAATGCAATAAAACCTGCTATGACGGAAATAGAAAAGACCGGAGAAATATTTCGTTTTAGACAGGTTTTTCTATGTTAGCTTTACGTTTATTACCAGGTGGTACGCGGAAGTATGAACTTTGATTTAGTGGTACGTCGGTCTAAAAGTTTGAGAACCCCTGTCCTAGAGAATAATCAAGAAGTATCTGTTAAGCTTAACTTTGAAATATATATAACTTTTCAATTTTCCCGATATGGAGATTTAATGTAAAAGTTATTTTACAGAAGTCATCGAAAATTTTTTTGTATACTTTAATAGCAATTTAGACTATAGTTTTGCATTCTGGTTTGTAGCAAAGCATGCTATCAATGTGGTTTGAAATGTAAGAGTTTCTATAAACAGTTATACAAATAATAGATATATAATCAAGGAAGAAAAATTTTAAATTCACACATTAAAAAAAGGTGCTACAAACAAATTAAATTTGCGTTAAGCCACGCTTGATAGAATAATCTATTGGCTGCAAATCCAATTACGTAACTTTAAAAAGCTTGGCGTTTTAAAAGATCCGGCGTTTTTTTTTTTTCTCTTTTTTTTTTTTTTTTTTTTTTTTTTTTTTTTTTTTTTTTTTCAAGTTTTGCGCAATACCCGCTTAAGAAAATGAAATTCTTTGCCACATGTTAAAAAAATTATGACAACACATCTGATGAACGGTACTTCTTTTCTATTTTTTTAACAGTGTATATGAATTTATATATGATATTTTGTAATTCTATCATTTAATTAGCTCTTTTCCTTTATATTGTAATTGTTAACCCTATGTTCTCAGCAATATCACTCAGACTTATCCCTTTGAGGGAAGTCCTAGTATGCATTACCAAGGCAGACTAGATCTACAGGCATATTCAATTGAGATTAATGTATGAAGCTTCCCACCAGAGGACTCTGAAACCCTGCCCAAATTTGAAAATTGACTTTGACCGTAACTGAAACAACCTGGGCAGGGTTGAAATGTAAACAAACACCAAAATTGCGTCACTTCGCCATGGTTACGTTTACAACTCTTCTAACATTCCAATCAAGATAAAAAATGACAGCAAATTCCAATAACTGTTCATTTTTCGATTATTAAAATAGTATTGCAAGGAAAATATGGTAAATTGTTGCGTTTATAATTGTAAATCTTGAAGTGATCGTAGCTGCCGTGTTGGAGATAACGGCGAAAAACTATCGTTTCATAAATATCGTTTCCTTTTCTTTCTTTCTTTTCTTTTTTTTTTTTTTTTTTTTTTTTATCGGTTATAAAAAGGAAAAAAGTCGCCAAATTTTAAGGACTTTTTCCTTTAGTGGTAACCTGGCAATTGTATTAAGTTACTGGTTTGGCGCGGACTTGAAAATCGCGCCAATCGGAAAGTCGACAAAGATCGATGCAAGAGTGTAACACATCTGTTCCTTTACGAATAAATGATAACATCTTTATGGGTTAAATTCTTAATATATCGTAGTTTTGCGTAATAATTATTTTCCTGAAGAACAATCTGGTTTAATTATAGGCAAAACCAATATCTATAATTTTTTTTTAAACATAGTCAGAAAGAAATATTAATACTAAAATACAATCAATTTTATTATTACTTATTTTACGAACACTGTAGAATGTTCTGCTTAAAACAGCAAACTATTGCTTTAAATGTATTCGTGTAGCTAGTGTTCTTCGTAACAGTTTGAGTCTCAGAATTTACATAATGTTCCTGGTGTTTTTTTTTTTTTTTTTTTTTTTTTTTTTAAGATATTTTTCTTACAGAAAAACAAATGTTTGAAGTGTTTTAATTTTTATACTGCACAATAATTTCATACACTACAGATGTCAAATGGCACATTTTAAAAGATTTCGATTTATGATTTTTCATTGAAACAATTACAAATAATTTTTAATACATTGAAGACCCCCCCCCTTTTTTTTTTTAAGCTTATTCAAAAACTACAAGCAAAATAAACATAAATAAAAACTTTAAAAAGGTGACATTTGACAACGGTAGAAATAGTGTTAAAGTATCGCATGCAATTATAAACAAATAAGAATCTACCAAACCTTAAAAATTCACATTTGTTAATATAGATATAAAATGCAACAATCTTTACAAAAATATGTTTATAAATAGTGTGAAATTGAATGCTATAACTATTTAATTCGTTTATTTGAAAATACGATTAATGTATCTCAAACTTCGATAATGATCGAAATAAAAGCCGTTAATAAAATACGAGCCGTTATCTGGGCAGGGTTTAAATGTAAACAAAGACCACGTGGTCTAATGAAATGGTTCATGGTTTGAAGTTTAATCCGGCTTCACATTTTCGGCGGTTTTTGGCGAAATGAGCGGGCCGTATATATACTATTATAGTAGGCCATGGCATTACTGAGGTGGACTACAGTATGCTTTTACTGGAGTATACAATTAGTAGCATCTATAGTCCAATTACAGGGACGTACAAAGTAATTTCTTTACATTATGATTCTATGGAGAAAAATCGTTTGCGGTGCATTTTGAACATGTTATGATACTTGGAACATAATGAAATTTAAAAGCAACACTAAGGTTCACTACAATTTATTTTCTATATATTATGGAGTGCGTAGGATTTATTGTTCATGTACAGAGACGCACAAGCGAATTTGATTTAAGAACTGACTATGATCGGTAATTGCTAGAAGTGCTCTTTACGCTGCGGTATGCAATTTTATAAATTTTTATAGTATTGTTGGTTACAAATTCTTTAAATTATATATAGGGCTGCGCGATTTTTTTTCTTTTTTACATTTAAAGTATTATTTTGGACTAGCTGATCTGCCCGGCGTTGCCCGGTCCCGTCAAAAAATAACACGATATGCGAAATCACTCTAAAACTCGCTGCATGAAACCGTTCCTCAGATAACTCTTTGTCTTTCGGAAATTAAATAGAGATGGACCCCGAAGCGGAAGTAAATTCAATACCACTCCCTCAAATGTCTGGATCATTTGATTCAAAGCGGGTCAGTTTTTGGTTTAAAAAAAAAAAAAGTTACCGTCAGATTTTCATAAAATTTGCATTTTGGGAATCAGAAAAATAAACAACTTACAGACTTAGAGTTTCGAATCAATACCTCCAATATTTTTCTTAATACTCGAGGATGAGTAAAAATGACAATATTTCGTTGTCTGGGATTATCAAAGCGGTAACTTTCTTTTCGGTTTGAATCAAAATAACCATTTTCGGAGCACGCGCAGGAAAATCTTTTAGTTCCACCGCCAGGCGGTGCATTCTGTTCTAAACAAATTTCCGACACGTGTCCCCGCTGCCTACGGTACTGAGTATAGCAGACGTGTTTTCTAGTGTGTCAGACAAAGAAAAACTCTTTTAGTTGATCATTTATGGTATGATTTGATAAAGAACGATAAAATGTTATGCAATATATTAAAATCATCCCTGAAAAATTATCCAACAATGCAAGACTCATGAAAATTCGTACAGTATAACTTTTTAAAAAGGTTATTCGGGTTCACCTGATTATAGAACTTTCCCACATAATTCTGTAACTAAGCAAAGTAGAACTATATGCAATATACTAAAACCATCTATGAAAAATTATCTAACTAACCATGCAAATATCATCGAAATTCGCCCAATAGGTTTTTTTAAAAAGACTAATTTTTCATATTCCGGTTCATCTGATTATAGACCCCCACAATCCTATAACTAAAGCAACGTATAACGATATTCAATATACTAAAAACATACCTGAAAATTTATCTAACTAACAGTGTAAGTCCTATCGCCAGGACCCGACTTACACTATCTAGGGCCCAGGGGCAAGCATCATTCTTGGGGGGCCCCCTTCTATCTATCCATAGAAATTGTTTATGACTTATGCTGAAGTAACTAATACTAAGCTTCATACTAGACCGGGAGGTGGCAGCACAAACAATCACCTCATCGAGTTCATGGCTGAAATTCCAGAATTAGTTAAAACTCGATTCGCATATTAAAACGCAATCGGTCTGCCATGTCATATCTTGGTGGAAAACACCTGAAAACCCGATTTTACCAGCTGACTCGTAGGTTTACCATTGTGTTTTCCTGCAGCCAGTTCTCCATGTTTTCATACTTTTGGGAGCAGGAAAACACAATGGTAAATCTACGAGTCAACCGCTAAAATCGGGTTTTCACGTGTTTTCCACCAAGATATGACTTGGCAGACCGATTGCGTTTTAATATGCGAATGGAGTTTTAACTAATTCTGGAATTTCAGCCGTGAACTCGATGAGGTGATTGTCTGTGCTGCCGCCTCCCGGTCTATACCTATTGTTATGTATGCATAAATTTAGTACCAGATACCATTCACATCTGTATACAGGGTATCACAAGAAAGACTATCACAACTTTAAGAAAAAATACTAGAAGGAAAACAGTAGAAAAAAATGATGGATTGGTTGACGAGAGCATTTGTTTGCAAACTTTCCCTTTGCTTATGTATGCATATGTATATATGATGTCTAACAGAAAAATGTCCCCAAATGGTCGTCGTTAATGGTTTTAACTTGTCTGGTTACGAGGAAAACGTCAGTAATGAATTTCTCTTGAAAACAATGGAATACTAAGTTGTTACAATACAATTTTAATAATTACTTTTCTAATGATATAATTTGTTCTTATTTTTTTTTTGCTGGGAAGGGGGGGGGGGAGTACGGGCAGCAGAGAGGGGTAAAGGATGACCGCACACCCTTCTTAAGAGCCTGCATCAGTCACGCGAAAAAACGCTCAAGCTAATGTTAAGTCTATGGGAAGGTACTAGCGCGATTTCTCGCTCGCATTTTAATATTTTTAAATGCTTTTTTTTTTTTGCATAGGATAGCTGAGGTCAATCTACAACGTTATTAGTTTTTACTTTTTCGATTTTGGTTCCAGTTATTTTATATAAGGGTACTTTCACTTTCAAAACCGGTTCCAACCGATTCCAAAATTGAAAATGCCCGCTTATAAAAAAACTACAACAAAAATCGAAAAAGTAAAAACTAACAACGTTGGAGATTGACCTCAGCTATCCTATGCAAAAAAAGCATTTAAAAATATTAAAATACGAGTGAGAAATCACGCAAGAACTTTCCCATAGACTTAATATTAGCTGGAGCGTTTCTGTCACTTTCGGTCAATTTTAACCATTCGGCACTCTCTGAACGAAAATCCTGATTACTCCCGTGCCCCTACCTCAAATGGGGGCCCCGGGGCGGCTGCCCAGCATGCCCCCGCATTAAACAGGTGCTGCCTATCGCTATTCATTCAGCAGAATCTATTTAAAAAGGCTAATCTTTCATAATCGAATTCATCTGGATATATATCTTTCCTCAATAATTCTGCAACTAACTATTGTTACATACTAAAACCTTCCCTGAAAACTTATCTAACTAACAGTGAAAATCCCATCAAAGTCCATTCAGCAGAATTCATGTTAAAGCTGCCGGAACGAAATTCCCATTTGCATTCTTTATGTAACGCGATGTAAGATCGGATGATCGATGTAAGATACATACAAATTCTATAATGAGGCGGTCAGTATTATCAACGTTTAGTACCTGTTTAATTAAGCCTGTTTAGTAGTTTTTTTGTATATATAGTAGATAGATAGATATGAGAATATACAAACGACGATCAGGATCAGTTATCAACGTTTAGTATAGTTTAGTCAACCTGTTAGTAATATGAATGGGTTTGTCAGGAAAGTATTAGAGCACTTGCACGGACATGGTCCTGCATCGGGTCGTGTTACCCGCTTTTACCCGACACAATCCGACTCGGGTTGGGTTGGCGCTATAATTTTTCGCTGCGGTTCGGATTCGAGTCGGGTTTACCTATAGTATTTTGCTGCGGGTCGAGTTGAGGTTCAAGCCGGGTTGACTTTCATTGTTTCGAGTTCGGGTTATAGGTTTTGACTCTTGCAGGTCGGGTTTGGGTTCACCCACTTTTTCAAAAGAATGTCCACAAAATTTTTTCAGATTAAAAATATATATACAATAAGACCTCCGTAATGAACACTACAGAAAATCGGACACCTCTTTTTAGCGAACACTTTTCAATTCCTGACACTTATATATGTGTACGCTTATAACTTGGAATAGTAGGCACCTCCAAGTTAGAGTCCTGCATCCGGTCGGGTTGGCACTATATTTTTTATTTGCGGTTCGGGTTCGGTTCGGGTTGAATTTAACTTTTTTGCTGGATAAACTAGGATGAACCCGACACACAGAAAGAAAATTAGAGTCATCCCGATCCGAAAAAATAGAAACAACACGACCCGATTCAGGACTCTATTGAACGATCGCGAGGTGTCCGCTATTCAGACTTTTCACTATATTCGAATATTAAAGAATATAGATTTGTTCATTTTTCTATATATAATATAAAATTAGTATTAGAGATATAATTGTACATTACTTTTAATAATAGCATTAAAACATGATTTATTGTCCTTTCATTGCGGATTCGGGTTGTGTTGCGGGTTGAAGTATGGCGGGTTCGGGTTGAAATATGTCGGGTTCGGGTCGGGTTGCGGGTCGCCGAAAATTATTTTTGCGGTTCGGATCAGGTTGCGATTCGATTTTTTTTTCGGGTTCGGGTCGGGTTGCGAGTTGACTTCAAATAGAATTTGTGGGTTAGGACTCTACTCAAAGTCTACGCACACGTAGCATGTGTATGTGTGGTGTGCACAAACTATTACACATACGATACACTATTTTTGTGTGTATCATAAACGAGATGTTCGTTATGTCTTATATATTCTGAGAAAAGAAAAAGTGGTTCTTAACTGCATGGTAAAGAAAGAATAAACTATGATTACATTTGTTATATACATTTTATTTTTTCTCATGCAGTAAATTAAATATATACTTTTATTCATGTTCAAATAAGTATTTATTTTCATCCAAAACATAGTTCTGTTCAAACTTTTGGTGAAAATCTCAACAATCCGACTTCCAAAAACCTAAATATGACCCGGAAGAATTATTCTAAGGTGAACTCGACAAGCAGAAAGAAAATTAGAGTCATTTCGACCCCCCCCCCAAAAAAAAAAATATATATATAAATAACCCGACCCAATGCAGAACTCTATTCAACGATCTCGAAGTGTCCAAAATTCAGAGGTTTCACTTAATTTGAATATTAAAGAAAGTAGATTTGTACATTTTTCTAATATATAAAATTGGTATTAGAGATATATACAGTACATTACTTTTCATAATAGCATTAAAGCATGATTTATTATCTTTTCACTGCAGGTTCACTTCAGGTTTCACTGCAGGTAAAATAAAATATGAACAATTTTCAATAGACGTGACTGGGACGACGTGACCAAGAATAAGTATAAATGTGTAGCACGAGCCGATGAATTCCCCCCCCCTACCCCTAAAAAGTCAAATTGTCCCCCATCCCCTGATGGGGTGCACGCCCCATGTTAGGAACCACTGGTTTAGATTGAAGAATTGTGGATCCTGTTAAGGTTAGATCGAAGAATTTTTTGTAATTTGAAGGAAAATAGACAAATCAGAATTTCCGCCAATAAATAAATAAAAAATAAATAATAAAATCAACAAAAAACGGAACAAGTATACTTATGCGCACAGTTATCGGAAATACTGCGCGATTTCAGAGAAACGGACCTATTATTCTTAGACTGGAAAATTTTGGACCATTTTTAGCTTAAATAAAGGGTCTCCAAACTTTTGGACTGGTGTGGTTTGAATTGGTGTATAACAAAAGAAGGAGAAACATTTCCTGGGCATAAACCAGTGAATAATAGATTAACATTGCTTTTAGCGGCAAGTACAAGAAGAGAATTTACCACTCAGAGAACTCCCGAGCATTCAAAAAGTTCAGTGTCTCTAAATCAATCCAGGTATTTTATGGAAGTTTATTTGCAATGTATGGGTCATAAGAAACGAAATTAGTGATTGGATTCGCGAACTGTTTAAACCAACTGTCATAGCCTACCTATCTTAAGCAAAACAGTCTGCCTCTAATTTGGCATTTTGGTACAGATGTCATAGATGGGGTTTCTTTTTGGCACCAAAATGGCGATTTTTTGCATGGAGTGGCAATCATTAAATTAAACATTGTGCTTGTTTTATAATAAAATAATTTGTGTATGTTTATAATAAAAATTGTGTGTGTTTTTTAATAAAATAAATGTGTGTGTTTTATAATAAAATTATGTGTGCTTTGTAATAAAATTGTGTGTGTTTTGTAATAAAATTGTGTGTGCTTTATAAAAATATAAATTGTTTCATAATAAAATAAAACTAACATACACGCTAGGCCTAACAGGTATTTGAAAACGGAGGGGAGGGGTATTCTCGCAAAAAAAATGGCGCGAAAAAGGCATTAAATTTAGTGCGTCTTTGACACCGGTTCCGATGTTTTAACCTTGGACAATGACGCACTTGGCCATCCAAAAGGCATGCAAGAAGAGATACCAGAGCAATTAGATTTTATCAAGGTGCTTTTTCTTCCTCCCAAAGTTACATCTCTGATTCAGCCTAAGGATCAGCTAATTATTGCAAAGTTTAAAAATCTATACTCAAGGACACTTTCTAGCATAGGTATTTTGGAATGTGTGATACTATCAACATAACCCTAAGAAAACTTTGGAAGGAATAATTAAACACTGTCATATAGCATTTACACTAATAGAAAATCGTGAAAAGAAATAACAATGAATTGCCTCAAATCAGCATGGAAGAAACTGTGTCCGTTCTATGATAATGAATAATCTTCAGACAAAGGACACAGATTGGTAAAGGATAATGTGATATGAAATAGATATCAGAAAATTATTACATAAGGTTATTATAATCTCTTGAGGGAGAAAATTTTTTTCTCTTTTATAAATTCTTGATTGCTGTTTCCTTTAGATAGTGAAAAATATTCACAATAAAAAAACTAGTCGTTGGGGGCCACTGTAATACTTAGCCATCATGGATATGCATAATATAAAATATGAAAATAAAACATGTGTAAACTACTTATAAAATGAAATGCAATTCGAATAAAATCGTGGCATGATGACGTCATAAACTTTAAATGCTCTATTACTGAATTGCGTAAGAGAAACATCCTTGTAACTCCAAAAATAACAATCCTATTAACTAACAGTTTACTGCGTCGGATTAAGCGTCTCTTTACTAATTAAAATATATCTTTGAATTGAAATTTGAATGACATACAGGGTCATGAAAAATCGAACAGTGTGGAAAATGTGATTACAAATATCCCGGTAACTCATTATCCGATCAACTTCATTTTTTATGCAAAATTTATGTTTTTTTAATGTATTTTATATTCACTTTTATATACCTTTTATCAGAACGAATATTTCGAGACTCCGAAAAAAATAGTTCCGGTTAATCGATGTTACTAAAATTCAATAAGCTTCTTCCCATTATTACATACTAAGTACACACCAAATTTCAAGTCTCAATCTCACTTTGTACGGGAGATAGAGCGTTTACAGTCACTCACACACACACATACACAGAGAGACACACAGACGGACGACATTTTTTTCTGAAAATATGTTTAAATGCGTCAAAATATCTTTTTCGATTTTCAAAACGATTACAAGACTTACCCTATACTACGTATGATGGGTAAGTAATAATGACTCACTTTAGACGGCTTAATTCTATACAATCATTTTTAATATTCCCAAAAGACGTCAAGATTTAATCTGAATAAAAAAGAATCGAAATAAAATAAAAGTCACATGCATTTACTGAATTTGTATTGTGTAAAGAGGAAAAGAAAAATGATGTTAAATTAGGCATTGTGGACTAATAATAGGACATTTTACTATTTTACTTGCGTGGTTAAACAAACGATTAGAATGTCAAAAATAGTGGAAACGTGTGGCATAATAGGCCAGCAAAAATAGGATTTTACTAACCGATGATTCGCGGAAAGCTGGAAATCGTTTTAATCACTTTGTTTTTCATCCAAATGAAGGGATTTGAAGTTTTTCCCATTTCTCCTGGTGAGCTTTAGACGTGGCACCACAAAAACTTCAAAATTTTCGGACCTTTTTTCAGTATTTCGCAAATAACTCAAAAACCGTACACTCTATAGAAAACTTCCTTGTTTATAAATTATAGAGCACAAAATTCTGCGTCAATTGAGTACCACTGACTAAAAATTCAATCAATAATAAGCGAGATAAGTTAAAACAGTACATTTTTTTAAATTTTTCAAAAAAAAAACCACTCATAAAATCGGTTTTTTCAGTACTTCGCAAATACCTCAAAACCGTTCACTCTACAGAAAAATTCCTTGTAGAGCACAAAATTTTGTGTCGATTGAATACCACAGACTAAAAATTGCACTAATAAAAAGCGATATACAGCGTGTCCACGTATAACCTGACCGACCTTTATTTTCGCAACTGTTGGTCATAGATGCAGACTTCCAATTTCAAAAATGGTTTAAATAAGGTGAAGAATTACTTTTAACGTGATTTGGGTCAAGAAAAACATTTATTAAAAAAATACGAAAGTTAAATTTTATACGGTCCCCCGGTCCTATAAGTGATATTTAGTAAAAATTTACTGTGACACTAACAAGTACGACAAAGAAAGTCCCATTCATCTAACATTAAAATTGACCGAGTTCTGAAACTTTGAAATGCATGACTTATACCACTTTTTTGCATCTAAAAAGAGATGATTTCGGCAATGCTTTCAGGGGTCGTATATAAAGTACTTAAACTTATTTCAAGGTATCTGCGCTTTGAAATAAATCGTACAACTATTAAGATTGAGTTAATTTTTATTAGTTAAGTTTCAGATTAATTAAAATAATTGTATTTTAACATATGTTTTATTTTGAAAGGATTTGAGGCTATGATTTCTTTTAACAAAAATTATGTTATTTTCATAAGGTTTTATTTAACTTGCAACGATCGTTTTTCCAGTTTAAAATTTGTACTCGAAGTTTAACTCACTTTCAAATGTCCGATCGAAGTTAAATTTTACATACTGACTTAAATCCGATGGCAATGTAATATTATTATGATTTTCGACGCTTACTATCTTATACATACTTATATTAGAGGATAACACAAAAAAAATCGGATAGATTATCGTCAACAAGTTTAATGCAAAACATACAATTTGTACTGTACATATAAAAGGATAAAAATAACAGAATTTTTGTTAAATAAAAGGATGAAAAACAACAGCCTCAATTCTTTACAAAATGATACAGATTTTAAAATGCTGTTAGATTACACTGTCTTTCAAATTTTGGGTTGTGCCATGTTTTTTATCTTTTGAAAATTGATTCTTATGGATTTTTTAGTGCTGAATCCGAAAATGACCTTCATTTTAAACTATCACGTTAGGATTTTTCTCAAATCGCAAATTTCAAAGTTAAAAAGCTCAAAGTTAAAATTGATCCCCCCCTCCCCTCCCAACCTCATCGGACCCCTGAGCTGTTTAGCTGCAAGAAACCCAGTATAAGCCAAAAATTTGAATAAACTATTGAATTAAATAAAATTAAACTGAATAAAAAAAGTCTTACATCTATTTTATAACTAGCTGTTACCCGTGACTTCGTTCACGTAACATTAAAAAAATAATAAATGCATTAATTTAACAAAACATTTCACTTGATAATTAACAACATATATAATTAACCAAAGCTTTATCACATTTTATAGGAGACCATACGGTATTTCTTTGCTATAGGGACCTTGACATAACCCAGTCTTAAAAAAGTGAAATTTCATGCCACATAATATATACAATTGCGAAAATGAAACTGCAACTAATGAAAAAAGGAGGACCAAGTAAAATCGTGAAAATCGAGGAATTCCTCTTCGTAAAACGAAAAACAACATTGGCAGAATTCTTCTATACAACAGTGCATTTTAGGTGGTATTTGGTGTACAATTTGTATATGTGTGCATTGCTAAATGGGCATTATTATATTGTTTATTTGCATAGACATATGTTATATATTTCTTACTACATTATCTTGTTTATGTATTTATTAAATTAAGTGCTTCACGCTAAGTGGTGTAAATAGTGAACAAACTGCTTGTGGATTTTATACATTGATAGATATTTCACAAAGATATAACAATCTGATGCGATTCTAAAATGTAAATAAAGGTTGCTAGAAATTACTTTAAATTTTGCCCAATTTAACCTCGATATTTTCTCTATCGCGTCAAGAACACTATAAGCAAATAAATACCGACGACACAAATCTGTGATCTAAATTTACATATTTTTGTTAGTATATATAGGAATATTTTGATTTATTTCATGCGCTTGAAATTTTTTACGCTTTCTCTAGGGTTAGGTGTCGAATAAATGTACTTTCTTGTTATTTTATTTTGCCATCCATATATTTAAAGCTGTTTGGTAATTCTGTCAAATCTATTCCATCGAAATTCGATCGAATACGCATGCGTCAAAAAATCACCGGCCAATGAGGTGAGGGTCTATGACTGTCTCTACAAACGTGTTTGGGATCGTATCATCTGTTGTTTTTTTCTGTTGTCACGTTGCGTTAAACCTAGGAAGATATTTATCTAGAACTCACTGTGGAGTGTTTAGAAGGTATTTATTTTATTTATTTATTTTATTTATTGTAATTTGTATGAATACTTAGATGTCCATTTCGGATTTACTGTTTAAAAATGAATTTAGGCTCATAAGTTGGCGAAATCCCGATGGAAATTTTTTTTTTTAGATCTCTATCATTTTGTTTATATAGTACAGAAAATAATTATTCAAACGTGTAGAACACGTAATACAAAATTGGACCACTTATGGTCTGTTTATTATCGGGAATGAATCTTATGGTGTTCCGATTGATAATGAATTCGATTATGTAAATATAATGTCAAAAGACAGTACGCACGGTAGTAATATTTTTATTATTATGTGTTCGAAAAAAGCAGAATCTGAGCATCTGAATATAAGTTATAAAATAAACAGAAATATATTATCTCTATTCGATTTAAAAGTTTTGTCATTACATAAGTGGGCTATTTTATTTGTAAAGAGTATGTATGCATTATATTGTTTGTATGTATACAAATCTTTATAATGTTTTGATTTGCAAACTCTTAATATTTGAATAATGTTTACATTATATTTGTTTGTATGTATACAAACAATATATGTATACAAAGAAGTATATATACAAACAATGTATAATGTATCATGTAACAATATTAATATTTACATTGTATTGTTTGTATGTATACAAATCTTGAATGTTTTAAATGGGCAAATTTGTAATGTTTTTTCTGTTATTTTTTTTAAATGTCAAAAAAAGATAAATTTTCAAACTTGGTATAAATAACTTAGGTACTTTTCTCTATTATCCCATTGACCACTTTTCATAACAAAACAGAAATATACTATCTCTATTCGATTTAAAAGTTTTGTCATTATATAAGTGGGCTATTTTATTTGTAAAGAGTATGTATGCATTATATTGTTTGTATGTATACAAATCTTTAGAATGTTTTGATTTGCAAACTCTTAATATTTGAATAATGTTTACATTATATTTGTTTGTATGTATACAAACAATATATGTATACAAAGAAGTATATATGCAAACAATGTATATAATGTATCATGTAACAATATTAATATTTACATTGTATTGTTTGTATATATACAAATCTTGAATGCCAAAATTGCAGTCCCATTTGTCCCATTTACTTGATGTCGAAAACATTATACGTGTTTTTTATGTCATCAAGTGGTTTTTAATTCAACATTTGCGTGTATTTTTCATTATGTTTATTTGATTTATTAGTTATTTCATTAATTAAAATAACAATTGTATCCTTAAATTCTTATATTTTATTTATTTATTTTGATATTCCAATGACAACGTTCTCCCATTTATTTGGCGATAGTTTTTTTTTTATGAAAAGTGGTCGATGAGATAATAGAGAAGTACCAAAACTTAATTACGTATATGAGTATATTCTTTGACAGTATTAATCATTACTCGATATTTTAAAACTGCATCATATTTGTAGAATTATATTAATTTAAACAATGCTTCTATTGAAGTGTGAAGAACCATATACCGCTATGAAGAACCATATATTTACATAATTGTCTTCATTAGCAATCGGAACACCATAAGATTCATCCCCGATAATAAACGGACTATAAGTGGTCCAATTTTGTATTACGTGTTCTACGATATTTTTACATACATTTAAATAATCATTTTCTGTACTATATAAACAAAATGATAGAGATCTAAAAAGACAATTTCCATCGGGATTGATTTCGCGAACGTTAAAAGAGCCTAAATTCATTTTTAAACAGTAAATCCGAAATGGACACCTAAGTATTCATACAAATTATAATAAATGAAATAAATAAATACCTTCTAAACACTCCACAGTGAGTTCTATATAAATACCTTCCTAGGTTTAACGCAAAGTGCAAGAAAAAAACAACAGGAGATGATCCCAAACACGTTTCTAGAGACCGTAATAGACCTTCACCTCATTGGCCGGTCCTACCGGAAGATTTTTTTTATGCATGCGTATTGGGTCGAATATTGTTGAAACATTTGACAAAATAAGCAAACTGTTTCCACCTAGGTATTTATACACAATACAACAAATAAAATAAATGCCTTCAAAACCCTTTTGATCATCACATCAGCGTGCAAGACAATTTTTTTACCGGAAACCGTTTGATGAATTTCATTATTTTTCCGTTATCGATTGACAAATTTTACGATTTTACCGCTAACGATTGCTGAATTTCACAATTTATCGACTATTGATTAACGAATTTCATGATTTTTTCCATGAACATTTGTCGAATTGCACAAAAAAAATTAAGAATATCGTCAAATTGTCTTGGGTAAAAAAATTTTGAATATTGTCAAATGCCATCGAGAAAAAAGTCTCTTTGTCAAATGATTTTGAAGAAAAAATCGGGAAATTCACAAAATGGTTTCGGAAAAAACTTCGCCAAATGGTTTCAAAATTCTTTGAGTGACAGCGGGAAAAAAAATTTCATTTTACATTCAATCATCGCAATTGGCGAGTGTGACTAAGTTTAGCCAGTGGTGGCAATAACATCAATCACCAATTTCCAGTATTACTCGCCGATTGGTGAATGTTAATTTTGTCTTATATCACAAACTGTATTTACATATACTACTAGATATAATGATTATGAACCATGATTTTTCTGTTATTGGGCGAGATTCATGTTTTTTCAGCAATTCTTTGACAAAATTAGTGTTTTTTCAGCGATCCTTTGAAGAATTTCGCATTTTTCTCACGATCCTTAACGAAATTCGCATTTTCCAGCAATTCTTTGATAAAATACATTTTATTCCGCAATTTTTAGACGAAATTTAGTAAAAAAGCGTGATCTTTTGGTGAAATTTCCTTTTTTGCGATTCTTTGACAAAATTTGCTTATCTTTCGCGATCCTTTTGCATAATTACGTTTTTTCTGTGGTCTTTTAACAAAAGTCATGTTTTCCCATTATCCTTTGATAAAGTAGTGTTTTTTCCTCAATCATTTGACAAAATCTGTTATTTTCCCCCCGCGAAGATTGGTTAGATGTTTTTAGTCTGCATGTGCCCTAAAAAGTCTGTGACGCCCGTTGCTGCATCGCACACATTCTTCCATGGGGCATCGAACGAAGTAAATTTAACCTAAAGAATCATTGTTTCATTCCTGACATTTCTCGAAAGAAACAACGTTCAACTCATTGACTGAATTGTAAAGGGCGAAATGTGTCAATTAGCAGAAAGTGCGCAATTTGTTCGTTCATGGAAAAAATCGTGAAATTTGTTAACCGATAGTCGATAAAATTCGAAATTCGTCAATCGATAGCGGAAGAAGTGCAAAATTCATTAATCTACACAGTGGAAAAATCGCAAAATTCATCAACTGGTTTCGGGAGAAAAATTTTTCGAATATCGTCGAATTTCTTCGAGAAAAAAATTCACAATCTGCCAATTTCGGGGATGAAATTTACCAAATGGTTTCAAAATTTGTCGCGCGACAGCAGAGAAAAAAAATCTTTTTCCATTCAATCATCGCAATTGGTGAGTGTGACTATTATGTTTGACCAGTGGTGGCAATAAAGTCCATTGCCAAATTTTCAGTATTACTCGCTGTTTGGCAAGTGCTAATTTTGTCCTATACTTCAAAACCCTTTTGATCATCACATCAGTGTGCAGGACAATTTTTTTTACGGGAGACCATTTGATGAATTTCGTGATTTTTCCGTTATCAATTGACCAATTTTACTGCTATCGATTGTTGAATTTTATAATTTATCAACTATTGATTAGCGAATTTCCTGATTTTTTCCATGAACGTTTGACGAATTACGCAACAAAAAATAAGAATATCGTTAAATTGTCTTGGGTAAAAAAAAATTTAATATTGTCAAATGCCTTCGAGAAAAAGGTTGCAAGTTGAAACGGCTGTGACTTCTTTTTCATGTTATGCATCTCCGGTGTCCATCCCCCCCCCCCAAGTGGGACACTTTTCTAAATTTTGTTGACACCCCTCATGTCATACATTGTTGGAAAGGTCTGTGACTGCTTAATCATATTATGCATCTCCGGTGTCCATCTCCTCACTTTGCCCCCCCCCCCCCCCAAAGGGTACTTTCTAAATTTTGCACATTACCCTCATGTTATATATCATTGGAAAGGTCTGTGACCACTTAATCATTTTATGCATCTCCAATGTCCATCTCCCCACTTTGCCCCCCCACCCCCCTAAGGGATACTTTTCTAAATTTTAATGACACCCCTCATGTCATATATCATTGGAAAGGTCTGTGACCACTTAATCATATTATGCATCTCCGATGCCCATCTCCCCACTTCGGAAAGGTCTGTAACTGCTTAATCATATTATGCATCTCCGATGTCCATCTCCCCACTTTGCCCCCCCCCCCCAAAGGGTACTTTCTAAATTTTGCCCATTACCCTCATGTTATATATCATTGGAAAGGTCTGTGACCACTTAATCATATTATGCATCTCCGATGTCCATCTCCCCACTTTGCCCCCCTCCCTCCCCCAAAGGGTACTTTCTAAATTTTGCACACAACCCTCATGTTATATATCATTGGAAAGGTCTGTGACCACTTAATCATATTATGCATCTCCAATGTCCATCTCCCCACTTTGCCCCCCCACCCCCCTAAGGGATACTTTTCTAAATTTTGTTGACACCCCTCATGTCATATATCATTGAAAGGTCTGTGACCACTTAATCATATTATGCATCTCCGATGCCCATCTCCCCACTTCTCCCCCCCCCCCGAAGGAGTACTTTCCAAATTTTGCACATCACCCTCATGTTATATATCATTGGAAAGGTCTGTGACCACTTAATCATATTATGCATCTCCGATGTCCATCTCCCCACTTTGCCCCCCTTCCCCCCCAAAGGCTACTTCTAAATTTTGCACACAACCCTCATGTTATACATCATTGGAAAGGTCTGTGACCACTTAATCATATTATGCATCTCCAATGTCCATCTCCCCACTTTGCCCCCCCACCCCCCTAAGGGATACTTTTCTAAATTTTGTTGACACCCCTCATGTCATATATCATTGGAAAGGTCTGTGACCACTTAATCATATTATGCATCTCCGGTGTCCATCTCCTCACTTTGCCCCCCCCCCCCAAAGGGTACTTTCTAAATTTTGCACATTACCCTCATGTTATATATCATTGGAAAGGTCTGTGACCACTTAATCATTTTATGCATCTCCAATGTCCACCTCCCCACTTTGCCCCCCCCCCCCAAGAGATATTTTTCTAAATTTTGTTGACACCCCTCATGTCATATATTGTTGGAAAGGTCTGTAACTGCTTAATCATATTATGCATCTCCGATGTACATCTCCCCACTTTGCCCCCCCCCCAAAAAGGGTACTTTCTAAATTTTGCACATTACCCTCATGTTATATATCATTGGAAAGGTCTGTAACTGCTTTATCATATTATGCATCTCCGATGTCCATCTCCCCACTTTGCCCCCACCAAAGGGTACTTTCTAAATTTTGCACATTACCCTCATGTTATATATCATTAGAAAGGTCTTTGACCACTTAATCATATTATGCATCTCCGATGTCCATCTCCCCACTTTGCCCCCCCCCCCCGTACTTTCTAAATTTTGCACACAACCCTCATGTTATATATCATTGGAAAGGTCTGTGACCACTTAATCATATTATGCATCTCCGGTGTCCATCTCCTCACTTTGCCCCCCCCCCCCCCCCAAGGGGTACTTTCTAAATTTTGCACACAACCTCATGTTATATATCATTGGAAAGGTCTGTCACCACTTAATCATATTATGCATCTCCCATGTCCATCCCCCCACTTTGACCCCCCAAGGGTGTACTTTTCTAAATTTTGCATACACCCCTCATGTGATTTATCGATGGAAAAGTCTGTGACCACTTAATCATATTATGCTCCCCACTATGAAATTTGTCAAGTTAAAGCAACTATAAATTTTACTTTTATGGTATTATCAAGTTGTTTGCCGTCAAATTTTGACGGGTTCCATCTAGTTTCTATTTATTCTATTTTCCATTCATTCCATTTATGGATATTGATTTAATTTACATATTCGTGTCAAAGAATATTAGGATTAGGAATAAAAATTGAACGACAATGGCATGACATGATCGATTCAGGTTTAAGGTATGAACCAGGAAGTCTATTTACATCATGCAGCAATGAGAAAATTAGAAAATTATCGGCTAATATTTTTTAATATGTTTTACAGTCATAGTTGGCATCAAAGGAGAGTGGGGAAATGATCATCTAAAATGCCATTAAGTGTTTACCACGCAAAAAACAAATCTGGTTACAACAATGTATTTAATTTTGCGCCAAATTCCACTTGATAAAAAAAAGAAAAAAAGCAAATTGACTATGGACCTAATTACAGACCCCTAACCTTCCTATTCTCGGAAATGCTCTTCCTATATGTAAAAAAAATTCTACTATATAGAACGTGCTTTCACGTTTATAATGTTATGAATTGGCATGATCGGCTTGTTCAAGTTTACACAATTCGGCTGGAAGGAAAGATTCATTACTTTTTTATTTCTTCTTTGCTTTTGCATTACGCGAATTTGTTGGTAAAATCGATTTTCTTTTCGATAACATTGTTGTTTTTTAAGTTTAAAAAATATTGTAATTTTACTTAAACATTGCTTTAAAATTTATGCAATTTTTCTTATCCTACAAGACTTTACAAAAATTTAGTTATGAAACAACTTTAAAAAAGCTATATTTAAAAAAAGACAACAAAGTTTTTCCTATTTTAAAACTAAAAGAAATGTAAAATTAAATTCCGGTTCGAAACGACGGTTTACAAATGTGTTTCGATTGTGTGAAAATGATAGAGGAAAAATGCTGTTACTTCGACACAATCGTATTAAATCTTTAGCTTTTATGAGAAAAGCAACTTTCTTTTAAAAAATATAGTTATTTTTTCAAGATTTTCTGATTTTCGATACGGAAAATTTTGCGATGCATATCATTGAAATTTGCCATCCAATATTTTTTTTTCTTTTTAAAATTTAAATTAAAAATATGGTATCTTTATGTTAGCCGTGTGCAGACGATAAATCGCCAACCTATCCCATCATTCGTATTGAATTCATTAAAAATATAAATCTTTCACTCATTTCATTTAAAACACAGAACTTTAATTTACAACACATTAAAATACATATATTACGTACATTTAAAATAATTCCTTTCATGTGAAAAAGAAAAACAGAAAAAAAGAGAAATTAATCACAAATAATTTGATAACCCAAGATCATTTTATTACAAGATCAAAACAAATCTGTTTTATTTTTCTATATATGACATCATATTCGCTTGCTTTCCATACTTACTCGTATTTATGCACTTTGTATTATTATCAAATATTTGAAAACGCACGTTTTATTTCTAATATGACATCATTTCATATTCTGTTTAACTCTTAAATAATTCATTTCCTTTTCATTTTTCACGTGAAAATAAATTGTTGATTAAAAATTATTACTCAGGGGTTTTATTTTATATTGGCAACGGTAAAATAAATTTAATCATTTAAAAAAAAGCTGCAAAACCGGGCCCTTTGGGCTAAACCAACCAAACCAACCAACCATTTTAAAATATACGAAAAAATGTCCATTTATTCTGTATGAAAATAATGAAATTTTTAATTTTGAAGAAAAATATTGAAATAAAATAAACAAAAACCAGCCTATATTCATTTGAGTGTTATAATCAACTTATATGCAAAGATACATGATAATTAAATGCTTCATATTGACGCTGGCTTCAGCCTAACATTTGCACACAATCAGATTTATAATATTATTAGGATATACGACATCATATTCGCTTGCTTTCCATACTTACTCGTATTTATGCACTTTGTATTATTATCAAATATTTGAAAACGCACGTTTTATTTCTAATATGACATCATTTCATATTCTGTTTAACTCTTAAATTCATTTCCTTTTCATTTTTCACATGAAAATAAATTGTTGATTAAAAATTATTACTCAGGGGTTTTATTTTATATTGGCAACGGTAAAATAAATTTAATCATTTAAAAAAAAGCTGCAAAACCGGGCCCTTTGGGCTAAACCAACCAAACCAACCAACCATTTTAAAATATACGAAAAAATGTCCATTTATTCTGTATGAAAATAATGAAATTTTTAATTTTGAAGAAAAATATTGAAATAAAATAAACAAAAACCAGCCTATATTCATTTGAGTGTTATAATCAACTTATATGCAAAGATACATGATAATTAAATGCTTCATATTGACGCTGGCTTCAGCCTAACATTTGCACACAATCAGATTTATAATATTAATTAGGATATCAGATTTTTCGCTGTTTTTTAACCTTGAAATTTACAATTTGCGAAAAATCCTGATATGATGGTTAAAAGTGAAGGTAATTTTTTTTTATTCAGCGTTAAAAAATACATAAAACGTAATTTTAAAATTTAAAAAACACAACCATCCCAGGTTTATGCTATCTAATCTAAAACACTTTCTTAATATGTCAGAATGATTATAGATTTCACAATTATATTAGATTGCAATGTTAATTTTTCTCTCAACTATTTTTTTTATATATCTGACGATTATTTATATTTCTACTACATTTGTGAATGACCCCTATTTCGCAGCAAAAAATATACTCCAACTTTAAACAGCTATTATTCGGTCAATTTTAATGTTAAATGAATGGGACTTTTTTTGTCGTACTTGTTAGTGTCACAGTAAATTTTTACTAAATATCACTTATAGGACCAGGGGACCGTATAAAAATTTAACTTTCGTAATTTTTTAATAAATGTTTTTCTTGACCCAAATCACGTTAAAATTAATTATTTACCTTATTTAAACCATTCTTGTAATTGGAAGTATGCATCTAGTACCAACGGTTGCGAAAATAAAGGTCGGTCAGGTTATACGTGGACACGCTGTATAATAAGTAAAAAAAGTGACTTTTTTAAATTTTTCTAAAAAAAAAAAAAAAAAATTGTGAAATTGTTGTTTGGCGTACCAATTATCGGTTAAATGAATAATTTTGCTTACAAAACAGTACAACTGTATAAATTGACGAATGGTACTGTTTAATTAACAACTGCAAAATTTAATTATATCAATATGAGAATTTCTCAAACCTTTTCAACAGATGATTGCACTAGAAATGCAACCGGATGTCCCCAAATTGATTTTAATTCTGTCGTCTGTAAGCAAATTATTTTTTTGAGTTGCATAAATATGATATTTTTTAAATATTATATTTTGAAAATTCAATGAAATGAAGAATATAAGGGATAGGTAATTGAAAAATGAAAGAATTGTATTTGTACTTAAAATTATGTATTTTATAAAATGGTAAAGAACAATATAATAATAACAGAAAATCAAGAAAAATAATTTATTTAAAAAAAACTTAGTATAAAAGCATTGGCAATAAAATCAACTCAAGTTACTTGAGAGAAATACAGGGAAATCGAGCTTAGAGCGTTTTTTTTGCTGGACCTTGAGCTGTCCATTTTTCTGCCTCCTCCTCTACACGGGAGACCTCCTCGTCCATATCTACTTTTTCGTCGTATCCGGTTTGTGGGTCTTCTTCCTCCGCGGTGTTTGTGCACGACGCACCCTTACAGTGGTAACATATAGTTGAGCATTTAACCCCGTTCTTCCTACAAGAACATAAACCACCTTCGCACCCCTTTGCACATTTGCATGCTAGAGTGTTTAGGAGCTCTGGTGGTGCAGCTACATCGTTTGTGATGACTGGAAGTATACCATGCCTGAATGACTTCCAACTCCAATCAGTGGGATATATCACCCTTCCATTCCAAATGTTGGTCTGAAGAAAAGCTCTGAATGAATGTTGTTTGGCTGCATCTTCAGTTGGAGGCAGAAAAACGAGGTTAAATTGGGTCTTCATAAAGTAATTTGCGAATATATTGTATTGCAATTTGTGCAGTGTTGTGGCTTCGTCGTACTGGAGACTGTATAAGGTGGCAATAAATTTCTGTCCCGCAGCACTTACTTCCTGAGGCGTAGCATATTGGTTATTAAAGACAGTTGGAACAACCTGTAGGTGAGCATGATTTCCCAAAAGCTTCACAAATTTCAATTTGCCCTGCCTGAAGAAGGCCGATGTAGAATCGCAGCCACTAAAAGCATGCAGGAATAGGATGTTGTTCTTTGCAATCGGCGAGTACTTGAAACTTAATGGTGAATACAAAACATAGCCTGACTGTCCTTTCCCAGGTTTCAAGAAGTATATCGTGGATGCCTTGGGAGAAAATGCAGTCAAAATCACAAGCAGATCAATATCTTCCCCAACTATGATGACACGTTCTGACTGCTGATCAAGTTGGATGAATTCCATCACGATAGTAGTATCTGCATCCTCGGCAGCTTGCTTCACAGTAAAATTATCTTGCTACAGTTTTTAATGAGCATTTTTATTAAACGACGTTTATTGCCTTCATTTGCAAGGAAGTGCATTGCAGTACTCTTTTTGCATAGTGAGTGACATAGTTTCGTCAAAGTCAACACTTGCTGCAGTGTACTTATTTTTCGACGGAAACGCTCAGCAGACTTGGTGCCATGTTCTGACGATTCTTCTGGGTAACCGTCAAAAACAATGGTTGCAGTTTTACCAAAGTTGTTTTTCAAATATTCAATGTATTTGGAAATAATTGACGAGAACTTTTCTCTTGGCTCCCAACTCAAGCGATGAAGTAGAAAGCCACCATTAATCACTTGGACAGTTTTTATGGTTTGTTCTAAATCATCAAGGAGAGTGAACAAATCGTAAAATACCGACTTTCGCATTTTTTTCATCCCAACGTTATCAAACAAAGAAGTCGGATATGGAGCCAATTCAAAGTCAAAGAATTTTCTAAGTTCTTGCTCTGATTTCTTGTGGAAAAAAATTCGGCGAAAATTCGGGGGATCGATGGATACCTCCTTATCATAGATTTTCACTGTACACATGAAACTTTTCATTGGTGTTACTCGATTGGATCTCTTGAATTTCACATGCCCAACAGTACCACCAAGGACACTTTTATTACTTGCAACTCCAATTTCTTTGACTAGATGACAATTTATTTTATCGCCATCAATCCGGTATTCAGACACATCACTTAGTCACATGAGGGGAATGGGTTGTACAACAAGAACCATGAAACAAACTTATCCACATCGATGTTGTCTCTTGTGATTCTAGATAATCTCGAATCAACGTGCTGCTCTATTCTACAAAATGACACCACACAGAGCTTCTGAACTTGCTGGGAAATATCCATAATTATGGGCATCGTAGCAATCCATTTAGTCAGGGTGCTGTCGGCCAGTCCTCTACCACAAGAGTGACCTCCAGTACTCTTCAATGATCTCATCAGGGTCTACTCAATCGTTATGTCTGACCATATCCCAGACCAAAATTTTTATCTTATTGTAAAATAACCTTTATTTACATAAAGATAATATTGATCCGGGGTCCGACACGACTCTAGTTTCACCATGTCAAGTAAGTATAAGGGCAGGACTTCGCACAGAAGAAATGTCCACTTGAGTGGAAGTAGGGAAGCATTTCTTTGATACACTGAATGTGTAACGACCAATCACCACTTCGTTCAGCTGCAGCAATATTTTTCACGATAGTGACCATGTGGTTTTTCTTTGTTGTCCGAAACCAACTTTGAAAGTGGCCCATCTTCCTCCCCACCTCACTTTCTAGAACTTAACACCCTCTATATGCTTGCTAACATAACATACATGCTTAAAAAAATATATATAGTGTACATATAAATATTTATAATAATAATAATTCTACTATCTTATACTTGGTCTTTAAGGTTTCAAAATTGTAATCATAAACATAAATACAATGTTAAAAAATTTCGTTTATTGACAGGTTGTCTTCCGGGAATTTTGATCAGAAAGTTTCCGTTTTGTTAGAAAAATGGAATCTCTCCCGTATATCTGTTGCTACGCAGCTAGAAAACATTTGCAAAAAAAGTGCACAAAATCCGAGCGTATTTGGCACCTTTACTTATGCATAAAAACTGCAAACTGAATTGTGCACAAAAAGTGCATAAACTGTATCCCTAAATTGTACACTTTTTAGACTTTTAAGATTACAGAGTTTCAAATACAGAATTATTAATGTAAAAATCTATCATCCAATGGGATTGCAGTATTTTTGATCACCACACATGCGCTTAAACTCCTTCGCGTCTGTATCGCTCCATTTATGGACTACAAAGAGGGAACATTCCTCAAAAAACAGAAACATTAAGGCAACTCTGCTGCCAGTCCTTTTTTCGTAAATTGACGGAATTTTTTTTTACAGTATACTGTTAAAAATAATCTGAACTTCACGGGTATTTTTTTTCCTGAATTTCACAGAAAAAGTCCCTTTTCATGACAAAAGGGCATTTTCAGTTAAAAGCAGAAAATTTCCTCATATAAGAAAGCAGCCAACGGAGATATTCCGTTATCTGCTGCATGTTTATTTTCGATGTTTCAAAAACTGACATGTTGCTGCACAAAAAAACTAAAATTTCCATAAATTAAAATTTCAAGTTTATTTAAAACAACAACAAGAAAATAGTGCTTTCGAATTTAAAAAAGCAAAAATTAATTCTTTCCATTATTTTAATATTATTTGCAATTCATTTTTTAAAGTTATAAGAAAGTATTAGCACTTAAAATATATTCTAAGCAAACAGATAAGCACATATATATATAATAGCTAAATTAAGTGAAAAAAAAATCGATTCTATTTAAAAAAGCAACAAACAAAAATAATGCTTTCGAATTAAACTCATTCCTTTAAAATTATTCGCAATTTTAAAGTTTTTAATTATTTTTTAAAGTTATAAAAAACACTCACACTGAAAATATATTCTAAACGAACACATTTAAAAAATACACAATAGTTGATTAAAAATCGATTTTCGCAAAAAAAGCAAAAAAAAATATCGAATTTAATTCAAAATATAATATTTATATTTTACATCTAACAATCAGATAAATTAAGAATATATATAATTCATGTTTTTATCCTCTATTAATACTACAGTTTTCAACCATCATCTCATTACGAAATATGCCCGCAATTAATTTCAAAATTACCAGTTTTCTAAACCCCAAATTGTTTAAGTCCCAAGCTACGATTTGAAGAAATCCCCTATCATCGTTTCCTACTCTTACTCTAGCAAGGACCCGCTGGTCTTACGGTAAAGCACTCGGCTCAAGCCACTAACGTTCCCAGTTCGAGCCTCAGGACGGGCAGAAAATGTTCTTGCATTATATTAAATTAAATACTCCCGTAATAATCAACAGATGACAGCACAAATAGAGATGACATTTTTTAAAACCGAGTTTATTTATAACGGAAACTTACCGATTCTTCAAACGGAGTTTTCCCTTCCTTTATCTTTCAAAATGGAAAATGTACTAGCGGAACGGAAAAAGTCCGGCAACTTTACTGCCAGTAGTTTTACCGCGAATTGACGGATTTATTTTTAACAGTGATGAGTGTGAGTACTTTAGGTTTGGTTACATGAGCGCTTTTTGAGTTGTTGACTGTCAAAAAACCGATTTTATGAGTTTTTTTTTAGAAAATGTTTTAAAAATGTACTGTTTTAACTTATCATGTCTCGCTTATTATTGATTGAAATTTTGGCCAGTGGTACTCAATTGACGACGCATAATTTTGTGCTCTACAATTCATAAACAAGGAAGTTTTCTGTAGAGTGTAGGGTTTTTTAGTTATGTGAGAAAGATGAAAAAGTCCGAAAATTTTGAGGTTTTCGTGGTGCCACGTCTAAAGCTCACTTCATTTGGACAAACTTCAAATCCCTTCATTTGGATGTAAAACAAAGTGATTAAAATGATTTTCAGCTTTCCGAAAATTATCGGTTACTACGGCTCTTTTTTGAGCTAATTTTATTGGCCTATAATGCCAGTTGAAATATATCCCTATATTCTTAAAAAAAAAAAAAAAAAAACGTAACCAACGTCGTTACCACTGACAATGAATTTTTTGTGTCCGGAGGTCTTTCTAGGCTAATATTAAGGAAACTGTTGCATATAAAAATATAAAAATTGGTAGTTTAATAGAGAAATGTTCGATAAATAAGCTGAAGCAGACAGTTTTTAAATCAAAAAATTATTCTAAGAGATATTTAATATTGAAGTCTTATTAAATAGTTCTTCTAAAAAGTTTTACAGGAACAAAAACTATGCGTAGTAATTTAACAATAATTTGAAGGGATATAGTTGACAAGCTTGAATTACATTTTTAATTTGACTAATTTTGTAAGAGTTATTTTTTTAAACTTTTTATTAAAATTTCCATTATTTCGATGGAGATTTATTTCACATTTCGAAAAGGCCATTTTGAACACTTTCCAACCTAGTTGAAACGTGTTTATGACTTCGGTTTGTCTGCCGTCTGTCCGTGCTCTAACTCCCGTAAATATGCTCGGATTCCCTGCCTAGTTGAAACTTTCCAACCTAGTTGAAAAGTGTTTATGACTTCGGTTTGTCTGCCGTCTGTCCGTGCTCTAACTCCCGTAAATATGCTCGGATTCCCTGAAATTTTTGTATGTTATTGTCTTTTACTAAAGCATGTTCCCTATTTCAACTGAAGTGTGTAGCGCTTATAGTTTTTTTACAGGGACAGTTAAAAGTATTCTGTTACATTACAGTCAATGGGAAATAATCGTTTCAAGTGCATTTTTAAGACTCTACGTCATTTAAAACATGATGAAATGGATATATAATTATGAAGTGCATTAAAGCATGCTTTTTGTAGAATATGCGGTGCAAAGCATTTATAGGGTCAAATAAAAGAATTCTTTTACACATCGTTATATGGGGAAAAATCGTCTGCAGTGTAATTTAGTGATATTTCACTATTTTAAACATAATGAAAATTATTTGCATTACTGAGGTGCACGATAAATTGCTCTCTTGTGTGCATTGCGTTTATTTACAGGGACACACAAAAGATATTGGTTACAGTACATGTGCGATATTTACAGTCTATGTGTGATAAGTGCGTTTTCAACTTTGATTTGCATTTTTAATTTTTTTTTTCATAGTGCGTGTGTGTTTATAAACTCGATTGACCATATACAGGGCTACACAAGGAAATTCGTAAGTACTACAGACTATGGGTGTTATTTGCTTAAGGGTAGTTTTTAATTGTGTTTACGCATTTTCCTGCTGAACTATATTTAGTAGACTAATAGAAGTTTGTGGAATATAAATAAATTCATATACAAGGCTACGCAAAGAAAAAGATACAGTGTCGTTTACGGTTGGTAATTGCTGCCATTGAGTTTTAAGTTGCCTTTTAGCTTAATATATAGTGTGTACAAAAGTCTTCAGATAACATACAGGACTGTACAAAAGATTTCGAGTGCATTTCCATCGATTGGCGACACTTGCTAATTGTTAATATTATAACTGAACTAAATTTTATCATTCTATATATCCACATCTATTGATCATATACTATACAGGGCTGCACAAATAATTCGACTACTTTTTTGGCAGTGGAAGGTGATTTTGAAAACAGTACTTTTCAATGTGTTATATGTTTTCTAAACTGTTTATTTACATATCTGCTTTCACCTTATTTAACGGTGAAGTTTCGTTAGAGTTTTCTGGCTGTGTTGGAAAGTGTTTCATAATCTAAGCTTAACGCATGATTTTTCGTTCTTGTTTAAATTGTTGCCAATTTGTAAAATAGCGCATATAATAATATTCCCTTTCAATTAAAATATGTAGTTACACGTGAATGGGTATTACGAGAAGCGGTTAATACGACGGCTGTTCTAGTTCCGTTGATTCTCGTATTAACCGAGTTTGATTATATGTATATACAGGGTGTTTCACAAAGGACCCCTAACTTTAAAAATCAATAATCCGGAAACGGTAATAGATAGAAATATGAAACCAGCAGTATGTTTATTAAAAAAATCGTAAGAATCTTATACGTAAACATCAAAATTTAGTTAAAAATAGCACCGATAGATGGCGCTGAGAGCGTTAAGAATCCTTCTAAAGAGAGTTCAGAAGCATAGAAAGACTAGTCGTCGAAGATTTCGTCATTGAAATCTGGCCGCTATTAGCGTATAGTGAAAATAATTCCGAAAGTGGTGTATACCGTGGAGGAACGTGTTTATTGTGTTGGAGTACCACCGATTAAATCAGAGTCCTACTGCCACAAGGAAAAGTTTTCAAAGGCGATTTCAAGTCGCAAAAGGCCCAGATGGAAAAACAATTCGTGAGCTTTTCAAAAACATTCGACAGGCAAAGTGGCCGATGCGAATTATTTTCACAATGCGAAAATAGCGGCCAGATTTCAATGGCGAAATCTTCGACGGCTAGACTTTCTATGCTTCTGAATTCTCTTTAGAAGGATTTTTAACGCTCTCAGCGCCATCTATCGGTGCTATTTTTAACTAAATTTTGAGATTTACGTATAAGATTCTTACGATTTTTTTAATAAACATACCACTGGTTTCATGTTTCTATCTATCACCGTTTCCGGGTTATTCATTTTTAAAGTTAGGGGTCCTTTGTGAAACACCCTGTATATACGCTGCCAATAAAAAGTGATTTAAATTCCATGTGAGCCAATGAAGAACGGTATATAATGAAAACTTGAACAGGACGGTCATATAGATGGTTTATAGAATTTCATCGCAAAATTTATAAAATTTCTGCGTAATTTCCGCAATTAAATAAGGCAAAGTTTTCTATTTGGAAACGGTGGTGCGAAAAAGCATGGACCGTATGTACTCTGTATAAAGTTAACAATTTTCAGTGAAGTCAAACTCACAAGACAACAAATTTCACTCTTTTTCACCATTACTTATTATTCAGTCATTGTGAAAAAGGAGATCTTGGCTACTAAACCTTCTTACAAGGGAACTACTTTTGTTGAAGCTCGCACCTAGCACTGAGACTTGGTGCATTTTACAGTCGTATAGGACAATTTTAGAGAACCGGTAAATTTTGTCTGAAAAAATCGTATTATATATATATATATTTGTATACATTTAATTTTAAAGTAATGAATTTTTAATTGTTAATTTCACGCCAAAAGTGAGTTAAGGCACCAAATATGGTGCTACAAATCCAAACCACTACTCACAGACAGCAGACAACTGCGTGACATTCTGCCAGGATTGCCGGGAAAATTCTACGGTAACGAATAAAGCCAATTTCCTACCACCAAAAATGCAATTTTAATGTTGTATTTTATCAAAATGAAATGTCTCGTTATCTGTGTCTCTTTCTGTCGGTCTCTTTATTTATGTCTCTTCATCTCTGTCTCTTTATCTGTGTCATTTTATCTCTGTCTCTTTTTCTTTGTCTCTTTCTGCCTCTCTCTTTTTCTCTATCTCTCTTTATCTGTGTACCTTTTATTGTGTCTCTTTCTGTCTGTCTCTTTATCTTTATCTTTATATATTTATGTGTCTATTTTTCTCCTTATCTGTATCTCAGTTTCTCCTTATCTCTGTATCTCATTCTCTCTGTCTCTTTATCTCTATTTCTTTATTTGTGTCTCTTTTTGTTTGTGTCTTTATCTGTGTCTCTTTCTGTCTGTGTCTTTATCTGTGTCTCTCTCTGTCTGTCTGTCATTTTATCTCTGTCACACTTTCTGTCTGTCTCTTTATCTCTGTCGCTCTTTCTGTCTGTCTCTTTATCTGTGTCCCTTTGTCTATATCCCTTTATCTGAGCACCTTTATCTGTGTCTGTCTATCTGTCTCCCTATTTATCCGTCTGTCTGTCTCTCTATCTATCTGTTTGTATCTGTATCTACCAAATCTATCAATCTATCAAAATCATACTACAGGCGTTTCACAAATTCGATTCATATATTCGAATTCATATATTAGTCGCCACATAAAATTGTTACAGAAATTGGTTTCATAAAATCGTTACACAAATTTGTTTCATTTGGGTTTTATACAGGGCTAACGATTATATTATATAGGGTAGAAATAATTCTTTTATGACTAATAAAAAATCAAGAAAGAAATACATTTCTTCATCTTAATATGAATTAGTTATCAAGTCAGAGTTATAAACGTGATAGATGCAATTTCTGTTAATATCTGACAAGTAAATGCTGTTTGTTTACTACATTTTTTTTTTTTAAAGAAACTTCTTTATATGTGGTTTCTGTAGATATTTCCTTCACCACACACGCAAAAAATTACAGTATGCACAAACTTCATTCACAATACATTTATATCTTGAACAAGAATATATTTTTCGTCTGAAAACAAAAGTTTAAAAACAAAAAATCATGCTTGTTTTGTTCTTCGAAAGCACCACATATTAATTGAATGCTCATGTAAAAATAATACTTGCTTGTGGGAACTAGTCAGATGTGCCAATCCCAAAGCTTTCGTCTATCTCATACAAGTTCCACATACATCAAAAACAAATCAGCACTAATTTATGTCAAGGTCTAACTGAATCTAAAGTTTTATTAAATCTCATGCATTAGTTCTTGAGATATGACTATCGCTAAAATCGTGTAAACCCTGAAAAATGTAGCATAGCAATGTCATCTGTTGGGGGATTTACATCAAAACCTGATCAACAACAACTTATGTCAACGTCTAACTCAACCTAAAGTTTGATGAAATTCTGTGCATTAGTTCTTAAGATATCCATCCTATCGTGGAAATCATGAAAAAAGTAATATAGCAGCGCCACCTGTTGGGCTGTTTACACCAAAACGTAACCAGCATCTATTTATGTTAAGGTCTAACAGAATCTGAAGTTTGATGAAATTCTGTGAATTGGGTCTTGAGATATAGCTATCGTGAAAATCCTGAAAAAAGTAGTATAGCAGCGCCATCTGTTGAGTTATTTACCCCCAAACCATACTGACCGTCTATTTATGTCAAGGTCTAACAGAATCTGAAGTTTGATGAAATTCTGTGAATTAGTTCTTGAGATACAGCTATCATGAAAAATCTAGCATAGAAGTGCCACCTGTTGGGCGATTTACTCCAAAAACTAATCAGCAGCAATTTATATCAAGAACTAACTGAATCTAAAGGTTTATAAAATTCCGTGCTTGAGATATTTGCTTGAAATTTCCGTTCTTGAGATAAAGCGCCCTCAAAATTTTTGTCACATACAGGCAGACAGGCAGAGTCGCAGACTCACAGACAGACAGTTTCTAAAAACAGTCAAATCGTGTTCAGGACCCACTAAAACGTATAAATCCGTCGAAAACCTGAAGTCGAATTTTCTCACGAATCCAGTACTTTCTTCTTGTAAAGATAGAAAAAAGTAATAATACTATTATTACACGTTCAACATTTGAAATAAGGGCAGTCAGGAGGGGAGAGAATTTTGTTTCATTAAGATTAATAAACTTATACATTCTTAAAATTCTGAATTGATATCGCACTATAAAAGATTTCTAGAGAAAAAGTACAACAAAATTAATTACTTTAGTAGCCAAAGGCAACTAAAATAACATTAAAATAATTGAGTTAAATTTACTCTTTTAGCATCTAGTCTAGTAGAAATAGCATTTTACCTTGCAAAAATTCGGGTAACTCTGATTTTTGGGTATGTTGTAAAGGTTGACCCTCTAATAAAAAAAACCAAGTTTTCGACCTTCTAGACCTTGTGCGTTTTTCACAATATCGAAAAAACTAATATTTTTCGGTTCTTTTTTCGATTTTTCTTAAATAAATCAGTTTTAGTGCATTTTACAGAAAAAGCACTTTCACCATTTTGTAGAGGATAAAATTTTCTAAAACATGCACCATTCATGTTTGTAAATTGTCCAAATAGGGGGTGAGATACGGAGCCGGGAAAATAGGGTAAAATTTCCAAAAAGTGCAAAAATCCACAAATGACGTTAGTTTTTACTTAATAATCCACTTTTAGTGCGTTTTAGAGACAAAAGTGTCATAATAAAAAAATTTGTAAAGCATGAGGTAGTCAAGTTTCATTTATGAGATTATTAAATATCTATAATAGACTCTAAAAATCAGAACAACACGATTTATGGTTAAAATAGGAAAATATCTCCTGACAAGTTATTAATTTAAAAAACGAGCTTTTATTTTTGATATTGAAAACACGATGTGGTTAATTAATTATAGAATGTACAAGAAATTAATCAACAAATATATAGTAAGTATAGTGACTTTGTCATACATGTTTCCTTTTTCTGCTGCTTGACCCTAGTAATGATATCATCGTCTTGGATACTTCATCGTCCGTCTCTGTACTTTACTCGATTGGTTGTTCTAGGTCATCAAAATCCTCAAGGTCCAGTATAATATCAGGAGCGTTGCCACATAGTTGGTTGTGGGACTTCACACAGATAACTCAGGACTTCAAGCCTGCCTTTCTATAACTACACTTCGAGCTGCAACCTTTTTTGCAATGGCAAGATATGAAATCGAGTAAAGTTTGAGGGGCTGGTTCATTAATCATATTGAGTGGAATGAGCCCATGACCACCCCACTTCCAGCCCCATTCGAGAGGATACTTTTCGTTTCCCAGCCATGTCTGAACTTCTAGGTATGTTCGGAAGGCATGATATCCAGTAGCATCGCGAGTAGGTGGTATTTTCGCTAAATTTAATGTAATATTGTTAGCTGCTTTAGCGAAGCTGACATACCGCAATACATTCAAATTTTGGCTGGAATCACCTCCAGACAGTGCAAGAAGTCCAGCTTCTGTGGCTTCAACAAGTATATGCCCCTCTGCAAAGATTTGAACTTTTTTGTTCAGGGATGGGTTCTGAAGAATTCTGCAATATTTCATTTTTCCATGGCTGTAGAGCACAGAAGTGGTGTCACAACCACTTACTGCATGAAGAAAAAGAATATTTTGTGCAACTTCCTTAAATTTAAAACACTCTTTGGAGTAGAGATCATCAAGCAGTTTCCCTCTCCCGGCCCTTTGGTAATAAACATTGTCTGGAGCTAGAGAAGCCACAAGAAGAAGAAGGTCAATGTCTTCACCATTGACAATTACAACATCGTACTCACGGGTTAAGGATATAGCTGTGTTCACTATTAGCACATCTGCATCTTCAATGGCCTGCTTAGTGATCATTTGTGCTTTTTTAAATTCATTTCGAAGCATAGAAATGAAAAGTTTTATTGAAATGTACCGAATGAATGAAAAGTACCGAATTAGTTTTTTTCATTCCCCAACAATTTCTATTGTGGCATATGTGGAAACATGATCTCATTGAACTGAACCTCAGCAGAAGTATGAATCTTCCTGCGATGAGCTCTTTCTGCACCTTTAATACTTTTTTTTTATTATGTTCAGGATAACTATCAAAGACAACGACAGCATTTTCACTGTGATGATGCTGTACTTCCTCACATATTTTGCGAAAATGGCAGAAAAACATTCGTTGCAATCCCAATACGAACTTTGTGTAGAAGATATCCTCCATAAACTACCTCCACTCTTTTCGTTCCCAATATTATGTCACTTGTTAGGGGGGTAAAAGCAGAGTAAAACATCGACTTGGTGCCTTTGCGCATACCTTCCTTCACTTTTAACAGTTATTCTTATTCGACAGTCCTAGGGATGATACTTGCTTTTTTTTTCACACTGGACAAACATGGATTTTTCACCCCCCCCCTCCTCTGTAAATTAAATTTACACAGAAAATTTTATTAGTTTCTAATATTTTCTTTATTTTAAAACTTAAAACTGTATTCAAAACCCCGGAAAACAATTTCCCTTTATACAGATTTCCGTCTTATCAGGTATAATTGTTGGTATTCTTTTTGTTGGGACTAACATTCGCAACATGAGATACATTTACCATCAATGTAAACTTTGAGTAACTAACAAAAATATGTTGGACAAATTAATACAAACATGACAAACCAAATCTTCATTGTGTGCCCTCTTCTCCTTCCATTCTAGCGCTCGGGCCACATGCTCCTTTTGCTCCCACCTCCATTAGTTTCGGCTTTAGATACTCCTTTTCCCTTTTAAAATTTTTAAATTATAACTAATTTATCTTTCAAGTATTTTTTTACATTTTTCCCAGCTATTAATTTTACTTTCGACTTTGAATTCTTGGCCCAACCTCTTTGTCGCGACTATATCTACCGACTAGGTTTTCTTGGTTAACTTCGCTCCCCCCCCCCCTCAACTATTCAACAGTTACCTTTTATTGTACATGCTATAATTAATTAACTACATCGTTTAATCAATATAAAAAAATAAAAGCTCCTTTTTAAATTAGTGACTTGTCAGGCGGTATTTTCCTATTTTAACCACAAATCGTGTTGTTCTGATTTTTAGTCTATTATAGATATTTAATAATCTCATAAATGAAACTTATAGACTACCTCATGCTTTACAAAATTTTTATTATGACACTTTTGCCTCTAAAACGCACTAAAAGTGGGTTATTAAGCAAAAACTAACGTCATTTGTGGGTTTTTGCACTTTTTGCAAATTTTACCTTATTTTCCCGGTTCCGTATCTCCCCCCTTGGACAAATTACAAACATGAATAGTGCATGTTGTAGAGAATTTTATCCTCTACAAAATGATGAAAATGCTTTTTCTCTAAAATACACTAAAACTGAGTTAGTTATTTGAGAAAAATTGAAAAAAGAGCCGAAAAATATTGTTTTTTTTTTATATTGTGAAAAACGCACAAGGTCTAGAAGGTCGAAAACTTGTTTTTTTTTTATTAGAGGGTCAACCTATGCAACGTATCCAAAAATCAGAGTTACCCGAATTTTTGTAAGGCAAGGCCCTTTTTTGCGCTATTTCTACTGGACTAATCCTCCTTACATGATTTCAAAAATTGTTATCATAATTAGACAACAAGAGAAATATTAAAGTATCCATAATGGAGAGAAATGTTATCAAGATTGTAAATACCTTTATCTTTTCGAGGAAATTCCTCAAAAAAGAAGGATTACAATCAACAATAAAATCCACTCAAGACATTTTCGTTTTACATTCTTTCTTTCATTGTTACTTAATTCTATCTTTGCAAGAAGAAAGTATTGGATTCATGAAAATTTTCGACTTCCGGTTTTCGGCGGATTTATACGTTTTAGAAGGTCCTGAACACGATTTGACTGTATTTAGAAAATGTGTGTCTGCGAATCTGTGACTCTGTCTGTCTGTCTGTATGTGACAAAAATTTTGTGGGCGCTCTCTTTCAAAAACTAATGCACGAAATTTAATAAAACTTTATATTCAGCTAGTCCCTGATATAAATTGGTGCTGATTAGTTTTTTGTGAAAATCGTCCAAAAGATGGCGCTGCTATGTTGCATTTTTCGCGATTTCCGCAATAGCTCTATCTCAAGAACTAACGCACTTATTTTCACCAAACTTCAGATTCAGTTAGACCTTGACATAAATAGACGCTGATTAAGTTTGGGTGTAGATATTCCAACAGGTGGCGCTGCTATACCACTTTTTTCATGATTTTTACGATAGCTATATCTCAAGAACTAATGCACGGAATTTCATCAAACTTCAGATTCTGTTAGACCGTGACATAAATAGATGCTGCTTACGTTTTAGTGTAAATAGCCTAACAGGTTGTTCTGCTATGCTATTTTTTCATTATTATCCCGATAACTATATCTCAAGAACTAATGCACGGATTTTCATCAAACTTCAGATTCAGTTAGACGTTGACATAAGTTGTTGTTGATTATTTTTTGGTCTAAATCTCCAGACAGGTGGCGCTGCTATGCTGCTTTTTGCAAGATTTCCACGATTTTAGCAATAGTTATATCTCAAGAACAAATATACAGAATTTAATAAAACTTTAGATTCAATTAGACCTTGACATAAATTGGTGCTAAGTCTTTTTAGTGTATGCGAAACCTGAGTGAGATAGAAGAAAGTTTTCGGATTGGCACATCCGACTAGTTTCAAAGAGCATGGTTTCAAATGTGGGTGTTCGCTTTATTACTTTCTCCTATCTTTAGAAGAAGAAATTATTGGATTCGTAAAAATATTCGAATTCCAGTCGTTGACGGATTTATACGTTTCAGAAGATCCTGAACACGATTCGAGTACTTTTAGAAAATGTCTGTCTGTGAGTCCGTCTGCGTGTCTGTCTGTATGTAACAGAAATTTTGTGGGCGCTCTATCTCAACAACTGATGCACGGAATTTCATCAAACTTCAGATTCAGTTAGACCTTGACATAAATTGGAGCTGATTAGGTTTTGCCGTAAAACGCCCTACGGGTGGCGCTGCCATGCTGCATGTTCACGATTTTCGCGATAGCTATATCTTAAGATGGAATTTCAGCATATTCTGTTAAACCTTGGCATAAGTAGATCCTTATTAGGTTTTGGTGTATACCGCCCAACAGGTGTCGCTGCTATGCTCTGTTTTTTAAGATTTCGCGATAGCTACTATATCTCAATAAAGAATAGACTGTCATTTAATTTCCGTTGCAGACGATTTATTTATATGGAAGAATGTTTTGTGATGGCCACAACATACTAGTTTCTCAATAGTTTTAAAATGTTTCCGCTTTGATTTCTGATCCTGCAAATTCCTTTCCTCAAATTCCCCTGCAAAAATTCCAATCTGTCTATTAATTAATGATGATCTATAAGCGAATCTTGAAAATTTAGTACACAAATCGGGATATATATGTACAGCCAAATATATATAGGGTGTTTCACAAAGGACCCCTAACTTTAAAAATCAATAACCCGGAAACGGTGATAGATAGAAACATGAAACCAGTGGTATGTTTATTAAAAAAATCGCAAGAATCTTATACGTAAATCTCAAAATTTAGTTAAAATAGCACCGGTAGATGGCGCTGAGAGCGTTATGAATCCTTCTAAAGAGAGTTCAGAAGCATAGAAAGTCTAGCCGTCGAAGATTTCGCCATTGAAATCTGGCCGCTATTTTCGCATTGTGAAAATAATTCGCATCGGCCACGTTGCCTGTCGAATTTTTTTGAAAAGCTCACGAATTGTTTTTCCATCAGGGCCTTTTGCGACTTGAAATCGCCTTTGAAAACTTTTCCTTGTGGCAGTAGGACTCTGATTTAATCGGTGGTACTCCAACACAATAAACACACGTTTCTCCACGGTATATACCACTTTCGGAATTATTTTCACTATACGCTAATAGCGGCCAGATTTCAATGACGATATCTTCGACGACTAGTCTTTCTATGCTTCTGAACTCTCTTTAGAAGGATTCTTAACGCTCTCAGCGCCATCCATCGGTGCTATTTTTAACTAAATTTTGATATTTACGTATAAGATTCTTACGATTTTTTTAATAAACATACCACTGGTTTCATATTTCTATCTATTACCGACTCCGGATTATTGATTTTTAAAGTTAGGGGTCCTTTGTGAAACACCCTGTATATATATAGGAATTCTAATCCGCCCCAGAGAACATCCACCTGCTTTCGGTACCTTAACAACGACTGCCGTCCCACGGCGACGTTGCTTCCCGAAGGAGTGAGTAGAGGTCCGCACGATGCTGAACTTTGAATACCCGACCACACATGCCCACGATTATGGCTAATATAATACAGTCTAACTGAGCTACCTATCAACTCGCACTTTCAAAGAAAAAAAAAAAACTCGTGGTTGTTACGTACGTAACAAGTAAAACTTCTAAAAGTCCATCTACATTATAAATTACAAATATGTGCATCAATAACGTTGACGTCATAACGATGCGGACAACAATGAGGTTAAACTACACTGTAAAAAAAAATTCGGAAAAGTTTCCGGTAGGAATAGGATTTCCAGTTGCCCGTATAGTACAGGAAACTTTTCCGAAACAACACGGAAAAAAAAACCGGAAAAAAACGAAAGTTTTTTCTTTCCGTCAGGAAACTTTTCCCGTTTGATTCAGAAACTAATCTTTAGACACAGAATAAATTCCTGGGTCTTACGGGAATCTTTCCATTCACATAAAGAAACGTTTTGGAAGAATGGAAGAATAGATAGAAAGTATTCCGTTTAAAAAAGGAAAACTTTCCATTCACATAAAGAAACGTTTTGGAAGAACGGAAGAATAGATAGAAAGTATTCCGTTTTAAAAAGGAAAACTTTCCATTCACATAAAGAAACGTTTTGGAAGAATGGGAGAATAGATAGAAAGTATTCCGTTTTAAAAAGGAAACTTTTCCGAATCAGTCAGTAAACTAATCTTGAAAAAATTAAAAATTCCTGTGTAGAATAGAAACTTTTTCTTTGCTTTACGGAATTTTTTTTCATTATGATCGGAAAATTTTCTGTATTGTAAAGAAACTTTTGTTTTAAAGAGTAGGAACATTAACAGATGAAAATATTGCTTTTGGACACTGTTTTGATTTCCTTTTATCTCAATTAAATATTATTAAGAACTTTTTTGAATTTATACGCACATTTTAAGTATTTTTTATCATAAAATGCATTACATGTAATGCATTTTATGATAACAAAATGCATTTTATGATACGAAATGTGTGTATGTAATTCAAAAAAGTTCTTAGTAATATTTAATTGAGATAAAAGGAAATCAAAACAGTGTCCAAAAGCAATATTTTCATGTTATTGGTCCTACTCTTTATAACAAAAGTTTCTTTACAATACAGAATCAGCTTGAAATTTTATTTATTTGTTACAAGTATACTGATGCGCTCATGGGTATAATATAACTAAATATTCAGATGATGCTAAACCAGTGTTGAATTCAGAGCCTTTTCTGCGGCTCCGGCGGGGAAGGGGGGGGGGAGGAATTATATATTTCCTTTTTGGAAATTGCACTTTTTAACCATTAAAAGCATAATATCTCAAATCTTCTGCGGGGGGGGGGGGGGGGGTTCAATGTTCCAGGGGGGTCCCAGCGGGCCAACCCCTGAATTCAATACTGTGCCAAACAACTGTTCAATATTACTAAAAAAAGGGGACAAGCCTGTATCCTCAAAAAGCTCAAATTTATTCCACTGGGTGTAGCACAAGTATGAAACATGTTCTATGCATATGAGGTGTATGCAACTACTTTGAAGTTTATTGTTGCTGCAAAGAATTTCTATAGCTATATTTCTAAAACAAAGGACATACAAAACCTATCTTTTTAAATCATAATATTGCCCCCCCCCCTCCTTAAAAAACAGAAATAGCCATATTTGACTGAAAATTATCTTCTTCCAATAATAGGTTTTAAAAAAATAAGCTTAGGGGGTCGTCATCATTCTTAAATTGTACCAAACTCCAACTTTTCAATACATACACCTAATTTTGACGTTATACATTTTTTTTCCTGTAAATTTCTCCCAAGGATACGAAACAAGAAATCACTTGGTCAAGTGGTTTAAGAAATATGAAGGTTTAAAATTTGGAAGTCTTAGTGTGAAATTAATTTGCAATTGATGAAAAAAAAAATTGCAATGCGGGTAGCTTTTTAAGCGTAATTAAAAAACTACTTGACATAATAATTTTGGATTCGCTTATTTGAAGATTTTCAAAATCTATTTGTTAAAATTGTATAGATTATGTTTAGTTCTCTCTTGTAAAAAAAAAAAATGTATTTTTAAATTCATTTCAAAAAAGAAAAAAAATAACCTATGAATTTTTAATAGAGGTGGATTTCTGGAGGTTTCAAATATGCAAATCCAAAATCACAGATAGTTGGTAAGTAGTTTTTGAGTTATGCTTAAAACATAGAATTATATGACACTTATTTCTCAATTTATCAATGTATTTATCAATGCTGTAACTATTTGAGTTTTCACGATAGTTCACTGGTCTTTTTATATGAGTTGCCCTATAGTATTGCTATCAAATCATAACAAAAATGTTTGCTGTAGTTTGCGCATGCGCAGTTAAAATTAATTTCATAAAAATACCTATATCTCATCAAATATTCAATATATTAATATTTTAATCACAGTATACTATTTCTACGATTCTTTGTCAAGTTTTTGGAAAGTGGTGTTAAATTTGGCTGAAAACTCTGCTTGTTATAAAAAAAACCTTTTGAATTTTTCACAGAAACGTTAATATATTCACGAATATACATGCTATACTTACAAAAAATGCACACAAATGTTGAACAGAACCTACATAGTCATTTACTACAGTGACAGACCATTTTTAGCATTTTTCGTTACTTGGGTGATCGAAAATATTATTTTATTATTAAAGTTATTATCCCCCTCCCATAGTTGTCCTCGCGATAAAATATTCACTGAAAAACATCAAGTCAAACATGTTCTTTACATCCTCAAAGCTTAAGGGCATTCCGGGCATTTCCTCACGAGTTTCAGTAAGATAATCGACGAAACGACTGAAATCGGTCACTGCCCCTTAATTTCTGGACACCAGTGTAATATTAATAAAGTAAATCTAAAAACTTTTGAAGCCATGTAACTTATAAGAATATACAGAATTCAGCTAATCCTAATAAATAGCTTGATGATAAACAAATTTTAGAAGCCATGCAATTTGAAAATGTACAAGACTTTGAACTTGAAGCTCAACTGAAAATTATTGTCTGAGTGCAACGAAGACTCATACACAGCGCAGTATTACTTTGCCCCATATATATAGCTACGATGGATATTAAAACCTTTCGTCAAGCATAACTCAAAAAATATTTAACGGATTTCGTTCAAATTTTTACAGCAGGCACCTATAAAGGTGACAACGACGTCTATTTATTACCAAGAATAAATTTCAAACCGTTTGGAAATTATATTAAAAAAATAGATAAAAAAGCACAATTTAAGTACATACGTCACGAAAATTTTGTGCGTACGTCATTTTCACCGGCGGGAGATTTTCGTAGACAATCGGAATTGAAAAGTTCATGAAGTACATGGAGCAAAAAATATGCACGCACTAATATTCAGCACAATAAAATATATTTCAATTTAGTAGAAATCGAAAATTAATCTGGATTTTTTTCTGTTTGAAAGAAAACCCCCGCAATAATTTGGTAGACTTGGTATTAGAGATTTGACGCAAATCTCAGCAATAGCAGCTTTTTTTATTTCGCGTGTGTAAATAAATAAATAAAAAATCTTTGGTGTTTAAATAAAAGGTTTCGATTTATGGGATTATTTCTTTTTTTTACCTCTTTTTAGCATTTTAAATGGGATTAATGAAAGGCATGTATTTTAAATTAAATGAGTGAAAGGTTTATATTTAAATGAAATGAATTCAATATGAAAATGTTATAGGAACACTATTTGGCGATTTATCAACTGCACCAGGATGACATAAAAGTACCACTATATCAAACGGTATGTAGTATGTGAAATGAAACAATTATATTATAATCACCCATCGTACAAGAAAAATAACTAATATTCTGCATTCAGAGAGAAAAATCCATCTCCTGCGCCGTAAGATTTGGCGAGTTCTTTTTTGGTGATAAGTTTTTCGATGTGATTGTTAGGATCTGCAGGATTTGGCTTACTTTTTCTAAATCTTTTTTTTTTTTTTTTTTTTTGCAGATGTAGTATTATGTAAATATATTTTTTTGCAGATATTTATCTATTTTGTTTATTTGGCATTCTATTTTGTATATTTTCTATTTGGCATTTGGAAAAGAGATTTTTACCTTTTCATTTGTGCCTTCGGAAATATTAAAAAATAAAAAAAGATTTACATATATCAAGCGTATAATGTTATGTTTTGTATATTTATACGAACCACTACTCCATTTTTTAGATTTTAAATGCTGTTTATTATTTACTAGCCGTTTATTAATTGTTTACAATTTACCCCCCTGACAATAACAATTATTTATCACAAAAATGCCTCTTAGGTTTATTAAATAAGTTTGTTTATGTATTTTCATTACTTATTAAAATATCGAATATGGCGATAAAATTTTATTTTAGCATCGAGCTTAAATTTTTAAGATGGTGCAAAAATATGCTTTAATAAACGTATGTTTGTAAATAATTTGAAAAACATGTTTTAGCGCTCTCTTGAAAAATTTTGTAAGATGCCAAAACTACCTTTTGGCACCATTTAAAATTTTTTTCGCCAACCGACATAGGATACGAAACTTTTTCCCATTCAGATACACAGGCATGGCTGGTCTCAAACAAGAGTAAAGCTAGCAACAATATTGTTTTAACTCTATAAGAGTTACAATAATGATATTAAATGCTCCTATTCGTTTTGGGCCCAATTACGAAATATTCTCCTAAAAAAACTGTAGAAGAAGTATTTTATATTTGTTTCAAATGAAGCTCGGTCTACAAGGTATTAGTTAATAATACAAACAACACTAATGGCATAGAGGCAAAAGTTTTAATTTAAATGTATATATTTGAAACCTTTCCCCCCCCCCTCCCCAAACCAAAAAAAAGTTACAGTAATGAATTTAAAATGGCGTTAAAACACGCTTTCTGACATAAGGAATTGGCTGCAAACGCGATAACGAAACTTTCACTTAACTTAATAACATGTAGCTAATATAGCCCTCAGGGTACTTTGCAGTTATACAGACCTTGTGGTTTTTTTTAAAAAGCTTGAGACAATTGAGGTTTAAGAAGTTGAGATTTACTGTCAAATGATATAAACAACTATGAACACAAAACTGATGAATTATTATTCAGGTTTATGTATGTATTTAAAAAAAAATTGCATCTGATTACACTTATTAGATAAATTACTTCTGTTTGCATTTAATAAAAGATAAACTGCGTCTGTATATTAAATGAATTGTTTAAATATTGGGAAGAGGTGGCGAGAGGTAGAAAGACGAGTAAACAAACGGGTAGACAGACGGGTAGAGAGACGAGTGGCGACATAGGTAGGCTGACGGATAGCGAAACGAATAGATAGACGGCTAGGTAAAAAGAGGGTTGACAGAGGGGTAGCGAGATGGGTCACGAGACGGGTAGCGACACCGGTAGACAGGAATGTAGCGAGAAAGGTTGCGAGACGCATAGCGTGGTAGATAAAGAGACGAGTAGAGAGATGAGTACAGAGTTGACTGACGGGTAATAAGATTGGTAGCGAGTCGGGTACAAAAACAGACAGATAGTGAGATGGGTATACAGACGAGTAGAGAGACAGTAGATGGTACGGAGATGGGTAAGAAGATGGGTAGAGAGGCATATAGCCAGGCGGGTAGAGAGACAGATATACAAGTTGTGAGACAGATAGACAAATGGGTAGCGAAGTGGATAGAGACACGGCTAGACACACAAGTAGTTAGACGGATAGACAGACGGTTAGAGAAATAGATTGGCGGGTAGCGAGACCGGTAGAAAAATATAGAGACAGATAGCGAGACGTGTAGAGAGATAGATAATCGGTTAGTGAGACGGGCAGAAGAACGGATAGGGAAACAGACAGATTGTGGAGAGACATGCAAAAGAAAAATCTGCGAATTGGCGCAGTAAAGGCGCAGGGGGCAGAGCCTCCTAGAGAATAATCAAGATGTATCTGTTAAGCTTAACTTTGAAATATATATAATTTTTCAATTTTGCCGATATGGAGATTTAATGTAAAAGTTATTTCACAGAAGTCATCGAAAGATTGTTTGTATACTTTAATAGTAATTTAGACTATAGTTTTGCAATCTGGTTTGTAGCAAAGCATGCTATCAATGTGGTTTAAAGTGTAAGAGTTTCTGTAAACATTTATACAAACTAGCCGCCACTGGCGACCAGTTTGTTCTCCCTTAAATGTATGTTAAACATTGCAACACGTTACATTTATTCATAATTTAATTTTCCCTTAATCCTTCGCCAAATCGGAAGTTTCTAATAGACAAATCATGAACTTTTGCGATCATGGTAGCATTTCGCATTTTTTTTAGATGTCACATACGTACGTTGGCGAGATTTTTCCCCCGCCAATTTGGCGAAAACTTTGTTATGGAAATTGTTATTTATTTACTTTTATTTTTTTTAGTTCTATAAATTATTTTTGATATATATACCAATATTTATTTACACCAAACTATCATTTATTTATTTTTATTTCCTTTTTTAATTATGAGTATTTTTGTTAGCCGGGAGCAGATGATAAATCGCCAAATATTGTTCCCATCACCATCATTCATACTACATTAATTTAATTTTAAATTATAAACCTGTCACTCATTTCATTTAAAATACTTAACTTTAATCTAAAATGCTTATATTGCATAAATTTAAAATACTCACACTTTTCATTTAAATAGAAAATAAATAAATAAGAAATAATATCATAAATCAAAACATTTGATTTCAAAATCAAAGTATCGTTTCTAATTTGTACACGCGATAAATAAAAGCTGTATTAGCGATTTTAAAAATGCTAAAAATCTGATTCATTAAATATTATTACATGAGTTCAATTTAAGTCAAGAAAAGATCCCGAAGGAAGTTGAGTTGTATAGCACATAATTGTGGTAAACTTTGATTGTCTCACATGTGCGAATTACTTTTTTGACGCGAGGCAGCGGTTCAAAAATTCATTCGCGGAGAACTTGTTTTGCGAGTGATTACCTCCATGATTTAATATTTTAAATGTTCACGACGAATCAATCTTTTTTTTGTTTACTTTCATGAATAGAAAATTTTAACTGCGAACCGAATTTCGACTGAAGTTATTGCAGAATATATACATAATTGAACGTAAGTCATCTCTCAAATATTAATTTATTTTGAACGATCTTTCTTAAAATGTAACTTTTATGCAGTTTTATTCGAAAAAATAATTTTGAATAAAAATAGCCGCCTGGCATATGAAAAAGTGAAACGGCCATCCCGGAACTGTTGATGACAGTCACATGACTTACGCTTTTATTTTAGAAGGTAATAGATATATGATCAAGGAAGAAAATTTTTAAATTCACACACAAAAAAAGGTGCAACAATGAAATTAAATTTGCGTTAAGCCACGCTTGATAGAATAATTCTATTGGCTGCAAATCCAATTACATAACTTTAAAAAGCTTGGCGTTTTAAAAGATCCGGCGGTTTTTTTTTTCACGTTTTGTGCAATATGCGCTTAAGAAAATGAGATTCTTTGCCACATGTTAAAAAAAAAATATGACAACACATCTGATGAACGGTACTTCTTTTCTATTTTTTTAACAGTGTATATGAATTTATATATGATATTTTGTAATTCTATCATTTAATTTGCTCTTTTTCTCTATATTGTAACTGTTAACACTATGTTCTCAGCAATATCACTCAGACTAATCCCTTTGAGGGAACTCCTAGTATAACAAAAAGCCTTGCTAAATGAAAATCTTTTTTAAAAACAGGGTTCGTGATTTTACTTATTTATTTAATCAAAAATCATATATATTTTTAATTATTTAAATCAGCTATTTTTTTAAATTCAAAATACAATTTTAAAATTATACATTTTACAGTAAAATAAACTTTACTAAATAATTAAAATTAACAATTAGAAGTGTCCATTTAAATATATTTGAAATTAAAAAAAATATATAGAAACTCATTCACTTGGTTAAATTAAAATATTTTAATCATATAAATAGTTAAAAATATACAGTTTAAAAAAATGGAGCTACAGAAAAAGATTTAATTTAGAAATGTGAATTCTCTTTTACTTTTGAAAACATGAAATAAATAAAACAAATTGTCTTGTGTCATCACTTATTTACAAAAACTGCAATTTAACAGATATCCTATTCTGTATAAAATACACATACCACCTTGAATTACCCCTTTGATAAAATAAAAAGCATATGCACTCTGCATTACTAAAAGCTAAAGCTTTTTGTTCTGACCAAATTTCTTTATTCATTTAATGAATTTAGAACATATATTAAACACACTTAAGATGGTTATGATTATATTTTATAAATTTCAATGGATATGAAAAAATTATTCTTTGTTATTAAAATGTTTGAAAAGAAACACCAATTTTCCAGCTTTATGAGTTCCTAAGCGATTACAGAGTTTACAGTGAATTAAAGTTTGATTTATTTGAATTTAAAATAAAAATAATTAAATCAGGCCTTTTTTAAGATTTTAAAACTTTAGTTGTTTATGAGTTTACATTTGCAAGTAATTGAAATTGTATATAAAAAATATATATATAACATTTCAAAGTATATTACTTACCATGCAATCTTTATTTTCCGAATCTTTCCATAAATAAATTACGTTGGAATATTGAACCATTTGTTATTTACATGTGCACAATGAAGTCATGAGATATCTACATAAATATCAATAAATATACTGTTGACTGACCTATATTTATTTTACTATATTTATGAAGTCCAGTTGCCTGTAAAAATTTATGTATATTTAAAGACAAAATTTTATCATCATTAATGACAAAGAAAGAAATGTTTGTGAGTCTTTTATTCTTCAATGGCAGATCACTTAATAGAAGAATATTAAAAATTACAAATAATTCAGGAAAAATATATAAAAAATAAGTGTCTATTTAATAAAAAATCTGACTTCGCAAATGTGTATGTGCTATTTTTTTTTAACTTAAACTTAGTAAAATAAATCAATCGCATTTAATCTGCACAAACATTAAATTGCACATACTAACAAAATACTATTTAAAAAAATATATATAAGTTACTCGATTTTTTTTTTCTGGCTAACTACAAAAGACAGAAAAAATAAAACAAACATTTATACTGAAATATAACATTTATTTGCAACAAAACTATAAATCAAAATGTTATAATGAATAAAAATTACAGCAATACTGATATTACATCCATTGACAGTTCTTGCCTCCGAATAGCTGCACTTAGTAAAAAAGTAGGCCTAGGTTCTTTAATTTCTTCCAGGCCTTAATTGATTACACAATATGATGCTACCAAAACAAAATTGTCCTAGGACATTTCTCCGAAAAAACTGTCAAACCATCAATATTATTCGAGAACAGCATGATTTCCTTTCTTACATCATCATTCGCTACTAAGCAAGGATGATATGCTCTAGCTGGAATGCGACACTGATCACTGCAGTATTATCCTGCAATAATAACAATAATAATATTAATATATTTTTATTTTACTAATTTCTAGTGATCATGTATATTTAATGGGACAAAAACAGCACAACAACAATGAATGATTAAGAGGACTCTTCGTCTTCAGTGATAAGTATTTTTAAGAGCATAAAATTTGAAAATTTTCCTTTAAGTAAAAATTTCAAATTTCATAAGTTTTAAAAATACTTAAAAATTACGGAAAATTTTTAAAATGTACAATTTAAAAATGTTAATTTAAAGATGCACATTGGACATCTGCTTCCTGCTGGTGAAAGCTATATTTTGATAATTGTATAAGGGAATTTACTACTTCTTTAAAATTTACATAGGTTACCATGGGATTTCACGATCAGCATTAAATGAAAAAAAATGGTGCCACAGTAATATAATAGAACTAGTGGGTAAGTGTGATCGAACATCGCTCAAAGGGTTTCGTTTAATATTCCTTTCAAAACACTTTGTCCTTTCTTTAATAAATCCAAATAAATTTCATTTAGCATCAACATAAAAAAAAACTCATGTTTTTTATAAAGTAAAAATTTACCGGTTCTGCATGAAAACCCATTTCTTTAAATTAGGGGGTGAAGAATAGCCCGGTTCCCTCTCTTTATACTTCACCAATTACACTTCAAAACTGATCAGGGAAGCACCTTATCAAACTGAACCTATATACAAAATTTGAAGCAAATCGGATAATTCTGTATGAAAAACCCATTTATCTAAATTAAGGAGGGGAGATTAGCCTCCCGATCCCCCCTTTATACTTTACCATTGAACCCCCGAAACTAATCAAGGAAGCGCCTTATAACAATGAACCTATATACAAAATGTGAAGCAAATTGGATAATTCTGCAAGAAAAACATATTTATCTAAATTAAGGGAGGGATTGGACCTTGTTCCCCCTTTCTATACTTAACCAATGAACCCCCAAAACAAAACAGAGAAGCAACTTGTCACATTGAACCTATTTACAAAATTTGAAGCAAATCGGATAATTCTGCATGAAATACCCATTTATCTAATTTAAGGAGGGGGATTTGCCTCCCTTCCCTACCCTTTATACTTAACCAATGAACCCCCAAAACTGATCAGGGAAGCGCCTTATCAGAATGAACCTATATACAAAATTTGACATAAATCGGATAATTCTGCATTAAAAACCCATTTATCTAAATTAAGGGGGGATTGGACACAGTTCCCCCTTTATGCTTAATCAATGAACCCCGAAAACTGATAAGGAGAAGCGTCTTATCACAATTAACCTATATAAAAAATTTGAAGCAAATCGGATAATTCTGAATAAAAAAAAACATTTATTTAAATTAAGAGGGGGGATTGGCCCCCTGGTTTCCCCTTTATACTTAACCAATGAACCCCCAAGACTAATCAGGGAAGCGACCTATCACAATGAGCCTATGTACAAAATATGAAGCAAATTGGATAATTCTGCATTAAAAACCCATTTATCTAAATTAAGGGGGCGATTGGAAACCGTTCTGTTGTCTATACTTAATCAAGGACCCCCAAAACTGATATAGGGAAGCGTCTTATCACAATTAACCTATATACAAAATTTGAAGCAAATCGGATAATTCTGCATAAAAACCCATTTATCTAAATTAAGGGGGGGGGGAATTAGCTACCGTTCCCCTCTTTACACTTAGCAAATGAACCCCCAAAACTAATGAGGGAAGCGCCTTATCACAATGAAGCTTTATACAAAACTTGAAGCAAATTGGGTAATTTTGCATTAAAAACCCATTTATCTAAATTAGGGGTGATTAGCCCCTGTTCCCCCTTTATACTTAACCAATGAACCCCTAAAACTGATCAGGGAAGCGCCTTATCAGAATGAACCTATATACAAAATTTGAAACAAATCGGATAATTCTGCATAAAAAAACCCATTTATCTAAATTAAGGGCGTGATTGGGCACCGTTTCCCCCTTTATACTTAATCAATCGACCTCCAAAATTGATATGGGGAAACGTCTTATCACAATTAACCTATATACAAAATTTAAAACAAATCAGATAATTGTGCATAAAAACACATTTATCTAAATTAAGGGGGAGGGGATTAGCCACCGTTCTCCTCTTTATACTTAACTAATGAACCCCAAAACTGATTAGGGAAGCGCCTTATCAGAATGAACATATATACAAAATTTGAAACAAATCGGATAATTCTGCATGAAAAACCCATTAGCCCCCAGTTCCCCCTGTATCTTTAACCAAAGAACCCCCAAAACTAATCAGGGAAGCGACTTATTAGAAGGAACCTATATACAAAATTTTTAGCAAATACGATAATTCTGCATAAAAACCCCATTTATCTAAATTATGGGGGGGATTAGCCCCCGTTCCCCTCTTTATGCTGAACGAAATAACACCCAAAATTAATGAGGGACGCACCTTATCTCAATGAAGCTATATACAAAATTTGAAGAAAATTGTGTAATTCTGCATGAAAAACCCATTTACCTAAATTAGAGGGGATTAGTCCCTGTTCCCTCCTTTATGCTTAACCAATGAACCCCTAAAACTGAGCAGGGTACCGCCTTATCAGAATGAACCTATATGCAAAATTTGAAACAAATCAGATATTTCCGCATGGAAAACCCATTTATCTAAATTAAGGGGGTATCAGCTCCCCGTCCCCCCCTTTATACTTACCAATGAACCCCCAAAACTAATCAGGGAAGCGGCTTTTAACAATGAACCTATATACAAAATTTGAAGCAAATTGGATAATTCTGCATTAAAAACCCATTTATCTAAATTAAGGGGGGATTGGACACCGTTCCCCCCTTTATACTTAATCAATGAACAACCAAAATTGATAAGGGGAAGCGCCTTATCACAATTAACCTATATACAAAATTTGAAGCAAATCGGATAATTCTGCATAAAAAACCCAATTATTTAAATTAAGGAGGAGGGTATTAACCACCGTTTCCCTCTTTAAACTTAACTAATGAACCTCCAAAACTAATGAGGGAAGCGCCTTTTCACAATGAAGCTTTATGCAAAATTTGAAGCAAATTGGGTAATTTTGCATGAAAAACCCATTTATCTAAATTAGGGGGATTAGCCCCCCGTTCTCCTTTATACTTAACCAATAAACCCTCAAAACTGATCAGGGAAGCGCCTTATCAGAATGAACCTATATACAAAATTTCAAACAAATCGGATAATTCTGCATAAAAAAAACCGTTTATCTAAATTAAGGGGGCTATCAGCCCCCTTTTCCTCTCCTTTATATTTAACCAATGAACCTACATAACTAATCAAGGAACCGCCTTATCAGAATCAACCTATATACAAAATTTAAAAAATTGAAATCGGATAACTCTGTATGAAAAACCTATTTATCTAAATTAAGGGGGTGGCGAATTAGCCCCCCTTTCTGGCTTTGACAGACTGGGAGCTAAAAAAGGTTTCTATTACAATGATATTTCGGGTTCTGTAGACTCCAATAGTAGCAGAATTTTCAATTTTTGCCTTACCTCGGGTTCTGCAAACCCCAAAAAGCTGAGTGAAAAGACTGTATACTAAATGGAAAATATCAACGAGAGTTTTTAATTAAAAACAGTTTTCATCTATGCGGTATATAGTCCCAAAATAAAAATAATAATTGAGTTTATAAATTGAAAATTACATATAATTAATTAAATTTCACTTTGAATTACCAAAAAACAAGCTAGAGACTGAGTCAAGTCGGCCAGTTTTTTAGCGACACCGAATCTCCCCCCCCCCCCCCCAAAAAAAAAAAAAAAAAAAAAAAAAAAAAAAAAAAAAAAAACGTGCTTGACTTATACTCAGACTCCGCAGCCCTGGTAGAAATGATTGGATGAGGACGTATCACAAAAATTCTAAGCTTTGAGATTACTTAAGAGTAGTGCTTGGAAGGGCACGCAAAAATGCTGTGCCTAGGACTCTGAAGTTTAAAGTTGGGTTCTAGTGACATTTATGATTTATATGTTGACATCATGACTCTTTTGAACATTTTTTATTTCTTGAAATTTGAACAGTATTAACACGTGCATTTAAATACATGACAAGATTAAGTTAAGTGAAAGCAGAAATATGAAATAAAATCAAGTAAGAAATTTTTTTTGCTAAAACACCACATTTTTTTTTTTTTTAATGAATGAATGAAGAATTGAAGCTTTATATTTTTGAAATAAAAAAAATTCAAGCCTTTTGAGGGTTTATTCTCCCTGAAACCCATTCAATATAATTTTTCAAGACATGAGCACGAAATAAAAATCAGAACAAAAAATTGTCTTCCTTTCCACATGTGACATGATGTTCAGCAGTGGAGATCTCCCCCATCCATTTCTACTGACAAAAATTCCCTGCTTGCTTTTTTTCCTTTTTCTGTTTATTTTAAATTATTAGAAAAGATTAAATGTCATTTTTTATTTTCAAAATAATGTAAGAAAAATAAAATTTAGCCAATTAAACTTGAATATCCAGGGCGAGGCAGTTGATCTCTGCTTCCCAAGATGTAAGCTTCTGCATGCAAGCTTTTACAGCATGAATATAGATAATATCAACCTCAAGATATTCAGCATATTCAACTTTACGTTTGTTACAACTAAAATTTTGTCTGATATGCAAAGAATACTGAAATTTATTTTACCATATACCAATATAAATTTCATTATATCGTCCTAACATAAAGTTCTCAATTTATTAATTAACATTATAGAATTTAAAGGACTCCCCTTTTCAATTGAATTTTAATACACTACAAATAATTAGGAATGTAAAGAATGTTCGACCACTATTCGGTATTCGGCTTATTCGGCCCTTTTGCGGAATATTGAACAGATATTCTGCCGAATACATGTAGCCGAATATATTCAGATATATTGTCGAATACTTGCTTATTTGGCCGAATATTCTAAGATATTTGGTTAAATAAGTTCCAGAAAATAAAAAAAAATGTGATTTTAAATATTTTTAACAAACAATATTAAAGAATGATATCTAAATACATTAATTATTATAAGAAAAATAAATTCTAATACTTACTCAATTTTAAAGCTTCATGACAACTTATAAATAACTGTATATAATGAAATTACATAAATAAAAAATATTTTTCTTGCTGCATATTTAGGCATCATATGAATTTAAGTAAGTATTGCAACATTAATTTATTTTACATTAAAATGCAAAATATATACTGCATTTAAAGTTTAAATCTCTCTCTCTCTCTCTCATCAGTGAATTAAAAAAAATAACTTTATATCTATTTTTTTAATCTGATTTATAATGATGATAAGTTTCTTAAACAATAAAATTCATAAATATTAAAAACAAATATTTTACTGTCTTGTAAAAATGCTTAATCTTTCACAAATTAAATCATTTTTCTAGCTTTTAGTTTTACTTTTAAATAATAAATATATGACTATATAATTACTTTACTAATTAAAAATTAAACATTAGATGTTGATTAAACGTACTAATGAGTTTGATACATTGAAAAGAAAAAACTATTACCTATACTGAAAAAACATTTAATGAGTTACTTCAAAATAACATACAGGGGTAACAAAATTATTTATCACTGTAAAGCCTGAAATTGTGATGCAAAAAGAACTTTTCAGCATTTTCAGGAAGAAGTCTGTTTCGTTTGGTTTCATATAATATTACCAGCTTCAGAAAACAAACGTTCACTATATACCGTGCTTACATACATTCAGCTGTTATTATTTTTGAACACACAAACAAAAAATTTATTTCAATTAGTCCTTAATTTAATTTTTGATTTTAAAATTGAAAAAAAAAATAAATAAACAAATAAAATAATTTTTTTTAAAGTCAGTATTCGGCTAAAACTTGGCCGAATATTCGGTATTCGGCTATTCGGCCAAATCACTATTCGTTACATCCCAACAAATAATAAAATGTAAAATTGATTCTATAATAATGCAGTACCTGAAAAAAGACAATATGATTCTGATATAGCATCGAACATAGAAAAATATCATCAATTTATTTTAAGATCATAGGTATGTTATTGATGTCTTCAGTGTTGAATTCAGACATTTTTTTCCGGGAGGGATTTCTGTGGTTCCGGGGGGGGGGGGATATTATAGAGTTCCGGGGGGGATTGCACTTTTTGACTATTAAAAGCATAAAATGTGAAATCTTCCGGGGGGACATTTCAATGCTCCGGGGGGGGACTGTCCCCCCACCCCCTGAATTCAACACTTGATGTCTTACAGAATTAAACAAATAAACAAGGAATTTAATTTAGAATAAGTTAAAAACTATTTAAAAAAACAGCCTACAAAAAATAAGTTTCATTAAGATAATATCTAAGTTAGAAATTTCTGGCACATCAAAATATTTTTTACTTCGGGGATATTTTTCTCATAAAAAATAAACTGAGCGAGAAATAAGATAACATGCATTTTATTTCAGGCTACGCAGCTCCTTAAACATGTTATTCGATTTGATAATCATGCACTATAAATATATGTACATATCAAATCCAAAATATTAAAAATCACATAAATTTTAGTACTTACCATTGCGAAGTTGTTGTTGTTGTTGGTTTGGCCCATGGGCCCGGTGAGGAGCTTTTTATTCCTATACAGCTGTCTTACTCCGCAAAAACCAGACTCCTACCAGAGGTAAAACTATTGCGAAGTTAGAAGTACGTAGAGCAGTTGTCCAATATTTAAAAACATGGCGTCCATCTTCATCCAAAAACTGGATTCTGTTCTGTTATCAATCACGTGACGCAACGCCTTTCATACGTCAGCAGAGAGCGAGACTGCGCAGTAAGTCCGGAGAAAGCTGTTTTCCATTCTTTCGGAAACTAATCCGATATAAATAGATTATTTTTATGACTGTAGAAAACCTTTCTGTTGTGATTCGGAATAATTATTTTATCGGTTGTTTTCCGTATCGTAAAGGAAATTTATCTTTTACGAAACGGAAAAGGGTTGGAAATTTTTTACAGTGTATAACAATATAATGAGGTGCAACAATGGATTGTGTAATTATAAATTGTAATTATAATTTGTAATTACAACAATGTACAACAATATTTTAATTAATAACAAAATGGCACGTTTTTTGGTTTGACTTCGCACTTTATTTTCTTTCCTTTTCCGAAAGTAGCTAGTTTTGAGCAAAAATTAAGAAAAAATACTGAACGATTTTTACAAAGATTGTATTTTTAGATGCAGAAAATTTTTTTACAGTGTGTTGAGTTTTAAATCGATACCTCAAACACTTTTCTTAATATTCGTAAATTAGTGAAAACAAACCTCTTTTGTTGCTATCAGCAAAAGAGAAATAACTACCTTTTTCGCCACCGCGTACTTTAGCGTTATATACAATATATATAGTTATTTATTTTTCCTCCCTTACAACAATTATAGCGAAGTTTTTTAACCAGCGTTTTTCTTTTTCTGTCGTACTGTACAAGTAAAATAGCCCGTCGATATATCGCATATGCTGGAGGGGGAAACAAGTTGGAAATTGTACGTTAAACGTGACAAATGAGGCGCGTTCGTTTCGTGCTATAACTAGTTTTACAATGTAAAAAATTATCGTTATTATTTCAGTGAAATGAATTATATCGTCTGCTATGAACGAAATGAGGATGCCCTTTTTTTTTCTTATTACGCATGCCATGTTTACAGATGCGATTTTTTTTTCGACACTAGACAGAGCTGTAAATTCCCCATGGAGATCTTGCTTTGCGAATGATTACCTCCATGGTTAATATTTCTATGACTCACGACGAATGAATATTTTGTTTATTTACTTTAATGGATTGAGATATTCGGCTGTTAATCTAATTTTCACTGAAGTTATCTCAGAATCTATACGTTTTTGAATGTAACTCATCTTTCAAGCAAACAATTTTTTTGAACGATCTTTCTAAATACAGTGTCTCACAAAAGTGATGGGACACTTGTGCTTTATAAAAAGAAACTGCAATAAAATAAATAAACAAACATGTGCAAAAATTTTTTGGGTGTGTTTCATATTTAAAGTTAGTAACAATTATTACATAACATACATTTTGTCAAAATATTAAAATATTAATTTAGTAAAAATACAATTGTTCAGAACGGAGCAAAAAATGGCTCACATAAGTGATGGGACACTTACTTTTCCATCAAATATTTATCCACAAATTTTACTTTTTAAAAGGTTTTAATATTTTGTTGGATTTCCTTTTACTTTTAAAACATGATTTAATCTTTTTGGGATGGATTCGACTATTTTTTTTGTGATTTCTGGAGTGATTTTACCCCATTCTTCTTGAAGCACCGATTTTAGTTGTTGTTTTGAAGAAATGGTGTGTTTGCGAATTCTTGATTCCAATTCTTGCCAAATATTCTCTATGGGATTTAAGTCTGGAGATTGTGGTGGTGTTTTTATTATTTCAGGACAGTTATATAGCAGCCAGAGTCTAACGTTCAGAGCAGTGTGCTTGGGGTCATTGTCCTGGTAGAATTTAAAATCGTTATGAAGGTTCAATTTTCGTGCTGAAGATTTCAAATTTTGCTTTAAAATATCAATATACTTGTACTGATCCATTATACTGTCAATAAAAACAAAATTACCAACTCCAGCGGACGACATACACCCCCATACCATAACTCCTCCTCCACCATGTTTTACTGTTGGTACCAAGTTCTGTTTGCGAAGTTCTTCCCTGGGTTTTCTCCACACCAAGATTCTACCGTCAGAACCAAATATATTAAATTTACTCTCATCAGCAAATATAACTTTATTCCAGTAATCAGAATTCTTATTTATGTTGGATTTTGCGAAAGCTAGTCTGAGTTTTCTATTCTTTTCACTTACGAAGAATTTTTTCCTGGCTACTCTACCGTGATATCCAGCAGATCGAATTACCCTTCTAATAGTTTCAGGATTAACAATTATTCCATATAATGCTTGTAAATCAGCAGCAACTTTTGAAGCACTAATTCTTGGATTTTTTTTAATATTTCGAACGATAATTCGCTTTATTCCATTGGATAGCTTTGATGGTCAACCAGGTCTTCTTTTATCCTGAATCATATGATTCTTTTTATATCGTTTAATGATATTGAAAACTGTTGAACGACTCAAGTTAACTGTTTCAGCAGTTTTTCTAATAGATTTTCCACGTTCAATATGCAAATTAATAACTAATTTTCGAATTTCAGGCGAAGTTTCTTTTCGTTTAGCATTCATGACTACACAGAGCTAAAAAACACAAAAATTCCAAAACAAACTGGAGAGAAATACTGCAGACGATTTTATAAATTATTGCCAATTGCTTTTAAGTAAAAATAAAACCCCAAAAAATATTTTTATTGCTTATTTCAGGCGATTTTTGTTGCATATATAATGGTGTCCCATCACTTATGTGAGCTATTTTTTGCTCCGTTCTAAACATTTGTATTTTTATTAAATTAATATTTTAATATTTTGACAAAATGTATGTTATGTAATAATCTTTACTAAATTTAAGTATGAAACACACCCACAAAAAAAATGTGTACATGTTTTTTTAATTTATTTGATTAGTTTCCTTTTGTAAAGCACAAGTGTCCCATCACTTATGTGAGACACTGTATGTAACTTTTATGCAATTTTATTCGAAAAAAATAATTTTGAATAAAAATTCCCGCTTGGTATATGGAAAAAGGTGGGGTTAGCCAGTATTTGTTTTTCTCAATCACATGACTTGCGCCTTTATTATACACTGCAAATATAATTGTTGATTTTACAGTATAAAACTGGCACCCAGCTGCTAGTATTATACCGTAAAATTAACAGTGCGCGGTAGCGTATTACTGCTTGCACGGCAGCGTATTACTGCTTATTTTACTGTTTAATACTGTTAATTTTACGGTATAATACTTGCAGCTGGGTGCCAGTTTTATACTGCAAAATCAACAATTATTTTTTGCAGTGTATAGATTACGTATATGATAGGATTTAATAGAATAAAGAAAACTTTTATTAATATCTTTTTAAGTTTTGATTCGATTTTCATAAAATGTGAAATGACTGGACAAAATTCTGCAACGATTATATATATTAAATTTCAAACGATTCGGTTGGGTAGTTTTTGCCCTGTTATATGCGGACAGACGGACAGACAGACGGCGACTATAGGTGCTACGTATTTATATAATTACGAACGCACCTAAAACGGCATTAAAATATTTAAATAAGATAACCTTTAAGTAAATTAGAGGTCTGCACGGACCCGGGACTGGACGGTCCGGCAGAATAAAGACAAATTTTCAAACAAGCTAGGCTGATAAAAAAAAAATATAAATAAACGGGCATTGCCGATAAAAAAGTTAAATGGGCCTGCCAGGCCTATAAAGAAATTGAGCGAGCCGACCTGCCCGATATAACAAATTTAAAAGGGTCGGACTAAGCCGACAAAATATGAACAATTTACAGTGGACCGGGCTGGGCCGAGAATAAGTTATAAATGTGGGCTGCACGAGCCGATGCTAGTTTGATAACATCAATACAAAAATGTAACATGTCTAGCGTAGAGATCTGCATCGGACAGTTACATTTTTCCTGTGTCAGTGCCCCAGGGCTTAATTTATTTAGCAGACTCGAGGCGGGCCGAACTCAAACTTACACTTCCCCATACTTTTGCAAGGCTCAGGGTTACATTTTATTTTACATACTCGGGCCAGGCCCGACCTGGATTTAATTGTTATTTGCAATTTTGTTTGTAAAAATAATAGTGATAATGAAAATTTGATAAAGGAATCTTTATAAATACTAGGGAATCGAACCCGGGCTTCCCGGGTTACAGAACATAGGCGAAAACCATTTTTTTTCTAATTCTAATAGATTTTTCATATTTAATAACAACGTAATTCATTAACAACGTAAAAAAGAATTTTTATAAGTAAAATGTCAATAATATATTCAAATAAGATTTCGATATTTAATAAAGCGATATTTTTGTATTAACCGCATGCCAGGAGTTAACGGACACCAAAGAAATCGGCCAAGATTTCGTTGTTACTGCAGGTTATTTATTCTGAAAATTTCAACTGCTTAGGCGCGTAGTTCGAGAACATGTCTGTTAAATTTGCATTTTATTTATATTATATTATTTTTTAATAGTTATATTTTGATGAAGTTTTAATTTCGTTCTGTAATAATATCCGGTATTATAAATGCGGATCTATTTATATTGTTTTAAATGCAAACGGATTAGTTTTTCGCAATCGGACAGCACGTGATAGAGATAGACATAAAATTAATTCAAGCTTGGAAAGCATTCCATACATCATAAAAAATCAGTAAATTCAGAGTTTTCAAAGAAATTGCAATTTTTTTTTTCCGATAAACCCTATTATTGACAACATCATATATGTGTAACTCTCCCTTGACACAGGACCCGATTACGTAAGATTAGAAACAAATTTTAATAAAAGAATTTTATTCTATATGTTTGAATCAAGGCAAAATTCGTCTAAAATCGCCAGCAAATACAACTACTATTCCAACAAATAGCGAATCATTGTTTTTTATGTCTTTAACCATGCTGTCTACCACATTCAAATACTAATTTACTCATCAAGCGGGCTTCACCCCAGACTATTAACTTCGTTTCGCTTATTAATTCAGTAAGGTCAGATTGTTTACTAATGGCACTCGTAGATGTTTTGTTCAAATTCAGCGGTATTTTGAATTTTGAATGTGCTATTCTACCTTGATCTAATAACAAAGCTGCGATCCCAGAATATGCGCACCAGCTAACGCAACCATGTTATATGATCTCATAATTTTAAAAACTCATTAAGTAAAAATGTTTTGCCAGTCCTGGCACGCCAATAAAATAAAACTTAGAATTTTCATTTAAAACAGCAAGCGAAACTTTACCATAAATTGATTTTTGAACGTGATAATCCTGGCGCAAACGATAAATAGCCAAATATTGTTTTGAGTTACAATTTTTATATTGAAAAATATTTTTATGTATCACAAACATTTCTTTGGTTTTTAAATTAAATTATTTTGATTTATACAATTATCGCTCATCAAAACCCGTTTATATTATTATTATTATGCATTTTATATAAAATCAGTAAAAGTTTGTTTTTCCTTTTACTTTTCAACGTTCCTGTATTAAATTTCTAACTAATAATACTAATTTCAATTCTTTAATCAACGATAATATGCGGTCGCCAAGAGGGGAAGAAAAATTACTAATGGCAACCATTAAACACGAAAAAAGTGAAAAATACCATTTTTTTTAATTTAAAAGCCATAATAAATCAGCGAATTAGGATACAGTTTTCAAACAAATTGCATTTCAAAGTAGATTTTTTTTCCTATTTAACGGTGTAAAAATTAAAAATGTGAGATGTTTAGAAATAAAAAAAAATTGCAATAGTAAAAATCGCAAAACCGAAATTTCCTCGTCAACTGTTGCCATTCGCAAAATGACGTCAGCGTTACGCACGGACACGTTTGTCCTTTATAATACAGATACTTTAATAAAATACCAGATATTTTGAAAAATCTGCTTTTGTTTTATTATGCAGTTTTAAAAGATCTTTTCTCTTTTATTCTAAACTACATTAATTTTTTTTTCCACGATTCTTTATTTGAATGTAATAGTCTAAGGGTTTAAGTGATCATAACGTTGCTATTCTGTATTCCATAGCTTGCGGATACATAGTCTGAAATATACTGTAAAATTTTCACATAAATATGTGTAAAGTGTTTTTAAGGAGAAACTTAATTGCAGTATATAATTTTTAATTGCTCAAAATGGCATATAGCCAATAAGTACCCAAGCCGGGACTCGAACCCGGGTCATCAGAATAGCGCTCTGACGTTCTACCAACTGAACCACTTGGTAACGATACTCAGTCTGGTACTTTCTCACCATAATATGTTGGATAAACTACAAACGCAGCACACAAGATGGAATATTTTCCGTGAGCCACCAACCCTCGGACAAACACGAAACCAAAGAATATCCAGCATTGATAATTGAATAAATCTATATTTAATACTTGAAAATTTTTCCATAGAAAATTTCTCACGCCTTGCATTCATAATATTCAAATTTTGATTGCTTAAAAGGCGTATAGCCAATTGGCAACATAGTGAAAAAGCACCCAAGCCGGGACTCGAACCCGGCTATACGCCTTTTAAGCAATTAAAATTTGAATATTATGAATGCAAGGCGTGAGAAAGTTTCTATGGAAAAATTTTCAAGTATTAAATATATATTTATTCAATTATCGATGCTGGATTTTCTTTGCCCCAGGGTTGGTGGCTCACGGAAAATATTCAATCTTGTGCTGCGTTTGTAGCCTTGCCGACATCTTATGGTGAGAAAGTGTCAGGCTGAGTATCGTTCCCAAGTGGTTTCGTTGGTGGAACATCAGTGCGCTATACTGATGACTCAGGTTCGAGTCCCGGCTTGGGTACTTTTACACTATGTTGGCTATACGCCTTTTAAAGCAATTAAAAAATTTGAATGTTATGATTGCAAGGCGTGAAAAAAATTCCAAGTATTAAATATAGATCTTAATTGCATATTAAGAAAAATCGGATGTTTTTGTAGAAATTGATATTTGAAAGGGCCGCGCCGTAAACTGCGAAAATATAAACGGACCGGGGCTGAAAATTTCGGCCCGTGCAAACCTCTAAATTAAATGTTGTATATTTGTCTCCAAAACTTTAACATCTGTGCATATTACAATTTTCATTCGAAAATTAACGATAAAGACATTTTTGTAAAAGAAACATTTATAAATTTACTTAAAAAGTGCGTTTTATATTTTTTAACACTTTCCCACATAGTTGAAAAGTGTTTATGAATTCGGGTTGTCTGTCTGTCTGTATGTCCGAGCTCTAACTCGCGTAACTATACTCGGATTCTTATGCAATTAATATATGTTATTGAACATTATTATGGCATGTTCGGTATTGAAAATGAAGTGTGTAGCACTTATAGTTTCTTTACAGGGACACTCTCAAAAGAGTTCCGGTACATTACGGTCAATGGGGAAAAATCTTTTGAGGTCTGTTTTAATGATGTTACACGATTTCAAATATATTGTAATTGATGTATATCACTGAGGTATACTACAAGAGGCTTACTCTAGAATATCGTGTGAATAGCTCTTTTAGTCCTTTACAGGGATACTCAAAAAAATTCTGTTACAGTACGGTCTATGGGGAAAAATCGTTTGCGTTTTTTAACATAATTTTTCACTATTTCAAACATATTGAAATTAATATATATGACTAAGGTGCATTATAAGATGCTGTATATATCATATTGTGTGTGTACCATTCATCGTTGATTTACAGGGATACACATAATAACTCGGTTAAAGTACTGTCTGTTAACAATAATTGCTGGAAGTGTATTTTCAGTTAAGCAAAGCGTTTGTAAACTTAATTAATTTTTTGCCTATTACTTGGTGTGCATAAATTCTATAGATCAAATACAGTGCAGCACAAAAGATATCTAGTACATTTCCGTTTATTCGCGGAATTTCCAGAAGGGGAATTTTAAACCGTGCTATGCATTTCCTAACTCTAGTAAAATTTGGCATTCTATGTAATATATACTATGTATGGATCATAAACAGGACTTTACAAAATAATTCGGTTATTTTTCCGAATATTGTAGGTAGTTTCTGAAATATGGTTTTTAAATATGTTATGCGTTTTACAAATTGTTTATTTCTCCATGAGCTTAAGCCGAAAGGTAGGTTTCCCGACCCGGTTTGACTTTGACCTTGTTTATTTCTCCATTAAACGGTAAAGATTTGTAAAAGTTCTTTGGATGTGCTGGAAAGTTTTACAAAATCTATACCTGACGCATGATTTTTCATTCTTGTTTTTATATAAGACTTGAAATGGATAAAGAACACTATAACGTAAGACTACGATTGCATGTCTTCTTTCATGCTGAACTAAATTTAGAGTTTCGAGTTTGATAGCAAACTTCCATTTTTGAAAAAAGAAATAATAAAGCATAAAAAACTGCTACGTGATAATATTCATCAATGGCTGTTCCGCATCAGTTATTTTTGTCGCAGACGTTTCTCTTACACTGGGCACTGGGATTCTGCGGTGTCCCATTTGGTATAGTTGTGCCTTAAGCTATGGTTTTTCTTAACTATGTTTTATATCATCTGTGAAGGTCACTAAGAGTTAGTTTTGAGGTAATGGTCGCCGCTGCGCTTTGCTTTACGCACGAACATTCTAAACTCCAACAGGTTTTGCTGGTTCTCATATGAAAGAAAAACATCATCTTGTGCATATCATGTGCTCTATCCTGGGGAAAAAATTATACTCGATCAAAAATATGATTGGAAATATCGTCTTGGTTTAGTTCTTTTCTGTTTATCGCAACTTGCACCAAATTTGTGACGTTGAGCAGACGATTTCATTGTTTTTTCACTAAAGAAGTGAAGCAATGGAAAGTAAGGAAAGTAACATGCAAAATTATTTCCTTTTCCAGTTAAGGTCAAAGTTTTAAACAATAGATTGGCAAGCGATATTTATGATAGATAGTATTTTATAAAAGAAATCGCTGAAAGTTGTACTATTTATTTCGTTTGTTGATGAATGATGTTGACGACCGCTTCAAAAGCAGGATTTCTCAGATATGAGGATACAGAATTGGATGAAGAGTCTTGGAGGATTGCTAAGCAGGAGGTAAAGGAGAATGAGGATAATAAGAGAAAGTGTTTGGATATTTTAAAGAAAAAATTATTAGGTAAGCGCTCTTTTTTTCAGTGTTTGATGTTAATTAGAATTTTTGTACTTATATTAAAAGCAAACATTTGATAATTGATTTAAATGCGTCATACCCCTATTAACTGCAAAAACCTTTTTTTTTAAGTAATTAAAACAGTAATAGAAATGAATTTTCTAATAATTAATAAGATGAATTTTCTGATTATTGAAAAAGATGCGAAAAAAATGCTATAATTATGCTGTTCTCTGTAATCAATGATATAAAAAAGTAATTAAAAGTGATTTGTGTGAAAATGGGCTTTTAAAAAAACAGCGCGCAAATTATTGCTTGCACTACTTACCATTTATGCATGAACATTTATTTATAGAATAGACTGGACCGTAATTTGCTTATTATTTCACTCACAAAAAAAATTTATGTGTAGAGAAACTCTAAAAATTATTAGAAAAAAATCTGCAGTGTTTTCAATTGCATTTTATAAATAGAATCTTTGTTAGAATATATGCAAATTTAATTTCAGAATGTTCTAAAGCATCTAAAATGTGTTGATAAAGCAGAAAGTACTAACTTTTATTAAGATCAAACAATGACGGATTATAAGGCCAGGTTCGAGCCAATTTTCATTCACGAGACTCGGGTCTGGGTCTTAATTTTTTCTGCAGACTCTGACCGGGCTGGGCTCTTTTTTTTCTCGGGTCAAGCCTGGTCGCCTTCATTCTGGAACCCTTTATTCTTCCTAACGGTCTGCACGTGCCAAAATTTTAATTCCCGAACCCGGCCCGGTATAAAAGACTAAATGTTCGGTCCAGGTCCGACCCAGCCCGTATGAAAACTAATATGGCTCGGTCCGTGCAGATCACTAAATCATTCCTTCCGAGACAATATTGGGTTGACATTTTATTTTTTATTTTTTTGTAAAAATTATAGTGATGTTGTATATTTGTTTAGCGACGTCTTTAAAATTTAATTTGGTTTAATAAATTAAAGCGATATATTTTTAAAAATATATCTTTTTTCTTTGTAGAGGATTAAAATTATGATTTTCTTTCATCATCTGTTTCTTTTACATTCTAAACTACATTGATAAACGCCCGGGGCAATTCAAAATTTCGCGCTCCCTCATTAGAGACTATACTTTAGTTTTCTTATACTTTAGTTTTTAATGCAACGACGTTTTGTAGCTCCTAAAAAATTTAGCTCTCAGGGCATTTTTTAAGTTCCCGCCCTCACCCTCACGCTCGCTACTGTATCAAGATATTCTTAAAATCCATGTTTCAAGGTATAGGTATTGGAGATTCAACTTTTCAAACAAAACAATTGCGATTGTTTCTTCTAAAACAGCTGATTTGTTAAGACAGGGTTAACTTCAGTTAACTTGTTGTGCAACATCTTTTGTCGGTAGATTACCAGCAGGGAAGACCAAACTACTTTCGGTTAAAATTAGCTTGACCCATAGTGACCCCAAAATGACCCACTAATCGAATTTTCCCGAACATGTAACCTAGCCCAATGGTCTTGCCTTACTCCAAAAAATTTAGTAAAAATCATAGATATTAGATTAATATTATTAATTATCACTAATATTAGATTTAATATAATTTTTTTACTATCATATATAGTGGAGAACGATGAAATTAAACGCCATAATGTTAATTCCATAATGCTAATTCTATGCACAGTTTTATCACATACATAATAATAAATAACATGTCAAAATATATATATACATACATATACCCCCATCTCAAATACCCCCCCCCCCAAACAAAAAAAAAAGGGAGAGAGAGAGAGAGAGAGTGAATGAGTGAGAGAGAGAGTGAGTGCGTGAGAGAAAGAGTTAGGGGAAGGGGGGGGGGCAACAATTTAATATATTTTTTAGCGAACAAAAAATGAATATTAATAAAATGCCATTTAAAGTTTTGATTCGTGAAAAAGAACCCATTGAACTGCAATCCCGTACATATTACATAGGGTGAAACTCCCAGTAACTTATACTTTAAGGATTATTTCTTGTTCAAATCCACTATTATAAAAATTTAAGTATATTTACCTTTGTTTTTGAAAAGATAGTAGAGACATATTAAAAAATTATTGTTGGCAAAATTTTGAAAAATTATACATTTTATTATTAAAAACTATTTTTTTTTTCATAAATAGGGTAAAAAACTCCAGAAACCGACACCATCCCTATTTTGAAACCCCAATAACTGACACAAAGTGAACCAGTGACTGACACTTTATTTTAAAATATTAAAATGCTTTAAAAAAACTTTATTCTTTATTATAAAAAACAAAATACATTAATATTTGTTACAAAAAGTGGGATTTAGTAAGCTGTACTGCATTATTAGTAATGCAGAGTATATAGTAAGAGTATATAGGAGTAATATTTAGTACTGCATTATTAGTAATGCGGATATCCAATAACTGACATTTATGAACCAGTAACTAACATCTGGTGTCAGACACAGGTAAAACAACTTAAATTTTAATGGTGTTTACTAATTTATTATTATGTATTTTTAAACAGTTCAATAATAGATTTCAACTTTCTTTAATATAACCAATCACTAACACCTCTGTCAGAGACTGGTGAAATGAAATTCTAGGAAACAATAAACAATAACTGCCCCCTCCCCCCGCATTAAGTTAAATTAAATAACTATAAACCCTAAATCATGGCCCTAATATATCATATGCATCTTTAAACTAATTTTTACTAGTAAATCTACAGATCAGGAGCCTCAACGTCAGCTCTAAAAGTCAATGTTTTTAAATCTCACTTTTCATAATATTTAACATCTTACAATCCGCAAATTAAATTTTTTAAATTACTGCATATATATTTATACGCATATAAAATAATTCGAAGGTTTCAGAAATTAGAAACGTTAAATTAAACACGGTTTATGAATAATATTCTGACATTCTTATGAACTTCTTATTCTATTTTTTAGATTAAAAAAATACATTTCTTCAGGGGAGAAGAGCCCCCCTGAACCCCCCGTAATCTTATTAAATTTATATTCGTGATTTCCTATTGTTTGTGTGAATGATTCTAGTATATCTTGGATTTCATTCTACAAGGTGGTTTTATTAGGATAAGCAAAAATTTCGAAAATAATTTCATGTTATCCTAATATCTAAATAGCAATATTTACTTACCTGCCAACCACGAAACACTCGCATCTGATAGATAAGTTGAATAATATCTCGTGTACAAAAGCAACTTATGGAACTGTAAACTGAATCTACTATATTTCACTTATATCTATTTCAGAAATCTAGTGTTATTACAATTTTTGTTTCGGAAAAACAGTTTTGATGGTCATTCTATAATATTTATTTTACCTAAGTACATCCTGATCTAACTCGATGGCAATAGTATATTAAAATCTCCCCAAAATAGGCTTATTTGGAAGCTTTTAAACCTATTGGGTAATCATTCATAATCGTGCCCACTGCCAATTCACTAAATAGCAACTGTGATTTGGCGCTATAACTTATTTTTTGTGATAACTTTTTATGATCTCAGTTTCCAGTAATTGTGCTATTTATGGCTATATGGATGCGTTTTACTACGGTAATTTCTTTAGATTAACCATCTCGTTGTACGAGATATTATATCCTATTTTAAAAATAATACTAATTTTTAACCACGAAAAATCCACATCTCTTCCAGAAAATGAATAATATCTGATGTAAAAATGTTTCGGTTATCATTTCATAGTAGTTAAAAGGTAACTTGTGACAAAATAAATTCTCATTTATTTCAAAAAAATATTAAAATATTCAAAAAATATTTTATTTTGCGAATAAAATATTGTAGCAAAATAGTCTGAGTTATTTCAATTTTATTATTTTGATATTCGTTGAAATATAGTTGCTAGGTTACGGTTAAATTAAAGAGGAAATTAAAAATAAATGCATTTTAAAATTTGCAAAAAATGATAAAATAAAATGTATTATATTATTAGAACAGATGTATAAAATTGCACCAAAAATTATACACCTAATTTAAAAAATCTGACGAAGGTATTGACAAAATTTCAAATTAATTTGAATAATTTAAGACCTGGCTTGATAAATTTTAGCCTTCATAACTTACCGTTTAAATACATTAATCAAAGGCGCCTTTTTATTTTCAACGAAAGAAAAATTTCAAAATCGTCTGAATTCCCATAGGAAAGCATTATGATCGAAAAAGAAATGTTCTATATTTTCCGAACGAATAAACCAAATGTAACTAAAAACTATACAGCTAATTCCTGGTATACTTCACCAACATACCTACCAAAAATCAAGCTAATCGGATCATTTTTGCGGCAGTTATCGCGGAACAGATAGACAGACAGACAGACGGACGGACAGACAGACAGAAACCAAAAACTTTTCGGGTCTCCACAGTGAGCCTCAACTGACGTTTCGGCAACAAGTATAACTTCAAAATGGCACTTTTTGTATTCTCAAAAGTTTATTCCTCATTAAATATGTTCTTGATCCTCTAGTGGTGAATAAATTGACTCCAAAATAAAAATAAATGTCTCATTTACCACTAGATGACATTACTTTGCCGAATTTTACAACAAAATGCTCATCTGAGTTAGATTTTTCCTTAAGTGTGAGTTACTGGTTAGGTATCATTAACTGGGGGTTTCACCTTATAGTAATATTAAAGATACAGTTTTGACATTTTAACCACATGTACAAAAAAATTAGACCTATAATTTGAGCTAATAATAAAAGAGTCGATATTTTGACTATTTTTGGTCTGCTCTCTTCCCTTTAAAAAGCCTTGAAATTTTTAAAATATACTTTTTTATTAAATATTTCAACAGATTTTAGACACTATCTGATATATGATGATTAATGAATTGATGATTACATGATATGATATACGATTATATGAAATGATTAATGAATTGATGATTACATGATATGATATACGATTATATGAAATGATTAATGAATAATGATTACATGATAATGAAAATATCAACACAATATAGTCTCTCAGATCATCCATATTCTAGGGCCCATGTTTTAGATCATATTTAAAAAATAATAACTGTACGCTTTAATTAATTAAAAATGATTTCTGAAAAATATTTGTAGATAGTTACCACTTTTTAAAAGAGAAAATCAAAAATATAACATAAAGAATAAAATAGGCTATTAATTATGCATGGAACCTTTATTTTATAACTATATTTTAATTTCTTTTACTTCAGGATTCGCCTCAGTTAATTTTTACTAAAAAAGATACTTAAAAACTACCTTTTGATTATTAAAAAAAAAAAAAAAAATCATTAATCTTTTCTTATTATTTAACTTTTTATTATTTAGTTTTATTATTTAACTCATTATTTGATTGGAAAATTACAATTTTATTTATAAAATTAAATAATAATAATAATAAAAAATCTTGCAATCTATGATTTTTTGCAAACGTCGATTATTATTTTTTTATATCACAAGCGCCGCAGCTACTCTATTTGGCGTCTAATGTGAAACATTTTGTACGTTTTGCAACTGATTTTCGATACATCGATAGTGATACATAGGGACGCCGTTAAAGGGTCTGTCTGGCTTGACATCCAGTACCAGAGCAGTTGCCGCAATACCCTTGTTATAACTCTGATATTATCATAAATAGTACAAGGATTTGAAATAATCTACTGTACAGGTTTTAGAATAAAGTGTGGTAAAATTTTTTGATATGGAGTATACAGTTAGAAATACAGTTAACCATTTGTATATGACACAATAAAAATAAAAAATAATAAACATACTATCAAACGTTTAACTATCTTTTAATATGAATAAAGTATAAAACAGACCATAAACACAAAATTTAACCACACATTGGTTCATTGTTATTTATAATATTCTATTTACAGGATTAGACGGTAATTATATGTAACGAGCTCCTTTTAATTATATTGTTTTCTAATTGTGTACAAGGTATAGATATTTTGAAATTTATCTCTATAAAATCATTTAGGAAATAAAATAGTAAAATTATTGAAAGTAAAATATAAAAGAATATAAATAAAGTTATTATATTTTAGCTTCGTTTTTTCAATGTGTGTTAATTTCTTTTGCAGTTAAAATCTTTCCGTAAAATCTTATTTAAATTCTTACTAGTTGCGTAACTTCCATATTTTCATTAAAAATAGGTGTTCACCCGTTAATGTCTGTACATATATTTATTCATAAATTTTACCAATTTCTCTCAGACATTATTTATAAAAGAGCATGGTCAAAAATTTTCATTAAAAATGTCCTTCATTTAAAAAATTAAAAACAGTTTCTAATAAAAACTTCCACCACCTAACAAAAGCGCTTTCACCCCTCGCCAAGACAACTGATGATGCCCTGGCGAGGGGTGAAAGCGCTTTTGTTAGGTGGTGGAAGTTTTTATTAGAGACTGTTTTTAATTTTTTAAATGAAGGACATTTTTAATGAAAATTTTTGACCATGCTCTTTTATAAATAATGTCTGAGAGAAATTGGTAAAATTTATGAATAAATTCCATATTTTCATTTGCCATCGAAATTTGGACTTCTAGTTTACCTTGAAACTCTCGAATTTGAAGGTTTAACTACTGAAAAGTTTTCAACCGCTATGAATAAAATTTTTCAGTAAAATCTTAATTAAATTCTTACTAGTTGCGAAACTTCCATATTTTCATTTGCCATCGAAATTTAGACTTCTAGTTTACCTTGAAACTTTCCAATCTGAAGGTTCAACAACTTAAAAGTTTCCAACCGCTATGAATATTGCTGTATAGATTTTATCACATTTCTCACATTGAAAAACAGTCATTGACATTTATATCGGTAAATAGTACTTCTCCATTGTATCCACAAATTCTTATTTGTTATAAATGCGTCTTCTGAGCCGATGTTAACTTTTTTTAAATTTATTTTTTAATAAAAATATGCAATGCAAATTGTTTCAAAACATACTTGAGACAAAATTTAAAACATAAGCTTCGAAACAATTTTATTCAATAAAAGTTTTTTTTTTTAAATTCAGTAATTTAAATATCTTTAAATGTTTACTAATTGTTTAACTTTTGATTTTACTACTTTTCCACTTCATTTTAGAATTTGAGAAAACATGTGATTTTAAGCAATGATGTTTAAAAAAGAAAACAAATCTGATTAAAATGCAATTTAAATCACTGATTTTAATAATTTGATTAAAATCGTTGAAATACTGTTATTTATTTCAACAAAACAAACATTAAATTTATTAAACTTTATTAAATTAATAAAAGTTAAATTAATGAAATACTTAGCTTTTGTAACATGTTTATATGAAACTAACTGAAATCGTTATAATTTGATGAAAATAAAGCATGGACAATAATATTTTTTTTCATACCTATTTTTCATTTACATCGTTCTGTATATCCTATTTTGATGTAATCCAAGAAGCTGTTTTAGTATTTTTCGAAAGAAAAAATACCCGAAACAAGGATCGAGACTTTTAATTTGGTATGTACTTAGTATGTAATAATGGGAAGAAGTTTATTCAATTTCAGTAACCTTGATCATCCGGAACTATTTTTTTTCGGACTCTCTAAATATTCGTTCTGATAAAAGGTATATAAAAAATTTCGAAGTTGTTTATTTTAAGGAGTAAATATAAAAGACAATTAAAAAACATAAATTTTGCATAAAGAATGAAGTCGATCGGATAATGAGTTGCCGAGATATTTGTAATCCTATTTTTCACACTCTACGATTTTTCATGACCCTGTATTTCATCAAAATTTCAATTCAAAGATATATTTTAATTGGAAATGAGACGCTTAATCCGACGCAATAAGCCGTTAGTTAATATGATTATCATTTTTGGAGTTATAAGGATGTTTCTCTTACGAAAAAATACTCGAAACATGGACAACAGCATTGGCGGGAATCATTTTAACCATTGCTTTTTTTTTTTTTTTTTTTTTTTTTTTTTTTTTTGGACTGAGATTTTGTCTGAAATATATCTTGGGCGGACACCTGTGTATTTTGTTTAGTTAAATTTTAAAATCCAGACCAACTATAAGTTCATAACATCTCTTTTCGTCTTTTTTTTTTTTTTTTTTTTTTTTTACTTTCCCAGTCCCGAGATGATTGTTTTATCTGACCTACACACAGGGACCTTACTCTTCTACCGCCAATTGCTCTCCTACACATTTTTCTACCTTTATCAGTCTTGTTTTGCGTGACCTAGACATCCCTTTGTTAATTTACTTCCCATTTCATCATAACCATAGTTTTCTACACTTAAAAATATTGTTATACATTGATTTCTGGGTAACTAAATCAACTCTTTATGATGTTTGCTTAATTTTATTATGCTTTACTAGCTCAAAAATTGAAAGATGGCAAAGAACTTTAGCAACTTGATAGAAATCATAAAAAAATACTGATAAAAGTCCGCCTATAAGTACCAAAATATGACTTTTATTTTTTTAAATCCTACCCTAGCAATGATTCACACATTACCAAATAAAATGGAATCTGTCTGTCAGTCCAAACATTCATATGCATTGGCTACATTCAAGAAAAGAAAAAAAAAAATATTATCAACCTAACCAGGTTTTACTGCCTTTTTCTAATTATTTGGCTATAAAGTTTCATAAAATAATTATAATTTAACAAACTGTATTGCATAATATTCTTGATTAAATTATCTTTACAGTGGGTATATAGCTTTTAAAATCCATCAAACTTCAAAAAAGCATATTTCCCAAAAGGTGTCCACAATTTTGGCCACCACGATATGTAAGCATGGAGATACAGTATTAAGTATGGAATACTCAAGAAGAAGTTAATTAAAAGTATTTTTTAAAGTGCATTAATCTTAACCATTGCATAAATAAAATTACCAGAAAGACAGTTTTTTAGTTCAGTTTGTTTTATCTTGATAACTTTTGTGATTTGCCATTTCCATTATCATTATTACTAGCTGGCTTCGCCCGCCAGCGGGCCCCTAATTTACATCGGTGCCTCGAATTGTAGAAAATCTCGAATCTTGTAAAACCTCAAACCGGACGAACCGCCGACCCGGGTCCCCGCTGCCTTCGGCACCGTATACCGGTCGTGCTACGCACGCACCGGGTAATCCCTTAATTAGCACATTGAATTGTACAAACCTCTAACCGAACGAACCTCCGACCCTGGTCCCCGCTGACTTCTGCACCGTATACCGGTCGTGCTGCGCACGCACCGGATAATCCCTTAAATTGCACATAGAATAGTATAAACCTCTAACTGAACGAACCTCCGGCTCGGGTCCCCGCTGCCTCATTGTTTCAAATCTAATAAACAGGCGCCTCCTGCGGTGGGGGTTGGAACGGATGGGTGCTATCGGTGCCGGGTAGCGTTTATTTTTCCCCTCGTGGACTTATTGTTCCTATACCTCACGGGTGGCTGTTCACGAGTGGGTGATTTCGGTCCCCGCTGCCTGCGGCACCGTATAGCAGTCGTTCCGACCCTGTTCCCCGCTGCCTTCGGCACCGTATGACGGTCGTGCTACGCATGCACCGGATGATCCCTTAAATTGCACATGGAATAGTATAAACCTCTAACTGAACGAACCTGTGGCTCGGGTCCCCGCTGCCTGCGGCACCGTATAGCAGTCGTGCTGCGCACGCGCTGCAGTATACGTTAGTTCCACCTTCCGTCACCAGGTGCCGCAATCTGTTTATATGATCATAACTGAAATCGTTAAGACTTTCGATGTCTAGTCGAATGAGCCATACCCCGTCGTTTTCATCCCCGTGGAACCGAAGATAGGAAAGCGCCCCCTAGTGGTGAAAAAACGAAATAAAATCGGTAAGCTCTATCGATGTCGAGTCGAATTGATTTAGACTACCTGAGTTCTAGTTCAAAGACATTCAAAGACAGGGACCTGTAGAAAAACTTAAAACTTAAAAAAAAAAAATCGATAACGGGCGAAGCCCGCTTTTCCCTATCATAATATCTGGATAGGGGGTCCTTATTATTTTAATTTTGATGTTTGGAATCAGTTTGGTGGACATCCGTAACATAGTTTCTTAGTTATAGAAACGGACCACAGTTAAAAGAAAAAAGCGGGGGGGGGGGGGGGTTGGCGATGACACTGCTTTTCCTCAAACAACTTATGTAGACTACCTGTGTTCTAGTTCAAAGACAGTGAGCTGTAGAAAAACTTAAAACTAAAAAAAAAAAAAAAAATCGATAACGGGCGAAGCCCGCTTTTCCCTATCGTAATATCTGGTTGCCACTCTAAAACAAAAACTTAAAATACTAAAACTTAAAATAATAATGCAGTTTTTAGACGCGGCCTACTTCTTAAAATCCTAATATCTAGCCGGCACTGTCATAAAAAGCGGAGGGAGGGGGGGGGGGGGGGGTTGGCGATGACACTGCTTTTCCTCAAACAACTTATGTAGACTACCTGAGTTCTAGTTCAAAGAGAGTGAGCTGTAGAAAAACTTAAAACTAAAAAAAAAAAAAAAAATCGATAACGGGCGAAGCCCGCTTTTTCCTATCATAATATCTGGTTGGCACTCTAAAACAAAAACTTAAGATACTCGTTATGGCAGTTTTTAGACGCGGCCTACTTCTTAAAATCGTAATATCTAGCCGGCACTGTAATAGAAATCTTTCTTTTGCTTTAATTATACAAATTATACAAATAACGATGATTAATTATACAATAAAATAATATATCGGCTCCTAATGAAGATATGAGAATAATTTTTAGATATTCTGAAAGCAGAATCCATTTTGAGTCGCCCTGTCAAAGTTTGAAATTAATGCGCCCCTTAGATTCGGAAATGCCCCCCCCCCCCCCCCCCTCTGAAAAAACGCAGTTGACTATTTTATCTCTTTCAGAAATGACTTATCCACAGACGATTTGTCTCCGTTGAATGTTGAAATAAAAAAGAAGCTGTCTCTTCGGAATAGAAATAAATTCATTTGCCGTGTCATTAATGAGTTTTAATTGATATCTTCAAAAATTACTGGTCGATTTTTACGAATTTTTTTTTGTTGAATTCGCGATTTTTTTATACACGTGTTAGCAAATTTTCGCGAATGTAGAATCATTATTTCCACTTGTTTCAAAAAGGACTGGGGCGATTCGATCTCGGATCTGTCGACCTGCATTCTTTACGGCAACCTCTTTTTACGTCTGGGGTCGATGTTGGATGTCTGGTCAGTTTTTGGCCGAAATAAAGAAAAGTTACGGTCCGAATTTCAAAAAATTTGACGTTTTGCAACGACAAAAATCGGCCGCGTGTGTACCCCGATTTTTGGATCGATACCTCCGGTACATTTTTTTTTATTCGATGATGCGTTAAAAAGCGACGATTTGGATGTCTGCGATTATCAAAACGGAAGGCGAACTTTTCGCTGTTTTGACTTCTCTTCCAACTTCTGTTTCGGTCGGTAATTAAAACACTTTCGCTCATTAATAACTCCCCGGGTCCGGGTCGGAATCCCGACCCGATCGAAACTTGAGCGTCGCGCCTTTTTTGCGAATTTTTCGGTCCGCGTCCGCCGTCGGTGCGTCGATTAGTCCAGGAGCCTTTGCGGGTACAAAGGCGGAGTGCACAGACACACACACAGACGTTTACCGCGCTTAATATTAGGGACTAGCTGGCTTCGCCCGCCAGCGGGCCCCTAATTTACATCGGTGCCTCGAATTGTAGAAAATCTCGAATCTTGTAAAACCTCAAACCGGACGAACCGCCGACCCGGGTCCCCGCTGCCTTCGGCACCGTATACCGGTCGTGCTACGCACGCACCGGGTAATCCCTTAATTAGCACATTGAATTGTACAAACCTCTAACCGAACGAACCTCCGGCCATGGTCCCCGCTGCCTTCGGCACCGTATACCAGTCGTGCTACGCACGCACCGGGTAATCCCTTAATTAGCACATTGAATTGTACAAACCTCTAACCGAACGAACCTCCGACCCTGGTCCCCGCTGCCTTCGGCACCGTATACCGGTCGTGCTGCGCACGCACCGGATAATCCCTTAAATTGCACATAGAATAGTATAAACCTCTAACTGAACGAACCTCCGGCTCGGGTCCCCGCTGCCTGCGGCACCGTATAGCAGTCGTTCCGACCCTGGTCCCCGCTGCCTTCGGCACCGTATGACGGTCGTGCTACGCATGCACCGGATAATCCCTTAAATTGCACATGGAATAGTATAAACCTCTAACTGAACGAACCTGCGGCTCGGGCCCCCGCTGCCTGCGGCATCGTATAGCAGTCGTGCTGCAGTATACGTTAGTTCCACCTTCCGCCACCAGGTGGCGCAATCTGTTTATATGATCATAACTGAAATCGTTAAGACTTTCGATGTCTAGTCGAATGAGCCATACCCCGTCGTTTTCATGCCCGTAGAACCGAAGATAGGAAAGCGCCCCCTAGTGGTGAAAAAACGAAATAAAATCGGTAAGCTCTATCGATGTGATTTAGACTACCTGAGTTCTAGTTCAAAGACAGTGAGCTGTAGAAAAACTTAAAACTATAAAAAAAAAAAAAAAAAAAAAAAAAAAAAAAAAAAAATCGATAACGGGCGAAGCCCGCTTTTTCCTATCATAATATCTGGTTGCCACTCTAAAACAAAAACTGAAAATACTCGTAATGCAGTTTTTAGACGCGGCCTACTTCTTAAAATCGTAATATCTAGCCGGCACTGTAATGGAAATCTTTCTTTTGCTTTAATTATACAAATAACGATGATTAATTATACAATAAAATAATATATCGGCTCCTAATGAAGATATGAGAATAATTTTTAGATATTCTGAAAGCAGAATCCATTTTGAGTCGCCCTGTCAAAGTTTGAAATTAATGCGCCCCTTAGATTCGGAAATGCCCCCCCCCCCCCCTCTGAAAAAACGCAGTTGACTATTTTATCTCTTTCAGAAATGACTTATCGACAGACGATTTGTCTCCGTTGAATGTTGAAATAAAAAAGAAGCTGTCTCTTCGGAATAGAAATAAATTCATTTGCCGTGTCATTAATGAGTTTTAATTGATATCTTCAAAAATTACTGGTCGATTTTTACGAATTTTTTTTTGTTGAATTCGCGATTTTTTTATACACGTGTTAGCAAATTTTCGCGAATGTAGAGTCATTATTTCCACTTGTTTCAAAAAGGACTGGGGCGATTCGATCTCGGATCTGTCGACCTGCATTCTTTACGGCAACCTCTTTTTACGTCTGGGGTCGATGTTGGATGTCTGGTCAGTTTTTGGCCGAAATAAAGAAAAGTTACGGTCCGAATTTCAAAAAATTTGACGTTTTGCAACGACAAAAATCGGCTGCGTGTGTACCCCGATTTTTGGATCGATACCTCCGGTACATTTTTTTTTATTCGATGATGCGTTAAAAAGCGACGATTTGGATGTCTGCGATTATCAAAACGGAAGGCGAACTTTTCGCTGTTTTGACTTCTCTTCCGACTTCGGTTTCGGTCGGTAATTAAAACACTTTCGCTCATTAATAACTCCCCGGGTCCGGGTCGGAATCCCGACCCGATCGAAACTTGAGCGTCGCGCCTTTTTTGCGAATTTTTCGGTCCGCGTCCGCCGTCGGTGCGTCGATTAGTCCAGGAGCCTTTGCGGGTACAAAGGCGGAGTGCACAGACACACACACACACACACACACACACACACACACACAGACGTTTACCGCGCTTAATATTAGTGATTATTATTATTATTATTATTATTATTATTATTAACATTAACGGCAAAGAAAATTTCGTCAATTTATGGTATTACTTATGCAACATTTGGTGTTATGATCCATCAAACTTCAAAAAAACATTTTTCCCAAAAGGTGTCCACAATTTTGGCCACCACGATATGTAAGCATGGAGATACAGTATTAAATATGAAATACTCAAGAAGAAATTAATTAAAAATATTTTTTAAAGTACATTAATCTTAGCCATTGCATAAATAAAATTACCAGAAAGACAGTTTTTTTAGTTCAGTTTGTTTTATCTTGTTAACTATTGTGATTTGCCATTTCCATTATTATTATTATTATTATTATTATTATTAACATTAACGGCAAAGAAAATTTCGTCAATTTATGGTATTACTTATGCAACATTTGGTGTTATGATCCATCAAACTTCAAAAAACCATTTTTCCCAAAAGGTGTCCACAATTTTGGCCACCACGATATGTAAGCATGGAGATACAGTATAAAATATGAAATACTCAAGAAGAAATTAATTAAAAATATTTTTTAAAGTGCATTAATCTTAGCCATTGCATAAATAAAATTACCATAAAGACAGTTTTTTAGTTCAGTTTGTTTTATCTTGTTAACTATTGTGATTTGCCATTTCCATTATTATTATTCTTATTATTATTAACATTAACGGCAAAGAAAATTTCGTCAATTTATGGTATTACTTATGCAATATTTGGTGTTATGATCCATCAAACTTCAAAAAACCATTTTTCCCAAAAGGTGTCCACAATTTTGGCCACCACTATATGTAAGCATGGATATACAGTATTAAGTATGGAATACTCAAGAGGAAATTAATTTAAAATATTTTTTGAAGTGCATTAATCTTAACCATTACATAAATAAAATTACTAGAAAGACAGTTTTTTAGTTCAGTTTGTTTTATCTTGTTATCTTAACTATTGTGATTTCCCATTTCCATTATTATTATTATTATTATTATTATTATTAACGGCAAAGAAAATTTCGTCAATCTAAAACCCGACCCGAACTCTATACACTTCAACCCGAACTCGAAGTGAAAGAAAATTAATCCGTATTTTAATAAATTATGGAAAGATAGTCTAAAATTGAGGCTGATTTAGACTAAAATTTGCCATTTCCATTATTATTATTATTATTATTATTAACGTCAAGGAAAATCTCGTCAATCTAAAACCCGACCCGAACTCTATACACTTCAACCCGAACCCGAAATATTCAAACATGAACTCGAAGTGAAAGAAAATTAATCCGTATTTTAATAAATTATGGAAAAATAGTCTAAAATTGAGGCTGATTTAGACTAAAATTTGCCATTTCCATTATTATTATTATTATTATTATTAACGTCAAGGAAAATTTCGTCAATCTAAAACCCGACCCGAACTCTATACACTTCAACCCGAAACCGAAATATTCAAACACGAACTCAAAGTGAAAGAAAATTAATCCGTATTTTAATAAATTAGGGCAAATTAGTCTACAGTTGAGGCATTGCCCATGGGAAAGGTAGTAAGTCAAGAAAAATCGATTTTGAGATTTTTAATAGAAGAAGTAGTAAATAGTTGTGCCAATGGCATGGTAAGAGCAGAGAGTGAGTGTTGAAAGTAGTTTATGAATACATGGATATCGTGTGCTTATTTTTTGTGAATAAAACTTTGTTATTTTGCCGTGTAAAACCGTTTTTTGCTTCCCCTGTAAAATTAGGCTTTCTTGACTTACTACCTTTCACCTGTTAAGCCTCAATTATATCTCTAGTATCAATTTTACTTTCTTTTGCATAAAAATGAAAATATACACACTCATTAACCCTTTAATCGTCGCGCCACGGGCAGTGTAGGCTACTTTTTAGGTGCGTTCGTAATTATATAAATACGTAGCACCTATAGTCGTCGTTTGGTCCGTCCGTCTGTCCGTCCGTCTGTCTGTCTGTCCGTCCGTCTGTCTGTCTGTCCGCATATAACAACGCAAAAACTACCCAACCAAATGGTTTGCAATTTAAAATATATTATCTTTGCAGAATTTTGTCGAGACATTTCAAATTTTATTAAAATCGAATCAAAACTTTAGGAGATATTAATAAAAATATTTATTAAGAAATTTGAATTTTTTTTTTTTTAAATCGGTGCTTTTTTGTTATGCGACCGAGATACTTATTTTATGACAGAAATTAATCTGCAGACGATATAATTCATTTCACAGAATTAAAAATCATCAAGATCTGAATATTTATATAACTAGCTGATACATATATATCTGAATATTTATATAACTAGTTAAGGTATTTGTATGAACAGTGTCATAAAATATATACTTAACTAGCTGTTTAACCCGTTCTAAGCACGGGATATCATGAATTTAATTCTAAAACGTGCGTACGAACGCACCTCGTTTGTAACGTTTGACGTACAATTTCCAACTTGTTTAAAATTCAGATTGTTTGATTCCCACCAGTTTTTTAAAATAGTGTAAATGGCTTTATGCTCGCATTATTTTATCTGCCATTAAGTAATCCGAATATTTCTACTTAAAAAAATTGGTGGCAATCAAGCAATCTGAATTTTTAAAAAGTAGCCTATGCTTATCGGGTTAATGGGTTAATGTTCAAATATATATATATATATATTTTTTTTTTCATTTAAAAAATATTCAGGCCTTTCTTTTGAAAAATTTACATTATGTTTGAAGCATTATTATTATTATTATTATTATTATTATTATTATTATCATCATCATCATTTAGATAAAGAAGACCTCAATGCCAATTTAAACGACACATTTTTACTATCATTTCTGAGAGTGTGCAAGTATGACTGCGACAAAGCGTATCAGAGATTAATTAGATACTATGAAGACAAGTGGAACATGCCAGAAATCTTTGATGACTATCGGCCCAGTTCAGTGGAGGTGGTGAAAACTTCAAGGTATATGTATCTCAGCCCTTACAGGACGAAAAAAGACAACAGCGCCGTTATTATATGGAAAAGAGGTAAATATTTCCTTTGCCGTAAGCATTATTAACGTTACTAGCACACTCTGTTAAAAGGATGATAATGCAAGTCTGGAAAATGGTCCGCTTTTTCAATACCGGTATTTGCTTAGAAAAATTTTATTTTTAGATTTTTCTTGCAAATTTTGCTGAAACCACCTTCGGATGTAAATTTTTGCGGAAATGTTGTAGTAACCTACCATGGAATTTTCTGTTAAAAATTATTGGTATTCAGTTGACGGTCCATTTGGGAGCCCTGTAATGTTTAGGAATTATAAGTCGGCAAGGGTCAGTTGTCCTGTCATTAATATTAATTCTTTCTTTGATTTTAAAAAAATATATCCCAGTTGCCTTGTGAAAAGAGGTTATGAATTTAAAGCAAGGCCTCTAGAGAAGAAAATGTAGGAACAAACTCGTTGTAAAAGAGATTCGCCAAACTACATAGCATTAGCTAATGCCGCGATCAATGTAACGTATATATGAGCGATTCGAGCCCATAAAAAAAATATCGCGGCCTTAAATTGTATGCAACATCCTCGTTGTATTGGAATCTCAAAAATACATGAAATTTGGCAATGCAGTCATCACTATAATGTATGTATGTGCGCTTCGCGCACATGAATAGATAATAGATTTCGATGAAAAGAAAATAATAAAATAAATAAATAATCACTGGATACATCAACCAAGTTGTATAGGAATCTCAAGAATACATGAAATAAATTCGGTAATGCCCCGATCACTATAAGGTTAACTATCACTAATATTAAATTCATAGTAATAAAAAAAATTTCGTTTTTGCGTCTGACTCCGAGACAGTGTTATATTCAGACACTTTTCTCCGGGAGGGATTTTTGGGACTCTGGGGGGAGGAGGGGGGGGCACACTGCAGATTTGTGCACTTTTTAACCGTTAAAAGCATAAAATCTAAAATCTTCCGGGGGGGGGACATTTCAATGCTACAGGGGGGTGTCCCCCCAGGGCCACCCCCTGAATTCAACACTGCTCAGAGATACGATTCATTTTCGCAATTGGCCAATTTCTGTCTATGAACTTCCAGGAATTTGACCTTTTTTCTCTGAATGCCAGGGCATTTGACCCTATTTTCTCAGATGTCTTTAATATTACTACGGCCAGCATCAGAAGCCACATCTGACTCTTTCCGCTACCCCGCTCGTCTCATTTCCCTCACTACATTTCTGTTCATTGTTGCCAGATAGTCAACAGTCAATTTTCCCAAAATTTTCGAAAATTTCCTCAAATCGTATACATCATTTATATATATATATACAGTGGAACTTCCCTTTAACGAAGTCCCTATTTAACGAAGTTTTCTACTTAACGAAATTTTCTGCAGAACTTTGACTTTGAACACCATTAGCATGTAAATTAATCTCCATATTACGAAAAATATATTCTATATAACGAAGTTTGTTTCACTTTTGTACGTGTACAGATTTCAAACTAAGAGGTTGCTGTTGAGATGAATGTGCGAATTTATTTCAGCGGATATTGTATGGAAATGAACGCATTTAAATAATTTCTATTCTGGTTGGTGCTAAATAAAACAATTTTTTTTCACATTAAGAAAAACATTTATCATTTTTTCCCACACCGAGACGCCAGCGCTGACAGTTGGGGGAAGTAAAAATCCCCTTTTTATTTACATTTTCAATGATATAGAAGATAGAAAATACACTGATGCAAAGGTGTCAGATGCATTGAATCAAAAAATATCAATTAGAGTCAGATAGATACCATTCTGACATTCCATTGATCATAGACAATTGCTTTGTACATCCACAAGAATGTGCTTCAAAATGCAAATCGAAGAATATCAAAGTTATTTTTGTTCTTGCCAATACAACTTCTAAACTTCAGCCGTTAGTCTAAGAATAATAAAAAATCTTGAAGTACATTATTGAAAAAAGACAATGTAGTGAAAACATTCGTTTGAGAACCTGTGTATCAGAGCTGATGAAAGTTCGAGCCAAAGCTTGGGAATGTGACGTGTGATTTCTTCGACCGTACACAACTGTTTTGCAAAAGATGGCTTCATAATTGAAACTGAATCAAATGCTTTTGTATCCAATACCTGTTTGTCTTATCTGAAGGAAAAATTTCATGAATTTAAGTTTATTTCTATTTAACGAATTTTCTTCATAACGAAGTTTTTACGTGTAAAGATGAGACTTCGTTAAATGGAAGTTCCACAGTATATATATATAACCATTAATGAAACATTACCGAAACACCAACAAAAACTATGAAATTATGAATTAGTATGTAATAATTAATTGACAATGATAGTGTTCCCCAATACTCTGAATATAGATACCATATACTTATTTAAAATAAGAAGAAATTAAATTAAAAATTAAAAAAATGAAATTTGTGGAATTTAGACAGAATCTTCAGGTCCCAAATGCCTAAATACCACAAATAAAATGTGTGGTTTCATCATCATATTAGCCATAACATTGCTAAAGAATACGATTTTGGAATTACCACATCATAATAGAGAAAAAATCTGTGAAAAAAATCATAAAGTTCAAAAAATAAAAACAATATTAAAAAGGAAAGAAACCTTACACATAAAAAAGAGAAAAAAACATTGAAATTTAATCATAAAGTTAAAAATACAACTGGATTAAAAAGGATATATGGAAAAGAGCACATCAGTTACCAGATATACAGGAGTCATCACATAACACAGGCAATGAATTGCAGAAAATCAGAAATGCATTACATGTTGCCAAAATAAGTTTTAAAAGATGATTGACCATGGAATATTATTGTAGAGCAAAGCAAAACTCAAACCATGGTGCTGCCATCTATGAGAATTAGTGAATATTCTCTGATTTAATAAAAGCAGTGGATTAAAATTATTAGTTAAATATTAAACCAAATACTGTCTAAAGAATAATTACAATTAGTTAAATAATAAATATAATTAAATAATAAATAAATATAATTAAATAATAAATTAAATAATGTTGATAAAATATTCAATTACATTAAAATAATAATGGACGTATTAATGAAAAATTCTATGTTAAAAAATGATATGTAAAATGGTAAAATTAATAATTATTGATTAATGCTACAGAAAAATATTTGTACCAAGCAATGACATAGCCACAATTAAATAGCTTTGCCAAAATTGCAACATCACATAAATTAATTTATAAACAAGTTAAAATAATAAATTATAAGAATTAAGATGCTAAGGATTTAAAATTAATATTAATTAAATATTGAAATTAATTAGTTATATATATATATTTTAAACAAGAAAAAATATATATATTTAAAAAGTCCCCAATTCAGTTTCTACTCAAAAAAGTAAAATTTAAATTGAAGATTTACCACTATAAAAATATTTAACTAACTTAAGCTCAAATCTCCCCCCCTCCCTCCCAAAAAAAAAAATAAATAAATAAATAAATAAATAAATAAATAAATAAAAAAAATTCCAAGCCCTTTTTTAAAAATCTCTATTTAGAAAAAAAAAAAAAAAGAAAAAAAAAAGACAAACGAATTTTTATTATGATCGATTATTTTCTTGAAGACTAACACGAATTACGAAATGATAAATAGATATTACAATTAGATAAATAATAAATTAGAACTTAGAACACGTGTAAACTGTAAACAATGATAATGATTGATAATTGAAAATTTTCTATTTCTGACTGAGACTTGACGAATCGAGATCCATTGTTGCCACATGACTGAAAGTAACCTTTAACCTGAAAGCATAATATAATGAAAAAAGTTCTCATATTCCCCCCCCCCCCCCCCAAAAAAAAAAAAAAAATGTTGATATTCCTCGAAAGTTTCTCCGCTAATATTTGTCCCCCAAAAATTCCCTTATAGGTTCAAAATCCCCTAAAATGGGGACAAAATCTCCAATCTGGCAACACTGTTTCGGTTGTCAGTTAAACTCGCATCACTTCATTTCAATTATCTGTTAAACAAAGGTTGGAGGGTTGGTGGTATGACACCGCGACTCACCAAAACATCTCCCACGAAAAACTAGTGGATCGTTTGAGAACCTCTGTAGTATATGAAATGGTAATACTAGTTTTATTTTATATTGATACCAGCCCGACGTTATCCCGGGGCCGGTATCAAAAAAATCAAATAAATAATCACAAAAAAAAAAAGAAAAAAAAAAGAATAAATAGCAGAGGAAAAAATTTACTACATCGGGCTAAAATATTAAAACAGGATTCCTTTTACGAATGTAGGAAAATCGCAGACAATTTAATTTTTTATATTTAGATACATTAAACTAAACTTTCAATTCTGAGCAATCGTTCCCGCGGAAATTAAAATAAAAAATCGCTCTATGTCGGAATCGTAAATTAATCTAAGTTTTTTCCGCAGCATTTAAGTAACTTTTAGTTCGGTGATATTTGAAATAAATGAAAATCTAAAATTATACTTTTTGCATATATAAATTTCCTTCTGTAAATCATTCTGAAGAGTTTGTATTATTTTACAATAAATTTCAATTCTTGTCCAGATCTAATTGTCATTTTTAAAGCAGTCCGTTTCTGTGCTTTTTTGTTACTCCTCATTGAACTCAGATGATTCATTAAATCATTGCTTATGTTTAATTTGATAATTTTGTCTTAAAACTCACCACCCGAAGAAGATGGAGCAGATTTCCGATTCCTAATCTCAGTAAGATTCTTTTCAGTTGAATCTTTGTAAATAAAGGAAAGACGTCCGTATCTCAATTAAAAAAGTAGCGAGCAGGGAAGACCGAGCAATGCTCGGTCAAAATCAAATTTGAATTCTAATATCATGACCCGTGACCAAAATGACACACTAAATGAATTTTCTCGAACATGTGACTTAGGCCAACAGTCTTTTCGTGCCCGAAAACCATAGGATGCAAAATTTAGTGTAAATTGAGCCGCTTTTTAGATCTTGACCCACAATGACACAGAAATGACCCACTAATCGAATTTTCTCGAACATGTGAAATAGCCCAATGATTTTATCGTGCTCGAAACTCGTAGGACACAAAATTTAATCAAAATCGTTGGAGCCGTTTTTTAGATAAAATTAATTTGACACGCGTTGACCCAAAAATGACCCACTTATCGAAAGTTCTCGAACATGTGACCCAGTCCAATAGTCTTCTCGTGCCCAAAAATGGTCGGATACAAAATTTCGTCAAAATTGTTTGAACCTTTTTTTAGATACAATTAGCTAGACCATGACCCAAAATGACCCAAAATGATCCAATAATCGAATTTTCTCGAACATGTGACCTAGCCCAATGGTTTTCTGGTGCCCGAAAACGGCAGGATACGAAATTTCGTCAAAATCGTTAGAGCCGTTTTTAAGATAAATTTTGCATATATATATATATATATATAACCACACACAAGATTTGCTCGTATTAGAATATATGATAAAAGAGGATGTCGACGTTTCAACAACAGTTTAAATATCTTCATCTTCGGCTTGCAGTTTTGTTATTGCTTTGGCAAACTGTTGCAGAATACAACCCCACATTGATCTCAAAAATGCTTATCCCAATACTCTGTAACTTTTTAGGACCATCAGCTACACACCTAACTTTGCCTTTTTCATTTTCTGAAATTGTTCTTTTCAATAATTTATTCAGACTCGTACAAGAATAACTTGCGTCCACGCCACCAAGTTGTTGATAATAATTTTAATGTCATACTTGCAGAATCAAAAGGTTATTCCAATATGTTCCATGGACATTCTCAAAATAATATTCAAAGTAGTTGTATAACCTTTTTATTAACTTAAAAAACCTTATTGCACCTGTAAAAACATCTTACTGTCTGTTCTCGCTAAAACTTAGCATGGAAATCACTAAAAGTGACATTATTTAAAAGGAAATTTGCAGGAATTGTGCTCTTATAATTATGAAAATCTCTATGTATGATACACTGACTTGCAGCATGTATTTATGAGTTGTAATTTTTATACAATGTTGATAATATTTTGATTCATTTTCTATTAATCTTAATTAGAAATCTGCCATGGAAAATTTCGTTAAAAACGTAGGAGATACAGTGTTTTTATGCTAAAAACATTTCCCTTATAATCTTTTTAACGCTGAACACAGAATAAATTATAGTAACATATGCGTGAAGCGTGAAACGTGAAAAGAATTTGTCAGCTGTGAAAATCGGAATTTTTTTATTATCTGCATGATGGGTTTTCGATTACTGATATCCGAAAATCTGAACGACAAACTCTCCAATACTCTATGCCTTCGTCTTATGAGCTGTGAACTCGTCGTATACCATGTTCAGACTAGACTATTTAAGCAAACTTAATTGAGATTTTTAAATCAGGGTCAGATTAAGGCATGGGTACACAGCGCACAGGTCCCAGACACGGAAAACCACTACGTTCAAAAAGCGTTATATGTAACGCATATTTTCTGTCATAGACAAAAATTACTATTTGGAAATAGTGATGAATGTGTGCCCCGATTCCCAAAAGTGCTTACTCGTACTCCGTTTCAAGTTGAGGTACCCGGATTTTGCTGTATCCACCGATTTGAGATACTATCTAAATCCAACTGAGCTGTTTTAGGAGTTTGAGCTGATTTGTAAACGTCCTATGACGCAACATAGTCAATCATATTTCGCAGCCATTGTGGATTTTAGACGCCCTGTCAGCTGCGTAAAAAGTTTCCTTTACAAAAGTGGTACTATAATACTACCATACAATCTCAGTATGATATCCTTGACCTAGGGCGAATTTCATACGGAAAAGCAATAAAAATATTAACATCCTTTTACTATTAGCAATATTTTGTCGTCTTCAATTTTTTTTTCTGAGCTTAAAAATTTTCCAGCTCTCTAAATTGTGCCATACCTGTGCTGTGGCACATGTTGCACAGGCCTGAATACGACCCTGTTAATACGGATATATTTTTTAACTGATTTCACCGTTAGAAAGGTTAAAGTACGAAATTTAAGCCTATATATATATATTTTATTTTATCGCATTTTGAATAGTTAAGCCACGCGCTGCTGAAGATGCGAAAAAAAAAATTGCGTTTTCCGAATCTCGGTTCTTGATTTACGAAACGGGATTTCCGCCCCATCGCTGGGACTTTTCAGGTCACTTTGAGTTGTTCATTATGGTTTTTAATTTATTAAAAAATGTTAATTAAAAAAACTAAATATGGCCTTGAGGTGCATAACTACAGACAGAGAGGTACCTTATTCTTCCCGAATCTTGCAGTTCTACGCACAGCGGTCGCTTCAAAACACAGCACACACACATACACACACATACATACACACACACACAGACAGACAAATTTCTTTCCGTATTATTATAGATTTCAGATTAGTGTTCTTCTTTCAGGTTATTATGATCCTTCGAAGCACCCTTACGAGCTTATCATCCGTTACATATCTTTAGCAAGCGATTTTGCACTCCGAGAAAAACTAAACCAAATGTGTGGGATTACTGCTATAGTCGATATGAAAAGCGATTTTGGAAGTTCATGGAGGGAACTAACGCCCGCAAGACTAAAGTTACTAGCTCGTCTAATACAGGTAAGGTTCCATTGCAATCTTCTCAAACTGCACTTTTTGTTGTGTTTATCATAAAAAGTCAAGCCATATTTCGAATCAGAAACTTATACAGGTTTTCCTCGATTATTAAGGTTTATTATTGTCGCGATATTACCACACTAATCGAAATATACATTGAATGGGAGAAAGTGTAATAAATCTTACAGCCAACTTTCTCAAAACCCCAATATATAAGGGGTGCCCAATTTAACCCTTTATCTACCGAATTATGAATCAACAAATTGTTCAATCTCAATAATTATCTTCCTTGATGTCTGAAGGTATATTAGACAATTTATATTATAATAATATGAAATTTAGATAAGGTTTTCATTAAAACTGATTTTAATAATGCGGTAGTAATAGCTCTTTTTGTGAAATATTTACAAGAATAATTAGATTAATTAACAGAAAATGCTGTTAAGGAAATATCACAATTCTTTATCGGAACAATGTAAATAAATGTATTGTGATTCTATCATTAAATAGAAATGTTTTTATAGTTGCAAAATTTTCATATAACAATTTTTAAAAAGAGAAGATCTACACTTATGTAAAAGGTTGAGAAAAATACCACTTTATAAAATATTTAGCTTTCACTGTTTTGCTGTGCTTTCTAAATGTGATCCAGAAAAGTATTTTGTATAAAAACAAAACCTTATTATCATTATTAGACAGATTAAAGAAATTTTATACAAAGTTTTCTCTGATGGTACTTAAAAGTACAGTCAGTAGATAAAGGGTTAAAAGTGGACTGCTGACGTAGCGACGTTATCAAAGTTGCCGAATTGGTTTTTCATTTGATTTTGACTTCGCGCAGGGTATAAGTGGCGCATTATGCCCTGTTCGCATCGGACATTTAAGATTATCTTAGACCGCCATTTTTGAGGTGGTAACCTTCCGGAATTGAATACCTGTTCACACCGCAAAGCTCATCTAAGATAACTCAGTGAACATCACCGTGTCCGAGATCTCAACAAACATAGAATGTGCGTGTGCGCATATGTTAAAGGCAACCTCAACAGCCAATCGGCCTCTAGAGCCAATCAGAGTGAGTGGTAACTGGCTGCATCTAGTAATAGAAAGTTCGAACACACTAAGTGACTATGAAGTTCAAAATCATAAAATTTTGAAAAAATCATATTATTTTAGTTTAGAGAGATAAAAAACCAAAAATCTAACAGCCTTTTCCTATTAAATTTAAACATTTTTCGTTATAGCAGTTGCCAATCATTAAAAATTCACAATAAAATTCTTTCTACAATAATCAATTTTCTATTGAAAGATTTCCAGTTGAAAAATGAAAATGAAATAAAAAGTTTGTCCAATTGAAAAAAAAAAGATTAATATGACGTCATATTGGTAATAAAACGGAAATTTTCAAACATTTCTCAATAATACAAGGAGTATGAGTATGTGTAAATACAGAAAGCAGCTTAATATGATGTCATTAGAGAATCAAAAAGAAAATTAATCTGACGTCATATTGGAAAATTAACGGACTTTTTCAAATGTTTGAGAATAATACAAAGAGAGTATCAATATGAGTATTAGAGAAAGCAAGTAGATATGACGTATAGGGATAGGGGTTTAAGAAGAAGAAAAAATCATAACTTCGTCAATTCACAAGATTTCAAATCCACTTAAATTTATTATAAATCCTCTTAATATTATCTACAACTTTATATTGACAAGTTTGTTATGGGACCAACACTTTCAGCAAAACAAAATTAAAACCCCCCAAAATCCCAGCCGGCTCCGCCTACAGACAAGGTAGATTTCGAAGTGGGCGGTCCCAACTGCCGCATCATGGCATAAAGGTGATTTTTTCTGCAACTACCAATAAATAGGCGCCCAACGGTCTGCGTCTTCGAAATCTACCTGTGCCTGTAGGCCGAGACGTCAGGGGTTTTTTAGTCTTATAATGTATCATTAAATGAGGTAATTTTTAACAATTTAATTTTATGTATACACTGAAAAAAAAAAATATTGATTTTACGGTATAATACTGGCATTCCAGCTGCCAATATTATACCGTAAAATTAACAATAATAAACAGTAAAATAAGCGCGGTAGCGTATTACTGCTTATTTTACTGTTTATTACTGTTAATTTTACGGCCTAATACTGTCAGCTGGAATGCCAGTATTATACCGTAAAATCAACATTTTTCTTCTTTTTTTTTTCTGCAGTGTATCAGAAGTAAAATGCTTAGTTATTTGACACCAATGTACTGTTTATATTTTTAATTTGTGCATTTATAATTTTAATAATTTGAATCAGACGTAAACTATCTAGTTATTTTTTAGAATAAATAATCTGTTGCTAAAAATATATAAATCTTTTTTTTTCTTTCTTTTTTTCAGAAATCCGTGCCTTTGAGGGTTCGTGGCGTGCATGTCGTAAACGCTTCTTCAATTTATTACCTCATTTACAGTTTCGCCTATCCTTTTCTGTCAACTAAAATGAAAAACAGGGTAAGATTAATGACTTACATAATCATAAAATAATATCACTAATTATAATTAAAATGTAGACAAATGCTTAAGTGATTAAAATAAATAACAAAAATCTTGAAAAGTATAGATATGGGAAAAACCGCCGTAAAGAAGCAATACAAAGTCGTAAAATTATAAAACTGTGCAACACTCAAAGTTAAACATGTTAAACGCAGTTGCAAACCAGTTGAATTTCTGAACTTATCTAACAGGATATTAAATGATGAAATAAAGGTTTTAGAGCATGGACCTAAATATATTTTCCTGTAAAACCTAATTTAAAATGTGTTATTACAGAACTTGAAACTATTGTACAAACCTCACATAGTGATAACAAAGAAGAAATTCGCCACATTATGTACCATGAACTTAACAAATTAATAAAACAACCTACAGCTCTATCAAAAGATGAATTAAATACCCTAAAGAATTTAAAACTTGATCCGGAAATTATCTTAATTCAGACAGATAAATCCAATAAATTAGCTATATTAAATACTAGTGACTATAAAAACAAAATGCTTGATTGTATTAATAGTATGGACTGTGTTGAAGTCAAGAAGAACCCGCTTAATATAATTAACAACAAAGTTAATGAAATTGTTAATAAAGGTAATTGGCCGGATTATATGAAAGTTATTGTCAGAGTTAATAAATTGGCCTCAATTCCAACAATTGTGGGTAGACTCAAAGATCATAAGGCAAGGATGCCACTAAGGCCGATTGTAACAAAATGCTCTGGCCCCACTTATTACATAGAAAAAGCGTTTGGGATTTTATTGAAAAATATATTACCTCCTTCAGATCATGCAATTAATTCAACGAATGAATTTATTCAACGTTTGGATAACATCCAGTTTCCGAAGAAATATTTAATAGCAAGTCTTGATGTCATTTCTCTATACTCATCTGTTGACACCCAACAAGTCACTTTAAGAATGAATAACTGTATTGACAACCTAAGGAACATCAATGACAATATGAAAACAACTTTAAAGAGTGCTCTTAATCTTATAGTTAATAATAACTATTTTACATTTGACAATAAAATCTATAAGCAAAATAATGGGGCCCCGATGGGTTCCCCTATATATGGACTTCCAGCTGAATTCATATTAAGACCTTTAGAAACCGATATTTATAATAAATTTGATTATACACCTCATACATGGCTCAGATACGTTGATGATGTTTTCATAATTTGGCAACACATGGATACCTCACTTGATAGTTTTCTTGATCAGATCAATAGCCTAGATTCCATGATTAAATTCACTTTGGAAATTGAGCAAAATAATACACTCCCTTATTTGGATGTGCTGTTAATCAAAACGCACCATGGAATTGAACGTACGGTATATAGAAAACCAATAACTAATCAATCCACTATTCCCTGTAACGCTCAAGCACCTTTTTCCTATAAAGTTTCTGCCTTTCGACATTTCATTAGAAGAGCCTTTACTGTCTGTACACCTAATCAATTAAATAATGAAATAAATAAAATACGTGACATCGCAATAAATAACGGATACAAAAACAGCACCATCAATAAATTAATTACGAGCATGGATAATAAAAAGAAGAAAATTTTTAATGAACAGAACTCAAAAATATCAACTTTACAATATTTTCCAGGATTCTTTGAAAGATTAAAATATAAACTTAGAAAATTTAATATCTGCCTTATTGCAAAACCAACCATGAAATTAAAAAGTGCAGTTTGTAAAAAAATAGACCCAATAGAAACATATCAACTATCAGGTGTTTATGAAATCCCATTCACCAGAGCAGATGGAACGTTACAATATTATATAGGAATGACCACCAGAAAATTTCAAACAAGATTAAAAGAGCATATAGCTGATATCAAATATGACAGGAGTACTACAGCACTGGCACGACTTAATAGAACTGAAGCAATAGAAATTGATTTTAAAAATAGTAAAATAATTTACCCATCCATTATCCGTGAATCCATAGAAATCTACATGCGTAACGCAAACATTTGCAACGAAACCACTTCATTTGAATTGCCCAAAATTTGGCACGAGATTCTTTTCCGTTTGAAAAAGCAATAACGAAATATAATTTTTACGATTACAGTTGGCTACTTCAAGCACCTGTTTTCTCTTTTTTTACATAGTTGGATCTCGTGATTCGTGTCTTCAAGGTTATTTTTTCAAAATTTGCAAGAATATTTTTTTATCATTATATTTTTCTTGAAAATGACGCCGAAATGTAGCGTTGAAACGTATGTTGAATCATTAAAAAGGTTTTTATAAGCCTTTTGTTATTTCTCTTAATCACTTAAGCATTTGTCTACATTTTAATTAATGACTTAGTTTAAATATCCAATAGTTAAAAAACAAAGCAAGTATGGTAAGTGTGATCAAAGATCGCTCTAAGGGTTTCGTTTAATAATCCTTTCAAAACACTTTATCCTTTCTCTAATAAATCCAAAAAAAATTCATTTTCCAAAGAAAAAAAAAAAGTCATGTTTTTTATAAAGTAAAAATTTGCCGGTCTATTTGTTTCGTCTTTTCAAATATCTAAAGCAGCCCGCTATTATATTCTGTCATAATAATATCTGTCATGTGGTACTAAATGCGATATTTAAAAAAAATTTCAAAATTAACATGTTGTACCTACACCTTCAAAATGTTAAAATATGCGAATATTTCTGTAATCGGGTTTTTATCGTGATTCAATACGTTTCTCAAACTCATATATTTATTACATTAAAGACGTGAGTATAAAACATCACAAATTTACTGAATGGTGTATATGTATACAAACGTTTTGTATACACCATTCAGTAAATTTGTGATGTTTTATACTCACGTCTTTAATGTAAAAATGTTTCATGGTGTAATCGTCCAGCATTTATATCATATATTTACTATTCTCTATTATTCATATTGATACTCGCTTTGTATTATTCTGAAACATTTGAAAAATCCGTTAAACTTCCGATATGACGTCATATTTTCTTTTTAATTCTCTAATGACGTGACATTAATCTGCTCTGTGTGTACATTACAATACTCATACTCCTTGTATTATTGAAAAATCTTACAGTTTTATTACCACTATGACGTCAATCAATTTTATTTCATATTAATCTTTTTTTCAAATGGTGAAACTTTTTATTTCATTTTTCACGTGGAAATCGTCTGATAGAAAATTAATTATTGTAGAAAGAATTTCATCGTGGATTTTTAATTTTTGGCATCGGCTATAACGAAAAATGTTTCAACTTAATAGGAAAAGGCTGTTAGAATTTTGGTTTTTTATCTCTATTTATTAAAATAATACGAATTTTTCAAATTTTAATATTTTGAGCTCTTCACAGCTGATATTCAGATTTATACACTAAATTTCAACTCTGTAAGTTACATACTTTTTGAGAATGGCTCTGTGACAGACAGACAACGGAGCGGGAGTAATAGGGTTTCGTGAGATGAACGAAACCCTAAAAAACATGGCTTCTGATTAAAAATAAAAATAAAAAGTTTTATAACATCAAAGCTTATAAAAAGTGTTTTTAAAAAGACTATTTTCACTTTTATACTTATTTCTCAAAATATTGTTTACGGAATTGCCACACTTGATCTTAGTACCTTTTTAGGTGGGTTCGTAATTATATAAATAAGTGGCACTTAGTCGTCTTCTGGTCTCTCCGTCTGTCCGCATATAACTGCGCAAAAACTACCCAACCGAGTGGTTTGAAATTAAATATACAGGTGTCCGAAAAGTCTGGAAACGGTTGAACAACTCGAGAAATACATCTGATTGAAAAACGGAAAATACGTGTTCGAAATAAAGGCTCCATCTTAAATCCTATAATCTACCGACAGTTTTTTGAATAGATGCTTCCGGAAAAATAGATATTAAATGGGAAAAGAGTCCAAATATGGATTTGAAGTTCTGAAATTTTCAAAGCTGGGCTTAAGTTTCCCATAGGAATTTTCAGTAAATGTTAACAAAAGATAAAATGTTCTCAACTTAAAATATACTTATTTTATTACTGAAATTAATCATATCATGATAACAGACGATATAATTAATTTTACTGAAATAATAACAGTACGAATGCATTTCGTTTGTCATGTTGGACGTACAATTTCGAATTTTTTATTTCATTAAGTTATTCTGTCTCAGTAAAGATGTCACGTTTCAAGAAATTCACAGAACATCCACATCGTCGTTTAAATCTAATTCTATCTCAGAATTCGATTTATGAAAATAAATTGGTTTTTCTTCAACTGTTTCTAAATCTTCTTCATTCGGTGATTCTTTATCAGAACACACTTCCCCTAATACGGTCTGAAATCACTCCACCTCATTTTTAACACATTCCAACATAGTTGAAAAGTGTTTATGAATTCGGTTTGTCTGTCCGTGCTCTAACTCGCGTAAATAGACTCGGATTGCCATGAAATTTATATATGTTAATGAGGTTTACTATGTCATGTTCGATATTGAAAATGACGTATGTAGCGTTTTATACTTCATTTTCAGGGACACTCAAAATAATTAATTTACCTTACGGTCTATGGTTAAGAAAAATTGTTTGCGGTGAATTTTAATGATGTTACACGATTTCAAACATATTGAAATTCATATATATCATCACTGAGGTGCACTACAAGAGGCTTACTGTAGAATATGGTGTGAATAGCATTCATCCTTCATTTACAGGTAAAGGGGTCGGAAAAACTACTTTTTTATTGTAGCGAACTATAACTACAACTACTTTATCAAAAATGTAGTTACAACTACTAGTTCAAAAAAGTAGAGGCTACAAACTACTTTTCAAAAGTAGTCACTACTACTTTCAGATTTTGTCAAAGGATTCAATGTTCGATCCAAATTTAAAACACAGATTAAATAATACTCCGGGGACCCTTATCTACTGGTACGCAATTAAATAAGTGTGATGTAAACAAGGGCATTAAAAAATAAAAAATATATAATATACAAAAAAATGTTTTGTGTTCTAGAAAATTGTAGAAAAACAACTCGAAATGCAAACAATAAATAAATCTACAAATAAAGCAATTCCAAATAACATGTAACCCGACATTAAAAATTGAGGACCTAATAAAGAGTAAATAGTCAAAAAAGAAAATTAATTACTTTAGTGGATTAGTATACTTGATTTTAGCAGCAAGTGTGAATGGAGAAAATTTATGGCTTTATAAGATGTGTTAATATACATTGCAACTGAGATTTGCCGTTGAAATTTGCAAATTGTTGTGCAGAACAAATTTTGCACAAAAGAAGCGAGTTACGGTCACGTGATTTGTAGAATGTCACATATTTCCCCCCTTGAAGTAGCGTTAAAAGTAGCGTCGATTCTCGCTACAAATTACTGATTTTTTAGTATCGCGCTACTCGCTACACTCCATTGTTCAAAATGTGACGCGCTACACTACAAACTACTAAAAAAAGCATAGTGACTACTGTAGTTTCGCTACTTGTTAGTGCGCTACTTCCGACACCTGGCACAAAATAATTCGGTTACAGTACTGTCTATGCGAGGAATAATTGCTGGAAGTACCTATGTTTTCTGTTGTGGTACGTGTTTTTAAAATTGAGTAATTATTTGCCTAGTACTTGGTGTGTATAAATTCTATAATTCCTGTACTATACAGGGCTACACAAAGATCAGGAGTATATTTCCGTTTAATAACGGAAATTTCTAAAGGGGAATTTTCAACTGTGCTAATGTTTTCCTAACTCAACAAAAACATACTATGTATAGTATATATACAAATCCATAGATCATATACAGGTTTGCACAGAAGAATTCGGATACTTTTCGACTATTGATATGGTAATTCCTGTAATTGGGTTTTCAAATGTATTATGCGTTTTCGAAATTGTTTACTTAAACACCATCTTCTTTCACCTTATTAAACGGTAAAGATTTCTAAAAGTATTTTGGAAGTGCTGGAAAGTGTTACATAATCTATGCTTGACGTATGATTTTTCGTTCTTGTTTATACAAAAGAGTTCGAGTTTTTAAAATGTATCCACGCGTTACGGAATCATGTCGTTATCGTGCATACAATGTACAACGTATAAGTAGGCCGAATTATTAAATGTCTTCTACTATCTACACTGCCAAAAAAATTGTTGATTTTACAGTATAATACTGGGCACCCCAGCTGCCAGTATTATACCGTAAAATTAACAGTAATAAACAGTAAAATAAGCAGTAATACACTGCTGTGCATGCGTGGTAGTGTATTACTGATTATTTTACTGTTTATTACTGTTAATTTTACGATAGAATAAATGGCAGCTGGGTGCCAGTATTATTACTGTAAAATCAACAATTTTTTTTGCAGTGTATCTATACACTAAATGCAAATGGGAATTTCGTTCCGGCTACTTATAACTTGAGTTTCACTGAATGGATTCTGATGGAACTTTTACTGTTATTATATAAACTTTCAGGAAAAGTTTTAGTATATATAACACATCGTTCTATGTTGCTTAATTACAGAATTATGAGTGAAAGTTTTATAATCAGATGAACCTGATCTTGAAAGATTTTCCTTTTTAAAAGATTCAGCTGATTGGATTTTGATGGAACTAACTGTTATTAGATAAACTTTCAGGAAATGTTTTAGTATATAACATACCTTTCTATGTTGCTTAGTTATAGAATTATGAGTGAAAGTTTGAACGTTTTATAATCAGATGAAACCGATTTTGAAAGGTTTTCCTTTTTAAAAGATTCTGATGAATGGATTTTGATCGAACTTCCACTGTTATTAGATGAACGTTGAGGAAAGGTTTTAGTAATATAACATTCCGTTCTATTCTATGTTCCTTAGTTATAGAATTATGAGTGAAAGTTTTATAATCAGATGAAACCGATTTTGAAAGATTTTCCTTTTTAAAAGATTCTGCTGATTGGATTTTGATGGAACTTCCACTTTTAGTAGATAAACTTTCAGGAAATGTTTTAGTATATAACATACCGTTCTATGTTGCTTAGTTATAATAGAATTATGAGTGAAAGTTTTATAATCAAATGAAACCGATTTTAAAAGTTTTTCCTTTTTAAAAGATTCTGCTGAATGGATTTTGATGAAACTTCTACTGTTATTAGATAAATTTTCAGAAAGGTTTTAGTATATAACACATCGTTCTATGTTGCTTAGTTATATAATTATGTGAAAGATTTATAATCAGATGAACCCGATTTTGAAAGATTTTCCTTTTTTAAAAGATTCTGCTGAATGGATTTTGATGGAACTTCTACTGTTATTAGATAAACTTTCAGGAAATGTTTTAGTATATTACATACCGTTCTATATTGCTTAGTTATAGAATTATGAGTGAAAGTTTTATAATCAGATGAAACCGATTTTGAAAGGTTTTCCTTTTTAAAAGATTCTGATGAAAGTTCCACTGTTATTAGATAAACTTTCAGAAAGGTTTTAGTATATAAAACATCGTTCTATGTTGCTTAGTTATAATATAATTATGAGTGAAAGTTTTATAATCAAATGAAACCGATTTTGAAAGGTTTTCCTTTTCAAAAGATTCTGCTGAATGGATTTTGATGAAACTTCCACTGTTATTAGATAAACTTTCAGGAAATCTTTTAGTATACAACATTACCGTTCTATGTTGCTTAGTTATAATAGAATTATGAGTGAAAGTTTTATAATCAAATGAAACCGATTTTGAAAGGTTTTCCTTTTCAAAAGATTCTGCTGAATGGATTTTGATGAAACTTCCACTGTTATTAGATAAACTTTCAAAAAGGTTTTAGTATATAACACATCGTTCTATGTTGCTTAGTTACATAATTATGAGTGAAAGATTTATAATCATATGAAACCGATTTTGAAAGATTTTCCTGTTAAAAGATTCTGCTGAATATATAGATTTTGATGGAACTTTCACTGTTACTAGATAAACTTTCAGGAACGGTTTTAGTAATATAACATACCGTTTTTTGTTGCTTAGTTATAGAATTATGAGTGAAAGTTTTATAATCAGATAAACCTGATTTTGAAAGATTTTCCTTTTTAAAAGATTCTCATGAATGGATTTCGATGGAACTTGCACTGTTAATTTGATAATTTTTCAGGAAAAGTTTTAGTATTTAACAGTTTGTTCTACGTTCTTTAGTTATAGAATTATGGGGAAAAGTTCTATAATCAGGAGTATCCGATTATAAAAGATTAGCCTTTAAAAAAAGTTCTACTGGACAGATTTTGGATGAGATTAGCATTGTTAGTTAAGATAATTTTTCAGGGATGGTTTTAGTATATTGCGTATCGTTCTTAACCGAATTCTGCTATGTATGACCAACTAAAAGAGTCGGTTTTTAACAGCCCAAATTTTGTGTGAAATATAATAGCGCAATGGCGTTCATGTCGTTTCCAGCAATGCGGAAGGACATTCGAGGTAAAGGCTTAAATTGCTTTAAGGGGATTCTCAAATAACCTGCTCAACAACGCGAAACTTTCTGACACATTTTCTGCCTCATTTATAAACGCAAAGGATCTGGCTATTGAAGCGATTTGGAATCGAAAAGAGTCTTCCATTTTTTTGTTAAATAAATTACTTATCGAGTTATAAGCGATTCGTGTCAGGTGACAACGTGGTTTACAAGTCGCTCGCAGCGCCGTGACGGGAATTCGGTTCAAAACGTCGAATTTGACAGATCGACTTTTCTGAAAGATCTTCTGCCTTTACCAAAAAACAGAAAACTCATTTCGATTATATAGTTTCTGAATAATAACACTTGCCAATTACATGTGTTACAGAACAAAAATGAATTAAACAAGCTGGAAATTGTACATCAAACGTCACAAATGAGGTGCGTTCGTAGTCGTACTACAACTATTTTCAGTGAAATGAATTAAATCGTCTCTTATTGCGATATGATTAATTTCGGTAATAAAATAAGTACATTTTAAGTTGGCAACATTTTTTTTTTTCGTTGACATTGACTGAAAATTCCAATGGGAAATTTATGCCTAGCTTTGAAAATTTCACAACTTGAAATCCATAATTAGACACTTTTTCCATTTAATATCTATTTCTCCGGAAACATCTATCCTAACAACTGCCAGTAGATTACAGGATTGCTATAATTAAACGATTTTAATATACAAATTCGGTTTTTAAATTCAGTAATACGGAAATAGGACTCCATATTAAATAGGACGTAATCAGCATGGCAACCTAGAATTCTTACCTATCATGGGATATCATTGAATTAATTACGTATGATAGGATTTAACAGATTGAAAGAATTATAACTTGTTCAAAGAGGTTATAAAATGTCATATATATTACGTCATATATGACTATAACATCATGCATGTCAGATAACTTGGCGATACATCTCGGTCGCTTGACGATTATTTCTCGGAACAAGGAAGTACCGATTTTTAAAAAAATCAAATTTATTAATAAATATTTTTATTAATATCATTTTAAGTTTTGATTCGATTTTCATAAAATTTGAAATGACTCGACAAAATTCTGCAACGATTATATATATTAAGTTTCAAACCATTCGGTTGCGTAGTTTTTGCGCTGTTATATCTGGAGAGACGGACAGACGGACCAGACGACAAGTATAGGTACTACGTATTTATATAATTACGAACGCAGTCCCCTTTGGATTTGAGAAGAACCTTCAAACACAAGGTCAAATTCACCGAAATATTTCATTTGATTCAAGGTTCGTTTGGAGAAACCGACCGGCGCAGTTCGCTCACAAAATTCATTCTTGAAAGGAAAATGAATATTCCTCTATCAAAATGGACAAATCATCTATGAATGATTATGTCATCACAATAATTACGCTCCTAACTGATAAAAGAAATAGCAATATAAGGAAAAATTGCAACATTGTTTAACATTGCAAAAACTGCTTAACACAAAGGTCATTGTTTAAAAATGGTATTAGATAGGCAGTTGATGGAAATCTATTCACATTTGCACAAATGTTCGATGTAATCGTGTTCTTAAATTATCATAACGTATTGACGTTTAACAGATGCATCTAAAATTTGGAATTGCAGTTGATGGAGTTCTATTCATGTTTGCACAAATGTTCGATATAATTGTGTTCTTAAATGATCATAACGTACTCACGTTTTTCAGATGCATCCAAAATTTGGAATTGCAGTTGATGGAATTCTATTCATGTTTGCACAAATGTTCGATATAATTGTGTTCTTAAATTATCATAACGTATTGACGTTTTTCAGATGCATCCAAAATTTGGAATTGCAGTTGATGGAATTCTATTCATGTTTGCACAAATGTTCGGTATAATTGTGTTCTTAAATGATCATAACGTACTCACGTTTTTCAGATGCATCCAAAATTTGGAATTGCAGTTGATGGAATTCTATTCATGTTTGCACAAATGTTCGATATAATTGTGTTCTTAAATGATCATAACGTGCTCACGTTTTTCAGATGCATCCAAAATTTGGAATTGCAGTTGATGGAATTCTATTCATGTTTGCACAAATGTTCGATATAATTGTGTTCTTAAATGATCATAACGTATTGGCGTTTTTCAGATGCATCCAAAATTTGGAATTGCATCTCTCTGTTCTAATAATATGTAATAACGAGCGCTGCTGCTGCTATAATTGAATTTATTGTGACCTTTATTGTTGACTTTCACGGCTTATCTTGTAAAAAACTATTGCATATAAAAGCAAGAAAACGTGTAGATTGATAGAGAAATGTATGACAAACAAGCTGACGCAGACAGTTTTTAAATTGAATAATTATTTTAAGCGTTGTTTAATGTTGAAATCGGTCCAGATAGGTCAGTTACGTAAGTTGTATATGATCAAAAACTATTGCATGGCTTGCTAAAACTGATGTATAGCAATTTAATCATCTTTTGCAGGTATATACTTGGTTAACTTATACTGTGCGGTGTCCGATAATTTTATTAATTTGTCTATATATATTTTTAGTTTTTTTTTCAATTTTTTATTCAAAATTTCGTTATTTTAGTATTAATTCCTAGTTTGAAACAGCCTTGTTTTTACCTATTGTTGCCAGATGTTAAAAAGCCCAAATAATACCATTTCCAAGCACTTTTCAATTAAAGTACAACACGTGTATCAATATTCACGTGTTTCAATACTTGCACGTAAATATTTAAAACGAAAGCAAACTTTAAAATAATGAAATTATTACGCGCGAAAAGCATTTAATGGTGAAAATTACGTCATATTTAAAACAATTTTCTTCTAGCATCTAAAAGAAAACTTTTCTTCTAAACGTTATAAAAGTCCGGAAGGCAGCGACATTTTTTTTACCAAACCATTTTATACGAGCTGATTTTCAATTGTGTAATCGATTTTACTTAAATGAATCCTGAAAACTGTCGTCATCTGTCGCGAGAGCGGTGGATGCGACCTTCGGACCTGACAAATTCCTCCAGTTAAAGGGAATTGAATGGCAATCGGATTAAAGAAGATCGTAACTAGTCATGATAATATCATCCAATCTTCCGTAATCGGGTAATCTTCTTAAATCAGTGGAGACAGAGTAGGGGTAGAGCACTAGTGTAGGCGAAAAAACAGAGAGAGAGTGAAAAAAATACGGTTGTACAGATGTTAAAAAGCCCAAATAATACCATTTCCAAGCACTTTTCAATTAAAGTACAACACGTGTATCAATATTCACGTGTTTCAATACTTGCACGTAAATATTTAAAACGAAAGCAAACTTTAAAATAATGAAATTATTACGTGCGAAAAGCATTTAATGGTGAAAATGACGTCATATTTAAAACAATTTTCTTCTAGCATCTAAAAGAAAACTTTTCTTCTAAACGTTATAAAAGTCCGGAAGGCAGCGACATTTTTTTTACCAAACCATTTTATACGAGCTGATTTTCAATTGTGTAATCGATTTTACTTAAATGAATCCTGAAAAATGTCGTCATCTGTCGCGAGAGCGGTGGATGCGACCTTCGGACCTGACAAATTCCTCCAGTTAAAGGGAATTGAATGGCAATCGGATTAAAGAAGATCGTAACTGGTCATGATAATATCATCCAATCTTCCGTAATCGGGTAATCTTCTTAAATCAGTGGAGACAGAGTAGGGGCGAAAAAACAGAGAGAGATTAAAAAAAATACGGTTGATTGTGAATAGAAGGCTTGGATTAGTTTTAGAATTAAAAAAAAAAAAATAATAATAATAATAATAATAATAATAATAATAATAATAATAATAATAATACACACCAATTCAGCATAACCCCAAATATTGCAGATTCATCCTAAAAAGAGCGGTGGATAGGCCCTTGGATACCGAAAAATCCCCTCAAACAAAGGGAAATGAATGGCAATCGGAGTTAGGAGTCAGGAATCGGTAATCCGGAGTATTACATTAATCTTGATTCAACTGAAACGTAATGAAACTAGTAACGTGAAAGTTCATAGCGTTTCATTTTATTTGAGACTAGCGGAACTTCGCCCCCTTCGATAGTCGTTTTTTCCCCAAAATGAGCCTCGAAATAAACGAACCTGGAGCTGGGACCCCGACTGCTTTCGGAAACGGTCTGGAATCAAACGAACCTTGAATTATTTATTTATTTATTTATTTATTTCGATTGTCAGATTAAATTTAAATTTTCAGCATCGTCTTTCACGTTGTTATAGGAACCGATTTGGTATTCTACCAACTTGCATTTCATCACGAGCAGTAGCAAAGTATACCAGAGGGCTCTTTCCATTTCCGAAATTAAAAAAAAAAACGGGAAATAATCGTCGCGAAACTCGTAAAAACGCAAAAAAAAATGTGAAAAAAAAAAAAAATCGCGGACGACAAAATTTACTGTATTGGTCTAAAATATTAAAACAGATTTCCTTTTACCAAAGTCAAAAAATCATCGCTAAACGCGAAAAAACGTTACATACAAATTTCGTAAAAGATTTGAAAATCGCAGAGGACAAAATTCACAATTTTAGGCTAAACAAGAACGAAAAATCATGCGTCAAGCATAGATTATGTAACCCTTTCCAGCGCTTCCAAAAAAATTTTTCAAATCATTACCGTTTAATAAGCTGAAAGATAACATCGAAGTAAACAATTTGGAAAACGCATAACATATTTAAAAACGTAATTTCAGGAATTTCCAACATATATTCCCAACATATACAATATTCGGAAAAATATCCGAATATTTTTATTCAGCCCTGTATATGATCTATAGATTTGTATAAATGCTACATAGGATGCTAAATTTTAGTTTAGTTAGGAAACGCGTAGCACAGTTTAAAATTCTCCTTCAGGAGTTTCTTTCAATAAACGGAAATGTGTTCGCGAACTTTTGTGCTGCCCTGTATATGAAATATAGAATTTATACACACCAAGTAATTGACAAAAAGTGAGTTAAATTTAAAATCGCGTTCAGCAACTTAAAACGCACTTCCAGGAACTATTGTTAACAGAGAGTAGATAATTATGTTATGTGTCCCTGTAAATGAACGAGACTGCTAATACACACAATATTTTGTAGTAAAGCCTCTTGTAATGCACCTTAGTGATATATATAAATTTCAATGCGTTTAAAATAGTGAAGCTTTATTTAATTAAACTGCAAATGATTTTTGTCCATAGACGTAATGTAACGGAATTCTCTTGACTGTCCCTGTAAAGTAACTTTAAGTGCTATTCAGACCCTATTCCATATTAAGCTTCCTGTAATGCACCTTAGTGCTATATATAGTAATTACAATGTATTTGAAATTGTGTAACATCATTAAAATAAACCGCAAATGATTTTTCCCCATAGACCGTAATGTAACGGAATTCGTTTGAGTGTCCTGTAAAAAAACTATAAGTGCTACATACTTCCGTTGAAATAGGGAACATGCTATAGATAACGACAATCAATAACATATAAAAATTGCTGGGCAATCCGAGCATATTTACGGGAGTTAGAGCACGGACAGACGGCAGACAAACCGAAGTCATAAACACTTTTCAACTAGGTTGGAAAGTGTTAAAAACTAAACCGGATTCCTTTTATAAATGCCAAAAAAAAAAAAAAAAAAAAAAAAAAAATCGCGAATAATTTAAAAATTGCTGCACAAATTCCAAATAAACTTCATCGAAAAGAAGACAAAATTTTCCAATATTCGGCTAAAAGATTGAAACCAAATTCCTTTCACTAATGTGGAAAAATCGCAAAAAATCTCAGAAAAAAAATTAGTTAGCAAAAATCTAATAAAAAAAAATCCAAAACCTGGTTTCGAGGCGCGTCACTTCCGACATTGCACAGTTATCTTCCTGCTAAATCTTGTAGCTCAGTGACCAGTGGTCTCTTCAGAAAACAGTACCACACATAGAGTGAGAGATGGTTGATGCGGGCAACAATGCGCTTCGTTGTCTGTCTGTCACAGAGCTGGTTCTCAGAAACTATATAACATGCAGGCATAAAATTTTGTGTACTTAAAGCTGAATATCTACTTTAAAGCTCAAAATCATAAAATTTGAAAAAATCGTATTATTTTAATATATAGAGATAAAAAACCAAAAATCTAACAGCTTTTTCCAAATAAATTTAAACATTTTTCGTTATAGCAGTTGCCAACAATTAAAAATTCACAATAAATTTTTTCCTACAGTAATTAATTTTCTATTGAAAGATATCCACGTGAAAAATGAAAATGAAATAAAAAGTTTCACCCATAGAAAAAAAGATTAATATAACGTCCTATTGGTAATAAAACGGAAATTTTCAAACATTTCTCAATAATACAAGGAGTATGAGTATGTGTAAATACAGAAAGCAACTTATTATGATGTCATTAGAGAATTAAAAAGAAAATTAATCTGACGTCATATTGGAAGTTTAACGGATTCTTTAAATGTCTGATAGAGTACAAATAGAGTATCAATATAATACAGAAAAGTAAATATATGAGTTTGAGGAACGTATTGAATCATGATAAGAAACCGATTATGAAAATATTGGCATATTTTAACATTTTGAAGATCTCTATACAACATGTTTAGTTACGAAATTGATTTTTTTTAATATCGCATTTAGTCTACATATGATAGATATTATATTATTATGACAGAGTATAAGAGCGGGCTTCACCCGCAATCGGGCCGGTTCAGATATTAGAAAAAACAAGAGAAATAGACCGGTAAATTTTTACTTTATGAAAAACATGACTTTTTTTTTTCTTTGGAAAATGAAATTTTTTTGGATTTATTAGAGAAAGGATAAAGTGTTTTGAAAGGAATATTAAACGAAACCCTTTGTGCGATCTTCAATCACACTTACCCACTTGTTTTCAATTAATGTTAAACAATTGCAACTTTATTTATATGGGAAAAATACAAGTTTTGAGCCGGCGTTGCACCCCCCCCCCTCCCCGCCTAAGGGATGGAATTTTAAAAAATCAATGTCCAATTCATATATTGCCCTCAGGAATACATATATCTTAAAAATTTCAAAGCTCTATGTCAACAAGAAGTGGGTGAAAAATCAGTGACAAGATTTGACTGCTACATGCATACATAATTGTAAGGTAAAAGAAAGCATGTAATAATAAAAATCCCTGACGGCTCGGCCTACAGGCACAGGTAGATTTCGAAGACACAGACCGTGGGGCGCCTGTTTGTTGGGAATTGCGGAAGAAATGACCTTTTTGCCATGATGCGGCAGTTGGAAACGCCTACTTCGAAACCTAGCTTGTTTGCTGGCGGAGCCAGCAGGGATTTTTTTTTTTTGCTATAAGAATTGGTCCTATGAAAAACTTGTCAATATAAAAGTTTTAGATAATATTAAGAGGATTTATACTAAATTTAAGCGGATTTAAAATCTTAGGAATGGGCGAAGTTATGAATTTTTTTCTTCTAAAACACCCCTCCTCCCCCCCTTGGGGAAATTTTTAATTATATCAAAAATCTGTCATACATAAATTTTCGGTCCTTCTCCTAGAAGTAATAATAACTTTTAACAGATTCGATACGTATCATAATTAAGAAATTATGGGTTTTTTTCTGTTTTCACAAAAAGCCCCCCCACCTCCGTGGTTCGATTTTGCCCATTAACGAACTTGACCGAGATTTTATGCTCTTTGATTTTATGTATCAGTTTCGAAAAGATGCGGGAGTTGGAACCGCCTACTTCGAAAAATAACTTGTTTGCAGGCGGAGCCGGCAGGGATTTTTTTTTTTTTAATTTTTTTTTTTTTTTTTTTTTTTTTTTGCTGTAAGGGTTGGTCCTATAAAAAACTTGTCAGTATAAAAGTTTTAGATAATATTAAGAGGATTTATAATAAATTTAAGCGGATTTGATATCTTGTGAATTGACACAGTTATGAAATTTTTTCTTCTTAAACACCCCTTTTTCCCCCCTTGGGGCTATTTTTAATTATATCAAAAATCTGTCATACATAAATTTTCGGCCCTTTTCCTAGAAGTAATAATAACTTTAAACGGATTCGATACGTATAATAATTCAGAAATTATGGGGGGTTTTCTGTTTTCACAAAAATCCCCCCCCCCCATTTCCCCCTCCCTTGGTTCGATTTTGCCCATTAACGAACTTGACCGAGATTTTATGCCCCTTGATTTTATGTATCAGTTTGGAAGAGATTTATGCAGAATTTTTCCAGTTATCGTGTCCATAAAAAAGTGACATAGATAGATAGATAGATAAAGTTTTGAACTGGGGGTGGTTTTGGGTTCTGGGAGTCATGATCGGCGTAGATCTGCAAAAATTTTCAAAATTTCCAACTTAGGTGAGAATGTAATAGGTAGTATTTCTTACGAAATCTACCTAAAAAGAAAGGGGAAAAAACGTATATCTCTGCGATTTCCAAATTGTAATAAAAAATACCATTCAATCGATTATCTTGAAAGACTAATTTTACTAATGGCACATTTCCCAAATGACCGTCCCGTGTGCATACGGGTACTGACTGCATTTTATTCTTGCAATTCATTATGATTTAGTTTTATCATTTTTAAATACTTCTGACACTTGTCTATTTGTTTGTTTCAGATACATCTTCACAAAAACTTTGCTAGTCTGCATGCAAGCATCGATCCCGAAATTCTCCCAAGGGAGTACGGAGGACATTTGGAACACGACGATCTGAGGAATGTATATGACATATTATGCGAAAATGATGACTATTTCGAAACTATTTCAAAATTTGGTTTCGTGAAAAAGAAGAAATAGTTTATTTTATATGTTTCCAGTTTCCCTTGTATATAGACAACAGTTACAGACTTTCTGTCAATTACAATTGTGTTTAAAGAACTTGGATTCATACTGTTCTAATGCATCGGGACACAAAATATAGCACACCGAGGAACGCCTGTTGGACAGTACTGATTTATCCCATTCTGTGCCAAGATTTGTTTGTTAATTGGATTATGTCACAATAAAACATATCGAACCTTTCTTAAGGGGTTACATACGTTCTCGGCGGCGAAAAATTTGACATATTTTGGAATTTTTTTTAAGGGAGGAAGTAAAAATAATTGACAAACTAATAATTCCACGTTGTTTTTTATTGCTTCAAGTATTTAAATATATATATATATATATTGTTAAATTTGGTCTCATATTACGTCGGGAACCTGCAGCCGCGTTGACCTATGTTACCAAAATATGCGGACTCGATGGGCAGCATCTTAACTTACTGTATAGAAATAAAAAAATATTAAAATCTCAGTTTCTTCTTGAAAAATAAGGTTGTAGCTAAGGACAATCGGCTCAATTTTTTTAATTTTTGAAAAATAAAACAAATGTGCTATTTAAAGAAAAAAAAATTCATTTTTTGTCTAAAATTTTGACTTTTAAACTTTTGGAAAAATATAAAAAAATTAAAATCTTCAAAAAATGGCTTGATGACCCTTAGACAATTTAATTAGATAAACGCAAATTTTATCCAAAAATGTTAAAAATTGTTCAAGTTATCATGCTGACCATGTTGAAAAATGTACTTTCCTGAAAATCGCGTTTTAAGTTTTAGAAGAAAAAAATATATATATTGATAATTTTTTTTTTCAACTTACACTTAATTCGCTATTTTTTGCGCCAGACTGTGCACACTCCTGTGCCTTAATCTGCTCATTTAAAAGAGGCTAGAATCTTAGAATCTTTTCGGTGAGGTCGGTTTTGTTTTATCGATCGTGCGCGCACGCACATTTTTGCCCTTATCTTTCTTAATAATTGAGATATTACATTAAATCTGTTTTGCCCATAATTCTACACATTATAAAAATTTAATTTCCGTCAAAAATTAGAAAAAAATTATGTATTTTTATTTTTTTTAAGTTGAGAACGTATGTACACTGAGAAAAATGACACATTCAAATCTGAGTAAATCGATGTTTTCATTTTGTTATGAAACTTTTTGTTTCAAATAGGACGACACAATGCTTTCAATTCCGAAATACCAGAAATACTCAGAATATTGAAACATGGACATACGCAAAACTGAGCACATAGAGGTAATTTCAAACTCATTTTTGAAACAGGGACATACTCAAAAATGATTACGATCAGTTCAAACTCAATTTTGAAACATGGACAGGACATACTCAAAAAGGAGCACATAGAAGTCAGTTCATACTCATTTTTGAAACATGGACATACTCAAATATGAGTGCATGATGTTTTATTCTTAAGTGTGTGCATGTTTTCAGAAATGAGTATATACAATACATGTTTCAAACTTGAGTCATTTTGATTCGGAGCCATTTTGACGATGCAACACACTCACGTCAGATTTGAGTATTTTTTGCTCAGTTTTAGAGTGTAACCCTTTAATAAATATGAGAAGGGCTCAGCCAAAACCAGACAATTTTAAGTTTGGTACAGTTACAATAGGAAGACGACCTCTTACGTAAAATTCAAATATAGAATTAATAAATAGACGTTATTACTAATCGATTGGTACCTGTCACATTCTTATATGATGATCTCAAGCAGAGTTATTAGGGAGTGATTACATTTTTTTTCCATGACTGGTACATAAAGAAGCATTATGAATATTGATTATATTTCTAACATGTAAATCTGCATGTCGACAACAACTCTGCAAATGGTATTTTTATTTATAACTCAATTTGTTTAATAAATATGAAATTTTCTACCCACAGTCTTATTTATTTCATATTACTATTGTTAAATAGTTTGAGAATATTTAACTCTTGCAAATTGTAGCGCGAAATACTATTACAAACTACAGGAGGGTACTTTTTCTTTCTTTTTTCTTTTTCTTTTACTTTTTAAATCTTTCTAACATAATTGAAAAGCGTTTATGAATTCGGTTTGACTGTTTGTCTGTTTTATTTTTGTCTCCGACACTAACGATATCGAAGTCGAATCGACAGTGATCAGAATTGAACCTTAATTTTCAGTTTGAAACAGTTTTAATCAATTTCAATTTTTGTTTTAAACCAATGCGATCGCTGAATTTCATTATATATATATATATACACATAAACGAATATTGCTAAACTATAGTTATAGAAGTATATTTATTTAAGTTAAACTTGCTTAAACTAAGTTCAGTAGAAAGATTAGAAAGACGTTTTTCCTTAAAGAAACAATATTTATCTTAAATGTTTAACTTTAATATGCCTTTCAGATTCATGTATTTTTAAAATTTCGATTGTCAACTAAAAGTGAAAATACACATTTGCAACTTAAAAAACAAAAACAGATTTAATAATTTAATAATACACATAACTTAAATGTCAGCTTTGCTATAACATAAAATAGACATTTGCAGCTTCCAAAACATAGAACATATTTTTTCAGTGGTAAAAATAAATAACTGTAACATCAAGCAGATTGTATATAGTATACAAAAAATAATTAACTATTTCATCGTTTAAGTTTAAATTCATTAAGTATTACGCATTCGAATAATCATTTTACAAGCAATTTCAAAATACATTAACAGGCCTGCCAAGTCTCCGGCTTATTGGATACCAATAATTTAGTACAGAAAATGTTGTTTTATTTAATCAGAGCATTTTGCGATTTAAGAGAACATTTTCTCTAAAAAATTACTGGTGTGCAAAAATCCGAAAAATTTTGCTAGCCAAATCGCGTTTTTTTGCGCCAAATACTCAAAAGTATTTTTTTTTTTTTTTTTTTTTTTTTTTGCAGATTTTCTACTGGAATTTCGCAGCTAAATTTCACTGATCCTTTATTACATACATGAGTAAGCTTCATTAGCATTTTTTCAAAATTTTCTGAGTATGCGCTATAAGGAGACCTTCCTTGTGAGTATGGTCTTGTGGAGACCTTCCTTGTGAGTTTGACTGTAAAACATGCTTTCTCAGGAGTATCGAATAAGTATCATATGCAGTTTTTTTTACAAGGACGCACAAAAGTAGTCCATTATATTATGATATATATGGAAAAATCGTCTGCGATGCATTTTAATGATTTTAAGAATCTTCAAACATAATGAAATTAAATAGGGTCGCTGACATGCACTGCAAAACTACAACATGCTTTGTGTAGGTTATGGAGTGCATAGGATTTATCTTTCATTTACAGAGATGCACAAAAGAATTCGGTTACAAGACGGACTATGATTTCTTTGTTTTAAAAAATGGAATTTCTTAATATTTTGTTAGTGTTGGAAGGTGTTTCATAATCTATGCCTGGTACATTATTTTTCGTCGTTCTCATTATATCATGGGGAATTCGCATCCCTTCCTGAACAAGCTCCCCCACTCTTTGTTTGATAAATTTAATAATCTCAACTCTCTAGAAATATTCAATATTCTAACTAAAATATTTAAAATATTGATATTGTGATAATGGCGTTAATAATCATATATATTATTTCTCCTGTCAACATCCCTTTTTCTAAGAAAATACGAAACGCAGAATGACGAATGAGACAGCATATGAAAGGATTTTGAACAGGCTTCTGACATAGCCCACATAACAATTCGTTAAAACATGTTTTTGATTAAAATTTGCTGAAAATTAAAAATTAAATCGGCATTGTTTTCATAAAAGAAATGAAAGGTTTTCCTCAAATTATTGTTACCATACAAAAAAAAAAAAAAAAAAAAAAAAAAAATACCACATTATATGATGCTCAGCAATTATTATAAAAAACACCGCACGGGTTTATTTTATATTTATGATTAAAAAGCGAAATTGAAATTGAAATGTTTAGATTTATATTTCTATGTCCCATGTTTTTCCCGAAGCGAATGACGTCATCCTCTAATGCAGTCAAAATACGATTGTTATTTTTTTTTCTAGCGCGTGCCTTTTGCAATTTTGGATCTGTTTTCACTCTAACTTTGATGGAATAAATTAGATGATATTCTGGCTTGACAAAAAACTAAATGTTGTTTGCAGAAATTTTTATCATTACTTTTTATTTAGAAATTTAAATCTGCATCTAATAAATATTACATATTGATAAAAAATTATACTTCTCTATTATCCCGTCGAGCACTTTTCATAAAAAACTATCGCCAAATAAAAGGGAGAACGTTGCCATTGGAATATCAAAATAAATAAATAAATAGAATATAAGAATTTAAGGACACAATTGTTATTTTAATTAATAAAATAACTAATAAATCAGTAAAACATAACGGCAAATACGCGTAAATGTCGAATTAAAAACCACTTGATGACGTAACAAACACGTATTATGCTTCTGACATCAAGTAAATGGGACTGCATTTTTGGGGTAATCGCACCCAGCACGGTCTGGGTCATGTGGGCAGTGGCTGGCTGTCAAGGGATGTGTAACAATGGTTCACTTTTGGTGCGTCTGATGCTCAGAGAAAGAGATCTAAACTTTTTCTTTTTCATTTAAGTATGGTCCCCTAAGATAATTACATCCAGTTTTACACCGCACGGTGGAAATTGTGAGGGGGGTGGTGGATTGTCAATGGAAAGAAAATGAAGTACCTATGAATTACAATACCTCCCAAGCATGTAATATAATAAAAAACGAAATATCTTTCTGCGTTTTAAATACCGATAGTGTTACCGATAGATCTTTTTTAAACTATTGCTTTAACCAGAGAGTTTGCAAAGAAAACCCGAATGTGTAAATATAATTTGAAATATAATAGATTTAAACATAATTCTTTATTATTTTACAAGATTAAAAATAATAATAACAATAATACATTATTATCTGTTTAAGGGAGTTGTACTTTTTATATTAAAACATCTTGTCAATTTCAGTATCTGTACGTTCAAAAATAAAATTCTATGTTTACTGACACAATAATAAGAAAGTATTTTATTTTTATGAATAAAAGGGCATTTTTTCTTTAGGGAATTATGTCATTATCACCACTAGAATTAAGGTAAAGAGGAAAAAAAAACTATATTTTAAATTATTTTAGAAAATTGGTAATGCTTTAAATATTTGTTTTATTTAAAGATGTCAGCTTTAGGAGATATTTTTGGGGTATCAGCTTTAGGGCACTTTACCTTAGTCCACTTTTCTGAGATTAGGTTAGTGCATCATTTACTTCAATCATTTTTTTAATATTTCAGTTTTATTGAATACTTAATATGATTTTTTTTAAATGATATAATTTTCAGAAACGTTTTATACAGTGCATAAAAAATGGTTTTTTTTTTTTTTTTTTTTTTTTTTTTTTAAATAGAATGGGGAAAATGTAGGAAGTTTATGTGCAGAACTAAACATTACTGAATATGATATCGTAGTGATGTAATCATACTAAATTGTTTTAGTCCCATAAATGAAAATGATATTTTCTTTTGAGATTGATGTCAGTTATCTGAGTATCCGCGACTATGTCATATTGTAAGGCGGTTGTCAAAAAAATATTTCCCCCTAACCAACAACGCGAAACTTTCTGAAACATTCATGGGCTCACTTTTAAGGCAAAAGCATGACACTTGCAGGCCTGAATATTAAAGCTATTGGAAATCGAATAGTGTTTACCATTTTTTTTCAACGAATTACCTTATATATTTATACGCGATTGTTTTCACGTGACCACAAATTTTTCTTTGATAGTATTTTGTGAATGATATTTTGCCTTTATGAAAAAGTGGAAAACATCATTCCATCACATAGTATCTGCATAAGAAAAAATAGCACCTGCCATATAGCACCATAAGAGCACCTGCCAATTTAATGCGTTCCAATATTTATTTAAATATGACGTCATTTTTACTTGTGTAATTATGTCGTTATCACCACTAGAATTAAGGTAAAGAGGAAAGAAAAACTATATTTTAAATTATTTTAGAAAATTGGTAATGCTTTAAATATTTGTTTTATTTAAAGATGTCAGCTTTAGGAGATATTTTTGGGGTATCAGCTTTAGGGCACTTTACCTTAGTCCACTTTTCTGAGATTAGGTTAGTGCATCATTTACTTCAATCATTTTTTTAATATTTCAGTTTTATTGAATACTTAATATGATTTTTTTTAAATGATATAATTTTCAGAAACGTTTTAACAATGCATAAAAAATGGTTTTTTTTTTTTTTTTTTTTTTTTTTTTTTTTTTTTTTTTTTAAATAGAATGGGGAAAATGTAGGAAGTTTATGTGCAGAACTAAACATTACTGAATATGATATCGTAGTGATGTAATCATACTAAATTGTTTTAGTCCCATAAATGAAAATGATATTTTCTTTTGAGATTGATGTCAGTTATCTGAGTATCCGCGACTATGTCATATTGTAAGGCGGTTGTCAAAAAAATATTTCCCCCTAACCAACAACGCGAAACTTTCTGAAACATTCATGGGCTCACTTTTAAGGCAAAAGCATGACACTTGCAGGCCTGAATATTAAAGCTATTGGAAATCGAATAGTGTTTACCATTTTTTTTTCAACGAATTACCTTATATATTTATACGCGATTGTTTTCACGTGACCACAAATTTTTCTTTGATAGTATTTTGTGAATGATATTTTGCCTTTATGAAAAAGTGGAAAACATCATTCCATCACATAGTATCTGCATAAGAAAAAATAGCACCTGCCATATAGCACCTGCCCTGCACCATAAGAGCACCTGCCAATTTAATGCGTTCCAATATTTATTTAAATATGACGTCATTTTTACTTGTGTAATTATGTCATTATCACCACTAGAATTAAGGTAAAGAGGAAAGAAAAACTATATTTTAAATTATTTTAGAAAATTGGTAATGCTTTAAATATTTGTTTTATTTAAAGATGTCAGCTTTAGGAGATATTTTTGGGGTATCAGCTTTAGGGCACTTTACCTTAGTCCACTTTTCTGAGATTAGGTTAGTGCATCATTTACTTCAATCAATTTTTTAATATTTCAGTTTTATTGAATACTTAATATGATTTTTTTTAAATGATATAATTTTCAGAAACGTTTTATACAGTGCATAAAAAATGTTTTTTTTTTTTTTTTTTTTTTTTTTTTTTTTAAATAGAATGGGGAAAATGTAGGAAGTTTATGTGCAGAACTAAACATTACTGAATATGATATCGTAGTGATGTAATCATACTAAATTGTTTTAGTCCCATAAATGAAAATGATATTTTCTTTTGAGATTGATGTCAGTTATCTGAGTATCCGCGACTATGTCATATTGTAAGGCGGTTGTCAAAAAAATATTTCCCCCTAACCAACAACGCGAAACTTTCTGAAACATTCATGGGCTCACTTTTAAGGCAAAAGCATGACACTTGCAGGCCTGAATATTAAAGCTATTGGAAATCGAATAGTGTTTACCATTTTTTTTTCAACGAATTACCTTATATATTTATACGCGATTGTTTTCACGTGACCACAAATTTTTCTTTGATAGTATTTTGTGAATGATATTTTGCCTTTATGAAAAAGTGGAAAACATCATTCCATCACATAGTATCTGCATAAGAAAAAATAGCACCTGCCATATAGCACCTGCCCTGCACCATAAGAGCACCTGCCAATTTAATGCGTTCCAATATTTATTTAAATATGACGTCATTTTTACTTGTGTAATTATGTCATTATCACCACTAGAATTAAGGTAAAGAGGAAAGAAAAACTATATTTTAAATTATTTTAGAAAATTGGTAATGCTTTAAATATTTGTTTTATTTAAAGATGTCAGCTTTAGGAGATATTTTTGGGGTATCAGCTTTAGGGCACTTTACCTTAGTCCACTTTTCTGAGATTAGGTTAGTGCATCATTTACTTCAATCATTTTTTTAATATTTCAGTTTTATTGAATACTTAATATGATTTTTTTTAAATGATATAATTTTCAGAAACGTTTTATACAGTGCATAAAAAATGTTTTTTTTTTTTTTTTTTTTTTTTTTTTTTTTTTTTTTTTTTAAATAGAATGGGGAAAATGTAGGAAGTTTATGTGCAGAACTAAACATTACTGAATATGATATCGTAGTGATGTAATCATACTAAATTGTTTTAGTCCCATAAATGAAAATGATATTTTCTTTTGAGATTGATGTCATATTTTCAAAAAAAAAAAAAAATCATTTTTTTTATAAAGTAATAATTTACCGGTCTATTTTTCTCGTTTTTTCGAAAATCTGAACCAGTCAGATAGCGGGCGAAGCCCGCTATTATACTCTGTCATAATAATATCTGTCATGTGGACTAAATGCGATATTAAAAAAATATCAATTTCAAAATTAAATATGTTGTATAGAGACTTTCAAAATGTTAGACGTCAGATTAATTTCTTTTAAATTCTCTAATAACGTCCTATTAAGTTACTTTCTGTATTTACACATACTCATACTCCTTGTATTATTGAGAAATGTTTGAAAATTTCCTTTTTATTACCAATATGATGTCATATTAATCTTTTTTTCAACTGGTGAAACTTTTTATTTCATTTTCATTTTTCACGTGGAAATCTTTCAAAAGAAAATTAATTATTGTAGAAATAATTTGATTGTGGATTTTTAATTGTTGGCAACTGCTACAACGTAAAATGTTTAAATTTAATAGAAAAAGGCTGTTAGATTTTTGGTTTTTTATCTCTACATATTAAAAATAATACGATTTTGAGCTTTATAATACGTATTTAGCTATAAGTACACAAAATTTCATGACTGTAAGTTACATAGTTTCTGAGAACCGGCTCTGTGACGGACAGACAACGAAGCGGGAGTAATAGGGTTTCGCGAGATGAACGAAACCCCAAAAATGATATTTTCAATAATCAATTGCAGCCTTCCACTACAATGCGTTTCCGAATTTTTACAACCATACAAATAAAATAAATATGTTTAAAAAAAAAAAAAAAACACGGACTACAAGGATAACAAACATAAATCATAAACTTCAATTGTGCTATAATATAATTGATAACTTAAGATTGATTTTCTTATTTTTGTTATAATTATGACTTTAAATAAACAATAATCACTTGTTACTTTTTAAATGCCAATATATTGATAATATTGAAAATGCTTCATGTACATTTAATTTGTACGTAAGATATTTTTAATGTACTGAAAAATTAATCTCATTTAAACATACCTTGTTGTTTTATCTTTCACTGAAATAATTCTTTTTAATCAAGATATTTTCTTTCATTTCGTAGTAATCTTTTTTAATTTACTCATCAGTTAAATGCAACAATAAAATGCAACCCAGGAGCAGAAAAAAAGCCGCATTAAAAAAAAAAACAAAAAAAAAAACATGAATTTTTCAAGAAACTTTAAAAATTGCATGATAAACTATTGGTCTCAAAGAATATTTTTAGATGAATCAAAATTTAATTACTTTTGACCTGTTGGAAATCAGTATGTAAGAGTGACAGATATAATGAAAATTGTGCTGTTCATGCATTTCATTCATGCATTTATGCTTTATCCTTATGTTATTGTATTAGGTTATGTTATTGTAGGGTATATTATAGAAATGTTCAAATATTAACCCTGAGAGGTTCATATTTAAATTGTTCAGTTCATATTTAAATTCAATATCAAATGCAATATTAAACGCAGAAACTGAAATGCAGAAAAAATCCATTGTTTAAAGCTGGTTATTAAAGTTGTAAACCCTTTTTTACAATACATGACATAATGTAATATAGTGGCAAATTAGATAAAATAACTATATAATTCGATGCCAATAAATTTATTTAATTAAACAGAAAAAAGCGTAATAACTAAATTCTGTGGATTTTTTACTAATAAAATCTATATTATAAAGGACAAACGTGTCCGTGCGTAACGCTGACGTCATTTTGCGAATGGCAACAATTGACAATGAAAATTTCGGTTTTGCGACTTTTGCTACTGCAATTTTTTTAATTTCTAAACATCGCACATTTTCAATTGAAAAAAATCTACTTTCAAATGCTATTTATTTGAAAACTGTATCGTAATTTGCTTGAAAACTGTATTGCCATTTACTCATTTTTTATGGTTTTTAACACTTTCCGACATAGTTGAAAAGTGTTTATGAATTCGGTTTATCTGTCTGTCTGTCTGTCGTCTGTCTATCCGTGCTCTAACTCGCGTAAATATACTCGGATCTTCATGCAATTGATATGTGTTATTGGGGCTTACTGTGGCATGGTCCATATTGAAAATTAAATGTGCAGCACTTATAGTTTTTTTTTTTTTTTTTACAGAGACACTCAAAATAATTACGTTACATCACGGTCTATGAAGAAAAATCGTTTGCAGTTTATTTTAATAATGTTTCACTGTTTCAAACCTGTTAAAATTGATATATATCACTAACGTGGATTACAAGAGGAATACTATAGAATACTGTGTTTTTGCTTTCATCGTTCATTTACAGGGACACACAAAAGAATTCGGTTAAAGTATTTGCTTATTAATAATAATTCCTGGGAATGTTTTTTCAGTTGCTGAACCCGTTTTTAAATTTAACTCTTTTTTTTTGTCTATTACTTGGTGTGTATAGATTGTATACAGGGCAGCACAAAAATTTTCGAGTACATTTCCGTTTAATGTCGGAAATTGCAGAAGGGGAATTTTAAACTGTGCTACGCGTTTCCTAACTGAACTCAAATTTAGCATTCTATTTAGTATATATACAAATCTATAGATCCTATACAGTGCTGCACAAAAGAGCTCGGTTATTTTTCTGAATAGTGTTGGTAATTCCTGAAATTGGATATTTAACTATGTTATTATTTTTCAAAATTGTTTAGTTAGATATCACCTTACACATTACCGTAAAAATTTGCAAAAAGTTATTTTAGGAGTGTTGGAAAGTGTTACATAATCTATTCCTTGACGCATGATTTTTCCTGAGTGTTAAAATAATTAAAGACGATTGTGAAAGATTAATACTTCACTTTTATTAATATAAACAGTTCAGCATTTGTTTCCGGCTTATATTCCATAACGAATATTGAAACTTCATCACTAAATAAAATAAATAAATATATAAATAAAGGAGATGCAATCGAACTACGCACTTAAACCATTGAAATTATCGGAATCAAAATGTTGCTGTCTAAGCGATTTCTTCTGCTGTTAACTCTAGGCACGAGGCCAATATTGATATTATTAGTGAAAAATCTAAAAAAAAAAATATATATATATATTAAATGTAAAAAAATCTGTTACATTTTCAATTAAAAGAGTGGTGTTCAACTATATTCAGTAACACGGGAAGACCGTGTTGAATCCCCTAGTTTTTTTTAACATGTATTTTGACCATTAATTCTTCATTATATTTCATGGATAAGATATCCATATACTTAAAGCTAACCTGCTTTTTAGTTTTTCGTGCAAAAATGCTATTTATACGCATGCGCGAGCATTCAGCTAATCAGCTAGAGGCTTTTACTATCTTCAGACGCGATGTTCCAGCCAATGAGGTGAAGGCTTTTTCCTCTCTCTAGAAGCGTATGTGTTCCATTTGGTTGTTCGGTTGTTGAAACTTTATAGATTTCTTTTATTAAGGTATTTTTTCATTTTACCGTATTTATTTTCTTTTTAAGTCGTATGTATTTTAGTACTTTGAATTTTTTATAACTAACCCTTTTTTTGAGAGAGAGAGGGATTTCGTGGCACGAAATTCCGCGAATCGTTTCCGATGTAAACAAACTAATTTTAAACTTTTAATATGTAATTCTGTGTGATATGATTAAATTCAGGTTTTCTCAGCGACGATCAGAGTATTTTTACCAAATAATTTTTGTATTAATCAAGCTTTTTTGGTTATTAAGCATAGCTAAACACGAAAGAAAACTTTGTTATTTTAAGATTTTTATGTGAATTATTTGCGTACATTTATAAGACGAGTTTCACTGAATAATTCAAGAAAAAAAAAATCTCATCATTATACATATTTAGTTATATGCATTATTAATTATTTACTTGGCCTTTACTTTTAATATTTCAAACTTACAGCTGAATGTAACTATTAAAACATTTGAAATACTGTATTCGTAAAATGAAATTTCAGCTTAAACACTCGACAATTACTTTTACTTATGCATTATTAATTATTTACTTGGCCTTTACTTTTAATATTTCAAACTTACAGCTGAATGTAACTATTAAAACATTTGAAATACTGTATTCGTAAAATGAAATTAGTTTAAACACTCGACAATTACTTTTAGTTATGCATTATTAATTATTTACTTGGCCTTTACTTTTAATATTTCAAACTTACAGTTGAATGTAACTATTAAAACATTTGAAATACTGTATTCGTAAAATGAAATTTCAGCTTAAACACTGGACAATTACTTTTAGTTATGCATTATTAATTATTTACTTTTAATATTTCAAACTTACAGCTAAATGTAATTATTAAAACATTTGAAATACTGTATTCGTAAAATGAAATTTCAGCTTAAACACTCGACAATTACTTTTAGGTTAAATTCAGGTTTTCTCAGTGACGATCACAGTATTTTTACCAAATAATTAAAAGTACTACATGCATGCATCTATCTATCTATATTAGAAATTGTGCAGGTTTCTGGTCACTGTTTTGTTTACATATTTTAAACAAAAATTTTAATTTAATAATGTACTGAAAATTATAATGAATGCTTACAATTAAACACAAAACAAAAAATTTCACAAAAACACATTATTTCCCCGATATTTTCCCACAACTAATCAATAAATTTCATGATATTTTATTGCAATTTTAAACCATGAACTTTAGTACTTTTCTGTTATACAGACACTATGCCAAAATGTATGTATGTATGTATGTTTGGCGACAATGGTGTACGTATAACAGAAAAGTGCCTGAATTATTATTTATAATATATATATATATATAAAATATAAACATAATTGGCGACACAGCAAGTTTTCTGGATTTCTCCCTGTCTCTCTAACCACATTGTTAACAAAACAAAAAATTCACGAAAAACACATTATTTCCCCGATATTTTCCCACAACTAATCAATAAATTTCATGATATTTTATTGTGATTTTAAACCATGAACTTTAGTACTTTTCTGTTATACGGATACTATGCCAAAATGTATGTATGTATGTATGTTTGGCGACAATGGTGTCCGTATAACGGAAAAGTGCCAGAATTATTATTTTTTTATATATATATAAAATATAAACATAATTGGCGACACAGCAAGTTTTCTGGATGTGAAAGGCGGAGATGAATTTCATTCATTCAATGACCGTTTTAAAAGTTTCAAGTTTGGATTGAGTGCACCTGAACATAAAAACCGATACCTATTTCTATGTTCATGATTGAGTTATTTGGATATCTTTTCGTATAGCACAGAAAATCATTTCTCCCGCTTTCGTAATACAGATAAATTCTGGTGTATTTTTTTTTCTTCTTTTTATATCATAAGTACTTTTCTACTTTAAATTTTTTAATTGTCGAGTTTCTAAGCTGAAATTTCATTTTTCGAATGCAGTATTTCAAATGTTTTAATAATTACATTCAGCTGTAAGTTTGAAATATTTAAAATATTAAAAGTAAAGGTCAAGTAAATAATTAATAATGCATAACTAAATATGTATAATGATCAGAATGACATATTAAAATGTGTACAGAATGACATGAAAATTTTAAAAAACTGAAATTTTGCACTTGCAACTTAATTGTAAATTTCATTGTTTACATTGGAAACGATTTGTGGATTTTAAGAATTTGCTGAACTTCGTGTCACCAAATTACTAAATCTCTCTCTCTCACTCTCCAAAAAAAAAAAAAAGGGTTAGTTTAAAAAAATTCAAAGTAGCAAAATACATACAACACAAAAAGAAAATAAATACGGTAAAATGAAAAAATTACTTTAATAATAGAAATCCATAAATTTTCAACAACGACATCAAACGAACGTATCTCATCTTTCGTTTGTGATAAGGAACGCTCCTTTGGCCCCCTCCACTCATTGGCTGAATTGTAAAGGGCAAAATTGGGGGACAAAATGACTACAGCATTTCTGTCAAAAGAAAAAATCAGAAAATTCACAGAAAATAATTATTTTTGTTGCAAGTTGGGTTAACTGTCTTTATGGTTCGAGTCGATTTCAGACTGAGTGTAGATTTCTGCAAGTTGGATTTGGGTTAACCCGATTTTTCAAAAGTTAGTTCAAGTTCAGTATATTATTTCAGATTAAAACTATACCTATCAGGGCTTGAATTTCAGGGCGGGATTCGCGTGGAAAATTTTGAAATCCTGCCCAAAAAAGATCATGAGCGGGAGCCTCCCGCCCAAAAAATTTCAGCATTTTTGGAGAAATTTGCATTATTTAATTTACCTGCAACCGAACGATAAATTTCGTGATTTTTTTTTCCCCGCAACCGATTGACGGACTTTGTGTTTTTTCCGCGACTGATCGACGAACTTTGTGTTTTTTTCCGTGACAGATCAACGAACCTTGCGTTTTTTGGGGACATATCGACGAACTTTGCGTTTATTCCGCAATCGATTGACGAAATTTTTCTTTCTTCCCTGACTGATCGACGAACTTTGCATTTATTCCGCAATCGATCGACGAAATTTGCTTTTTTCCACAACTGATCGATGAACCTTGCGTTTTTTGGGGACAGATCGACGAACTTTGTGTTTATTCTGCAATCGATCGACGAAATTTGCTTTTTTCCCACGACTGATCAACGAACTTTGCATTTTTTGGTGACAGATCGACGAACTTAGCGTTTTTTCCGCGACAGATTGATGAACTTTTCGTCTTTTCCATGATCGATCGGTGAATCTCAATCAAGTAAAATTTAAAGTCAGAAATTTATTTAACAACCTAATTGTTAAGGGTCCCTAACACATTTAATGGAACTTGAAAAATACACTGCATATATAAAACTTAACTTTCTTCCCTTTTTTATAATAAAAATAAACGTTTTACATAATCATTCTCAGTTGACTTAATTTTTTCAATGGTATTTTGTCATGTCTGCATTAATGTAATTCTTTAAATAGCACGTAAAAGAATAGTGGGGTTTAAAGATTTTTTTTCTCCCTCTCAAACATTACAACTCCCCTCCATTTAAAAATGTTGGTAGGGAGACTCCCGTCTTTGGAAAAATTGAATTTCAAGCCCTGCCTATAATATGTTTGTGTGTAGTGAGGTTTGTATAGATGTTTGTGTGTGTGCTGTTTTTAATACAGACAGTTTCATTTTTCACACGAACCTTTCAAAAAATTCACATTCTTTGCGCAATCCTTTAACAAAATTCGCATTTTTTTTCGTGATTCTTTAATGAAATTCGCATTTTTTCCTGTATCTTTTTTTTGTTGAGATTCATAATTTTCTCATCTATCCTATGACGTAATTCGTGTTTTTTTTTCAGCGATAATTTGACGAAATTTGTGTTTTTTCTGCGATTTTTTTTTTTTTTTCACGAAATTTGCATTATTTTCCACGATTCTTTTATGAAATTTGCGTTTTTCTGTGATCCTTAGACGAAATTTTCTTTTTTCGCAATGCTTTGATAATAATCACATTTTCTCTGCTGCCGTTTGATAAGATTCATGAATTTTCAACAATCCTTTGATGAAATTCGCGTTTTTTCAGCAATCTTTGAAGAAATTCGCATTTTTCTCGCGATACTTTAACGAAATGTGCGTTTTCCAGCGATTTTTTGATAAAATACATTTTATTCCGCAATTTTTAGACGAAGTTTGGCAAGAAAGCGCTATCTTTGGGTGAAATTTCCTGTTTTGCGATTCTTTGACAAAATTTGCTCATCTTTTGTGTAAATCACTTTTTTCTGTGGCCTTTTAACAAAATTCACGTTTTACATGATCCTTTGATGAAATTAGTGTTTTTCCCGTGATAATTTGACGAAATCTAGGATTTTTTTCCCACGAAGATTGATTATATGTTTTTAATCTGCAGGTGCCCTAAAAAGTTTGTGACGCCTGTCGCTGCATTGCACGCATTCTGCCACGGTGTATCAAACAAACAAAATTCATCCTAAAGAATTATTGTTTCGTTTCTGGAAATGAACAACCGTCAACTCATTGGCTGAATTATAAAGGGTGAAATGTGTAGGCACTGAGTATCATCTATACTATTAATGTCGGTAAACGTCTGTCTGTGTGTGTGTTGTTGTGTCTGGCGTCTGTAAGCACAAAACTCTGCATGCAGACGACGGACATAAGTGCTTTTGGTATAAAAAAATTCGTAAGTGGAGTTTTTAAAATTCACAACATTTTGCGGGAGAAGAGGGGTGCGAACGAATTTAAAAAATGAGTCCGCATCAATAATTATGGCGGCGGGGGGGGAGTATGTTTTGCCTACACGGGGCGGAGACTTTTCTTTGTTGACACCACTCATATGATATATCGTTCGAAAGGCCTGTGACTGCCTTTTCATGTTATGCATCTGTGTGGTCCATCCCCCCCCCCCTGCCAATTGGGGCCCTTTTCTAAATTTTGCACATACCACTCATGTTATATATCGTTAAAAAGGTCTGTGACCGCTTGATCATATTATGCATCTCCGGTGTCCATCCCCCCACTTTGCCCCCCCCCCCAAGGGGGTACTTTTGTAAATTTTGCACAATCCCTTCATGTTACATATTGTTGGAAAGGTCTTTGACTGCTTATTCATGTTATGCATCTCCGGGGTCCATCCCGCCACTTCCCCCCCCCCTTAAGGGGGGCAATTTTCTAAATTTTGTTGACACCCCTCATGTCATATATTGTTGGAAAGGTCTGTGACCGCTTAATGATATTATGCATCTCCAATGTCCATCTCCACACTTTGCCCCCCCCCCCTCCCCCAAGGGGGTACTTTTCTAAATTTTGCAGACAACCCTCATGTCATATATCGTTGGAAAGGTCTGTGACTGCTTAATCATATGCATATCTCCAATGTCCATTTCCCCACTTTGCCCCCCCCCCCTCCCCCAAGGGGGTACTTTTCTAAATTTTGCAGACAACCCTCATACCATATATCGTTGGAAAGGTCTGTGACTGCTTAATCATATGCATATCTCTGATGTCCATCTCCCCGCTTTGCCCCCCCCCCCAAAGAGGTACTTTTCTAAATTTTGCACACAACCCTCATGTTATATATTGTTGGAAAGGTCTGTGACCACTTAATCATATTATGCATTTTCCGTGTCCATCCCCTACTTTACCCCCCCCCAAGGGGGTACTTTTTAAAATTTTGCACACACCTTTCATGTTACATATCGTTTGAAAGGTCTTTGACTGCTTATTCATGTTATGCATCTCCTTGGTCCATCCCGCCATTTCCCCCTCCCCAAGGGGGCACTTACCATTTACTTGCACAACAGCGCTAAATGTGTCAGATGAAAGAAATTCCGCGAGTACATGTGCCAGTGAAACTTAGCCAATTGCTGTTCTTCAACCTAGCTTTAATTCAAAGTGGGTTTTTTATTTATTTGAATTATTCTGCAAAAGTTTCAAACATTTTAAAGCAGCTATGAATTTTATTTTTATGGTACTATCAAGTTTTTTGCCGTCAAATTTTGACGGGTTCCATCTAGTTTTCATTTATTTCAATTTAATAAGAACATTTAATTTGATTTCATTGAGAATTCTTCAGAAACTAAGTTTTTGAAAATTGTGATTGTTCAATTATTTTTCCATGTTTTTCTTTATTAATATGTAAATAAATAGCTTACAAATAGTGAAAAATCATAGTTATATGTATTGCACAACTCTATCCGCAAAAATGTTTTTTTTGTTGCAATTGGGAAGGTGTTTGTAGTCTCGAAAGTCAACTGTAGCAGAGCACAGTCATTTGTCTAAACTGTCATCCTATTGCCCTTCTTCCCCGAAGGGATTTATTTTAAAAGGGGACCATCTTTAGCAGACTTTTTGAAACGCAAATGAAAGTAAAAGTATTTCGTCTCCCAGAAAATTGGGGTGGAATGATGAATGAGATTCTCATTGTATAGGTTGACCCCGTGCTACGTGCGGCGGAGCCGCATTTTTGGCGTTTAATCTTAGTTTGGCGGTAGTTTTTTGTTATGAAAAGTGATCTACGGGATAATAGAGAAGTACCTAAAAAATATTAGATTTCAGTGCCAAATCTTCGCACGGGCCCTCTGGTTAGTTAATAACAGCCTTAATAATGAGTTAGAATTATTACTTATTTTCTTAAATATTTATTAATTATTTTGCCCAATTTATATGGAAATGACTATTTTGCCTCTTTTTATTAGAATTATTCCGTACACTAAAAAAGCAATAACGGAACCATTATAAGATCACTCGTGTGTATGTCTATCTGTACATCTGTCTCAGTCATTGGGACGTGAAAAATTCAAACTTGGGGAGAATTATAAACCCTTGACCCACATATTTATAGATTATTAGCCATTCACAAATATGTTTAGGAAAAATTTAGGGGTGCTAATTAAGTTTCTTGAAAAAAAAAAATTTCCTTTTGTATATCGTATGAAAGATCTCGTATACCGAACTACAAAAATATATTTGTTTCAATTTTAGGTATTATATTTTCAGAGATATCGTCGAAAATGCAATGCCAAAATATGCCCCTTTCCGCTATTTCCGAATCTACTGAAACTAAAATTATGAAAAAAATGAGAGGCAGTAGGAGTTTATTTAAACCTTTGCTAGAGAAGTATATAGATCGCATAATTTTTGAGAAAATCGCATTTTTTCTTTACACACAAACTTTACTTTCATTCAAGGCATTCAAGGTACTTATGGACGCAGAATCATCCAAAAATAATAATGATTTTCAGAAAAAAAAAAAATGCCAGTAATTACCGAGATTAGGGATCAGAAGTAGTGCGCTTAAAGTAGCGAAACTACAGTAGTCGCTACTTTTTACAGTAGTTTGTGATGTAGCGCGCTAAATTTTGAGCAATGTAGTGTAGCGAGTAAGCGCAATACAAAAAATCAGTAGTTTGTAGCGAGAACAGACACTATTTTTAACGCTACTTCAGGAGGTGGGGGGGGGGGGGATATACCATTCTGCAAATTTCGAAACTTGCTTCTTTTGTGCAAAATTTATTCTACTGAACAATTTGCGAATCTTAGCTGCAGTGTATAGCAACGCAACACATGAAGTCATAGATTTTTACCATTGGCACGTACTGCTAAAATCAAGTACTAACCCACCAAAGCAATTAATTTTTTTGCTGGAAACATTTGTCTATTTACTCGTTATTAGATCTTCATGTTTTAATGCCACGATTCTTATTATTCGGAATTGTTTTATTTACAGATTTATTTATTGTTTGCATTTAGAGTTGTCTTTCTGTAATTTTCCAAATTACAATATCTCTCTGAATTTTAAAGTGAAATTTGTAATGTGTGTATAAACTAACATTTTGGAACCAAATACGAAACATTTTCTTGATGTTATCTTTCTTAATTTTTTAATTATCCCGGCAGACGCGACATAACGATGGCTCGCTTTATTATTTAATCCGTATCTGCAATTTCTAATGTAAATTAAACCCTTTGACAAAATCTGAAAGTAGCGAAGTATTTTGTAGTCGCAACTTTTTAAAACAAGTAGTTGTATTTAACTACATCTTCGATAAAGTAGTTGTAGTTCGCTACAATAAAAAAGTAGTTTTTCCGACCCCTGACCGAGATATTAATTAAGTTACTTGAAAAAAAAAAATCTGTATTTCGTGTAGGGTACCGTTCGAAAGATCTCGCAATATCGAACTCAAACAAATATTTGTTTTAATTTTAGGTATGTATTATATTTTCAGAGATATCGTCGAAAGTGTACTCCCAAACATATCGAAAATTATGAAAAAATTAGGGTTAGTAGGAGCTTTTAATTAAAAAATAGTACATAATGACAAAATAAGATCACTAAATGTAATTAAAATCTAGAGAAATGCTTAAGTGATACTAAAAGAAACAACAAAAGCTTTATAAAAAAAAAAAACCTTTTTAATGATCAACATACATTTCAACGCTCCTACGGCGCCATTTTCAAGAAAAATAATGATAAAGTATTCTTGCAAATTTTGGAAAATAACCTTGAAAACACGAATCACGAGATCAAATATGTAAAGAAAGAGAAAAGCAGGTGCTTGCAGTATAGCCAACTGTAATCATGAAAATTAATATTTCGTTATTGCTTTTTAAAACGGAAAAGTACCTCGTGCCAAATTTTAGGCAATTCAAATCAGGCGGAATTTCACTTAAGCATTTCTCTAGATTTTAATAATAAATAGTAATTAATAAATTTAATGTACGGAACTCTTTGAACGCGAGTTATACTCGCATTTGACTGATTTCTTTCTTTTTATTCTTTTCTTTCTTTCTTTCTTTTTATTCTTTTCTTTCTTTTTTTCTTTTCTTTCTTTCTTTCTTTCTTTTTTTTTTTTTTTTTTTTTTTTTTTTTGAATTGCTAATCCACTGAGAATAAACGATTACAAAAATATTAGTTTTCTCGGCACCGTATTTTTTCCTTCCGCTTGAAGAAAGTTACGATGACATATTTACTAATGGATTATAACTTCCGCGAGTCATTCTGAAACAATATAAATTGCAGATATTGTTCTTTGCAATAGAACTAAACAAAAGAATGTTTTGAAACGTATCCCATATTTCAAGCTCATTATTCTAAAATAAAGTGATGAAAAAAGTGTCTAACAATAGCTTGTTTTCACAGTTTGTTGAGTTATCCTTGATTATTACTGCGCAATTTTTGACAGTTTTTTAGAAGTAATTTTTATGAATCTTTTTTCCTGCTAATTTTGTCTTAAGATGTAACACCAATAAAAAGCAAGAACGAAAAATCATGCGTCAAGCATAGATTATGTAACAATTTCAACCACATTCAGAATACTGTAACAAAACTTCGCAGTTTAATAAGAAGAAATAAGATGTCTAAGTAAACAAGATCACCCAGCCGGAGCACCAACCTGTGAGGGTTTGCGGCGTAAAACCTCCGGCGGTAGAATCCCCTTCACCACCCAGCAATATCACAGCTCAAAGACGAACCCGAAACAGGGTTGCTGGAATTAAATCAAAACAAAACAGCAACACCCCACCAACTTAGTGAGAAAACGCTGCTTCACGCAGGGAACTAAAAAAAAAAAAAAAAAAAACTAAGCGAACCGAAAACAGAATACTACTAAAGCTAATTTACAAACTAAGAATTATAAGAGACTCTAAAAATAGATTTGTTACAATTGTCTCACTAAACCTAATTCTAAAGCTAAAATAAACCAAAAACAAATACATAGCCTCCCATACAATGCAATTACTCTAAAAACAATTACCAATTATATAGCTACTGAAATCACAAAATTTACAGCAAAACGAAAAAGAAAAAAACAATAAAATTACAGAGCATCTCACCACGGAGAGTTACAGTATATTACAAATGAAACTTGAGATGTGAGCAGATAACTTGCTACCCATATACATACACAACTGAAAATGCAAAAGCCAATGTAGATAAGCAGAATTTACAACATCCAGTTTGATATAGTTTAGTTCACCTCCGCAGAAACCAAGCTATCAAATGAGGTCTCTTTAAAAATCACTCATCAGCCATTCACTGACCGAGATCCAATGAAAGCACCACAGCTTACAAGATAGCAATAGTCCATAACTGCAGTTAAAGTAGCAGCCAGAATTGAATGTCAATGTTATTTAACAAGTAAAGTCCATATATGCCACAAAAGTCAATTGCAGGAATTAATTCCAGCATTATAATCACACTGAAAAGTACGAAACAGGAATAAAAGCATTAAAAGAATCATTCAAAGTTAACGTTCCAGAATATACCAGCAAACCGACTGCAACAGTGACAGCTAAAGAAGAGCCAACTCAGTAAAGCAATACTCTAACTAAAGAGTAGTCGCACAACTTTAACTAAGTAGAAACATTATCACTGCAACTTGCAAGGATTTAAAACAAGTACCACTGAAAAGCTATGACAACTAATTAGTCTTGGAAAATTGAAGGGCAGGTGCATAAAAGAGAGCAGTCCAACGCATTACAAAAGCTCATTCTATCAAATGGCTGAAGTAAATGAGTGAAGTCCGTCATGTCCATAGTCTTAAACGCATAGTCTTAGTCGCATTAACATGTGTAAATGATGAAGGATACTACATGTAATGATTTATACTGCAACATCACTGCAACTTGTTGAAGGAGAAAACCAGCTGAAAGAACATTGATATAAAGATAAACATGAAAGTCATACTTGAACACCGCTTTAGTAAAGCCTTAACAAAATAAAACTAAATCTATGAACTCGATAATGATTAACGTGCAAAGGTTGGAAATGGCAACGTCCCAATTCACAACTAACTTATAGTTCATAAACAGTAGTTACACCATGACTCAATTAAAACTTATATCTAATAAAAGAATATAAATCATTCAACTTATTATAGTTTAAAGTCAGACGAGCAAAATATATGTCTAAGTAAACAAATAGGAAAACGCATAACATATTTAAAAACCCAATTTCAAGAATTACCAACAATATTTGGAAAAATATCCGAAATATTTTGTGTAGCCCTGTATATGATTTATAGATTTGTATATATACTACATAGAATTCAAAAATTTAGTTCAGTTAGGAGACGCATGGCACAGTTTAAAATTCCTCTTATGGATTTTCCGTCAATACACGGAAATGCACTCGAGATCTTTTGTGTTCCCTTGTATCTGATCTATAGATTTTAACACACCATATAAAATGCAAAAAATGAGTTAAATTTTAAATCGTTTACCGCAACTGAAAACGCACTTCCAGCAATTATTGTTAACAGACAGTACTTTAACCGAGTTCTTTTGTGTCTCCCTGTAAATGAACGATGAATGTAATACACAATAATTTATAGTAAACCTCAAGTAATGCACCTCAGTGATATATAAATTTGAATACGTTTGAAAATAGTGAAATATTATAAAAATAAACCGCAAACGATTTTTACCCATGGAAACATCATGTAACGGATTTCTTTTGAGTGTCCCTGTAAAGAAACGTTAAGTGCCAAGCATACCATATTTTATAGTAAGCCTCTTGTATTGCCTCTCAGTTATTATATCAATTTCGATAGGTTTGAAATGGGGTAATATCATTAAAATAAACCTCAAATGATTTTTTTCTCATAGACCGTAATACACACCAAGTAATAGAAAAAAAAGTTAAATTTAAAAACTCGTTCAGCAATTGAAAATGCACTTCCATCAGTTATTGTTAACAGACAGTACCGAATTATTTTGTATGCCGCTGTAAATGAACGATTAATACTATACACACAATATTCTATAGTAAGTTCTCTTGTAATGCACCTTAGTGATATATATCAGTTTCAATACATTTGAAATTGTATAACATCCTTACAATAAACCTCAAATGATTTTTCCCCATAGACCATATGTAACGGAATTCTTTTGAGTACCCCTGTAAAGGAACTATAAGTGCTACACACTTCATTTTCAATACCGAACATGCCATAGTAAACCTCAATAACATATATCAATTGCATGACAATCCCAGTATATTTACGTGAATTAGAGCACGGACAGACGTCAGACAGACAGACAGATAAACTGAATTCATAAACACTTTTCAACTATGTTGGAAATTGTTAAAAAGAGGGGGCGTGCTATTTTTAGGATTGGTTTTTGATAAAAGGATCAGCGTTAATGTAATTTTAATGAACAGGCCAGTCGGATGAGATAATTCCAAAACTTTCTTCTATCTCATACATGTTAATATTTAAAACAAGAACGAAAAATCATGCGTCAAGCATAGATTATGTAACACTTTCCAACACTACCAAAATATTCTTACAAATCTTTACCGTTAAGGTGAAAGATGATATCCAAGTAGACAAAAGATGACCGCCCCGGGATATCTAAGTAGACAATTTGGAAAACTCATAACAAATTTAAAAACCCAATTTCAGGAATTACCAGCACTACACAGAAAAAAATAAAACCCAATTTGGGTCGAAAGATTCTTAGGTATGTGCCCATATAGGGTCATGCCTGTTTTTTGGTAACCAAAACAGGCATGACCCTATTTGGGCACATACCTAAGAATCTTTCGACCCAAATGGGGTTTTATTTTTTTGTGTATTCGGAAAAATATCCGAATTACTTTGTGCAGTTCTGTATTTACTATAACGTAGAAAGCTAAATTTTAGTTCAGTTAGGAAACGCGTAGCACAGTTTAAAATTCCCCTTCTGGAATTTCCGTCAATAAACGGAATTGTACTCGAAAACTTTTGTGCTGCTCTGTATATGATCTATAGAATTTATAAACACCAAGTAATTACACAAAAAATGAGTTAAATTTAAAAACGCGTTTAGCAACTGAAAACGCGATTCCAGTATTTATTGGTAACAAACAGTAACGAAGTGTGTCCCTGTAAATATAATTTTCATCTATTCATCATTCATTTCAATGCTATACACACTATTCTATAGTAAACGTCTTGTAATTTAACTTAGTGATAATATATATCAATTTTAATGTCTTTGAAATAGTAGAACATTATTAATAAAAGCTGCAAACGATTTTTCTCCTTACCGTAATGTAACGTATTTCTTTCGAGTTTCCCTGTAAAGGAACTGTAAGTGTTATGTACACCATATTCTATAGTAAACCTTTTGTAGTGCACTTCAGTGATATATATAAATTACAATATGTTTGAAATTGTGTAACATCATTAAAATAAACCATAAATGATTTTCCCCCATAGATCGTAATAACGGAATTCTTTTAACTGTCCCTGTAAAAAAAAACTATAAATGCTACACACTTCATTTTCAATACCGAACATGCTATAGTAAGTCTCAATGACATATATCAATTGCATGATGATGCGAATATACTTACGCGAGTTAAAGCACGGTAAGACAGACAGACAGACAAATCGAATTCATAAACACTTTTCAACTATGTTAGAAAGTGTTAAAAAGCTATTTTTAGAGTTTCGTTTATCTCACGAAAACCTATTACTCCCGCTTCGTTGTCTGTCCGTCACAGTGCCGGTTCTCAAAAACTGTAGAACTTGCCGGCATGAAATTTTGTGTATTTATAGCTGAATATCTACTATGAAGCTCAAAATCATAAAATTTTCAAAAAACGTATTATTTTGATACATAGAGATAAAAATCCAAAAATCTAAGACCCTTTTCATATTAAATTTAAACATTTTTCGTTATAGCAGTTGTCAACAATTAAAAATCCTCGATAAAATTCTTTCTACAGTAATAATTTTCTATTGAAAGATTTCCACGTGAAAAATTAAAACGAAATAAAAAGTTTGACCAATTGAAAAAAAGATTAATATGATGTCCTATTGGTAATAAAACGGAAATTTTCAAACATTTGTCAATAATACAAGGAGTATGAGTATGTGTAAATACAGAAAGCACCTTCATATGACATCATTAGAAAATTAAAAAGAAAATTAATCTGACGTCACGTTGGAAGTTTAACGGATTTTTCAAATGTTTGAGAATAATACAAAGAGAGTATATCAATATATGTTATAGAGAATAGAGTTTGAGGAACGTATTGAATCATGATAAAAACCCGATTATGGAAATATTGGCATATTTCAACATTTTGAAGGTCTCTATACAACATGTTTAATTTTGAAATTGATTTTTTTTTAATATCGCATTTTGTCCACATGACAGATATTATTATTACAGAGTATAATAGCGGGCCGGTTCAGATTTTCGAAAAAACGAGAAAACTAGACCGATAAATTTTTACTTTATAAAAAACATGACTTTTTAGCTCACAGGCTATCAAAGTCTGAGAGCTTATGTGCCCGCCGGTTCTGTATGTACGTACGTATGTATGTATGTACGTAACGCGATAACTCTTGATAGAACTAACCGTTTTACTTTAAATTTTGTTTATAGGTACCTTGTGATAAGGCGCTTCCCTGATTAGTTTTGGAGGTTCATTGGTTAAGCATAAAGGGGGGATAACCCCCCTCCTAATTTAGATAAATGAGTTTTTCATGCAGAATTATCCGATTTTCTTCAAATTTTGTATATAGGTTCATTTTGATAATGTGCTTCTGTCAATAGTTTTGGGGGTTCATTGGTTAAGTATAAAGGGGGAAAGGGGGGGCTAATCCCCCCTTAATTTAGATAAATGGGTTTTTCATGCAGAATTATCCCATTTTCTTCAAATTTTGTATATAGGTTCATTTTGATAATGCGCTTCTGTCAATAGTTTTGGGGGTTCATTGGTTAAGTATAAAGGGGGAAAGGGGGGGATAACCCCCCTAATTTAGATAAATGGGTTTTTCATGCAGAATTATCCGATTTTCTTCAAATTTTGTATATAGGTTCATTGTGATAATGCGCTTCTCTGAATAGTTTTGGGGGTTCATTGGTTAAGTATAAAGGGGGAAAGGGGGGATAATCCCCCCTTAATTTAGATAAATGGGTTTTTCATGCAGAATTATCCGATTTTCTTCAAATTTTGTATATATATTCATTGTAATTAGAGACTTCCCTGATTAGTTTAAGGGGTTCATTAGTTAACTATGAGGGGGGTAACGGGGGGATGACCCCCCCTTAATATATTGTTGATTTCTTTATTTTTCGAGGGGCATATTTCAAATTCTTTGAAATAAGAGTATAATATACAATTAGTGTGAATAGCCTGTGAGCTCAATGCCCTCAGTTTAACTGGGCAGTTTTCTTTTTATTTATTTATTTATTTTTTTTTTTGCTAAATGAAATTTATTTGGATTTATTAAAGAAAGGATAAAGTGTTTTGACAGGAATATTAAACGAAACCCTTTGAGCGATCTTCGATCACACTTACCCACTTGTTTTTTTATTATTATTCATTTAAGAATCCCAAAATACAGCATAACAACATCCCCTGTAATATGATTTACAAGAAAACCTAATCAACACCAACTTATGTCAAGGTCTAACAGAATATGAAATTGCATCATATTCCGTGCATTAGTTCTTGAGATATAGAGCTATTGCGGGAATTGTGAAAACAGCAGCATAGCAGCGCCATCTATTGTGCGATTTACACAAAAAACTTATCAGCACCAATTTTATCAACGTCCGATTGAATCTAAAGTTTTATTAAAATCCATGCATTATAGTTCTTGAGATAGAGAGACCACAAAATTTTTGTCACATACAGACACACAAACACACAGATAAACATTTTCTAAAAACAGTCAACTCGTGTTCAGTAATATCTAAAACGGGTAAATTCGTCGAAAACTTTAAGTCGAAAATTTTTATGAACCCAATACTTTCTTCTTGTAAATATATAGAAGAAAGTAAAAATTGATATACGTAATATTGAGATACACAAAAATGGTAGTAAATATTTTTACTTTCTTCTATCTTTACAAGAAGAAAATATTGGGTTCATGAATATTTCCGACTTCTGGTTTTCGACGAATTTATACATTTTAGAAGGTCCTGAACACGATTTGACCTTTTTTAGAAAATGTCTGCCTTAGAGTCTGTCTGTCTGTCTGTCTCTGTGTGTGTGGCAGTGTGCGCGCTCTATCTCAAAAACACGGAATTTAATAAAATTTTAGATTCAGCTAGAACTTGATATAAATTGGTGTTGATTAGTTTTTGGTGAAAATCGCCCAATAGATGGCGCTGCAATGTTGCATTATTTACGATTTTCAAATAAGCTATATATCTCAAGAACTAATGCATGGATTTGCACCAAACTTCAGATTCAGTTCAGTTAGTCGTTGACATGAGTTGTTGTTTATTAGGTTTGGGTGTAAATGTCCCAACAGGTGGCGCTGATATGCTGTATTTTTCACGATTTCCGCTATAGCTCTATCTCCAGAACTAGTGCACGGAGTTTAATAAAACTTTACATTTAGCTACACCTTGATAAAATCAGTGCGGATTTCGTATTTGGTGTATTTCGACCAACAGGAGGCGCTGCTATGCTGCATCTTTCTGGATTTACGCGATTGTAGAGATATTCATATCTCAATAACACGAAATTTAATAAAACTTTAGATTCAGTTAGACCTTGATATTAACTTGGGGCTGTTTCTGTTTTGGTATAAATCGCCCAACAGCCCAACAGGTGGCACTGCTATGCTGCATTTTTCACGATTTCCGCAATATCTCTATCTCAAGAACTAATGCACGGATTTTCATCAAACTTTAGATTCAATTAGACGTTGACGTAAGTTATTGCTGACTAGATTTTGGTGTAAATAGCCCAACAGGTGTCTCTAATATGCTACATTTTTCGAGATTTCTAAGTGTTAAAGTCTAATAATTGAAGCAGATGGGTTGTACGAGGCATGTTTTATAAGTAAATACCGTTTTGATTATAAAACAAGAACGAAAAATCATGCGTCAAGCATAGATTATGTAACACTTTCCAACGCTTCCAAAATAATTTTACAAATCATTACCGTTTAATAAGCTGAAAGATAACATCTAAGTAAACAATTTGGAAAACGCATAACATATTTAAGAACGTAATTTCAGAAATTTCCAACATATACAATATTCGGAAAAATATACGAATACTTTTATTCAGCCCTGTATAGGATCTATAGATTTGTATATATACTACATAGGATGCTAAATTTTAGTTTAGTTAGGAAACGCGTAGCACAGTTTAAAAATTCTCCTTCTGGAGTTTCTGTCAATAAACGGAAATGTGTTCGCGAACTTTTGTACTGCCTTGAATATGATCTACAGAATTTATACACACCCAGTAATAGATAAAAAGTGAGTTAAATTTAAAATCGCGTTCAGCAACTTAAAACGCATTTCCAGGAATTATTGTTAACAGACAGTAGAGAATTCTTTTGTGTGTCCCTGTAAATGAACGATGACTGCTATAAACACAATATTCTGCAGTAAGCCTCTTCTAATGCACCTTAGTGATATATACAGTGTCTCACAAAAGTGATGGGACACTTGTGCTTTATAAAAAGAAACTGCAATAAAATAAATAAACAAACATGTGCAAAAATTTTTTGGGTGTGTTTCATATTTAAAGTTAGTAACAATTATTACATAACATACATTTTGTCAAAATATTAAAATATTAATTTAGTAAAAATACAATTGTTCAGAACGGAGCAAAAAATGGCTCACATAAGTGATGGGACACTTACTTTTCCATCAAATATTTATCCAAAAATTTTACTTTTTAAAAGGTTTTAATATTTTGTTGGATTTCCTTTTACTTTTAAAACATGATTTAATCTTTTTGGGATGGATTCGACTATTTTTTTTGTGATTTCTGGAGTGATTTTACCCCATTCTTCTTGAAGCACCGATTTTAGTTGTTGTTTTGAAGAAATGGTGTGTTTGCGAATTCTTGATTCCAATTCTTGCCAAATATTCTCTATGGGATTTAAGTCTGGAGATTGTGGTGGTGTTTTTATTATTTCAGGACAGTTATATAGCAGCCAGAGTCTAACGTTCAGAGCAGTGTGCTTGGGGTCATTGTCCTGGTAGAATTTAAAATCGTTATGAAGGTTCAATTTTCGTGCTGAAGATTTCAAATTTTGCTTTAAAATATCAATATACTTGTACTGATCCATTATACTGTCAATAAAAACAAGATTACCAACTCCAGCGGACGACATACACCCCCATACCATAACTCCTCCTCCACCATGTTTTACTGTTGGTACCAAGTTCTGTTTGCGAAGTTCTTCCCTGGGTTTTCTCCACACCAAGATTCTACCGTCAGAACCAAATATATTAAATTTACTCTCATCAGCAAATATAACTTTATTCCAGTAATCAGAATTCTTATTTATGTTGGATTTTGCGAAAGCTAGTCTGAGTTTTCTATTCTTTTCACTTACGAAGAATTTTTTCCTGGCTACTCTACCGTGATATCCAGCAGATCGAATTACCCTTCTAATAGTTTCAGGATTAACAATTATTCCATATAATGCTTGTAAATCAGCAGCAACTTTTGAAGCACTAATTCTTGGATTTTTTTTAATATTTCGAACGATAATTCGCTTTATTCCATTGGATAGCTTTGATGGTCAGCCAGGTCTTCTTTTATCCTGAATCATATGATTCTTTTTATATCGTTTAATGATATTGAAAACTGTTGAACGACTCAAGTTAACTGTTTCAGCAGTTTTTCTAATAGATTTTCCACGTTCAATATGCAAATTAATAACTAATTTTCGAATTTCAGGCGAAGTTTCTTTTCGTTTAGCATTCATGACTACACAGAGCTAAAAAACACAAAAATTCCAAAACAAACTGGAGAGAAATACTGCAGACGATTTTATAAATTATTGCCAATTGCTTTTAAGTAAAAATAAAACCCCAAAAAATATTTTTATTGCTTATTTCAGACGATTTTTGTTGCATATATAATGGTGTCCCATCACTTATGTGAGCTATTTTTTGCTCCGTTCTAAACATTTGTATTTTTATTAAATTAATATTTTAATATTTTGACAAAATGTATGTTATGTAATAATCTTTACTAAATTTAAGTATGAAACACACCCACAAAAAAAAATGTGTACATGTTTTTTTAATTTATTTGATTAGTTTCCTTTTGTAAAGCACAAGTGTCCCATCACTTATGTGAGACACTGTATATAAATTTCAATGCGTTTAAAATAGTGAAACATTATTTAAATAAACCGCAGACGATTTTTCTCCATAGACGTAATGTAACGGAATTCTTTTGTGTGTCCATGTAAAAAAACTATAAGTGCTACACACTTCAGTTGAAATAGGGAACATGCTATAGATAACGACAATAACATATAAAAATTGCAGGGCAATCCGAGCATATTTACGGGAGTTAGAGCACGGACAGACGGCTGACGGCCAGATTTCCATACGGCAGACAAATCGAAGTCATAAACACTTTTCAACTAGGTTGGAAAGTGTTAAAAAGAGAAAAAGAAAAAGCCTTTTTTTAACAATTTTATTTTTACATGAAAGTGTGGACCTTTAATATACTTTTTAACATAATTTCCGCCAAGTACTATCGTATCGTACGACAGCTTTTGTATTCCGTCCTTATTGAAATTTGCCGGGTAAATTGTTTCATGCAGTCCAAGTCCAAAACAAAAGACATGGCATGCTGAGTAGAGGGATCGTTTTGCTTTATGACAAACGGCTCATCGAACCTAGGATATCATTGCGTCATATGGTTGGGAACAAAGTTGGTTGATTTATGACGACCAATTATCAACACGAGGGCCCTCCGTGGGGGTCTTTCTAAGGAATCCTGACCCGTTCTTACGGCAAGGTTCGAAGACAACCACGGAAAACTCCGAACGGTTAGGTCGACGAGCGCGACAGGGGTTTGAACCCAACACCTCCCGTCTACCAGCTTTGAGAGCAGAATCTCCCAGTCACTGGTGGGGCTTGGCTGGGAACAACTTCATCACCTTCCGTATAGCCAAGATCTAGCGCCAAATGACTACCACTTGTTCCTGCCCTTAAAGTAGCACCTTGGCGGTCAACGTTACAACGGCAATTCTATTGTATCTCAAACTTTTTTTTTGGCGGGGGGGAGGGGGGCATTTAAAAAAATTCGTAAATGTTTGCAATCAAAATCTCCTAATAATTTTGTCTGATGTACAGTTTATCACAAAACAATAAAAGATATCGCTAGAAAAGATTAATTTTCAATGAACGGTTTTGAATAATGACGATAATAATTTTTTTAAAATATTCAACATCATGAAAGTACGGAATAAAATTAACTGAAATGCACTTTTAGAAATAAATCTTTTTAAATTCACATAAAAAGGCTACTTGCTTGTCGAAAACGATGCAAAGCGTCACAGAAAAGAAAAATTTCTAAAGCATCATTTCACGTCAAAAATATTTCAATGTTTTGTAATTATCTTACGTGTTAAATAAAATCTAATATATTAAAGCGAGAAGCAAAAGTCTTAATTTTTCAGGGCAAAATTGTCCTTACTGCGCATAATCAACTTTTTTTGTGGGGTGAATAAAGCAAGAAATATAATTAAGAAGAATGAAGAGGGCTGGGGAAAGAATAGCTCGCCTATTGACCTGCACTGCTCACAACCCTACCCCTAGGAAATACTCCTTCTAAATTCATCTTAGTTCTATTCTTATTCTCCCTTCCTGGAGGGAACGTACATTCTTTTACCTGCTTTGTTTGAGAGAGGGGTGAACAAAAGGGAAAGGGAGAGAAGCACTTTCACTCTTTTGAAGGCTGGAAAGGGAAATGGGAGGGAGGGGAGTTCTCCCTTCTTTAGAATTTGAAAAAGTGTCGTTTTCTGGGGAAGAAAACAATATTTATTTTACAACCAGATAAGAATATTTCTGACGTAATTTTTACACGTGCTGTAAAATCTTTATATTTATAACCATTAAAAATTTCAAAGAGTTTGGACAACAAAAGCTTTTTTTTTTATGTTTTCTTAGGAACACTGTTATCACTAATTATATCAGCATATTTTATTTGCGGTTCATTTAAAGTTTTATCGCGGGACCGGGCAACGCCGAGCGGGTCAACTAGTTTTATTTATTGTAACAAAGATTTTTTTTTTTAAAATAATAATCATCAAATTCATTTTTTTTCCTTTGCGTGCCACAGAAATTGGGGTGCGTGCTACGTGGGGCACACGTGCCATAGTTTCTTCACCCTACGCTGTAAAGATAATCACATCTAACATTTACCCTCTTTAGACCCACACATTTGACTACATCTACTAAAAGGTCGATATATTCATTCAAATATAAAGAGAGAGCGAGAGAGAGAGAAAGCTTTCTATTTCATTGGGAGCCTTCGATAAACATTAGGGGCCAGGTGCGGCGCCTAAATTTAAAACAATGTCAGACCATGATTTAAAGGATATTATAAGGATATTAAATACTAAAAAAACATTTTATAATTTTGTTGATGGCGCCTAGAAAATTACATCTCGGTTACTCCCCCACCCCCACCCATAATATCTAAAGATAGATTTGAAAATCTATGACAGAATAATAGGAAATTCAGAAAGGATTCGTTGGTTAATTCGATTTCTTTGTAAGGTACCTCCTACGATTTACGCTCGCCAACCCCCGTTTAGACCCCGCAGGCTCTAAAAACATACTAATTTGCCCCGTTTTGAAAATATTATCCAATTATAAAAGATTTAATGATATTATCGCGTCCAGTGGTGTTCTTCTGTAATCGGGCTGCCATTCATTTATTTTTGACTTGTGGGGTGGGGGGGGAGGGGGTCGGTACCCAAGGCGGCATTTTAGATTATATATTTCAAGTAAAAATTGACTTCTTTGAAACGCTATAATAAAATTATTTTAAATATGACATCTTAAATACTATATCGTTTTACATAAGACGTTTTAAACATTTCGTTTTAAATATAAAGTTTTAAATACATCATCTATTTCACCATTAAATACTTTTTGCACGTAATAATTTAATTACTTTAAAGTTTTATTTCTCTTTTAATATTCACGTGCAAATATATTTTCAATTCAAAAATATATCGTCGCGTCGTGGAATAAAGATTTAAAATATTGTGAAAGAACGGCTTTAAGCATTCGCCAAGCGTGCGATTTCACGCCAAATAAGACCAGGAGTTGTCGACCGCCGATCTCGTCTTGACGCTTGACGCTTATACACTGCAGAATTACATTGCGATACGCACGTTGTGATTCAGTTTTCCGTCAGAATTCAACTGAAGATTAGTTTAAACCGTACATTTAAGAATGCACCCATTATTTGAAGATTCGTATGACTTTGGGCCTCTATATTACGCTAATGTGTTCCTTAGAATAGAAACGGAAGAAGAATGCTTTTCGTTTTTACAAGATCTCGAGTTAATTCCTCAAAAGCATGCTGCACCTGCCTGCCCAGTATGTTCCGGTTCTATGGAAGTCGTTGATCAGGAAATCGCTTGGCTGTGGAAATGCAGAAAAGAGACATGTTCGGGATCTGTGAATGCGTTGCAGAACACCTTTTTTGAGGACATTCCGCTGTCTCTTTTGGATACACTAGCATTAATTTTAAACTTTGTTGATAAAAGAGATTTAGACTACGCTTGGGAGCATGTGTGCGAGATTATAATGTCCCAGGAACATGAGCGAATGATTGGTCCGTACATTTCGACTCTGTATCTTATGTATCTCAAAAGGACCCTGAATGCCCCGTCGGTCAGCCGTGCCCATAAAGCGAATACATTTTTAATGGATGTCAAGACTGTATATCCCGGCTTCGGCAAAATTGGACTGAATTATAAGCATCTTTCGTCAGCTACTGGTGGTACTTAAAATGTAGATAAAGTTGAAAACTGTAAGTTTTATTATGAATGAAACTTTAAATTGGATGTTTGCTCTCTCTTTTTCATTGTATTTTTTTTTTCCTTTTGCACATTATAATTTAATATTTTAGATGTGAAAACGTACTTATATTTTTTACACAGATTTACGGATAAGGTACTTCTGTTGCTAAAGTTTTGAAATGATTGAATGACATCAGAATTGGGGGAACAAATTTATTTGGGAAATAAATAGAAGCTTTTCTTCACTTATTGTGCTGTAGCTGTACTCTAAAAAAAAAAAAAAAAAAAAAACCACAGTGAAATGTTTCCTAAAGAAAACCCACCCTAGTACTGCATCAAATATTTCACTAAAGTCCTTTTTTTTTGTGTGTTTTGTTCTGTTTTTATGCACCATTTAAAGTAATAACAGTTTAAAATATTTGAGGTGTGTTTTTAGTTTAAAAATAATTTAAATTAACAACTGCAGAATTGGTAAAACATGGGCTTCATTTTTACAGATTTTCTTGTTATAACAGAATTTTAGAATGATCTACATAGTTTATTTATTTTATTTTTATGTTAAACCAATAATATATCATAAAATGCTTCATTTTCAGCTGATCATGTCAGGTGTGAATTCTTTTCAGGTAACATGTGTTAATTTTTTGAAAAGTGGGTTTTTTCAAATTCTCACTTAATTGGCTACCATTTTGTAATAAAGTGATAAAATACAAAATGCCCAACATTAAAATCTTAGTCAGACCAAGCTGTAAAACTTAAGCCATGTTTATTTTTTTTTAAATTATTTATTAGACTTTATATAGAGAAAATTTCAAAAAATGGGAGTTTTTTTTTTTTAAAAAGAGGACAGAACAATACCTAATAGCAATACCTTAAAGCAAAGGTTTATTCCAAGATTGTGGCGTTTGGGGATTTAAATCATGGATGCCAACTTCTACGCTTTTTAAAGCGAAATAAACGATCTTATTTAATAAATGAAAAAAAAAAAAATATGTTCTATATTTCATTAAAAAAACAGCATATATTTTATTAAATAATGTTTTTGGTTCAAAACATGTTTATATGATTTTAAAAAGCATAGAAGTTGGCTGCTATGTAAAACTAAGTGTTATAAATTACAGAATTATCCCCGGAGAGTATCAGCAGGGTGCTGCACCCTCCCTGACCTTTTGTTAACAAAATAGCACCCTTCTTACCCCTCATCCAACAAATTAGCACCCTTCTTACCCCTCATCCAACAAATTAGCACCCTTCTTACTCAGAACTATGTAAGCGAAATGTTTGTGCCATTTATCGATAAAGGAAGTTTTTTTTTTTTTTAAGAAAATTCTCTCAAAGTGGGTGTTTTGAACTAAATTTGAGAACACGACAGCGCAGGAATGCAAAAACAAGAACTGTCGTCCTGAGACAGCAATCGACTATATGTCAAAATGTAATTCCTTTATCGAACAATTAGAAAAAATGTTCGATTACGAATCGCTTCAATAATCATGCCTGCAATAATTATGCTTTTATGTTTTAAAATGAATTAGTAATTGTGTCAGAAAGTTTCGCATCGTTGAGCGAGAAGGAATATCGACTTCTTTACAAGGTTTAAGGAACAGTGGGTCCTACGCGAAAAGATTCAAAGAATCATTTTTAAAACAAAGTTTCTTTTGTTGCCACTGATTTTCGGAAACATTTCCGAATAGTTTTTAGAGTATTATTCATCGGTTTTCTCAAACCGGGAATATCGGCTTTTTGGATACTAATTAATTCTCAATGAAACATTTTCATTTGCGTAATTGAATTTATACATGCAAGAATAACAAAATAATATTAATTTTAATGTTAATTACGTTAACCTATCGTGTTTGTCTGTGGAACACTTTTGTTGAACATGGATATAGCATCCGAAAAACCTATATTTCGGGTTGAGAAAAAAACTGATTAATACTCTATAAAAACAACTCACAAGGGAACCACTTTTGATGCAGCTCGCACGTAGTATTGAGACATGGTGCATTTTAAAAGCACTATATTACGAAGTTTGAAAATTTTCTATTAAAATCACATTTATTAATTTTACAGCAGCATAACTTTCTGAAAAAGCAATTTTTGAGGCCACTTCTCGGACTATTAACATACTTTCTTATTATATAGTTTAAAAAAAAAAAAAACCTTTAAAAACCTACGAATTTCAATTTGAAAAAATACAACATTATAACTGCATTTTTGGCGGCGCGACATTGACTTTACTTATTACCGTAGAATTTATCCCGGCAACCCTCCCTGGCCGAATGTCATAATCGTCTGCTATGTTGGACTGAGAACGTGGTTTGGATTCGTAGCACTGTCTGTTATTACGGTATGAATAATTTCCGTAATAAAATAAGTACATTTTAAGTTGACAACATTTTATTTTTTGTTGACATTTACTGGAAATTCCAATGGGGAAAATTAAGCCTAGCTTTGAAAATTTCAGAACTTGAAATTCATATTTAGACTCATTCCATTTAATATTTATTTCTCGGGAAACATCTATCCAAAAAACTGTCGGTAGATTATATAATTGTTATAATTAAACAATTTTAATACACAAATTCGGTTTTTAAATTCAATAATACGGAAATAATAGGAGGACTCCATCTTAAAAAGGACGTAATCACCCTGGCAGCATTAGAATCATTACCTATCATGGGATATCATTGAATTAATTACGTATGATAGAATTTAATAGAATGAAGAATGTGACCATAACTTGGTCATGGAGGATATAAAATGTCATGTACGTCATATATGACTATAACGTCATACCTGTCAGATAACTTGGCGATAAATCTCGGTCGCTTGACGATTAATCCTCGGAAGCTGCTATAATAAGGAAGTACCGATTAAAAAAAAAAATCACATTACTTAATAAATATTTTTATTAATATCTTTTTAAGTTTTGTTTCGATTTTCATAAAATTTGAAATGACTCGACAAAATTCTGCAACGATAATATACAGTGTCTCACAAAAGTGATGGGACACTTGTGCTTTATAAAAAGAAACTGCAATAAAATAAATAAACAAACATGTGCAAAAATTTTTTGGGTGTGTTTCATATTTAAAGTTAGTAACAATTATTACATAACATACATTTTGTCAAAATATTAAAATATTAATTTAGTAAAAATACAATTGTTCAGAACGGAGCAAAAAATGGCTCACATAAGTGATGGGACACTTACTTTTCCATCAAATATTTATCCAAAAATTTTACTTTTTAAAAGGTTTTAATATTTTGTTGGATTTCCTTTTACTTTTAAAACATGATTTAATCTTTTTGGGATGGATTCGACTAATTTTTTTGTGATTTCTGGGGTGATTTTACCCCATTCTTCTTGAAGCACCGATTTTAGTTGTTGTTTTGAAGAAATGGTGTGTTTGCGAATTCTTGATTCCAATTCTTGCCAAATATTCTCTATGGGATTTAAGTCTGGAGATTGTGGTGGTGTTTTTATTATTTCAGGACAGTTATATAGCAGCCAGAGTCTAACGTTCAGAGCAGTGTGCTTGGGGTCATTGTCCTGGTAGAATTTAAAATCGTTATGAAGGTTCAATTTTCGTGCTGAAGATTTCAAATTTTGCTTTAAAATATCAATATACTTGTACTGATCCATTATACTGTCAATAAAAACAAAATTACCAACTCCAGCGGACGACATACACCCCCATACCATAACTCCTCCTCCACCATGTTTTACTGTTGGTACCAAGTTCTGTTTGCGAAGTTCTTCCCTGGGTTTTCTCCACACCAAGATTCTACCGTCAGAACCAAATATATTAAATTTACTCTCATCAGCAAATATAACTTTATTCCAGTAATCAGAATTCTTATTTATGTTGGATTTTGCGAAAGCTAGTCTGAGTTTTCTATTCTTTTCACTTACGAAGAATTTTTTCCTGGCTACTCTACCGTGATATCCAGCAGATCGAATTACCCTTCTAATAGTTTCAGGATTAACAATTATTCCATATAATGCTTGTAAATCAGCAGCAACTTTTGAAGCACTAATTCTTGGATTTTTTTTAATATTTCGAACGATAATTCGCTTTATTCCATTGGATAGCTTTGATGGTCAGCCAGGTCTTCTTTTATCCTGAATCATATGATTCTTTTTATATCGTTTAATGATATTGAAAACTGTTGAACGACTCAAGTTAACTGTTTCAGCAGTTTTTCTAATAGATTTTCCACGTTCAATATGCAAATTAATAACTAATTTTCGAATTTCAGGCGAAGTTTCTTTTCGTTTAGCATTCATGACTACACAGAGCTAAAAAACACAAAAATTCCAAAACAAACTGGAGAGAAATACTGCAGACGATTTTATAAATTATTGCCAATTGCTTTTAAGTAAAAATAAAACCCCAAAAAATATTTTTATTGCTTATTTCAGGCGATTTTTGTTGCATATATAATGGTGTCCCATCACTTATGTGAGCTATTTTTTGCTCCGTTCTAAACATTTGTATTTTTATTAAATTAATATTTTAATATTTTGACAAAATGTATGTTATGTAATAATCTTTACTAAATTTAAGTATGAAACACACCCACAAAAAAAATGTGTACATGTTTTTTTAATTTATTTGATTAGTTTCCTTTTGTAAAGCACAAGTGTCCCATCACTTATGTGAGACACTGTATATTAAATTTCAAACCATTCGGTTGGGTAGTTTTTGCGTTGTTACATGCGGAGAGACGGACGGACCAGACGACGACTATAGTTGCTACGTATCTATATTATAAAGAACAAACATGTCCGTGCGTAACGCTGACGTCATTTTGCGAATGACAACACTTGCCGATGAAATTTCGGTTTTGCGATGTTTTCTACTGCAATTTTTTAAAATGTCTGTACATCGCACATTTTCAATTTTTACACCGTTATAGGCGAAAAAAAAATCTACTTTCAAATGCAATTTGTTTGAAAACTGTATCTTAATTGACTGATTTATTGTGGCTTTTAAATTAAATTTCTAGCATGATTTAAAAAAAAAATCTATCTCTTATCGCTTGCAGACGATTACAAAATATTAAACCGTTTGCACTTAAAACTATATAAAAATATTCGTATTTGTTTCCAGCTAATATACCATAACAAAATTAAGACTCCATTAAGCAATAAATAAAATAATATAAATAAAGCGCAAATTTAACAGCCATGTAATCGAAATAAGCGCGTAAAGACGCTGAAATTATTAGAATAAAAAAAAACTGCTTAGATAGCGAAATTTTTAGCGATTTCTTCGGCTATTAATTTCTGGCACGAAGCCAATATAAAATTACAGCTTTTAATAAATTTCAAAATTTTATTTGAATATATAATTGACATATCTCTCTATATTAAAAAAAAGTAACCACCGCTGCCGCCGCTGTCAATTAAGATTTTGTGCCTTGAAGTCTTTCTGGACTAATATCTAGAAAACTATTGCATGTAAAATTTTAAAAATTGGTAGTTTTATAAAGAAATGTTCGATAAACACGCTGAAGCAAACAGTTTTTAAATCGAAGAATTATTTTAAGAGATATTTAAAATCAAAGTTCGTCAAAACAGTTTTTTGAAAAAAGTTTTATAGGAACGAAAACTATCCGCAGGAATTTAACCATAATTTGTAAGGATATAGTTGACAAGTTTGCGGAGTGCAGACTGCAATCACTTTTTTAATTTGAGTAATTTTTTCAGGTTATATTTCAATTTTTTATTCAAAATTTTCATTATTTTAACGAAGATTTATTTCATATTTCATAAATTCCATTATTTGAACCGTTGCCAATTTTTTATTCAAAATTTTCATTATTTTGACGAAGATTTATTTCATATTTCATAAATTCCATTATTTGAACCGTTGCCAATTTGTAAAATAGCGCACGTAATAAGATTCCCTTTCAATTAAGAAATGTATTTACACGAGACTATTAAAAACAGAAATAAAACTTTAAAATAATATTTAAATGATCACGTGTTAAAAGCAATAAATGTAGAAAATGACGTAATAAAAATATACTTGCGCGTGAATATTACAAAGAGAAATACGAGTAACTAGGGAAATTCACGTCACATTTAAAATGATAAAAAAACAATATTTCCAAACAATTTCAATTAATTATTATATTTTCATGAGAGATCAATTTATTTCGACATATCTTTTACCCATTATTGCAAATTTTAAAACAGCGTAAATAATAATATTTCCTTTCCAATGTCAAAATTCTTCTATTTGTTTATTTGGTGTTACAGTTTAACGATAGTTTTTTTTTTTTTTTTTTTTTTTTTTTTTTTTTTTTTTAATGAAAATTGATTGACGGGGTAATGGAGAAGTATCAAAAGACAAATAAGCGTTGAATTAAAAATTCCCCGATGAAAAAACTAACTCGTGTAACGCATCTGATGTCAACTGAAAGTGACGCGACGCCACGATTATGCACGTTTGGCGCTAAATCATATATTTTGGTGACAGTTACAGTTGTAATCTGTTTCAACAGCAGTTGATTCGACCTTAAAATCCCTCAGTCAAAGGAAAATGAATGGAAACCCTGTTACAGCAGATCGCCACTGGTTGTTTAATTATAATACAATCTTCCGTAATCGTTTTAGAGATGATCAAATCAGAGTGTTTTTAAATCATGCGGTGTCAGAACGGGGGTTGGCGAGCGCAGCTCGTAGGGGGCAGAGCCCCTAGTTTCATATAAAAATGCTCTTTTTGGTTTTGCTAGGGGGTAATCTAAAAAGAATTAAATAAAAAAATCTATTAGAGTTTTCAATTAAAAAAAAAAATACATGGTTTTCACTTATATTCCCTAACCCGGGAAACCCGGGTTGGATGCCCTAGTTTATATAATTACGAACGCACCTGAAAATGGGAATTAGAGGTCTCATTTTTACGTCACTGGGAGGCCTCTTAAATTTTAGAAGGGAAGCTCGTGCTTCACGTTCGGTAATGAGGCCCTGGAAAATGTTCTCAAAAACGGTCTAAATTAAACAATTTATTTGAAATTGTTAGGACTAGAAACTTGAAATGTAAAATGAAACAAGATTTCTTGTCCCCAAAAACAGTAGAATGACTTCATGCAATATAAATTTCAACACAATGGGATGCTACGCAGCTAGTAATATATAATTGAGAATCTGTTTTTTGAGTCGTAGTCATTTTCCTTATATTGACCTAAATAACAAAAGGAATCAAAATTACAGTGAAAAAAAGCCAGCATACGTTTTTAGATAGAATCGGGGAAAAAATACGTCATTGAAAAAGATGTTGCAAAATCACAATTCATAAAACAGACCAAATGGTAAAAAATTGACGTCATTAAAAGATGTTTTATAATACAATACAATCTGTATACATTCTTTTGTATTGCAATTCATATCTATTACAGTGCAATCAGGGTTCGTTGATATATATCAATGGATCTATATCATGATGATATATATCCGATATTTATTTTCAAAATATCATGTTTTTTGATATTTTCACATATTTGATATATATTTTCAAAATATCATGTGTTTGATATTTTCGATATTTTGATATACGTATTTTTATATTTATTTTCAAAATATCATTGTTTATGATATTTTTGATATTTTCAGTCTAAAAAGATGTATTTCAACTGTTATTGATTTTGTCGTTTTCTAGATAAAGTACTTTTGTATCTGACAACGACTTTTTACCCCCCCCCCCCCCAAAAAAAAAAAGTAATAATAAATAAATAAATAAATAAAAATAAATTAAATTAAAAATAAATAAAATAAAATAAAATAAAATAAGTAAAAATAAAAATAAAAAAAACCTTTTTTAGGCTCTACGTTTGAGGCTGAATTTTTAACTGCAGAACCAATAATCGTGTAGGGTAATATTAACTTAAAACAATCATTGAAAAGATGAACTGCCTAATTTAGATAATCCAGTTATTTACACCTTTATTAAAAAGAATCTTTTCTAGTCTGGTTGTTGTTATTTTCAGGGGTCGATGCAGGGTTTTTTTTTCTTGGGGCCCATTTTGAGAAAAATAAAGGTTATTTTTGTGAAATTTATTATATTTTTGTGAAAAATAACATTTTGTAACGAAAGTTGAAATCCAACTAATCAAATTCGAACCAAGCATTTATAAACAAAAACTTTTTTTAATCCTTTGGCTGAAGTTTTCCTCTCTGGTGAACTTTTTTGTTTACAAATTACACATTTTAAAACATCACAAAATAATAAATAAATAATAAATAGTAAGTTTTTATGGAATAGAATTTTGTGAAAGGATCTATTTTAGTAAAAGGAATTTTGTGAAGGGTCCATTTTAACAATTTGATTTTTGTGAAGGGTTCGAAAGTTGAAATCCAGCTAATCAAATTCGAAGCATTTATAAACAAAAACTTTTTTAAATCCTTTGGTTGAAGTTTTCCTCTCTAGTGAACTTTTTTGTTTACAAATTACACATTTTAAAACATCACAAAATAAATAAATAATAAATAGTAAGTTTTTATGGAATAGAATTTTGTGAAAGGATCTATTTTAATAAAAGGAATTTTGTGAAGGGACCATTTTATCAAATTGATTTTTGTGAAGGGGGCCTATTTTATTAAAATGATTTTTGTGAAAGGAGCCATTTTATTAAATTGATTTTTGTGAAAGGGCCTTAAATAGGATACAAATTTTGTCTGGATCGACCCCTGATTTTAAACTGCACAACAGGTTAGCTTTTTGAGTCCGAAGTTTTTTTCAGTTTTTGGGAAAAACGACTTTTACGTTAATAATATTAAAAGTAGCTATCCAAATAATAAAAGTTAAAATTTGCTGAAATTTAACGAATATGTCATTTACTGAAAGCTAACGAAAATAATTATCTTGCGGACTATTCATGTGGCAATATAGACTAAGGAAGAAATTTTGAAGACGTTTGGAGAACTGTCGTATTACATCCATATACTTAAAGCTAACCTGCTTTTTAGTTTTTCGTGCAAAAATGCTATTTATACACATGCGCGAGCATTCAGCTAATCAGCTAGAGGCTTTTACTATCTTCAGACGCGATGTTTCAGCCAATGAGGTGAAGGCTTTTTCCTCTCTCTAGAAGCGTATGTGTATTACGATTCCATTTGGTTGTTCGGTTGTTGAAACTTTATGGATTTCTTTTATTAAGGTATTTTTTCATTTTACCGTATTTATTTTCTGTTTAAGTCGTATGTATTTTACCTCTTTGAATTTTTTTTATAACTAACCCTTTTTTTGAGAGAGAGAGAGATTTCGTGTGTGATATGATTAAATTCAGGTTTTCTCAGCGACGATCACAGTATTTTTACCAAATAACTTTTGTATTAATCAAGCTTTTTTGGTTATTAAGCATAGCTAAACACGAAAGAAAACTTTGTTATTTTAAGATTTTGATGTGAATTATTTGCGTACATTTATAAGGCGAGTTTCACTGAATAATTCAAGAAAAAAAAAATCTCATCATTATACATATTTAGTTTTGCATTATTAATTATTTACTTGGCCTTTACTTTTAATATTTCAAACTTACAGCTGAATGTAACTATTAAAACATTTGAAATACTGTATTCGTAAAATGAAATTTCAGCTTAAACACTCGACAATTACTTTTAGTTATGCATTATTAATTATTTACTTGGCCTTTACTTTTAATATTTCAAACTTACAGTTGAATGTAACTATTAAAACATTTGAAATACTGTATTCGTAAAATGAAATTTCAGCTTAAACACTCGACAATTACTTTTACTTATGCATTATTAATTATTTACTTGGCCTTTACTTTTAATATTTCAAACTTACAGCTGAATGTAACTATTAAAACATTTGAAATACTGTATTCGTAAAATGAAATTTCAGCTTAAACACTCGACAATTACTTTTAGTTATGCATTATTAATTATTTACTTGGCCTTTACTTTTAATATTTCAAACTTACAGCTGAATGTAATTATTAAAACATTTGAAATACTGTATTCGTAAAATGAAATTTCAGCTTAAACACTCGACAATTACTTTTAGTTATGCATTATTAATTATTTACTTGGCCTTTACTTTTAATATTTCAAACTTACAGCTGAATGTAATTATTAAAACATTTGTAATACTGTATTCGTAAAATGAAATTTCAGCTTAAACACTCGATAATTACTTTTAGGTTAAATTCAGGTTTTCTCAGTGATGATCACAGTATTTTTACCAAATAATTAAAAGTACTACATGCATGCATCTATCTATCTATCTATATTAGAAATTGTGCAGGTTTCTGGTCACTGTTTTGTTTACATATTTTAAACAAAAATTTCAATTTAATAATGCACTGAAAATTTTAATGAATGCTTACAATTAAACACAACAACACAAAACAAAAAATTTCACAAAAACACATTATTTCCCCGATATTTTCCCACAATTAATCAATAAATTTCATGATATTTTATTGCGATTTTAAACCATGAACTTTAGTACTTTTTTGTTATATGGACACTATGCCAAAATGTATGTATGTATGTTTGGCGACAATGGTGTACGTATAACGGAAAAGTGCCTGAATTATTATTTTTATATATATATATAAAATATAAACATAATTGGCGACACAGCAAGTTTTCTGGATTTCTCCCTGGCTCTCTAACCACATTGTTAACAAAACAAAAAATTCACGAAAAACACATTATTTCCCCGATATTTTCCCACAACTAATCAATAAATTTCATGATATTTTATTGCGATTTTAAACCATGAACTTTAGTACTTTTTTGTTATATGGACACTATGCCAAAATGTATGTATGTATGTTTGGCGACAATGGTGTACGTATAACGGAAAAGTGCCTGAATTATTATTTTTATATATATATATAAAATATAAACATAATTGGCGACACAGCAAGTTTTCTGGATTTCTCCCTGGCTCTCTAACCACATTGTTAACAAAACAAAAAATTCACGAAAAACACATTATTTCCCCGATATTTTCCCACAACTAATCAATAAATTTCATGATATTTTATTGTGATTTTAAACCATGAACTTTAGTACTTTTCTGTTATACGGACACTATGCCAAAATGTATGTATGTATGTATGTTTGGCGACAATGGTGTCCGTATAACGGAAAAGTGCCTGAATTATTATTTTTTTATATATATATAAAATATAAACATAATTGGCGACACAGCAAGTTTTCTGGATGTGAAAGGCGGAGATGAATTTCATTCATTCAATGACCTTTTTAAAAGTTTCAAGTTTGGATTGAGTGCACATGAACATAGAAACAGTGGTGTAGTCCTTGGGGAAAAAGTGGGGGGACGCTCATAGTCTCGATCATTAGGGTCTGTATCTGTATCACCCATAGGGCAAACTTGATTATGAATCTTGCTTTTCATTTTGAATTGCAGAGAAAAGTAATTGAAAAATTAAATTTTAAATTAAAATTTATTTAAATTAAATTAATTAAATTTTTTTTATCTGTTGGTCGTTCATAGCTTCCCATAAATTAAAATATTGTTAACCTTATTTCATGTGTGAAAATACGTATTTGAAATAGAATTCGTAATTTAATAACACTAATCCACGCAACGAGACTTTTGTTAGATATTGTTTATTTTTGAGATAGTCATAGAATAACTATTGTATACTAAGAAATTATTGCATTGTTGCAATATGTTGAAATTATTGCATTATTGAAATTATTGCATTTTTACATTACGGACACGTATAGTGTAAGGAAAATATTGTAATCATGACAAGGAAAAAGACTATGAAATTTATATCTTTACATTTATAGGTTCCCTGAGTCCGCTTTTCCTATTTCTGTAACAATTCTCTATGTATCTGCGTATGCATGTGTGCGAGTCGGTACTTTCTTTAAGATTCCCAAAGTCTGTATTTGGTGATTTTGCAATGAGTCAATATGTGTATGTGTCTGAGCAGGGTAGCATTTAAACGGTGTTTTCGGCTGAGATTAAATTTCGCAGGTATGTTATATATGATGAAAAGATTATTTAACATTCTGGATTATATATGCCACTACCCAAACTCTGTACAAAATTTTGAACAACGTGTAAACATATTGGGTTATTCGGAAAGTTTCTTCCGTTTGGGAAAACCAATTCGTACCGGAAAATTCTATCATTTAATTATTAGACATTAATAATATCTAATGTCAATTGACGGGCAGAATTTTCCTGTATGAATTAGTTTTCCCAAATGGAAGGAACTTTCTGAACATCCCAATACGAATTTGAAAGGGGTGAAATAGACCAGTATCCTTATAAAGAAAATTTCTGAAAATCGCGTTTCATCAAGATTTTTATAGAATTAGTAACTCTTTAAATCAGTAACTAGGTTACTTCTAATTTCTAAGTATTGAATTTTTACGGGATGAAATGGAGAAAGACGTTCAAAAATATTGGTTTCATCATGATTTGTGTGGAAATATTCGAGCAAGAGCAACTGACTTAAAACTTGGCACACATATACTTTCAGGACTTACATGCTCGTAAAATCTTATTTATTATTTTTTTTTTATTTACATTCTAAAAGGATGAATTGTCCAGGGCTCCCAAATGGTTCGCCAACTGAATACCAATATTTTTTAACAGAAAATTTCTTAGTAGGTTTCTAAAACTTTTCTGCAAAAATTTACTTCCGAAGGTTGTTTCTGCAAAATTTACAAGAAAAATGTAAAAATAAAATTTTTCTAAGAAAATACTGGTATTCAAAAAGCGGACCATTTGGGAGCCCTGATTGTTAAAAAAATCATCTAAACTCGTTTCATCACGATTTATCTGGTAGCTATTAACATGCAGATGCTCACGAAGAATGTCTTTTAAAATATTCGAAATTTTAAGTGCTGAAATAAGCCGAAAACTTTTTAAAGTTGTTATTCTTCTGAAACTATCAGTGCTAGAAACTTCAAATTTGGCATAGAAGTTATTTAACTCGTAGATATTCTCTACGATGAATTGAAATTTCAATGTGGGAATCGTCTCAGTGAAAGTTACCACACTATTAATAGCGATATAAAAGTCTACTCTAGTTATAAATTGATTTGAATCCATGCCATTCTATAAGTGTTTAAAGAATTGAGCGGAAATTTTTAAAGATATAATTTTGAAGTAGAGTTTCTATGGAAAATAATACTTATGCTTGTGCCAGATGACTTATTAAAGAAACATTTTCCTAATAAAATTACTTTTAACGTTAATAAAAATAAATTAAATATAGAAAAAAAAACATACTTTCATTAAAATTCACAAAAAGTCAACTTATATTATAAAGCACAAATGTGTGCATCGCTCAATGATGTCATACTGATGCGGGCAGCAATGTGGTGAAAATGGATGAATTTTGAAACAATGGAGCTATTTTTTTCAATTAAACAATCGTAATGTTATTTCTATGGGGGTAAATGCCATTTTTGTGCCGACGTTGACTCCCCCCCCCTCTCTTAGAGATCTATTTTTTTAAAAATTAATGTCCAATTCATGTATTTTCCTCAGGTATACACACACACACACACACACACATATATATATATATATATATATATATATATACAATGGTGGCCAAAAGTGTGGACATTTTTTGAAAGTTTCATGTTTTTCAACTTTGTGTGCTTGTAGAATATATTAATTTTCACTTAAATACAAACGTTTATATATCGAATTGAAGGTAATTTAATGTAGAATTTAATAATAAAGACAGTATTACAATATCTGTATTACAAAAACAGTTATGCAACTAATAGTAAGATCTATCTTAGATTTGCATTTCTTTAAAGTGATACTTACACAATCAATACTTAGTAGGATAACCCTTATTTTTTAAGACAGCTTCACAGCGTCTTTTCATCGAGTGAACGAGTGTTTGGAGTTCATCTTTCGTAATCACATGGTGCCAAGAATCAATTATAGCTTCAATAAGTTGTCTTTTATTGGATGGACGTTTTTTTCATACAAGAATTTTCAAACGTCGTCGCAAATTTTCAATTGGATTGAGATCAGGGCTGTTTCCTGGCCATGGTAATATATCTATGCCTTTATTTTGAAACCATGCTTTGCATACTTTTGCTGTGTGGCATGGAGCTGAATCCTGCTGAAAAATAAATGGTGCGTTGTTGGGGAAGAGATCCCTGATGGAAGGTATCAATTTTGGTTCCAGGACAGTTTCGATGTATTTTTTGGCATTCAGGATGCCATCAATCACTTGAATTCGGCCCACACCATCTGCAGACATACATGCCCAAATCATGACATTTGTTAGGTTTTTTGTAGTTGCTTCAATGCAATCAGGATGAAGTGCTTCTCCTAATCTACGTCTCACGTATTTTCTACCATCACTACCAAAGAGCGATATTTTTCTCTCATCGCTCCAAATTACTTGCTTTCATTGATTTTCTGACCATTTAATGTGTTCTTTTGCCCACTTAACTCGTTTTTCGCGTTGCTTTTGATTTAAATATGGTTTTTTCCTTGGAATTCTAGCTTGTAGTCCAAATCCTGATAACCTTCTTATTGTTCTTGAACTTACTGCAATACCCGCTGCATTCATTTCACATCTAATGGCATCTGATGAAATTTTTCTATCTTGAAGGCATAACCGTTTAATTTTTCTATCGGCAGTAGCACTTGTGCCTTTTTTTCGACCTGATTTGGCCTTATTTTCCACTGATTTCGTTTTTTCATAACGTAGACAGAACTTTCGTACACCAGCACAAATCACTGAACCACCAACTTGTCTTGCAATTTCAGCATAAGAAAGGCCATTTTCTCTCAATATTACAATTCGGATTCTTTTTGTATATGTCCAATTAGTTCTTCTTGTTGATGACATTGTTTAAAATTAGTTTAATTAAAAAAAGGACTTTAAATATTCAAAAACAGCAATACTCTATTTAATTGTACTAGTATGCATCATTCCGCAAAATATTTCCACAACAATAACTTTTTTACCATCCAAATAACCTAAACTATAGTTACAGACATTTGATTGGTCCTCAGAACAGTGTTTGTGATTGGCTTTTTTTGTTTGTGATTTATTTACTCGCTTTTATTACAAAACACGTCCTTATTCAAAACGATTTGTGTTTGTTCTACTAAAATAAGCATAACTTTTTTTTGTAATGCAGAAATTGTAATACTGTTTTTATTATTAAATTCTACATTAAATTACCTTCAATTTTATATATAAACGTTTGTATTTAAGTGAAAATTAATATATTCTACAAGCACACAAAATTGAAAAACATGAAACTTTCAAAAAATGTCCAAACTTTTGGCCACCACTGTATATATATATATTCCGAATTTCAAAGCTCTACGTCAACAGGAAGTGGGTGAAAAATGAATCACAAGATTTGACTGTCACATACATACCGAAATGTAAGATAAAAGAAAGCGGGTAAAAAAGTGGCTCAAATTAATTTCTTTTATTTATTAAATATTTAAATAAAAGGGGGAAAATGGGTTGAAAACAACAGCAATATATTTAATTCTCTCACAGTTTAATAATATGTATTATTTTCCCTCTTTCAATGAACTTGACAGAAATACTTATTTAAAAAAAAAATTTACCTCTTTATATTTTCTAGATTTTGTATTAGTAGCCATTCTATGATTTACCGCTTTCCAAATTTTGAGTAAGGCTGTGGTTTTCACTTAGATAAGGATGAATCGTTAAAGATTAGAATTAGAAGTTGAAACAGATTATTATTCATTAAAGTTAAATTACTATTATAAATTAAAAGCATCAAGTTTTGTCACTAAAAAAACTTTTGCAAAAAGGAAAATTTTTCTGACTGACAAATTTTGAATAGAAGAGTCGCATAAAGAGTTATTGTATAAATGTTTGAAAATTAACAAGATAATTATTTCATTGACAATATTATTTCAATATTATTTTTTTTTTACTTTATTTTCAACTTTTTTATAATTTACGTTATCTACTTATCTCCAGCAGATAACAAATTAAAGTGCTTGTCAATTTTTATAATACACAGACACACTGTATACCGGCCAATATATATTATATTCATTACACACAAATGTTTGTAAAATTAATTTGGTGCAACAATGTGTGAAGGAAAAGCATGTCTAGCGTTTTTTTTAATCGAAAATATAATTTCGTTCAGTTTAAACACATACCAAGCAATAATTATCTATAAATGGTAACGTATTCATTCGAATTGTTTTGAGTGGTCATGTATAGAAATTAATGATCATATGCTCATCACATAACACACTAAAATTTAAACCAGCTGCAAAACGCATTTCAAGAAATATCCGTCCATGACGGTAGTGTATTTGGATTATTTTTGTGTGGCCCTGTATACGAATATCATTTACGTATCACTTAGCAAATGGATATTTTCTTCAGCTGAAAAATATAAAATATAATCGAAAACACGTTTCGAGCAACTGAACCCACGTCTGACAATGTGTCCGGATTCTTTGGCCTTGTAAAATAACTATAAATGTTTCGTGCACCGTTTTCCATGCATTGCAAACAATTACTGTTATTACTGCTCATGGTGTTTCGGTGTTTCGAAATATTTTTTAACGTCCTTGTAAACGAACGATAAATGCTATTTTTTATATGGAATATGTTGTAACGAATTTCAATACCATGTGGCATTACTTCATTTATGTGTATTTCAAACAATCTCCGCCCAGTAAACAGTAATATGAAAGAACTCTTTTTTTATCACTCGTAAACGAAATACTGATGCTTATACACATAATTCACAATAGTGATAAGGCTACATTGAAAAAATATACATAAAATTTTGTCGAAATTCAAGCAAACTTTTGGAAGTTACAAGTAGAATGCGAACAGATGGAGACAGACAAGCGATCTGACACCATAAACACTTTCCATGTTGTTGAAAAGTATTAAAAATCAATGCCTTATTTCTTAAAATTGTTGATTTATTAGTGTGCTCATAATTAAAAAAATTAGTAAGTTTGAAAAGATGGCGTCCTCTCGCGTCTCTAGCGTCCCCCTTGAAAATAAAAAGTAAGGGGACGCTCGACATAAAATAAAAAAGTGAGGGGACGCCGTCCCCCCGCGTCCCCCCTCGACTACACCACTGCATAGAAACCGATACCTATTTTTATGTTCATGATTGAGTTATTTGGATATCTTTTCGTATAGCAAAGAAAATCATTTCTCCCGCTTTCGTAATACAGATAAATTCTGGTGTATTTTTTTTTCTTCTTTTTATATCATAAGTACTTTTCTGCTTTAAATTTTTTTAACCTAATAGTAATTGTCGCGTTTCTAAGCTGAAATTTCATTTTTCGAATGCAGTATTTCAAATGTTTTAATAATTATATTTAGCTGTAAGTTTGAAATATTAAAAGTAAAGGTCAAGTAAATAATTAATAATGCATAACTAAATATGTATAATGATCAGAATGACATATTAAAATGTGTACAGAATGACATGAAAATTTTAAAAAACTGAAATTTTGCACTTGCAACTTAATTGTAAATTTCATTGTTTACATTGTCGATTTGTGGATTTTAAGAATTTGCGGAACTTCGTGTCACCAAATTACTAAATCTCTCTCTTTCACTCTCCAAAAAAAAAAGGGTTAGTTTAAAAAAATTCAAAGTAGCAAAATACATACAACACAAAAAGAAAATAAATACGGTAAAATGAAAAAATTACTTTAATAATAGAAATCCATAAATTTTCAACAACGACATCAAACGAACGTATCTCATCTTTCGTTTGTGATAAGGAACGCTCCTTTGGCCCCCTCCACTCATTGGCTGAATTGTAAAGGGCAAAATTGGGGGACAAAATGACTACAGCATTTCTGAGAAAAGAAAAAATCAGAAAATTCACAGAAAACTTTCTGAAAAGTTTCAGCACAGGGAGAGAGGGTAAATGCTCTCTCGGCAATAATTATTTTTGTTGCAAGTTGGGTTAACTGTCTTTATGGTTCGAGTCGATTTCAGACTGAGTGTAGATTTCTGCAAGTTGGATTTGGGTTAACCCGATTTTTCAAAAGTTAGTTCAAGTTCAGTATATTATTTCAGATTAAAACTATATCTTTCAGGGCGTGATTCGTGCCGAAAATTTTGAAATCCCGCCCAAAAAAAGACAATGAGTGGGAGCCTCCCGCCCAAAAAATTTCAGCATTTTTGGAGAAATTTGCATTATTTAATTTACCTGCAACCGAACGATAAATTTCGTGATTTTTTTTCCCCGCAACCGATTGACGGACTTTGTGTTTTTTCCGCGACTGATCGACGAACTTTGTGGTTTTTTCCGTGACAGATTAATGAACTTTGAGTTTTTTCTGCGACAGATCGACGAACATTGCGTTTTTTAAGCGACTGATCGACGAACCTTGCGTGTTTTGGGGACAGATCGACGAACTTTGTGTTTATTCTGCAATCGATCGACGAAATTTGCTTTTTTCCCCCCGACTGATAGATGAACTTTGCGTTTTTTATGACAGATCGACGAACTTAGCGTTTTTTCCGCGACAGATCGATGAACTTTGTGTCTTTTCCACGATCGATCGGTGAATCTCAATCAAGTAAAATCTAAAGTCAGAAATTTATTTAACAACCTAATTGTTAAGGGTCCCTAACACATTTAATGGAACTTGAAAAATACACTGCATATATAAAACTTAACTTTCTTCCCTTTTTTATAATAAAAGTAAACATTTTACATAATCATTCTCAGTTGACTTAATTTTTTCAATGGTATTTTGTCATGTCTGCATTAATGTAATTCTTTAAATAGCACGTAAAATAATAGTGGGGTTTAAAGATTTTTTTTCTCCCTCCCAAACATTACAACTCCCCTCCATTTAAAAATGTTGGTAGGGAGACTCCCGTCCTTGGAAAAATTGAATTTCAAGCCCTGAATATGTTTGTGTGTATTGAGGTTTGTATAGATGTTTGTGTGTGTGCTGTTTTTAATAAAGACAGTTTCATTTTTCACACGAACCTTTCAAAAAATTCACATTCTTTGCGCAATCCTTTAACAAAATTCGCATTTTTTTTTCGTGATTCTTTAATGAAATTCGCATTTTTTTCTGTATCTTTTTTTGTCGAGATTCATAGTTTTTTCAGCTATCCTATGACGTAATTTGTGTTTTTTTCAGCGATAATTTGACGAAATTTGTGTTTTTTCTGTGATTTTTTTTTTTCATGAAATTTGCGTTATTTTCCATGATTCTTTTATGAAATTTGCGTTTTTCTGTGATCCTTAGACGAAATTTTCTTTTTTCGCAATGCTTTGATAATAATCACATTTTCTCTGCTGCCTTTTGATAAGATTCATGATTTTTCAGCAATCCTTCGATGAAATTCGCGTTTTTTCAGCAATCTTTGAAGAAATTCGCATTTTTCTCTCGATACTTTAACGAAATGTGCGTTTTCCAGCGATTTTTTGATAAAATACATTTTATTCCGCAATTTTTAGACGAAATTTGGCAAGAAAGCGCTATCTTTTGGTGAAATTTCCTGTTTTGCGATTCTTTGACAAAATTTGCTCATCTTTTGCGTAAATCACTTTTTTCTGTGGCCTTTTAACAAAATTCACGTTTTACATGATCCTTTGATGAAATTAGTGTTTTTCCCGTGATCATTTGACGAAATCTAGGATTTTTTTCCCGCGAAGATTGATTATTTGTTTTTAGTCTGCAGGTGCCCTAAAAAGTTTGTGATGCCTGTCGCTGTATTGCACGCATTCTGCCACGGTGTATCAAACAAACAAAATTCATCCTAAAGAATTATTGTTTCGTTTCTGGAAATGAACAACCGTCAACTCATTGGCTGAGTTATAAAGGGTGAAATGTGTAGGCACTGAGTATCATCTATACTATTAATGTCGGTAAACGTCTGTCTGTGTGTGTATTGTTGTGTCAGGCGTCTGTAAGCACAAAACTCTGCATGCAGACGACGGACATAAGTGCTTTTGGTATAAAAAAATTCGGAAGGGGAGTTTTTAAAAATTCACAACATTTTGCGGGAGAAGAGGGGTGCGAATGAATTTAAAAAATGAGTCCGCATCAATAATTATGGCGGCGGGGGTAGTATGTTTTGCCCACACGGGGTGGAGACTTTTCTTTGCTAACACCACTCATATGATATATCGTTCGAAAGGCCTGCGACTGCCTTTTCATGTTATGCATCTGTGTGGTCCACCCCCCCCCCCCTTCCCGCCAATTGGGGCGCTTTTCTAAATTTTGCACATACCACTCATGTTATATATCGTTAAAAAGGTCTGTGACCGCTTAATCATATTATGCATCTCCGGTGTCCATCCCCCCACTTTGCCCCCCCCCCCAAGGGGATACTTTTGTAAATTTTGCACAAACCCTTCATGTTACGTATTGTTGGAAAGGTTTTTGCCTGCTTATTCATGTTATGCATCTCCGGGGTCCATCCCGCCACTTCCCCCCCCTTAAGGGGGCACTTTTCTAAATTTTGTTGACATCCCTCATGTCATATATTGTTGGAAAGGTCTGTGACCGCTTAAGGATATTATGCATCTCCAATGTCCATCTCCCCACTTTGCCCCCCCCCTCCCCCAAGGGGGTACTTTTCTAAATTTTGCAGACAACCCTCATGTCATATATCGTTGGAAAGGTCTGTGACTGCTTAATCATATGCACATCTCCAATGTCCACTTTGCCCCTCCCCCAAGGGGGTACTTTTCTAAATTTTGCAAACAACCCTCATGTCATATATTGTTGGAAAGGTCTGTGACCGCTTAATCATATTATGCATCTTTAATCTCCATCTCCCCAATTGTCCCCCCCCCCCCCAAGGGGTCAATTTTCTAAATTTTGTTGACACCCCTCATGTCATATATTGTTGGAAAGGTCTGTGACCGCTTAATCATATTATGCATCTCCAATGTCCATCTCCCCACTTTGCCCCCCCCCCTCCCCAAGGGGGTACTTTTCTAAATTTTGCAGACAACCCTCATGTCATATATCGTTGGAAAGGTCTGTGACTGCTTAATCATATGCATATCTCCAATGTCTATTTCCCCACTTTGCACCCCCCCTCCCCCAAGGAGGTACTTTTCTAAATTTTGCAGACAACCCTCATGTCATATATCGTTGGAAAGGTCTGTGACTGCTTAATCATATGCATATCTCTGATGTCCATCTCCCCGCTTTGCCCCCCCCCCCCCAAAAGAGGTACTTTTCTAAATTTTGCACACAACCGTCATGTTATATATCGTTGGAAAGGTCTGTGACCACTTAATCATATTATGCATGTTCCGTGTCCATCCCCTACTTTACCCCCCCCCCCCCAAGGGGGTACTGTTTTTAATTTTGCACACACCCCTCATGTTACATATCGTTTGAAAGGTCTTTGACTGCTTATTCATGTTATGCATCTCCTTGGTCCATCCCACCATTTTCCCCTCCCCAAGGGTGCACTTACCATTTACTTGCACAACAGCGCTAAATGTGTCAGATGAAAGAAATTCCGCGAGTGCATGTGCCAGTGAAACTTAGCCAATTGCTGTTCTTCAACCTAGCTTTAATTCAAAGTGGGTTTTTTATTTATTTGAATTATTCTGCAAAAGTTTCAAACATTTTAAAGCAGCTATGAATTTTATTTTTATGGTACTATCAAGTTTTTTGCCGTCAAATTTTGACGGGTTCCATCTAGTCAGTATTAAACAAGCATACCATTTTTCTAGTATTTTTTTATATTTCATCACAAATTATCCGTTTGGAGAAATAGCCCCAATTTTAAATTTAAAGAATGAAACATATGTTTGAAATAAAAGAATTGTCAACGGTGCAAAGAGAACCAATTTCTCGCTTCTATTTTAATATTTTTAAAGGATTTTTTTTTCTTTTTTGAATAGGATACCTCAGGTCGATATCTAATGGAGTACGTTTGTACTTTTTCGAAAAATAAATCGAAAAAGTACAAACGTACAACATTAGATATCGACCTCAGGTATCCCATGCAAAAAAAATCATTTAAAAATATTGAAATGCAAGTGAGAAATCTGTAAATATTTCTCCCATAGGTTTAACATTAGCGTTCTAGTTTAATCGCGTGACTAGTGTAGGCTATTAAGGTGCTCAAGTGACCTGCTTAACAATGCGAAACTTTCTGTTTTCTTTCATGACATTCTCCGACTGATTTTAGGCAGATTTCGTAAGAAATACTATCTATTACATTCTCTCGTATGTTGGAATTTCTGAAATTCTTTTGCAGCTCTACGCCGATCAGGACTCCTAGAACCCCCCCCCCCCCCAAACACACACATAGTTCAAAACTTTATATATCTATCTATCTATATCACTTTTTAATGGACACGATAACTTCTATAATTTTGCACAAATCTCTTCCAAACTGATACATAAAATCAAGGGGCATAAAATCTCGGTCAAGTTCGTAAATGGGCAAAATCGGACCAAGGGGTGAGGGAAATGGGGGAGGCCTTTAGTGAAAACAGAAAAAAAAAAACCCCATAACATCTTAATTATGATACATATCGAATCCCTTTAAAGTTATTATTCCTTCTACAAAAAGGGCCAAAAATGTATGTATGACAGATTTTTGATATCATTAAAAATGGCCTCACAGGGGGAAGTGGAGGGGGGGGGATAGGAGTTTAAGAAGAAAAAAAATTCATAACTTCGTCCATTCACAAGATATCAAATCCGCTTAAATTTATTATAAATCTTCTTAATATTATCTACAACTTTTATGTTGACAAGCCTTTTATAGGACTAACTCTTGCAGCAAAAAAACCAAGTAAAAACAAAAAAAAAATCCTTGAAGGCTCCACCTACAGACACAGGTAGATTTCAAAGTGTTCGATCCCAACTGCCGCATTAGGGCAAAAAGGTCCTTCTTCCGCATTTCCCAATAAACAGGCGCCTCACGGTCTGCGTCTTCGAAATCTACCTGTGCCTGTAAGCCGAGCTGTCAGGGATTTTTTTTAACGCAAAGTCATAAAATTGGCAGGACTGACTATTGAAGCGATTTGGAATCGAAATGAGTTTTCCATTTTTTGATAAATAAACTACTTATCAAATTAGAAGGGATTCGTGTCACGTGACAAAACGTTTTCCCCCCCCCCTTTCTCAGAGTGAATCATCGGCACATTTTCTTGAAAGATTTTTCATTATGGATTTTTAATTTATCTGAAACTTTTCAGAACAGTGCCTGAAATTTCTTAGAAATAAATTTTTTAAATTGAAAAAAATACTTTTTTTTTTCACCTTCAAAACTCTTTCAACATTTCCAGTATTCTCCAAAATTCCAGGTTTATTCCACAAAAACCCTTGGTTTATTTTTGTTCCTCAAAATCTGTGGCTTTTTTGCAACTCTTGTTATATAGGTCAGGTGCAGTATGGATTGTCCTTCAAAGTCAGTTACAGAGAGAGTTATCAAGCGTCGGTGGTATAACGGTTAGCATAGCTGCCTTCCAAGCAGTTGACCCGGGTTCGACTCCCGGCCGACGCAGTGCATCTTTTTTTTTTTTTTTTTTTTTTAATCCCTTGGGGACGAGCGACACGTATACATGACGCATAAGATGCTCAGAATCCTCGATTTTTCCCACCAGTTATTTTTTACTGTAAGCTTTGCCTTATTAAATCTTAGCACTTCCGCGATTCAATTATGCGAAAATGTCTGTTACAGATTAAAAATTCTGTAAAAGACGCTCGTCGCGAAGGCACTAACTTGAGTAACAGTTAATTATTGCAGAAAACAGACGCATTTACTAGGAATTAAATTTCCATCTATATGTTATTTATTTATTGCTTACGTATTATGCTACTAATTCAGGATACTATGAAGACCCAGGTTATTCTGCATTATATGCCATGGCGCGATAGATGGCTGTGTGGTTGAAGATTAATTCCTTCACTGCATCTTAAGAATTTAAAAAAAGTTTTGATGTCATGACATTTACTTCCAATTCTTCTTTTAATTCACTTTTATTTTTCTTTCTTAATTTTATTTATTTTAAAGTGACATATTTTTTATGTTATTCCATGAAGCGCAACTTACCAATCCTTCCATGCTTCGAATACAGTACTGTATCCGAAGTACTGGCTATAACCGAAAATTGCTGGAAGTGCGCTTTCAGTTATGGTATGCGTTTTTAAGTTTAACTAAATTATTGGACACTACGTGGTAAAAATAGATTATACACAGGGAATTCGAAAGAATTCGTAAGCATTACTGAGTATGAGCGTGAGTTGCTTGAGGGGGAGGGGGGTAGGTTTATCCAGTTATGCGTTTTCAAGTCGAACTAATATTTAGTGGACTAAAAAGACATTTGTCGAATATAAATAAAATCATATACAGGGCACCGCAAAGAACTGGATACACGGTCACCTATATAGTAATTCATGGAAGTATGATTTCAGTAGTTGAAGCGTGTTTATGCCTGAATTAAAGATTAGCATTATGTGGCGTGTATAAAAATCTGTAGATAATATACAGGCCTGTACAAAAGAACGCAAGTTGTTTTCCATCTATTAGTTCAAGTTTCTGAGGGTGAATTTTCAATTATGGTATGCTTTTTCTTACTAAACTAAATTTTAGTAATGTAAAAAAATTTAATTCTATGTAAAATGTATAAAAATCTATAGATCCTATACAGGGCTACTCAAAAGAAATGGAGTACCTTTCCGGCTATAGGCGGTAATTGCTGAGATCTGTTTTTCAAATGTGTTATAATGCTTTTTCTAAAATGTTTACTTAACCCCTTCGCGACGAGAGTCCTTTACAGAATTTTTAATCTTTTACCACCGGTTTTTCAAAACAGAAATTTTTGCCTAATTGAATCGCAGAAATGCTAGGATTACATAAGGCAAAGCTTACAATAATAAAAAATATCTGGTGGGAATAATCGAGGATTCTGAGCATCTTATGTGTCACGTATACGTGTCGCTCGTCCCCCAAGGGGTTAAGTATCTTATTTACCTTATTAAACGGCGAAGTTTTGTTAAAGAATCCTGGAAATATTGGAAAGTTTTTCATAATCTATACTTGACACATGATTTTTCTTTCTTCTTTTAGATATCATCTTGTGTACAGCTATTCTAAAGAGAAACAGAAGCATTTTTGTGACATCCTGTATTTTGTATCAGCATAAAACCAGGAATAAAAGTAAACGCACCTGCGATCATCTATATTTAGAAATTAATGTTCACTTCCTTAAAATGTCATCTGATCTTATCAGATAAATCACAGTCATTATGTATTTTATCGGAATGGTTTAAAGAGGGAAAAAACGAGCTTTCAAAATACATATCACATATTTTTAGAGGAAATCAATCATTTTCCGAATCGTTATTCATACAGGTTTCCTCATCTGATAATATTAAGATTTTTTATTCAGATAAAGTGAATTGTAGTTTTTTGTAACCTTTTTGAGTGCAAAAAAGAATTTTCCGGTCTGCCAAGACTGTAGTCAGAAAAATATTTCGGAAAAGGATTTAGGGCCCACAATTCTTTTCTTGTCTTATTTTAGATTTGGTTTTTACTTTCTTCTATCAATAATAGAAGAAAGTACTGTAATCGAAAAAATTTTTCAACTTCCGGTTTTTCGACGGATTTACATGTGTTAGGGTTCAGAGATCCCGAAAAACATGTTTATACAAAAATGTCTGTCTACTCGTCTGTTCGTCTGTCCATCCTCATTGCATCATCAAAAAATGTATGAAAATATGCATAGAATTAAAACGAATTTCATTTATAGGTTTTTGAGTATGGCTAGCATGTCCCCCTTGAATTTGGAGATATTTCACTGGAAGGGGGCGCTGTAATAGCGATTTTTGTGCCATTTTCATTATTGTACCATCGAAAAGTGTATGAAGCTATGTATATAGAATGGAACCAAATTTCATTTATATATTTTTCAGAATAGTTAGCAGGTCCCACTTGAAATTAGAGGTATTCCGCCAAAACGGAGCGCTGTGATACTGATTTTCTCGATTTTTCGTAGTTGTGTTGAACATCGGCTGCTCATGCAGCGACAGGTGCCATCCAGGTAACCTGACGATTCGCAAGCAACTGACGTACAATAGAAAGACGAAAAATGTTGATTTTACTGGCGCTGTGATAGCGAATTTTGAAGTATTAACATGCATGAGATAGAATAAAGTTTTAGAATTGTCACTTCCGACTAGTTACTAATTGCTAACTAGTAACTAGTTTAACTAGCTACTAGTTACTAATTGAACAGAGGCATTTAACAATCTTTATTATTGAGAATTCAAATAATTCAATGGTAATATAATTGCAAAAGAAAATTTATGCCTTTTTCATTGCAAATAACATTGTAATCTCGTGTAAATGCTTCTTCGGGGATGTATTGACGTTAGTGTCAATCAAATGAATATTTAAATTTTTGTACGTATTTTTTCAAACGTTTTATAGCTAAAAATGTTTTTCCAGTAACATACGTGGGAATACAGCTAAGTTTGTGATTATTTCAATTGATTTTCGTTGCATTCTTCATTTGGACTAAACAAGTCTGACGATCTGTATCAAGCTGTTGTAAACATTTTCCTTTTACAGAATCCCATTGCAAAAATTCAAATGAATTTTAAAGATTTCTTAGAAAATGCATTTTTTTTTTTTCAACATACTAACGGAATCAAACAATAAAGAAAGGCTAGCGTAAAATTTTGATGGATCATTTCGCAATGGATCATTTTCGTGTGGAATTTGACAGAATGCGCTTTTCGCTTTAAATATATGGATTCTGGAAGTGTAGGAAAGTGTTTCATAATCTATGCTCGACGCATGATTTTTCTTTTTTGTTTCTTTTCTTGTGCCGATATTTTAGAAAGATGGACTCTAAATTTACCCAAGTAAAAATTAGGATTTCTTTTATTCTCTTGCAATATACCCAAAAAAACTTTTTCTTTAAATGCAATTTACTGTATTGTCATTTCAGTTGAAAAGAAAATTAAGGCTCTTTTTGTTAACTTTTCCGTTGTCACATTTATTTTCTACTTTGGTTCTCGCCACTGATAAACAATTAACCTTACACATCAGGAATTACTCTCTGGCCTAATGTTGCCAGGTCCACTGTCACAAAAAGCGGGACAGGGAGTCAGGAAAGGCGGGACAGTGGTTTCTATATCCGGACAAAAAAAAGTTTTCAATTGTACGTTAAACGTGACAAGAGAGCGTTCGTTTTATAACTAGTTTAACAATGTAAAAAAAAAAAAAAAAAAACATCCAATTTCAGTGAAATGAATAATATCGTCTGCTATGAGCGAAATGAGCATGCCTTTTTTTTTATTATTACGTATGCCACGTTTACAAATACGAATTTTTTTTCTACACCAGACATCGTTACAAAATTCACCATGGAGATCTTGCTTTGCAAATGATTACATCCATGGTTTAATATTTTTATGACTCATAATGAACTCTTGCGTTTATTTACTTTAATGGATTGAGATATTCAGCTGTTAACCTAATTTCCACTGAAGTTATCTCAGAATCTATACATTTTTTAATGTAACTCATCTCTCAAGCGAATATATATTTTTTAACTATCTTTCTAAAAACGTAACTTTTATGCAATTTTATTTTAGAAAATAATTTGTAATAAAAATGGCCGCTTGGCATATGAAAAAAGATGTGGTTAGCCCGTATTTGTTTTCCTCAGTCACATGACTTGCGCTTTTATTATATAGACTAGCAGATCCGCCCGGCGTTGCCCGATCCCATAAAAAAATAATACGAAATGGGAAATTACTCTAAAAATAGCTGCACGAAACCTCCTGCGTTTATTTACTTTAATGGATTGAGATATTCGGCTGTTAACCTAATTTCCACTGAAGTTATCTCAGATATATATATTTTTTAGTGTAACTCAGCTCTCAAGCAAACAATTTTTTGAACGATCTGTCTACTAATGTAACTTTTACGCAATTTTATTCGAAAAAATAATTTTGAATAAAAATGGCCGTCTAACTTAAGAAAAAAGAAATGGTCAGCCCGTTTTTGTTTTCCTCAGTCACATGACTTGCGCTTTTATTATATAGATTACGTACGATAGGATGTAATAGAATAAAGAAAACTTTTATTAATATCTTTTTAAGTTTTGATTCGATTTTCATATAATTTGAAATGACTCTACAAAATTCTGCAACGATAATATATATATTAAATTTCAAACCATTCGGTTGGGTAGTTTTTGTGCTGTTATATGCGGACGGGCGGACGGACCAGACGACGACTATAGGTGCTACGTATTTATATAATTACGGACGCACCTAAAAAGCAGTAAATACTGTGACATCCTGTGGATTTCGTATCAGTTCCTATCTTTAACGTAAAAAGCGACGGAAAGAGTACCATACAAATCTACTTGCTAAGACAAAAACCAGTATACAACAGAATCTTTCTCTGGTCACTTGAGATTCCGTCTTAGTAGGTTTTATTGTATTAAATAAACACACTAATCTTAGAGAGTAAAATCTAAGAAAGCGGAATTGCTAGAGAGCGAAAAGAAATTCCGTTTGGAGAGGTTTTAGATCGAGCAGTTATAATTGTATGGTATTCTTTCCACCGGGACCATGAATATGAATATTTTACGTAATACGGAGGGATTTGTTATAAGGAGGTTCCGTTTTTACAGGATTTACAGAACTAAGTAAAGTAAAACCTGTGAAAACAGAATCGCCAAGGGACTGGAAAAATATTCCGGTTTAGACAGGTTTCTGTCTGAGCCTGAGCAGGTGGATTCCTTCAGAGGAGACTGAGACTGTAAAATGTTTCCGTTATATGAAGATTGTGTTTTCACTGGTCTACTGCTTGAAGTTCCACTTGATGCGTACTAACGAATAGCATAATATTAAAAGAAATTTAAAAGAAAATCTACATCTTGAAAAATCGGAACTTTTAGCTTCCCGCGCTCTGTATCTGCGAGTCAAGTCTTAAAACTCTTGTGACCCGAAGTTAAAATAATATTACAAATACTCATTCTTCGCTTTTATGTAAACAAAATGACATCATAGATGACACAAAATATATTTTTCTGAAATGTATTGTTTTAGGGGGCTTGTAATTTAGGTTCACAAATATTAATCTAAAATTACTAGCCCCTCCCCCCCCACCACAATAATAATAATAATAATAATAATAACAAGCTGGAAATTGTACGTCAAACGTGACAAATGAGGTGCGTTCGTACTATAGCTAGTTATATAAATATTCAGATCTTGATTATTTTTAATTCTGTAAAATGAATTACATCGTCTGCAGATTAATTTCTGTAATAAAATAATTATCTCGTTCGCTTGACAGTTAAACCTCGGAAGGTCCTGTAACAAGAAAGCACCGATTAAAAAAAAAAAAAAAAAAAAAAAAAAATCAAATTTCTTAATAAACTTTTATTAATATTTTCTAAATTTTTTATTCGATTTTCATAAAATTTGAAATGCCTCGACAAAATTCTGCAAAGATAATATATCTTAAATTTCAAACCATTCGGTTGGGTAGTTTTTGCGTTGTTATATGCAGACGGACGGACGGACCAGACGACGACAATAGGTGCTACCTATTTATATAATTACGAACGCACCTAATTATCAATAACCCAAATTTACACAATAAAAAAATTAAGAGCTTTTACAAACTCAGGTTGAAATAACATTTATTTTATAAGAAAATCGGCATCAATGCTGCCATTTATTGATTTCATTTTAAAGCAAAAATATTGAGCTATATAGAAGTGAAGTTAAAATGTAAAAATATCAATCACTTTACTAGTTTACTAGTTTTAGTAATTTTCATGAGGAAAAGCATCTAGGTACCCATTTGGGTACCCAGGACACAAGAGGTTAAAAGCCTTGAAAAACAGGACACCTGTCACCAGTACTCTGGTCTATGGATGACTGTCAAGGTTGACATAACGGAGACGAGAGAACATTCCTCTGTGAGTGACTTTCTTGTTTGATCTCGGTCAGGTGCATTATGCGTTCTTCTTTATAAAGATAACTATAGGAAAAGCCTACAAGCGTCGGTGGTATAACGGTTAGCATAGCTGCCTTCCAAGCAGTTGACCCGGGTTCGACTCCCAGCCGACGCAGGATATCTTTTTTTAGTTGACAGTTTTCTATTTAATAATTTAAATAATACTACTAATAGTCCAGGCATTAGGGGATAAAAGAGAGATAATAAAGGAAAGTTTTGGTGTAGTTTTTTTTTTTTTTTTTTTTTTTTTTTTTGGGGGGGGGGGGGGTCCCTCTATGTTTTTTGGGTCGCTGAACACGAATCCGAGGTTTTCCAACAAAATTTTTTCCGGGAAATACGTTTTTTTTTACAAAAAATGTGTAAAAAAACGGACTTTTCTCCGTTTTTTCAAAAATAATTCCAAAATTATGCATTTTATGTGAAAGTCGGCAGTATATGAATTAAAGAGAACAAAATCTCCTACATTTTATGTATTGAAAGTTTTTTTCTCTGATCAATAGTTTAGCGAGAGAGTGCCTCAAAAATGGGTGTTAAAAACAAAAAACTGTAAAAAAAAAACGGGAAATACGGTACTGTATGTCAATGTAACATAGAAACTAATCATTTTACACAAATGTTAACCATTAATGATACTAAAGATTATATGTTTGACTATATTTTATGCATTTGAGGTAGAGGAAAAATGCGGATCCTGCGCCAGGGGAAGGTGGGAGCAGTGGAGCAGTTCCACCTTCTCTCATGAGTCGAAGGTGTTCCTCCGCCGGAGTGCTCATACTGTAAGAGGCGGTAAAATTGGGAGGTGTAAAAGACAAAAAACTGTAGAAAACGGGAATTACGACCCTGTACGTCGATGTATCATGTAAATTAACCATTTTAAATAAACGTTGACTGTTAATGATACTAAAAACTATATGATTGACTACATTTTACAATGAAGTTGCCTGATAATAAATACGGCGACTCATTATGAATCATTATTTAATTATAAATTATTATGTACATTAGTAACAAACATTAGTATATTTACATGAAGTCAAAAAGCAAAATTCTTATTTCCGCAATCTTTTATTTGAAGGTCTCTGCTGTTCATCAATATCTACAACATAGAAAATAGACGTATGGAATTAGTGGATTTTTTATTTACTACCAATATTTTAGAATAAATGTTTTCTTAATGGTAAATATTTCATACCTTGTGACATGGCTTGTTCCTCTTCCATTGTGTCCACGGATTCAATGGGTGGACAATCCATCTCCAGCTCGATTTCAGGGTATAACTCGTCTTCCTCATCTTGATTCACCACTGAGGTGTTGTTGCAGTTCCCTTCGCAGTTGAGACACATGTTGGAACAACAAAGACCTGCCTTCTTGCACCCACAATTTTGTTGGCAGTTCTTTTTGCACTTACATGATACAAGCTTCAACAACGCAGTTGGAGCAGGGGGTAATAAAGTAAATACAGGTTCAAGGCCAATATTTGTTTTTTTTTCATCCCCACTCTTCAGCATTTTTTTCAACTCCTAGCCATTGCTGCACCTGGTGATATACTCTTAAAGAGTGCTGTCGTGCTGCAGCTGCAGGTGGTGATAAAGCAGCAATATTTGAATTGTATTTAAATGCTGACTTCTTGTACGAAATATACCTTAGGTGGTTCAGCGAAGGCATATTCGTCCCACTATAACCGTACAGCAAGACCATGAAACGTTCCCCAGCAGCTGCAATCATCTCTTGAGTAGCGTTGGAGTCTTTAAATACTTTAACAGCGTCAGCAACATCTGAATTCTTCACAAGAGTTTTTAGGAACTTCATTTTCCCTTGCATAAATGGTGCTGACGTTGTATCACACCCGCTCATAGTATTGTGACATGTTGAAAATTTCACATGCTCATATGCTTGGAAGATAAAGATAATCCCTTACGAATGAAAGGCCTTTTGTGAATTGTCACTATTCAAGTAAGAGTACTATACAGAAGGTTGACAGGTTG